>LNAC01000062.1:2036723-2152627 GCA_002007465.1 Ailurus styani
CTCATATATCCAACTGCTGACAAGACACCTCCCCTTGGAGTCATCCTTGACCCCTCTTTGTTTTACAACCCCCATCCATCAGCAGGTCCTTCCCCGTCTCCCTTTCAGATAAGGCCTTGCATCCACTGCCTCCTCGGCTCCCATCACTCTCTCCTGGTGCGATGCCCCCGCCCGCCCCCTGCCGCCCCCTGCCAGCCCTCCCCGTGCCCGCTGGCCTTTACTCTCCCGCAGCCGTCAGCAGAGCCCTCCGAGCCTATGGATCAAGTCACACTCTCCTGTTTGCAGACCCTCCGGCGACATCCCAGGCCCGCAGCCCTCACAGGAAGTGCCCTCGGACCCCCGGGAGGGCCGTGCGGGCCAGAGGCTGCCTCTAGCTTGTCACTAATTAATCTTTTAATTAACTCGCCCGTTATTCATCCCTTAATGGTCCCCTGCACACCTCCTCCACCCCAAGCCGATGCCGGGGGCACAGGGAGGACACAGTCCCCAGCCCGGATCTCCCGCTGGCTTCTGGGACCAGACCTGGACTGGAGATGTCCTCAGAGGAAGGCAGGGTAGGGGGTCGGGGAGGCAGGAAGAGGGGCGAGGGGTGTCCAGCGCTGTGCTGTGGAGGGCTGGGGTGCTACCTTCCAGGTCGTGTCATAGGCGCCTTCAGCCAGACCTGGTCTGGGCTGCCTGGTGGCCCCTGCCTGTCGAAAAGCAGAAAGCTCCTGCTGAACGTACCCTCTCCCATGTGATGTCAGAGTCTCACCTGGCCTGGCCCTTTCGCCGCTTCTCTGCTCTGGCCCTGGCACTTAGTTTTTTTCTGACGGCTGGAGACAGGGTGGGAGGTGAGGAAGAGGGCCTGGGAAGAGCAGGTGGAGAGAGGGGCCGGTGGGATGGAGAGACAGACATGCCCCCGCGACCTCCCTCTGCCCGGGGCAGACTTTCATGAGCATGACAAAGGACAAAATGGGAAAGTCTGGGAAACGAGGTTCAACCCAGGATTGACACTTTGGTCACCGCAGGACAAGCTAAATCGATGCTTGTGGCTAATGGAAGCACAGAGAAGGAAGGTGCTCTCTCTCAGGTCACGGGGTGATGCTCATCCTCAGACCGCCCCACCTGCCAGAGTCAGGTGCGCGTGGAGGGGCAGTGGGGCGGACCCAGGGGCTGGGGCTCTGACGGGCGCTTCAGAAATGCCAGGCTGCTTTCACAAGACCGTCTCACGGGAAAATTGTTATCTACGTGCATTATGCAATTTTCCCATTGGAATTACAGGCTATGTTTGAAAAGAACTAAAAAGAAATTGAATTTGAAATGCTTCTGTGCAACCACATCATCTTCTTGAGGATCTGTTAATGGGCTTCACATGCCTTCTCTGGCTTTGAAATAGCAGCTCAGACAGTGGATTTTGATGGCAGCGGCTGCCCTGGGGTGAGGCTCACGAAGGGCCCTTATGGATGGCCAGCCCCGGTCGCTGGGTGACCACCGTTGGCAGACTAGGGTTTGTGGGCTCTGACCACAGTTCCTAAAGTGGCCCCTTGTCCTGGCCCTTCCCTCTCCCTCGAGTTCAGGCAGTTCCAGCAGAGTGCCCCCCCACCGCCTGTGCCCAGGCCTGCCAGCCCCGTGCTGAGATCTCTGAGCCTCGCTTCCCACGGCTGGGTCGACAGAGTGCTGGTGAACTGAGCCTCGGAGGACCCCGGCCCTTCCTATTCACAGCTTCTCATTCGTTCAACAAATACTGCTTGAGCACGTTCCAAGCACGGTCCTAAATACTGATGGTACAGCAGGGAGCAAAACAGAGGAAAGCCCTTGCCCGTGGGGGGCCCTCTTCTAGCAGCAAGAGATAGACCATAAAAAGTAAGTAAGCAAGGGCACCTGGGTGGCTCAGTCAGGTAAGCGACCTATCTTCATTTCCACTCAGGTCATGGTCTCTAGGTCATGAGATCAAGCCCCACATCCAGCTCTTCACTGAGTGTGGCGCCTGCTTAAGACTCTCTCTCTCCCTCTCTCTCTGCCCCACCCCCTGCTCCCTGCTTGTGCACACGCTCTCTCTCAAAAAAAAGGGGGGGGGGTGCCCAGGTGGCTCAGTTAGTTAAGCCACCTGAACCAAAACCAGCAGGAGGTCAAACCAACTGAGTCACCCAGGCGCCCCCTAGGATTGCTAGTTTTAATTGGGGTCGGGGAAGACCCCAAGAGAAGGTGGCTTTTAGCAAACACCCGGAGGAGGCAAGGGAACAATGCTGTGACAGTTGGAGGACAGCATTCCTGGCACAGGGAACAGCAAGGCTCAGCGTGGCCGGCGTGTCGGAGGAAACACGAGAGGTCCGGAACGGCCAAAACAAACAGAGTGAGGGACAGAGCCCTAAGGGATAGAGTTAGTGAGGTCACAAGAGGGGCACTGCCACTGAATGGGCTGGGGAGAACCAGGCCGACCAGGTTGGGGAAAGGAAGGTCAGGAGTTTGCTTTCAGACATGTTGGGTTTGACACACCAGTTGGGCATCCAGATGAAAACGTTAAACAGTTGGTAGATACGGTAGACGACTGAACTTCAGTGATCGTCAGTGTAGCTCTAGTGGTGCTTGGAGGCATAAGACAAGCTGAAACAGTAAGGCAACGTGGAAGAGGGTCCAGGGCTTGAACCCAGGTGGCTGGAGAGGGGTCCTCAGAGCAGACTGAGAAGGAATAGCCGATGAGGTGGGAAGAGACAGAGGTGCAAGAGCCAGGTAGAAAGGGCTTCAAGGCAGGCGAGGGACCAGCTGTGTCCAATGCTGCTGAGGGGTGATGGAAGCTAAGAGCTGGGCACTGACCCTGGGCGGCGGTGAGGGCATCAGTGACCTTGACCAGAGCAGTATCAGAGGACAGAGGCACCTCAGTCACTTCATCTGGAAAATGGGAACCATTTGCCTGCTCCGAGTTCTGCGGTGCGGACCTCACGAGAGCACGGGCAAGCCAGGGAGCACCACCAGCGGGAACCGTCTGTTTTTATTTATGACCCAATAAACCCAGAGCCTGTCAAAATGACGGGAAACTGTGACGTTGGGCACAATTGATTTTAAAGATGCTTATACCTCCGTTATCACCTCATAAAATGGCTCATTTCCTGCTGCTCATCACCAGGACACCCACCAAGGGATGAAAAGTTCCCTTCAGACATGGAAGCCATCGGGGTTGATATTTTTTATGGGCGGCAAGTGGGAATTCTGGGAAAGGATAGAAGCGAACAGTGGAGGCAAGCACTGTTCCCCAGACCCTTCACCTAAGATGCCAGGCACTGCCCTCACAGAGGGATCTGGGTGACCCTGTGCTCAAAGCACCAGTCCTTTGGGGAAGACTGTCGGCCTGAGGCAGCCATGCTCTTGCTGAAAAGCAAACAAAATGGGAGAGGGACAGGGGTGCCTGGGTGACTCAGTCACTAAGCGTCTGCCTTCGGCTCAGGTCATGATCCCAGGGTCCTGGGATCAAGCCCCACATCAGGGGGTCCCTGCTTGGCAGGAAGCCTGCTTCTCCCTCTCCTGCTCCCCTTGCTTGTGTTCCCGCTCTGTCTCTCTCTCTGTGTCAAATACATAAATAAAATCTTCTTTAAAAAAAATGGGAGAGGGACGAGAGCAAGATGGAGAGGAAGAACAGGCAAAGTGAAAAGAGCAGGGGGTTTTGGAGTCAGACGCATCTGTTTTGGAACCGTGGTTCCTGGGTGGGCTTCACCAAGTCACGTGACTTCTCTGAACCTCTGTTTCGTCGTCTGCAAAATGAGATGATAGCTATTCCCAAAGGTTTCCCTACGAAACAAGCTGCTGAGTGCAAGGAAAGGCACAATGGGGTTTGGAGGGGCTCTCTGTGTGAGCAGGTGGGTCACTGCGTGGACTTTTCATACCGGTGGATTGCCCCCGCTTGGGGAGCAGCTCCTCTCCAGCCCAGGAGCCCGGGGCCTCCCCTGCTCTGCGCCAGAACCCACTCTCAGGGCAGCATGAACACTGCCGGTATCCTGAACACTATCTGAGTGCGGCTGAGACATTCAGAACTCAGAGCGAGCTAGGACATGCCTGGGGCCAGCAGAGGTGCAGGTGGACAGGGGGTGACCCAACCTTCCATGAGTGCCTGGCCTTCTGCACCTCAGCTCAGCCTCCCAGCTTCCCTCTGCCCCACTTCACAGGGTGACCGGTGTGGTCTCCAGAGTCAGACTGAGGTTTGAACTCCAGCTCTGTAATTTGGCCAAAAAATGTGTTTCTGAGGATTAAAAATTATCTACCTGCCTACCTTGTAAATGGGTTGTAAGGATTCCATAAAATGCTCTGTGAAGGTAATTAACAAGATGCCCAGCACATCAAAATAATAGATCAGTGTTGTTACTGTTGCTGCTTACACTTGCTTTGATCAATTTCCCTCTCTGATTGTGGACTGCACCCCATTTCTCTTCCTGCAGGTGTCCGGGCTGACCCCCCAGACTAGGGCATGACACGCTCAGTGCTGCCGGCAGCAAAGGGGGCATGAGGTTGAGGAAAGAGGCTGTGGTTGAGGACGGGTCGGTGAAGGTTCAGGCATGGGTAGGCACAGAGAGCAGAGAGGAGGTGAGGAACAAGGCGGGGAGGAGGACCCTGGCTCTTCACTGTGGGCGTGGCTGAGATGCCCAGAGCCCTCCAGCATACACCCTCCATGGGAGGGTCAATGTTGGGTGGGGTTGGTTCTGACACGAGCCCCCGCCCAATCCCTCAGACCCACATTCTTATTCTCAGCTCTGCTCAGACTTCCTGTCTCCTAATACCAATGTGATTTCCACCTCCAGCCTGTCCCCCGCCTGTTTTCCCCCCAACACGACCCTTCTTCCTCCAGACCTGACCTCAGCCTGTGGCCCCTGGAGGGGCTGTGTGATTTCCAGCCGGTGTCAGGAGCTCTGAAGTCTGAGTACAGCTGTAACATCTTCACAGTATTTTTACCAAAAGCAGGACGAAAGAACTCATCCCCATGAAGATGGACACGAATGACCTGTGGTTTCTTTGGGGCTTTTTATTTTAATTGGCATATCTCTGGAAAAGTGCTAATGTCGTCCAGAAGAGGCATGAACTGTGAATACCCTGAAATACTTGGTTTGAAAAGAGTCCTATGGGAGATGTAGAAGGGCTCTAAGGATTCTTGAAAGATCCTTTCTGTGCCTCAGAGACTTGTTAAAACAGCTTTTCATTGAAGTCGAAAGTTTGGATTGCTTACTCGGACTCTAAGTCCTTCATTCTTCAGAATGGAAAAAGCCCAGCCCCCCAGCAGCCCCATCCGAGGCTCACCCAGCTACATAAACCTCCATCATATGCTCCCTGAGTCTCAGAGCTTGGCTTTAAGTGAGGAGTGTTCTCCCGAGGCTTGGTGGGTTTGGAGACGCAACTGTGTGTTTCACAATCTGTACTCAAGCAGTGCAAGCTGATTCTCCTACAGCTTGAGAATGTAAATGAGAGTAAGAAGAGTAGCTAACATATGTTTATTCGGGCACTGTATTAGCACATGCTGCGAATTATGTCATTTAGTCCCCCCACAACTCCATGCAGTAGAGACTCTTTTTACTTTTGTTTTTAAGATGTATTTATTTTAGGGAGGGGGGAGGGGCAGCAGGAGAGGAAAAGAGAGGATCTCAGCAGAGCCCCCACTGAATGCAGAGCCCGAAACGGTGCTCGATCTCACTACCCCGAGATCACAACCGGAGCCAAAACCAAGAGCCGGATGCTTCACCCACCGCATCACCCAGGCGCCCCAGTACTGAGACTCTTTTTAAATCCCATTTCACAGATGAGAAAGCTAAGAGAGGTCAAGACACTCATCAGAGGACACAAAGCTAGCTAACGGTGCAGGCCGGATTTGACCTGAGGTGTGATTCTAGGGTTTATGCTCTCAAACACACTCCCCTCCCACGGGCTGGCTCTGTAAATATGAAAAAGTTTGATAGTACTCAGTGTGCCCAAAGTTGTGGCAACATGGGCACCTACACATTCTTGCGAGGGGTGTAAATTGGTACAGATTTTTGGAGCATGATTTGGTAGGTCTTACCAAATGATACATTTGCTTCATCTTTTAACCATTCCTGGCAATCTGTAACACAGGAAGCCTTGGATTTGTAAATAAAGAAACACATATGCAAGTTTTCACCATAGTATCGTGTGTGGAAACAAATATCCACCAATAAGGCTGGTTAAGTAATTTACAGAACAGCCGTGCTATGGAATTCCACTATATATCAAAGGCTTTGCTTTTTTCAACAGTTTGCTGAGTATCCATCACACTGGATATGGCCATGAACAAGCAAGCCAGACACTCTCCAACCCTGCAGAATTTGGGTTCTACCAGAGAACTTTGGTGCTTCACAAATTTTTAGTTTAAGTACGTTTTCCATAATGCTCCTTCTTTCTTAGTTGATTGAATAACACAAATGATCCCAAACACATAACAACAAAGCTGTTGCCCGTGCAGTTGGCATGCGACCACTGGATGGAACAGTTTACAGCAAGAAGCTGCTCTAAGGCTCACACACGTGGATACACCATCCTTAGAGCCTCCATCACTCTCAAAATTACAGGTAGAATTTCATTGCCGTAAATAAACACTAACGGAGGGCCCAAACGACTTTTGTTGAGTTATATACTGCAAAAGTAAAATCAATATGTCATTAGTTGGGCTCGAAAACCAAGATCTCATCACAGTGCAAGGGAAACCTGCAGGGCGAGCTAACTTGGTTCCCACCTGACCTCCACCCACATTGATTTTGCTTCTTAAAGTATTTCTTCAAGGGCAAAGATATGGTCATCAGACAGTATCTTGTTACTTGGATCTCCTAGCTTGGATTTCTCTTTTCTATGTCTTGACTTGGTTTACCACAATTTGCAGATCTACAGCACTAAAAAGCAACAAAAGGATTGTTATGATGCAGTATCTATTGACATGGGAAGTTTCCCATGATATGATATCAAGGAAAAATTTTAAATCATGGTGCAGAATAAGATATTCGGTATGATGCATTTTTGTGGGGAGAGCTCTATCTAATGTACACACACACGCGCACACACACGCATCCAGCTGCATACGCATAGTAAAAGGTCTGGAATGATACACACCGAACTGTAACATTCTGGAGAAGGAGGCGGAAGGCAGAGGAGTTGCTAGGGTGAAATGTGCCCCACATTCACACTGTGTGCTTCTGTGATATAAATTTGCCTACAGTAAGCATGTACAATTCTGCTTATGCAATATTCCATATATGTAAAATCAAAGGAAAGTAAAGTATGCCAGAGCTGGATGATGAAGGCCATGTAGGAGAACTCGGGAATGAAGCCATCGTCATGGAAGTGGTGGGCAGCTGCCCGAGGGCCAAGGCAGGGAACGGAGACGGTGGGCTTTGCAGCAGTGTGGAGGGTGCACTGGGGGGAGGAAGAAAGCGTGAAAGCTGTGGAAGGGCTCAGAGGACTTGCAGACCGTGAGCCTGGACTTGGACGTGGAGCCTGACCTCTGGGAGGAGGGGGAGATGGAGGAAGGGAAGCACGCTGGAGGAGCGGCAGGCTTCTGGGGTCAGAGGCGGGGCTCAGTGCAGGACACGGGATGTATGAGATGATAGAGGGAACCAGGTCACAGGAGACCCAGCGCTGGCCTTGCGTCTCACACGTGACTTCATGCCCACAAGCTCTCTCAGTCCTTCCCCAGATATTTATTAGAGATGAGTGAGGCATGCATTCCCAACCGATAAGCAAGTCTCCCACGAGCCATGTAAGCCACTCAGTTGGGACCGAGAAATGCTCTCCTTGCAGCCGTGTGAAATGTGGGGGTGTCTTTGCATCCAAAGATTCTTTCCTCTGACCAAAAGAGGGAACTGTCAGGGAAGTCTGAGCTCAAGAAGAGGCTGTTGCCTCTGCCAGCTTGTCCCCTAAACTGGCTGTGGGTGCCCAGGCCACATGGGATCTGGCCGAGCTCCTGTCCTCTTGAAGGCCCACCACCCCATGGGCTGCAAGTGAGGGGCTCCAGGCACAGAAGGCTTTTCATAAACTTTGCGCCTCAGCCCGGGGACGCCTCTGACCTCCTTCTGGCTTCCTCAGGACTGTGGGATTTTTCTGGGCATGGTCCCCACCAGTTGAGAAGTTCACCAGTTCACCCTAAGTATGTTCTAGGCCCTTAATGCCGGGCATGGCTCTAAGGACTAGGGCGGAGCTCTAAGCCAGCCAAGCGAGTCTCTGCACCCCCGGAACTCAGGGACCTGTTCCGTCGGCACCAAAGTTCTTGCTTCCTCATCTGGTGGCATTCTAGGCGTTTCTGGGCATAGTGGACGGTGGTGTCGAGCACCACTGGGCCCCACCTGCCAGGGGAAGGGCAAATCCAGGACCAGCTGAATCCACTCCAGGGAAGGTCCCTAGCCCGAGCCACATCTGAGCCTGTGGAAGTCTTCAGCCTTGAAAAGGTCATGCTATTCCTCTGCCCCGATGTGTAATTGAGAATAAAAACCCAAACAAACTGCAAAGTTAAGCCAGATCAGCAACGTTCTGACGTTTGCCCCCGATGACGCCTTAATGCTTTCCTTCAAAATACTAATTATCAAATTCTTCCTCAAAAAAAAAATCATTTTCAGTACCCGTGCCACAGGCTGTCCAAAGCAAAATGGAGCAGAATAATACGAGGGGCATGAGGGGGGTTGGCCTCAGACCCTGTTCTGACCTCCTTGTCCAAGGAGTCTGATCACGTGTGTGGGCCTCAGCAGCAGGAGGGGCCCCAGGGAGGCCAAGCCTCTGGAGCTCCTCTTGTCGCCAGGGCCCGACCCAGAGCGCAGGACCTGCGCTCCAGGTGGCCACTGTCGAAGTCTGGCCATCAGAAGCAGACCCAGCTCAGAGCCCTGGCTGCGGTGGGGGAGGGGCGGGCAGCGCTGGAAACCAAAGTGGGGCTCAGAGGGCTCACACAGGTGCAGCACACACCAGACACAGCGGTCGTTCCGCCCCGCACCCCCGGGATGGCCGAGCCTCCGGGGCTCCCTACTCGGGGTGAGGGAGGGATGGCTCCCGGGGAAGGTGGAGCCTCGGCAGCAGGTAAGGGAGTGGGGCGGACAGTGTCACCATGTCAAACCTCTTTTGGTCCCAGGAGCCCAGCTCTCCTCACTAACTATCTCTGGTCCTTTTTTGCAGAGTGATGAGGTCCTCACCGTCATCAAAGCCAAAGCCCAGTGGCCAGCCTGGCAGCCTCTCAATGTGTAAGTAGCAAGCAGACTCTGGCCACGGCCAGCCCTGTCCTCGCCTCGAACCCAGAACCGCCCAGCCCCTGGCCACCAGCAAGGTCAGCAGCACCTCTCGGGACACAAGCAGGTGCAGTGAGCTGCCTGCATGTGGGGTACCACACCTGCCCCTGTCCTCTCAGAAAAACAGCCGTGGTCTCTGTTTCCCCCAGTGGCTCTAACACCCCAGAGCCAGATATGATGATTAACCATTCTGTGTTCGTTCATGTTCTCGGCTCTGGCTGAACATGCCCTCGCACACAGGGGTACTCACCCAAGGCCAGGTCCAACCCATGGAAAGCTGGATTTGCCCCAGGTTCCATGCTCGGTCCCCGTCTCTGTTCTGTCTACACTGCCTCTTGAAGATTTCATCCCCCCCCCCTTGCATTTTGGTGACCAAGGGTGTGCTCATGGCCCTCTAAAGGACCGGTCCCCAAAGTAGTTACGTAGGTAACTAGGCAGATACGTAGATAGGCAAGTAGACAGATCATCCACCCATTGGTTTCTTGGACACCTCTCTGTAGAGGGCGTACACGGACCTTGAACTCATCACATCCAGAATGGAACCCACCACTGGGTCTTACGGATCCTGCCTTCCTCGTGTCTCACACATCAGTCTCCCCCTGACCCTTCTCCCGCTTAGTTCCGGCCGCCATGTTTTCTCACCCGGACCGCTTCCACTCTTCCCTCCTGCGTTACGCTGTCCCTGGAGTGGTCTTCCAAGAATCCAAATCTGACTGTGTCCTCCTCTCCTCAGAATCCCACCGTGAGCTCTCTCAGTCCCCAGGGACCCTTCGTGAGGCCACCTGGAGCCTAACACACCCCAGCCCCTGCCTCCTTTTCCTCAGGGCTCGGGTCTTGCTCCTCCCTACTCCACGCCTCGCTGGGGCCATGCCGAATCCTGCGCAGTTAGTTCCTTGAGCGGGCTCTGGTTTCACTCATCCTCGGAGGGTGCCAGATCTGGAGCAGAGTTCTCACCCGCCACGTAAAAACGGTTTGTGAAGCGTGGCTCAGCCAGCTCGTCTCTGGAGTGCTTTGTGTCCGCTCCTCGCGGTATCGATGAAGACAGCAGCAACGCGGGCAATGCTGAGGTTCTGCTCGGTGGCAGACTCAGAGTGACAGGAAGGGAAGCACGGGGCGAGGTGGCAGGAACGGAGGGACCCGCCGGGAGCAGGAAACTGATGCCGTGCCAGGCGCCTGGTGCCCACCTCTGGAACCATCCGGCCCATCGGCGGCTTGCTCCCCACGACATGCCAGCCCTACACAGCCAGCCCCCGCCCTGTGGTGTGCCCAGCGGGGGCGTGGGGTGGGGCACATGGACAAAAAGCAGAGCCCTACCGTTCCAGAGCTGCCCGTTGCCCATGCTCAGGTGGCCCCACGCATACGGAATAGACATAATATGGCCTCATTGTGGTAGCCGTGGACAATCCAAGAGGATGTTACGAGGCTCTCAGTGGTTCCAGAAGACCAGAGAAGGGGTGCAAGCCAGCCGAGGCTCGGGCAGAGGGCACGAAGGCCTTGCTCAGGAGGCGTCACGGGGCTGAGTCTGGAAGGATGCTCCTCGCCCTGGAGAGGCCCAGGTCTGGGCAGTACTGGGGACCTGCGTGGAGACCCGAGGAGAGGCCAAGAGGCCCACACTTGGGCAGCTGACCAGGGCTGGCTGCGTGGAGGCTGTGTCTAGCGTGCTGCCATCTCTTCGGAGGAAGCTGGGCCCAGATGGTCAAAAACCTGCCAGGCCCTGGAATTGCCTTTCCCTCCCAGCAGAAGCCACAGAGGCAGGCTCTGCAGCCCCAGCTCTCCCCTAGCGGGTGGCCATCTGCCTGTTCCAGGCCTGTCCCACCAAGAAACACTGATGTGAATTCACAGAGGCTCTGAGCCCCGTTCACATAATTATCATCAATCAGAATGAAAGGTCCAAGCATGAATCCTGTTTGCTCAGGCTCTCCTCAGCGGCTCCCAGCTCCCAGAAGCTATATGTGAAGGGATCCTCCCCTCTGGCCGTGAAAGCAGGTAGGGGCTCGAGGCCAGGGAAGGGATGGGGGCATGGGGACTAGAGTTTGTGGATGGCAATGTTGACACCACTAAGGAACCCTGAGCCCAGTTTTCCCTTAAGGAGCCTGGGTTTAGGAAGATGGCAATGACAAAGCAAGGTGCTTCCAGAAGGAGAGAGGAAAGAGGGAAGAGAGAAAGAGAAGAAAGCTGAGAGCTGACCTTTTTTTCTTTAGCACCTACTACGTGCCTGGTACCCTGCTGGGCATTTCTGTTCCTTGTCCCACTTCATCCTCGTATGTACCCCATGAGATAGGGATTTTTGAGCCTCACTTCACAGACAAGACTGAGGCTCAGAGCTTCCGTGGTAGGTCCAACCTCAGTATGCATCTCCACCAGCAGAGGAAACAGAATTCCAACCATCTCCAGGTGCCTCCACCACCTGTGACCTTCACGTCTAACAAAGTCCCTCCAATTAAGTAGCAAATCACTCAGTGTCCATTTTTTAATCAATCAAGACATATAATATATGTGCCGGTTACACTTTGGGCCAGATGAGGTATACATTGTGACCACAACCAAACAGTCTGACTCCTGCCCCAAAACAAAACAGACTCTTGACTTTCACTTACCTCTTGTCCTTCTGTCAAAGCTAACCAAAACATTTCATGGCCTCAACAAACATTTGTGGTGGGTCTCTAAAGGGAAGTACTTCAAAGGTGCTTAGGAATACAGCAGAGTTTCTCCTGAACTCTCACAGTCTGGTGAGGGAGAGACATGAACCAGATTAGCGTGATGTGTGTGCAAAGTAAAGCTACAAACTGCCTTGAGGGTGTGTGAAGGGGACTCTGACCCAGCCTAAAGGTCAGAGAAACCTTCCTTAAGGGACAGCAATTGAGGTAAGAGTTAAGGAATCAATAGAAGTTGACTAGGTAAAGAAGCAAAGCCAGAGGAGAACATTCTAGAAAGTCTAGAGAGACCATCATGTGCCAAGACCCTGAGGAGGGATCAGCATACTTGAGGTACTAAATAGTTGTGGTGTGACGAGGTCCAGAGATCACAGGTGAACTTGGTAGGGTGCCAAGCCATATGCAACATTAGGGATTTTTATTTTTAAATGAAGAGTAATGGGAAATCATTGAAGGGTTTTAAGCAGGATGACAACACAATCAGATGTGCATTTAAAAAAGGAAAAAGAAAAAAAAAAACAGTAACAACACCCAGGCTCCAATATAAAAAGGTTAAGAACAGAGGAAGCAAGACCAGTGAGGAGAATTCTCTAATTCACAGTGACCTTGACAAGGATGGTGGTGGGGGAGATGGAAGGGCTGCAGAGAGCTCAGAGATGCGTAGGAGTGGAGCGCCACAGGCTGCAGGGATAGATTGCATAAGGAGGGTGAAAGAGGCAGAGAGATCTAGGTTGGTAAGTTGGCAGGGCCACTTACAAGGTTTAGAATAGTACATGAAGTTCAGTGGGAAGGACCCAGAGCTCAGTTCTGGGTGTGCTATGTTAGAGATGCCTTCAAGTTATCCAACCGGAGGTGCTGACGGTTAACTGCAAAGCTCTGAAACTCGGGGAGAATTCTGCACTGACATATAAAATCGAGAGCCATCAAGGTGTAGTTGACAATCAACGCCAAGGTCACAGATGAGAGAGAGCCTGAGAATAAGTCAGAGGTTTAAGGCTAAGTCCCAAGGAGCTCCAATATTTAACGCTGAGGAGGACCTGCCCTCGAAAGAAGGAACCAGAAAACCAGTAGCAAACCAATTGGGGAAGGAAGCTCGGTATCAGGGGAGCCGAGGGAAGAAAGCTGTGGCCAGTGCAGCCGAGAGGTCAAGTAGGACGAGGGCTGCAAAGTGCAGCAGGTTGGATGGATCCACATGAAGAAAAACAGTGACCTTATTGAGAATCCTTCTGGCTGAGCAACGGTGGGAGGCCCCGAGCAGGGTGGAATGTGAACAGAAAGGGAGTTTACCAGGTTAGTGTGTACAGATGAATCTTCCGTGCAGTCTGCTGGGAATGAAGAGAGACTGAGCAGTAGCTCTCAGAAGATGAACGAGTCAGTGGCGTTTGTTTGTTTCTGCCTTCTTTTTTAAGATGGGAGAGACTTTCTGAAAAGTTGGGGGGGGGGCACAAAATACTTGGGGACGCCTTCCCACCCTGAACCCTTCCCTCAAACTTTCTGAGACCCCCGTGGAACAGAATTAATCAATGGCAAACATCAGACCTCCCAAACACCCAAGCCCTCTCCCAGCTTGTTAAGGGAAAGGAATTTTCCTTTGCTTCTCCCATACCCCCGTCTCCCCTTCCCTCTTCCAAATCGCATTAGGAAGTCAAATTAGGAAGGCTCCGCTGCAGCCAAGTTTTGTTTTGCAGAAACAGCCCTGCCCCAACCCCCCTCACCAAGCCCGCCCGATTGAGGTTAATGGGATTCTAGCCTCCCTTGACCAGTGGAAAGCCGGGGTGACCTACTTTGTGAGGTCCTGCCCTGGGAAACTGACTTGCTTTTCAATGATCTTCATCTTTTTCCCCAGGACCACTTCTCAAAGGACAGCCATGAACGAGCAAATTAGCTGCTGACTTGTTTAGCTCAATAAATCAAGCTGTGGCTTGTCAGCCCCAAGCACAGGTAGAGACAGAAAAGACAGATGCTCAGCAAAACCCACATCCTTCACTAGTTTCTCTGGTGCCTGAGCAGAAAATGACCAGGTTTCCCGCAAATCGTTTCTGAATTTCCACCACCCAGTTCCTCCAGTTTCCTCTGGATACAAGGAATTACTGGAACTTTTTAAAAATAATTTTTTATTCTCATAATGAATCTTGTAAGGGACTGCAGTGCCCTTCGTGATCCCCAGCCACTCTGTTTAATTAATATTTGATGAGACAACCGCCCATGGGTTCCCGACAGCTGAGGGGAAGGTGGACCAGAGACACAGTCACCCTCTCCAGAAATCCTTCCTCCTGAGGGTCGGTGCCCTGCAGTTCACCCAAAGCCAGCACTCTCTCCACAATGCATCTGTCTCTCTCGGATCAGGGCTGAAAGTTTCAGGGCCCTCCCTGCCTCCTGTAGCACTTGCCCAGGTCTGTGGATGCCCTCAGGATTGCAAAGAAGACAGGCTTTGGGCTGGAGGAGCAGGCGGTAGATCGAAAGGGCCAGAGGGACCGGAATCCTACATGCCTCCAGGTTCCCAGCAGTTTTCCCAGGCAGGAAACCTCACTCAAACCTGCCTCCACCCACGGGGGCTTCAACCTCGCGCGTGGCTCGGGCGCCCTCTAGTGGTTCTGTGGAGTTTCTGCAACTTTGAAAGCTCGCTATTGAAAATTATTTGAAATACAGAGGACACAGTACGTAGCATGTGAGTGACCTGAATCGCCCGCGACTTGAGTCTCACCAGTGACCCGCGTCACACTGGTTTGGTTCTGAAGTTTCAAAGGGGATAATAAGTCCTTATCAGGAGCATAACAATCCCTTACTGCCTCTTTTCTTTTATGGTGTTTTTCGAAAGTTTTGTTTGGAAAAGCTGAATGAGTAGAAAAATCAACATTTACCAAGTCCTGTGCTGTGCAGGTCAGGATGAGAAGCAGTTTCCTCACACAAACCCCTTGGGTGGGTGTGATGACGGTCCCATTTTGCAGCCCTAGTAACTGCAAAGCATGCTGGGGTAAAAGCCCGTGGCAGAGAGCTAGCAAGTGGCTGAATCCGGATCCAGCGGCCTCGTCCAATACCCTTTGTTCTTCCCTACACTCCACGCTGCCTCTCTGAATGTAAGAAGGCGAGACACTTCCTCATGTCTTCATTTGCTCTTCCTTTTCCGTTTTTGTGGTGTGGACTGTCTGTTCAGAGCTTTCCTTTATCTGTTGAGATGGTGGTGTTTTTCTTGCAGATTGGGATTGGCTCTGTATCTACTACAGATAGTCACATTTGTCAGTCACACTGAATGGAGACATTTTTGCCAACGTGCCATTTTTTTCTAATTCAACACTGTTGTTTCATTGCACAGATGTCTTTAGCTGGTGTACGCTTCAATTACTTTGGTGATTGCTTTATTGTTTCAAAGCTGAAAAAATTAATATTTCTCCAACAGATTGGTAAACTTGACTTTTTCCCCTATAATCTGGTTGCTTTCTATTTAGCTCTGGATTGATTATTTATTTATTTATTTATTTTTATTTTGGTGTATGAGATTAGATGCAAATCCCATATTTTTTAATTGCAGTTAAGTTAGCCCAACTCCACTGTTGCACTATCTTTCCTTTTCCCCCAGTGTGAAAAGTCTGTTTTGTGTAACACCTTATCTAAAGTTTCTGGGATCTCCAATCTCTGCCACTCATTTCTATTTCTTTCTTATCCTGAATATGACACCGTCTTAATTATTATGATTTATAATACACTCTGTTATATGATATGTCCAAATCGACTCTCTTTGCTAGAAAACTGATACAAATTTAAACCCCAGGGGCGCCTGGGTGGCTCAGTCGGTTAAGCGTCTGCCTTCAGCTCAGGTCATCATCCCAGGGTCCTGGGATCTGGCTCTGCATCAGGCTCTCCGTGCAGTGGGAAGTCTGTTTCTCCCTCTCTCTCCCCCTGCTTGTGCTCGCTCTTTCTCTCACACTCACTCTCCCTCAAATAATTAAAATCTTAAAAAAAAATTTAAATCCCAGAATAGAAAAATAAAAACAAATTAACAAAATGTTGTATATGGGAAGGCATTGTGTATGAGCAAGCAGGAATGTGAATTTTTATTATGGTTTGGACATATTAAAGAACTCCAGTTATACCTCAACGTTTCCCAAAGAAAACTCACATATATTATCCATTTCATCATTTTAAATAGCATTTTTATTGTAGAAGTAATGAATACTTTGAGGTGATTTTTAAATTAAATTTGAAGGTCAAAGGAAGTACAAGGGTTCCATATTCATTTCCTAAATTAAGTAATTTATTGAAAACAAATATTTGAGGAGAATCCACCACATGCCAAATTCTGAGCCAGCTCTGGGATATAGCTGTAATATGCAAGACAAAAATCATCTCTACTCTATTGGAACCTAATGGGCAAGATGGAAATTAAACAAAAGAAACTCCAAGCAAAGAGTGAGCTCCGCAGGCTCTGGGAAAGTCCTGAAGGATTTGAGGAGAGGTCAGGAAATGCTTCCTCCCAGATGTATTATATGAGCTGGGGGTCAGGGGATGAATTTCCCAGTCAAGGGCAAGAGAAAGGAGCAGAGCATACCTGAAGATGCTAGAAAATTGCTAAAACTGCTCCCACGTCCTTACAGATTCAAATTTGCCCTATCACCCAACCTAAAGTCACGCATTTTGCACAGGGATTGGTTGCCCCAAATTTCCTCTTCTTTAAAATTCACCAAGGTCCGGAGGAGACCTCAGTCAGGTTACAGAGTTGGCCCAGATGTATCTGCAGAGACAGTTTGCATGATTCCTAGCTGAGCCCAGGAGGTTCTCAGATGGTCACATCTACCAGCTGAGCAGAGGATCAGGATGGTGTGTGGGGTCTGGCTTGGTTCCATTTCCGCAGCCCTGGACGTCTTTGAGCCTTAGGTTGTCATGCTGAATAGTGTCACCCACGGTTTACAGGATACAAAGGACTCACCTGACTCAAAGCCACATGTCCAGGGAGAGAGGAAGGTAACCAGTGGAGGGGTTGGTCTCTATGGCGATGGAAGAGGAAGTCTGCCCCAGGGGGCCAAGCCAAGAAGGGCTGGGGCATTCAACAGCCGGTGCAGATGTCCGCGCTGTTTGCCTCGCCCTGACAAGAAGACAGGCCCTGACCCTTGTCCTGTTAGCCTCTGGGTGAGCAACCCCACAGCGACCCAGACCGCCCTTCTCGTAGAAGCCAGGTCTTTAAAGAAGCCGCGAAAACCACTCACGATGAGCCAGTAAACACACACCCAGGAACAGCAGATGAAAGCCCCTAATGCGTGCCTGTCCACACAGCAGACGACGTAGGTGTGGGGCACTAGCTTCCGGAAGAAGCCTCTCCTTGGCGCCTCACAGGGTCCCTGCAGGTGGGGTCAGACGGGAAGCCGGTGAGTGACTTCCAGCTCAGGTCCTCACACCCTGCCCTGTTCAGCTGGCCCTCGGGGCTCCAGGGGCCTGGGGGCGGCTCGGCGCTCCTGCCCTCGGGGAGCTCCCGGCCTGCCCAGGGACGGCCACGTGGCGACAGAGCGATGGCAGTCGTGGGGGTACAGCGGCAGAGCCCCTCCGAGTGTGTGGAACCACAGACCTCGGCTCGGGCCCCGGTCAGGGGCATCAGAGAGCCTCCGGGATGAGGTGGCTCGTGACCCGAGGCTTCAAAGATGAGCAGAGCGACGGTTCTCAAGCCTGAGCTGCATTGGATCAGCTGGAGGGGCTGTCGATCTAGAAGCCTGGGGCCCACCCCCGGAGTCCGTGGAAGTGAACCTGGGGCGGGCTCAGTAATTTGCCCGGGACGCTCCGTGTGCACCACTGGAGACGGGCTTCCCCTGCAGAGGCGCCGCGGGCAGGGCCCCGGGCAGGGGGGAGGCAGGGGGCTGGAGACCAAGGCGATGCCAGGCCTTGCTGAGCTGCTGACACCAAAGCCAGGGCTCAGGCTCCTCCTGCGCTCGTGTGCCAGAACACCGCCTGGCAGCAGGCTACCAGGTAAAGTCGATTCGGGAAGGCTTCCCTCCACTTCCCTCTCTTTTCTGAGCCCTGCATGACCCTACACTGCTCCTCTCAATAGGGTACCCCTAGCCTGAGGCCAGGCACTGGACTAAGTACTGCACGCAGGTTCTCTCATGACACACCCTAAGCCTTTGGCGTAGCCATAGGAAGGTCCCCATTTCACAGACTGGGACACTGAGGCACGGAATGCTTCGGTCATTTGCCCAAGGATATGCAGCTGTAAGAGGCGGCGTGCCAGGATGCACACCCAGGCTTCCGTCCCTCTCCGCTCCGGCCTGCCAGAGCCCAAGGGGGCCAGTTCTGCAAGGCCTAGCCAGTTGTGGGGTCATTGCTTTGGGGGGACAGGTGAGGGCAGCCGGAAGCAGCTGGTCTCCAGAGAGGTGCACAGGGACTCCCGAGCAGCCGAGGTGGACCGGCTGCCAGCTGGACGGAACAGACGAGTTGGTCCCCAGCCAAGGATTCCCCACGATTAGCAGCCTGGGGGTGCAGAGTCAGGCGGAGCTGCCTTTAAACCTCAGCCCTGACCAGCTGGTCTCTAGGTCATTAACCTTTATACACTTGCTTCTCTACAAAACGGGATCATAATTCTAACCCTGCGGGATTGTCATGGGCGGTGGGGGTGGGGAACAGAATAACTCAGGCCAGCCACAAAGTGTGTGCTGAGTAGACGCTTTCTTCCCCAGCCCCCCTGGGGGCCACCACCCCTGACCTCACCCAGCCCTGGCCACAAGTAAGACCTCTTCTTAGCAACTTGAGACAGAGGTTGAAGACCGTCACCTCTTGTGGCTTGGGGGTCGTCCAGCCAAGGTCCCTGCTCACCACCTGGAGGATGTGGCCAGGGAGCATGTGAGTCCCTGGGGGAGCTCTGGGACCGGGGCAGGGCCTTGCTGGAGGCTGCCCCGGAGGACAATGGAGGCAGCAGGCCAGGAAGACGCCCCCTCCGATGGCACAAAGTAGAGCTCAGCAGAGTGAACAGGGGGCAGGGAGAAGGAATTTGAAATGGATGATGAAAAGAAGACTGATCTTGAGCTAATATTGCCTTGGGTCACAGTCTCCGTCCATCATTTAACTTTGTGACGTTGGGCCCCTTACAGAAACATAACCTTCTGAGCCTGGGTTTCCTCATCCATCAGTTGGAGTCAATCATTCTTCTCTCAGGTCTGTTCTGAGGATTCAGTGAGAATGAGAAGGGGATTGGGGCGCTGGTCAGCCGTCGTTATTTGTAAAGTTCGCCTCCCATCCAACAGAGCTGGGCACACTGCCAGCCACAGGTTAATGCGACCGCCCTCAGCTGCAGACCAGTAAGCTCCAGCTCCAGCTCTTTTTACCCAGACCTCTTTCCACTGCCTTTAAATTTCCCTGAATCTGCTCTTTGGAGGAAGTAGATCTGAGGTCTGGCCTCCAGTCTCCTCATTTGGCTGCCTGTCGCATAAATTCTTATCCCTGCGACCATCGCAGTGATGGTCTTTGCTGAGCACTGGGCGGACGACCTTGGGTTTGCGTGCAAACGTGGTGAGCCCGGCAGGAGCTTTGTGCCCCTAGTTTGTTGACCCCTGCTGGTAATGGGAGCCGGCTGACACTCAGAGCGGTTGTCTCTGCTCTTTGTCCTGGGGCCTGTCCTCAGCTTCCCACCGACCTTCAGCACCTACATTAACTCCTGCCAGGCAGTGGCTTTGAGGTTTGGTTTGGGCAGAGGGGTTTGGTGAGTACGTCGTGTGCAGTGGCACGGAAGCTTATTTCTTCCTCCCTGTCGGTTTGGCTTTCTTGGCTTTCTTCCTCTCACTCAGCTGCCTCCGAGTAGAGGGTTTTGCTTCTCTTAGCCTCATTTTCTTAAGGCTGATTAGCGAACACTTGGGGTCGGCCAGTGAAGCTCTGACTTTTAGTGAGGCGCTAGAAACGAGGAAGCCATCTCGTTCATTGAGTGAAGTCTGGACTCGTGGGGAGGAAAAGATTTGGAGGCCAGACTTTGGGCTTCTTTTGGTGTGTGTGTGTTGGGGCAGCTTTTGGGATCTTTGAATAAAACCGGCTGTGTTCTAAGTGAAAAATGGGAAGTGACTGTCTGATCCCCACATGCAGCTTGTTGGGCTCTATTCTCCAAAACGGGGCAATCTTTTTTTTTTTTTTTTTGCAACACTGCTTGGCCACAATATTCATTAGACTCTTGAGAAAAATGACCAACTAATGGACCCATAAATTGCACCACCTTGCAATTAGGTTTGTGCTGTAAAGGAGATTTGGAAATTGGGCCTTTAAGATCCTGTTTGCATTTGGTTTATGTATTTCTTTGTGTCCATGTGTCCTAAGTGTGAGCTAGTTTCTCTACATCTGTGTGGTATTGCTAAGATTCGTCTGTACGAGAGTTCTATTCAGGCTGTTAAAAAGTAAGTGCTTGTTAGAATTGGACATTCTAAAACTCAGACAGAAACTAACCCAGGTGTTTTTCACATGATCTTGGAAAATATTCAGTATTAAAGCTAACTTAAACATTGCTGGTCTAATTAAAATGCGCTTATGTTTAGAGAAAAGAACTGTGGCAAATATATGCCAGGAAACTCATTTGGGAAAAAGGTGTGCTGGCTTCTATTCGTTAAAAGCATTAAATACAAAACTTTTATTCTGCCTGTGTTTACTGAAAGTCAGATAAGTTCATCTTCTTCCCATTGCAAAATTTATCCAAAAGGGAGGAAATCAACACCTTAGAACTCTGTCAAACATCTTATGAAGTTTTAGGCTCTGAACCTGAAGAAGACTGGCGGGTAGTTTACCGTGAGGCCAAAAACAACAGGTAATTTTCAAGACTTGCCAGTATTTATAGATACCTTTACCAGTTGCGCTGAAGCTTTCCCTCACCCTTCAGAGAAAGCCTCAGAAGTTGTCAAAACACTTCCAAGCAAAATCCTTCTAGGTTTGGATCGCTGCTAACAATTCAGACGACCGTGGAGCGGTGTCTGTGGCCAGAGTCACACAGGCGCACCCAACACCCTGGACAGTTAGTTGATGGCAATACATGCTTCCTGGAGCTCCCGACCGAGGGAAAAACAGAGAAAAGAACTGTGGCAAAGATATGCCAGGAAGCTCACTTGGGAAAAAGGCGTGCTGGCTTCTCTACTGTGGGTAAGAGTGGACCCCCAGAGTGGGCTTGATTTAAGCCCCTGTGTTACAAAGAAGACTCTTCTTACACCGCTTTCATGACTCGAGAGTTGTGGACAGGGCTCCCATTAGGCAACTGGATAGGATCAGGCACACTGAATGGGCAGGTTCCCTGTCAGCAGGCCCACGTGCCCCACAGTTGTGCCCTTATGCTGTGGGAATTCAGAGACTTGGGGCCCCTTAGGACCTGCAGACCAAGCACACGGAGGGCCAGCTCCAGCCTCCTCACCCAGGACCTTGCAGGGCGCTGCTGACCACTCATTCTTCAGTGAGCCTGGAGGGAAAGAAGCCGTGCGTTCCTCACACTCGAGTTAGGAGAATCCGCGGGTTCCCTACAGCCTGTCCACAGGAAGGATGCAGCATGGAGCACCATGTGGTACAGCCAGCCCAAGGAAGACCTGATTCCCCTGGTCAGGAGAGCCGGTCTGAGGAAACCCATATGTACAAGCAGCTCGGCTCCAACAAATCTCCCCAGAGGCCCTCGGTAGCACAGAGTCCAAGCACTCATAACCAAAGTACACAGATCTCGGTCCTGCAGAATGCCAGGTTTCTACCTGGAACTGGAGAATCTTTCTAAAGGTGGGCAGGAAGTTTCCATTCCTCTAACTCCGGTCCTCACCCCATCTCATCAGGACATAACCAGGGGTCCTTGTCCCCTTCCCTCAAGACTGAGGAATGATCAAAGGACAGTGGGGACTGGAACCCGTAACCAAAGGGATAAGGGGACTGATCCCAGCTGCAGACTAGGAAGCCCAGCTGCAACTTTTTAACCCAGACCTTTCTCATTTGCCTTCAGAGTTCCCTGACTCTCCTGGCGGGGCGGGGGGCGGGGGGGTGGATTTGAGGCTTGCCCTCCCATCTCCCCATTTGGCTGCCTCTTGAACCTTTTCCTGGCTGCCCACCTCATGTTTCTGTGATTGTCTTTGCTGGGCATCAGGCAGATGCGCTCGAATCCATTGCAATAACACAAGACTGTTGCTCACCCATCTATTCGGACACTTTTACTGAGCACCTGCTCTGTGCCAGGCACAGTTGTAGGCACTGGAAGCCAGGCCTTGAATAAGGCTGATGAGAGCTGTGCTTTCCCAGAGCTCCCATCAGGAGAGAGTGGGCAGTAAGCAGCAGAACAAGAAGCATCTATGGAACAGTAAGTGCTGTGCGAGCACTGAAACTGGATAGGGTGGCAGCAGGTGATTCTCTCCACCTGTGGCCAGTGGAGGGGCTCAGGACAGTAAAGGGTGTCAACTAGTCGTGGCCAAAGGCAGAGATCCGTGCAAGACCGAGGATCCACCTTCTTTCCGTCCTCTCCTCCCTTAGCCATGGGCTGGCTAGATGTCCCTCAGAGTGTGCACCCCCTAATGCAATGTGTTTGATTTCCAGGAGAGCCGCACCCTCGGCTGAGTTTTCTGTGGACAGGACGCGCCACCTGATGTCCTTCCTGACCATGATGGGCCCCAGCCCTGACTGGAACGTGGGCCTGTCTGCAGAGGATCTGTGCACCAAGGAGTGCGGCTGGGTCCAGAAGGTGGTGCAGGACCTGATCCCCTGGGACGCGGGCACCGACAGCGGGGTGACCTATGAGGTAGGTGAGCTCTGCGGTGGTGATGCACGACCCTTCCTGGGTGCTTCCTCTTCGCCTGGCCCCGTGCTGGGGCAGGGCCTCGACGGGAAGGACATCGATGAATGCACCGTGTGGTCGGGCAGCCCAGCATCGGCTCACCCTCACCCACCACATACCGTGTGACCCACATAGCTGGCCACGAGGCCACGGGAGGGGGAGCCCACCGAAGAGCAGTTCCTCGGGCACAGCAGGAAAGAGGCAGGGAAACAGAGTGAGAGGAGGGCTGAGAATGGGGAACTGAAGTTGATCCGTATACCTTAGACTGGGCCAGATTCTGGAGGTTTCCAGACGGCCAGCCAGGTTAAGGAGTTTGGATGCTGTCTTGAATGTTAAAATTCTCAGCCGTGGTCAGCACGCCACCTGCATGGAGATGTGAAGCCATTAGAAGACAGGGGCAGGGCCATCTAGAACAGACACTGGTAAAGCATGGTTTGTGGGCCAAGTCAGGACTACCACCTGAGTTACAAAAACCCAGCCGCCCCAATTACCTGTTGTCAGGGCTGCTTTCTCACTACAACCGCTGAGTGCGGTCGTGGTAGCTGTCTCAGGATGGCCCCCAGAGTCTTGAAATGTTTACCGTCTGACCCTCTACAGACTCATTTGCCAGGGCCTGGTCTAGTAGGAAGAGCTCTGGGTTTCAGGCCAGCCCGGTTCAGCTGTCTCCTGGTTGGGATGACGTCTCTGAAAGCTCGTCTTCATCAGGACGGAATCCTGTGCACCCGGGAGATCTGAAAGCACAGGTCCCCAGTTTCCTTGCACGAAGCACAGGCTGGATAGAATTGCATGAACATCCACAGTAGTTACATCTGTTGTGAAGTCCCCATCACGGCTTTTGTTCTGATCCTGTTACAAGCTAGTTACTTTTGTGGTTTTTAACTACTTTGTTTCCCACACTGTGTTCCCACCCCCGCCACAGTCACCCAACAAGCCCACAATTCCCCAGGAGAAAATCCGGCCCCTGACCAGTCTGGACCATCCTCAGAGTCCCTTTTACGATCCAGAGGGCGGGTCTATCACTCAAGTGGCCAGAGTTGTCATCGAGAGAATCGCCCGGAAGGTAATGGGGTAGAGCTCCTCCTGGCAGAGACCCTTCCCACCAAGGGTGTAAGCAGACTGCACCCCTTTCTGCTCTAGAACCATGGGGTCCCTTGCCTATCCCAGAATCTACAACTCCTGGACCTCCTGAGGTTTCTAAGCATGCAAATTATTCATAAGCTGTAAATGAGCAAAATAAACATAAGGGTAAGGTTGTTCTCGACTGAATGATTCGATCTGGACAAATAGGTTTCATTGTGAGTTCCATGGTTAATTACTAATGTCTACCATGGGTCAGGAACGGGGAAGCTGTGGCTTTCTTGCTGTTTCTCTTTCAGTCCGATTGTAAACGTTGGCTCAGAACTCCGCCATGGCCTGGGATTTGTGCATGGGGAGGGCGTCTGATTTTATGTCCCCCTCCCTTTGTCCCCCACACATGCCATTCTTTACTGTGAGCCCTCCAAGTAAAATTCCTTTTGCAGGGGGAACAATGCAACATTGTGCCTGATAATGTCGATGATATCGTAGCAGATCTGGCTCCAGAAGAGAAAGATGAAGGTATGTAGTTGTCCTTCATGGCACGTAAACCGGCAGTACTTCTTGGGAAAGCAGTTTTCTAAACCGGTCTTAAGAGCTTCAAAAACATCCTGTCCTTTGACCTGGCAATCCCATTTTCAAGGACTTCTGCATAGATGATCATCCAAAACAAGGCCAGGGCTGGGCACAGAGGAGAAGGGAGTTGGTGTAAGTGGGATATGAGAATATGTATCCTCGGGTATCGGGCCTTTGGATGGGCGTCACAGTATTCCCAGCATGCTCTGCTTTGTCACACAGACCTGTGCAGCAGGCATGGATGCGTCCACTTCCCCAGTGAGGAAAGGGAGGCCCAGATCCTACCCTCGGGGGAGGGGCAGAGCTGAAGGTGGAACCTGCTTCCTTGTGGCATCTGGAACCACACAACCAGGGCTCTTTCTGGGGCCTTGGGCAAGAAGCTCCCGTCCCACCATGGAGTCCTCCCTGTAAAACGGGGATGATCACCAAACCTGCCTCGTTGAGAGTTGTTGTAAGAATCCAATAGGATAAAACACGGAAGGTTCTGGAATGCTGGTGGCATGTTGTAAGTTGGTCAGGGAACACCAGCTGATGTGACCTCTATTACAGGGTCATTGGGAAGAAGGGACTAGAAATGAAGAGCCCTTTACGTATTGAGGGGAAGGGATAATAAGAGGTCGTCCCTGTTTAGATGTTATTGCAATGATTAAAATAGAATTCTTCAAGGCAAGTGAGTAGCTGCTTCCACCCCAAGAGTGAGTACCCAGGTTCGCTGAGGCCAGTCAGGCGACAGGGATCTCCTTACCCCAAGTGAGTTTGTGTGGGGGAGAGTGCCAGCCCCGGTGTCCACAGGCTCCCAGGGAAAACCTGTCCCGTACTCGTTCCAGACGACACCCCCGAAACCTGCATCTACTCCAACTGGTCCCCCTGGTCCGCCTGCAGCTCCTCCACCTGCGACAAAGGCAAGAGGATGCGGCAGCGCATGCTGAAGGCACAGCTGGACCTCAGCGTCCCCTGTCCGGACACCCAGGACTTTCAGCCCTGCATGGGCCCAGGCTGCAGCGATGAAGGTGAGCAGGCAGCCCAGGGGCGCGAGGGGCCGGCAGAGCCAGGGGAAGGGAGGTACTCCTGCCTCTGCCGGCCCCTCGTCCATGGTCAGTGTCCCTAGGAGGGCACCAGGACCCTGCCTGTCGTGGCTGGTGGGACCACTAGGGAAGACCCCTATCTCCAACAATATCTTGGGGGCTCTAAAAACCTGTATGTCTTAGGACATCAAAAGAATTCTTGAGATTATCCACCCAACTCCCTCCCCGGCCGTGGAGTCAATGACCTACCAGTCACTAAAGAGCTGCAAACCTCTTCTGACAAATCTAGAACTGTGCAAGCAGCCTGCTTCCCCTTCACTCCAGTCTCTTCTGAAGGAACAGGTGAACAAGTTGGCCACCATCGAATCTATTGCCCTCATTCTGTGTCATTCACGGACCTTCATGTCTCCCTCCCGCCTGAGTGAGAGCACCTACTTCTCGTGTCAGGACCACTGGGCTGATGGCAAGAATTCTGTCTGCTACTGCTCAGAAATCAGCCCTGAGCTAGGAGCTCGCACCGCCTCGGTGGCGATGGCTCAAGCTTCAGGATGGCACTGAGCTGCCTGCCGTGCTGAGGTCAGCCGCCTACTTTCCAGGGCATGGCCGCTCTCCCCACCTGGACAGATCAAGAGTCTCAGGACTTTGATCTTAACCATCTCAGAGGTGCTGTGAGGAAACAGGAGGGGAGGCAGAATTTGGGCTGGCTTATGGCAGGAAGAAAACCACTTCCAAGCCGAGGGTAATTGAAGGAAGCTTCTCCCACCACAGGTCATTCACCGTCAGGCTCTTCCTGGGGACGGTCTTAAATACCCCTCCCGGCTATAGGCCTGCAGTGGCCCACTGCCATGCGTGCCTTTGGTAAGGCCCTTCAGAGGGGAGCAGACCCTTCTATCTGCATGTAGTCTGGATATTTATCCCTTACCAGATACAGGATTTGCAAATATTTTCTCTCCTTTAAGTTACCCGTTCCCTCTTGGCAGTGTCCTTTCGTACAAGTTCTGAACTTCCCTGAAATCTGGTTTGGCTCTTTCTTTGGTTGCCTGTGCCTTGGGTGTCCTGTCCAAGAAATCATCGCTAAATTCAATGTCCTGAAGGCTTTGCCCTGGGTTTTCTCCTCAGAGCTTTACGGTATTAGTTCTGTTTAGGTCTTTGATCCATTTCAAGGTAATTTTTGATTATGACCTTAGGTAAAAGTCTAACCTCATTCTTTCACAGTGGAGATCCAAATTTCCCCGTTCCATCTATTGAAGAGACTGTCCTTTCTCTAGTGAATGGTCTTGGCACCCTTGCCAAATCATTTGCCCACTGATGTGAGACTTTGTTTCTGGGCTCGCTCTTATAGTCCATTGGCCTATATGTCTGTTCTTGTGCCAAAAGCACCCGGTTTTGATTCCTTTGCTTTGTAGGAAGTTTTGAAATCAGGAAGTGTGAATCAGGAAGATTCAGGTAAGTTTTGAAATCAGGAAGAGTGGAGCTTCTTGAGTCTAAACTCTGCCCGTCAGTACATACTCAGGTGGTGGGTGGGGACCGTATTCTGCCTTCCTGGGGTAATGTCTTTCTTACCAGGTCTTGGAAAGCCTGAACTGTGGCTTGTCAAGCCCTGTCCCCTTAACCATTATTACACTGGAACATAATGTTCTTGTGGGTAGTGCATGCTGGCTTTAGTTAGCCTTGTCCCTGGCTCTAATGTGTGAGTTCCAACAGGGATTTCTTACTACCCACACCACCAGCCCAGTCCATAGGTTAAATAACCATGCACAGGCATCACCCATGTGCAAGTGATAGTCACGGACATGTGCAGGCTGGACTCACACTCAATCCTTTTTAGCTTCACCTCCTAATACCACATATGTGCATTCTCTATACAGGGGTGTTTGCATAAGCTTTCCCTTCACCTTAAATGCAGATACCCTTTACCCAACAAAAGTATACTCAGATGTGTCCTTTTGTGTGAAATCTCCCAAACTCCAAGAAGGAGTGAGTTCCCCCCACCCCTCTGCTCCTCAATTCCCTGGGCTTAACCTTTGTTGTCCTGCTTTCCATACCTGGAATTATTGTGCCCATCTCTTTCTAAAGTAGAACAAGATCCAGATCTTACACATCTTTTTAACTTCAGAGCATACCCTGAAGCATTCAGAGCATTCGGTAAATCTTTATTGATATGAATAAATGGACAGATGGAAGACTTCACTCCTTTTTTTTTTTAAAGAACTTAAGCAGGCAGACAGACACACATGTGCACACCCACCCACTCACCCCTGTGTTTCCACCAGGAGTGGCGCCCCCACCACTACTTGGAAACAGGACTACGAAGCCATGCTGAGAGCTTTGATTATCTTTTCTACCAACCTCTAGAGTGCCTACTGTATGATCATGGCCTTTGCTAACACCTAGTGATGGGAGCAAAGCCATATACAGCCCAGGATACCAACACAGCAGACTGGCCCCTCCTCTAGCACACACAGACATTCCCTCCCCACCCACCATTTGTTCCCCCATTATAACCAGTAGAGGTCACTGAGTATAATCAGCTGTTTGGGTATAAATCCATCCCGTGTCCACCCTCAGGTCCCTGTGTCCGAAGGACAGTCACAATCTTCACCCTCAGGAACCAAATTCTCATCAATTTTTCTGGTAACTGGCAGCTTTAGACAAAAACTAAAAAAATCTCTGGTTCCTCTGAGCAAAAGTGCTTACCCTGTATCTCAGAATGTATATAATATCTTTCCAGCACTGTACAGCAGAAGTTTCTGTGATGGGAAAGTTCTGTATCTGTACTGTCCGAAATGGTATCCACTAATCACACATGGCTACTGTGTACTTAAAATGTAGTTAGTGACTGAGGAAGTGAATTTTTCACTTTATTTAATAGTCTTAGATATAGGATACATCCTAGACCATAGAGCTATATAACTTTAGATTGATTTATCTTAAATTTTACTTTACGTATAATAAAATATTCTACCCACCCAAGCAGCTTTCAAATGTATTGTCATGAAATAAGGAGTAATCCCGAATGCCCCGTACACCTGGAAAACAGGCACGTCCTCTTAGGGAACAATTCCTGGTTTCAAGATGTATACCTTTTAAGTGCCCATCCATCCTCAACTGCCAGATTCCCCTGGAACGCTACCCAGTTCCTTTTTTTTTTTTTTTTTTAAGTTTAATTCCAGGACATTCAACAGTCTTGTAGTAGTTTCAGGTGTAACAGACAGTGATTCAGTGATTCTGTACCTTACTCAGGGCTCATCATGGTAACTGTACTCTTAGTCCCCTTCACCTATTTCACCTTTCCCCTTCCCCTCTGGTGACCATCAGTTCTCTCTAGTTAAGAGACAAACAAAATAAGACTTTTTTTTTTCCTTTTTGTTTCTGAAATTCCACATCAAGTTAAATCCTCTGGGATCTGTTAGACTTACTTTGTTTAGCATTATACTCCCTAGCCCCATCCACGTTGTTGCAACCGGCAAGGTTTCATTCTGCCTTATGGCTGAATAATATTCCATTAAATACATATCCCACATCTTCATCCATTCATCAAGTGATGGACACTTGGGTTGCTTCCAGAACTTGGCTATTGTAAATAATGCTACAATTCATACGGGAGAACATATATCCTTTCAAAGTAGTGGGGTTTTTTATTTGGGGGAAATACCCAGTAGTGTGATTCCTGGATCACAGGAGAGTTCTATCTCAGGAGCCTCCATACTGTTTGTCACAGTGGCTGCACCAGTTTGCATTCCCATCAATAGTCCACGAGGGTTCCTTTTTCTTCCACATCCTTGCAACACTTGTTTCTTGTATTTTTTTTTTTTTATTTTAGCCATTCTGACAGGTGTGAGGTTAATAGCTCGTCGTAGTTGTGATTTACATTTCCCTGATGAGTGACATTGGGCATCTTTTCATGTGTCTGTTGGTCATCTGTGGGTCATCTTTGGAGAACTGTCTGGTCATGTCTTTTCCCCATTTTCTAATTATTTTGGATTATTATTATTTTAGATTATTTTGGGGGTATTGAGTTTTATAAGTTCTTTATATATTTTGGATACTAACCTTTTATCAGAGAGGTCATTTGCAAATATTTTCTCCCATTCTCTAAGTTGCCTTTTTGATTTGTTTCCTTTGCTGTGCAGAAGTTTCTATTTTGATGTTGTCCCAATAGTTTATTTTTGCTCTTAATTCTTGCCTCAGGAGACCTATCCAGAAAAATGTTGCTACAGCGATTATCGGAAACTACTGCCTGTGCTCTCTTCTAGGACTTTTGTGGTTTCAGGTCTCATATTTAGGTCCCTAAATCCAGCCTGAGTTACTCTGTGCATGGTGTAAGGGTCCAGTTCCATTCTTTCGCATGTAGCTGTCCAGTTTTCCCAGCACCATTTGTTGAAGAGACTGTATTCTTCCCCTTCAAGACCACGTACTAGCGCAAACATAGACCTATAGATCAGCGGAACAGGACAGAAAACCCCCAAACAAACCCGCGATTATATGGTGAATTAATCTCGAAGAGGCAAGAGCACGCGACGGGAAAGCCGGCCGGTTCCTCCTCACTCCCGGCCTCGGGGAGCTGGGCGCGCGGCCCGCAGCATCTGCTCATGTGTTGCAGATGGCTCCACCTGCACCATGTCCGAGTGGATCACCTGGTCACCCTGCAGCATCTCCTGCGGCGTGGGCATGCGGTCCCGGGAGAGGTACGTGAAGCAGTTCCCGGAGGACGGCTCCGTGTGCACGCTGCCCACCGAGGAGACGGAGAAGTGCACGGTCAACGAGGAGTGCTGTGAGTAGGGCGCCCAGCAAGTGCGGGAGGGGGAGGGCAGTGGCCCAGGCGGCAGACGCCATCCCAACAGGGCTGGCCTCTCAGCTCCCAGCAGCTGCCTGACGACTGAGTGGGGCGAGTGGGATGAGTGCAGCGCCACCTGCGGGATGGGCATGAAGAAGCGGCACCGCATGGTCAAGATGAGCCCGGCAGACGGCTCCATGTGCAAGGCCGAGACATCCCAGGCCGAGAAGTGCATGATGCCCGAGTGTCGTGAGTGGGTGTGGGGCAGGGATGGGGGTGGTGTGGAGGAGCCCAGCAGCAAGGCTGGAGGCTGGGCAGGGGCTGGGAGAAGACAGGACCCACTGTCCTTGCAAGCTAAGGGCCTGTGTCAAGCAGACCCAGAGAGAGGGGCCTCCCTTGAGGGGCATTCTGAGCACTGCTGAGACGGCAAACTGCTGGTCTCTGGAAAGCATTCGCCTGCAGCTAGCTGTGTTTTATAGGACCTCAGAGTATCTTGGGATTGGGGGGGGGCGGTTAATAAGAACTTTCGAGCAGGACATCCAGTCCACAGGTCATAGGTCCCGACCACTCTTGTTCTGCATTGGACTTGCCTGGCCTCATAAAGCATTACAACCCCAGCTTTATGCACAAACGTGCACAGGCCCACGCATCAGTACACAAACATACATATGCACACAAGTAGCTGGACATTCTAGGATTTTAGCAAGTTTCCAAAACTTTATTGCATGTCCTTGGGGAGTGGGTGGTGTTTCAGGCGGGGACTTGGGTATTCATATTGTATTCCTATTACGGAGTGACATCTGCTGTCCTGACCGCCAGGGGAGATGCGGAAGTATGACAAGCCATAGTCTGCTGAGCCATTTCTTGCTCTGTGGGGTCCCTTTCACTTGACTCCAGGGCCCAGATTGGGGGACAGAAAGGAGGAGGACAGGGAGAGCAGAGAAGGTAAAAGGAGCCTGTTCTCAGGGCAAACCTGGCTCTCGACCTAGATACCATCCCCTGCTTGCTGTCCCCATGGTCGGAGTGGAGTGACTGCAGCGTGACCTGCGGGAAGGGCATGCGGACCCGGCAGCGGATGCTCAAGTCTCTGGCTGAACTTGGGGACTGCAATGAGGAGCTGGAGCAGGTGGAAAAGTGCATGCTGCCTGAATGCCGTAAGTCTTGGGGCTCCCGTGCCCCCCACCCCCACCCCGTTCTCCTGTTACCCAGTGCTGGGTGGGGATCCTCCTGCCAGGTCCTGTGGTACACCTGTCTGCTGTGGAGAAAAGAGCATGGGCCTCAGGTCTCTGTGTTAGCAGAGCTGTTAAACTCTCAGTCTCCGCAGTAGCCAAGAGGGGATCGCACTACCAGCTACAAAACACCCCAACTACACCCAAAGAGGAGACTGGAGTGGAAAACAATTAGCACAGGATCAAGGCGCCTTTATCACATAGGGCCTAACCCTTCCCCCCCCCCTGCCCCCGCAACCCCCAGAACTGTCTGATCCATGAGTTTTCCATGTTTTTTACTTCTATTCCTTCTCCCTGGGACTATTTACCCATGACCAGAGGGTGGACATTAAATCAGTGACTCCTGTACATTTGCAGCCCTGCCAAGCCAAGCCATGAAAAGCTCAATGCCCGACCCCAACTCCCCCAACCCCCACCCCTGTGATGATCTGTATTTCACAGGTACTAACCTCCAAGGAGAGAGAGCCCATTTCTCTGGCTAGTCTTCCAAGCAAGCTTCCTTTAGGAGGTAGAAAGTCAGACACACCTGCTAAGATCTGTTTTCTGGCTTCCTCTGAAATGCACTTGGGTTTTCATGCTCCCTCTTCCTTGTTATTACTCAGGATGCCTGCCTGGCTTCAAGTCCCAGCTTTGTCCCTTATAGGCTGCACGACCTTCAGTGGATGACTTAGATGTCCCTCATCTGTAAACCGGGACATACTTCCTGGGTTGCTCTGCGGATTAAACCATGTAATTGGCACAAGGTGTCAAGCACTAGACCTGACAAGCATAGGCCTCACTCACTCAGTGTTCCACGTTACAGTTCCTGTGTTGTTCCAGCCAGACTCGGTCATGGGTGAACACCCAGACCGTCAAACTAACTGAGCCTGTGGCTTTTAACAACGAAGTTGACTCTGTGTTCAACCCAGCTCACCAGAGCTGAGGTTCCCGATCTTCTGACCGAGGTAGCTACCCATGTAAACATCCATTCATTCACAGGGCTCATTGAATGGAGGAGAAAGATGAACAGTTACTGTGTGACAGAAACTGGGCTGGAAGTATTATTTCACCTAATCCTCACAACCTAATGGGAAAAATACCATTATCCCCATTTTACAGATAATAAAGCTGCCTGAGCTCACAGGGATAAAGGGCTGAAACTACTGACCAAAATGAGTTCTTCCTAGATCCAACCTGGATCTGCACTCTGCAAAGCCAGTGAGGAGTCCAGAATTCTTTGCCTCCTTAGGTCACATCTTAAGAATCAGACTGTTGGGTTATTTCCCCTCTACATTTGTGAGGTGCTGGCTTAGTAAGCATTTGCTAGATCCTGTAACCCTGATAAACCATAAGACACCACTTGTTCCCACCCCTCTTCTCTACTGAATTTCCCATTTCTGGCTCCTATGTTTTTTGCACAAATGGCCACATCTTGGACCCAGGATGATGTCGAACAAAAGCCACGGGGTCCTACAGCAAAAGTCACAATGGCCTTGGGTATTGGTCCATGAGGGTCAGCTGTGAAAGACGGCACCAGTGAGCTGTGCCTTCCTTGAGAAAATCCAAGTCCTTGGGACTGTGGGAGGCTAGTCTATGCCACTAGAGGCTGATCCGACAATATTCTAGATACAGGCCAGGGCAAGAGGCTCTGAATGTATCTCCCAAGCTCCTCCCAAACCATTCTGTCCTGTGGGCATAGAATGTGGATTAAGACCTGGGTGCCAATCCCGCTTCTACTGCTTACGAACCATGCAGCTGGATGAAGTCAGCCTGCCTCTAGGAGCCTCAGTTTCTTCTATAAATTGGGGTAACAGCACCTTCTTTGCATTTCTCACAGGCTTGGGTTGAGATGTTCAAAGTGTAAGTGGCCTTATGTTTCAGACAGGAGTGAGCCACACTCATGCCCCTCTGTGTCTTGCCAGCCATTGACTGTGAGCTCACCGAGTGGTCCCAATGGTCAGAATGTAACAAGTCCTGTGGGAAAGGCCACATGATTCGAACCCGGATGATCCAAATGGAGCCTCAGTTTGGAGGTGCACCCTGCCCAGAAACTGTGCAGCGAAAGAAGTGCCGCATCCGGAAATGCCTGAAAAATCCATCCATCCAGAAGCTGCGCTGGAGGGAGGCCCGAGAGAGCCGGAGGAGTGAGCAGCTGCGGGAAGAGTCCGATGGCGAGCCGTTCCCAGGTATTGCTCCTAAACAGGAGGCTGGAGCTCAGGGCAGTGTCGAAGCAGAGGGGATGTAAGTGGGTCTTGAAGAACTGACAGGGGTTTGCACCCCAGGCAGCAGGAACAGTACTCGCAAAGCCACAGAAGTGCCAAAGAGCCCGAGATGGTCAATGAAACAGGCAGATGGAGCAGAGCCCAAGGGAAGAGGCAGGAAAACAGGTTGGGGGGGATGGGGAACGGGGGACCAGACCATACAAAGTCCAGTGGCCTGCTGAGGATTCAAGACTTGATTCTGCAGGCGGTTTTATGCAAGAGGGACTTTAACAGACCTGTGTTGAGTGGTCTGGAGGTGGCAAACACAGGCACAAAGGCCAGTTCTGTCTGTAGCCCAGGACAATGTGTCCCCTACTCCAGCATTTGGAAGAAAAAAAGAAAAAAGCCAGCCTGGGGCTTCACTGGTGAAGAAGCTGGTCCACGGGCAAGGACTACACTATCATTGGCAAACAGATGAGATAATGAGTTTGAAATACTCGTGGTTCAGTCCTGGGTACAGGCTAATTGATGGTGTTGAGTCCCTGGATGAGGTGAGGAAGGTACCATGTAAAACTGAAGGTTAATGGGTATGGGGAGTTTCTATTTTAAAAGGCACAGCTCAAGTTACCCCTTTTTCTCTTTAAGACATTTCACCTCCACCTAGAACAATGAGAAAAATGCAGATAGGAAATGCTCCCTGATAGTTCACTACCTTTCTGTTAAGGAGCTGTGCACGTATCAAAGTGTCGTCTGCTGGACGATAATAGTCAGTGGGCCACTCAACATTCATTAAGCCCAACTATGTGCCAGGCAGGCACTGTGCCATGGTCTTCTCCATGAAACTTAGCACAGTATTGGTTGAATACTCATAAACACACTTGGCTGCACAAGAGTAACAGAGGGCCATGGGAACATTGTTTTTAAAAAGATCTAAGCTCTGGGAGTCAGGGAAGGTGTTTTTGTTTAAGAGAGTGAGCGAGCACCCACGAGCAAGCGGGAAGGCAGGGGTGCAGTGCAGAGAGCGAGCAGCTCAAGTCAACTCCCCACTGAGCACAGAGCCTGACACAGGGTTCAATCTCATGACCCTGAGATCATGACCTGAGCCGAAATTAAGAGTCGAACACTTAACCAACTGAGCCACCCAGGTGCCCCAGGGAAGTTTTCCTGAAGGCAGGCGTATTTACCCGTGTAGAGGAAATAAGAAATTATATTTGAGTTTATGGGAGGCCAAGTACATAGGGAGCAAAGCATTAGGAGGAAGTGGTTAACTGCAGCCACAAGCCACCCCAGAATAATCACTCCTGTGATTCTTGGGCCAGACCATCTGAGGTCTTGCTGAGCCCCATGAAGCCCCTGTCCGTTGGAGGCTCGGATGGAGCTGGAAGGTCTATACTGGCCTCGCCTACACCTCTGGGGCCCCCACAGGGCAGGCAGGCGCCTCTCTCCACATGGCCCCTCTAGCAGTCTAGCCAGCCGTGCTCACATGGTGGTGGACGTGTTCCCAGCAGCTTTTACCAACCCGTTTGCTCATGTCCCGTTGGCCAAAACAAATCCTACAGCCCAGCCCAGGTTCTAGAGGTGGAGATGCAGACTCCTCCCCCTGATGAAATGCTGCAAAGCAGTGTCGGTCATTTCTGGTGGTCTGTCAGAGGGCCAGACGGCCCCTCATAAGGACTCGATCCATTGTTCAACTCAGTCCATCATTTCATCCCAGAGCAGGGAAGCCCAGGCCCCTCAGCCTGACAGCTGTGTCCTGAAGTTCAGCATTGGGTGTGGTCCCCCCGTTTCTGCTGCCCTAACCAGGCTTTCCCGTGCTTCCAGGCTGCAGGATGCGCCCGTGGACAGCCTGGTCGGAGTGCACCAAGCTGTGTGGCGGCGGCATCCAGGAACGCTACATGACCGTCAAGAAGAGGTTCAAAAGCTCCCAGTTCAGCAGCTGCAAGGACAAGAAGGAGATCAGAGCGTGCAACGTGCACCCCTGTTAACAGGGTATAAGTGGTCCAGGGCCGCACCCTAGATTCGCGCAGTCGCCAACGGCTGGAGTGTCTGTTTGCTTGTTGTTTAAGGCAATTTAAATCGTATACGCTAGTTTTCATTTCTGCAGTCCGGTTCGCCCAGTAGTCTGGTGGAGGCCGGGGCCATCCCTTCTGTCCACGGCTTGGTAGGCCCAGGCTGCGTGGGGCGCCCTCCTCCAGCATGGAAGTGAGAAGTGCCAGCCCCCCGTCCTAGCGGGAACGTGTCGCACCCGCGCGGCACACAGGAGCCTGGCCTCCCCCGCCAGGGAGAGGAGCTGGGGCTGGGAGGGAGTCCCAGGTCTCGGGTACAGCAGGGAGGAAACGGTCCTGCTCAGGCGGAGCGCAGATGCCTCCCCTCTTGCCTTCGGCCTGCTTGCTCGTGTAGGACTCACTTGTTCGCCCGTGTCCTTTCATTTAGTCTAACTTTAGGTCCTTTGTTGAGTCTCGTCATGGGGAAAACAGAGCTGGTAGATGTGAAGAGCACTGATAGAGGGTGGCTTTTCTTTCAGAAATTCTGAAGTTCTGAATACATTTATCTCCCCTTCTAATGTTGGACAGAGAAAGGAAATGACAGCTGCTTTATTGGAATGTAAGGTCGCCGGTTCTTACACCTGAGGTAAAAGTTACTAAAGTCCAGAAAGTATTTTTCCCTAGCTTTTTTTTTCTGTGTGTATCAACAATTCTCCTGGGAAGCCAGCCTTATAAACCTTCTGACTTCATCCTTACTGGAACCAAGGCCAAGGCAGCAAAACTGGTCTCTCTAGCAGTCCCCAGCCTGAGCTTTTAAAATCTGACACACATCTAGCCTTTTTGTTAACTGTCTGCCCCCATCCCACCAAGCCGCTGATTGAACAAAAATACTATCTATATTTTGAAGAGTTTTTTTAATCATAAAGTTTTAGATGTAGAGAGAAAAAGTGTTTTAGAGACCAAGCACGGCAGAAATCGAGGGAGAAAGGAATATTACAGAATCAGGCTGGGTAGGAAAATCTGGGGGAAGCCAAACTTTACCTGGGCTTTCCACACTGGGCTCTGGTCCTCCAAGGCCACGGCTTTCCCCTTCACAGCACTCACAAGCATCAAATTCAGGGATTCTCACTACCAACAATTCGTGTAAGAAAACATTTTTACTGAGCTGAGTACAGCAGCAGTTTTTACTCATTCGTTTATTGTTAAAACTGTTTCATTTCTGTTGCAGGTTTTCATTACGCTTAATCCAAATATGTATCATGGATGAGATGCATACAGTGTTTTGAATATACCCCTTTAAGAATTTGCATTAAACACATCAGGATATTTCCAAACACTCCATATATACGATATAGCCCTGAATCTTTAATAAAAAACTCATTTGGGTCTGTCTTCCGTGTTTTTAAGCTAATTAAGTGTTCAGAAGGTTGGGCCTTTTTCAGTTATCACACTGAATCCTATTCAGCAAAAGATACGGTTTTTGCTCCCTCATCTGAGAGGGACCATCATTACCACATCCCTGAGTCTTCTGGAACTTTGAGTTGTTTCCAATATTATCTTTATAATCCTGAGTGAACTGTTATCTTGCCCCACAAAGGAACATAATATAAAGAAATAAGAGGTTTAATTTGGGCAGAAAGTCTCGATATAGAATCTGCCCACTTGTGCAACATTATGCCTGGCCACCAAGAGGCATACTTATTTTTAACACATGAAAATCAAAGTTCCACAAGTCAGTGATTCCTAAATTTAAGTCTAAGGACAAGCCACCCTAGTGACTCATGTTCTTATCAGGTCTCTATGGGATACATTTTAAATCCTAATTGTGGAGACTTAAAACCAGGTAACTGGTTAATGGCTGAGAATGGGTAACCTGTTTGTTACGTAAGTGTTATTTCTTTTGCAAGGAAGCATTTATAAGAAACATCAAATCTCTTTCTTACCAAAGTCTTGGGTTAGGTAGTTTATAGTTTTCCTGGCTAACCAATCCTTTTGGAAATAAAGACTTTTTTTACTACAATGAAATTTGTTTCAAATTCCACTTGAGATGATAAACCGCTCATAAGACACCCGGTAAGAAGCCCCACATAAAGGGGAGCTACAATTGTTGTATATATTCTTATCAATGCCAAACCAGTTGTAACCCAATTTACATTCACATTTTAAGAGGACAGTAAGTTTAGAGATTCCCCAAACAGACAATGGGTCACTCACCTGCCACCTTCCTTGCCACTGCATTAATTGAAGGAAATCTGTTGTAGCACAAGAGAATAAAGCCTGGGCTTCTTCAGACCCAGAGCTGAAAAAAATTAAAGATTTCGTGCTGTGCTTATAGTTTAAACTTTGTGTATTAAACATGTCTTAGGCATACTCAAAAGTCTGTATACTTCTTACATATTCTCACAGGATTACAATTCTCCAGAAACTTAATCCAGGTCAAATCTGTGGCTAAAATGTCAATACACAATAATTCCCTATATCAAATGATCTCTATGACCTAAAAGCCCACATGCTTCAGGCAACAGATTAAAGGAGCTAAATATTACAGTGTACCAGGACTGTATGTCCCTTTTCCCCCCCACAGTTAAACATACCCTAAGGAAATGGACACTACTGTCAAATAAGAGTAAACATACATGTTTAATCCCTAATTACAACACAGAACCAAGGAAGACACACTCATTCCACTCTTTATTTGGTGCTATTAATTTTAATAATACAATGATTGATTTTATTCTTCATATTGCCCAAAAGTAGGGAGAATGAGTGAAATAAATCAGTCCCTTTTGAAAATGAGATGCTGCAGAACTATAAATAGCAACTGAATGCTAATGAGCATGAAGATAATTCTTCAATTTGAATCCTTTGAAATCTGTGAGCAAAAGATCTGTACGAAAATGTCAAATTTAAATAATTGCGTCTCTGCTTTAGATCCCCGTGGGCTTGGAAATTTTCATACACTCAGTGGGGCAGAGACGCAGAAGTCCCACCGTGGCTGAGCATAGGGAACCCACGTCAAACCACTGCTGTGGTCCTGAAGAGCCTTGAGTGCCAGGGGCCAGGTACTTCCCCTTTTCCGGCTCAGGCTCTGACACAGGCAGGCTCGCACTGTGTCACCGTGTCAATATATCGAAGGGCTTCTCCGGCCCACCTCCCCAGTTTAGCCAGTTCGCATGGCTCACGACTGACCACGAGTCGTGATGGCACACTGACAGGAGGGAGTTCCTGGATGCCAGTTTCACCCCATCAGCCCCGCACTTCTTCAGAAACCAGTAAATGCCCACTTCGTGTTGAAGCTGGCCTGACTTGTGTTTCTGTCACCTCTATCTGAAAATGTCCTGACAAAGTATACATAGAGTACTTTTAACCCAGCTCTCATCAGACCAAAATGCAATTTTGATTTTTCACTTAACATTTATAATGTTGAACATAAGATAGCATTCATTAACATTTTCTCATATTGCTCTAAATTCTCATGAAATTCAGAATATGTTCTTAACTATTTCCTGGCTTTAGAACTGACTGGTAATAGTTCTCATATTCAAGGATTTCTCATATATAAGTTAATGGTTCTCATATTTTAACTATTATGTCTTTGAACAGTTTTCCTTTACTTCAAATGATTTCAAGTATTAGCAGAAGGGAAAAGGGCAAACATCTTATTCAAGACTACTGACTCCTTTACAAGACCTGACATTTATAAAAGTAGAGTCTGTATTTTCCCTGTTTAAAAAATAAATAAATAAATAAAAAGGTAGAGTCTGTATTTTTAGGAGGCAAGCATCTCCTACCGTGCTCTTCCCCTGGAATTCACGAGCCTGTCTGGGAAGTCAGAAGGAGCACTTGGGAAAAATACCTCAATCTCCTGCTCTCTTACCCCCCACACTGGTGCTACCCAGAGACGTGCGGCTGCGAACCTCCACCAACCATCACCAGCCTATAACGAGATACAAAAATTGAACACCAGTGTTCAGAAACTTTTACAGTAATTTGACATTGCCATAATATCCAAGAGTATGATTATTTTTTTCTAAGAGTTGGATGTTTTAAATTACAAAATTTAGCAAAAGTATCGTTCCACCACAGTAGGGAGGAGGTTTTTCAAACTGGCTATTTCCCTGAGACAGCCTGAGAAGGGCAGCACTGCGCGCCGTTCGCACTCCCCGGACAGAAAGGGATGCCCACCTGCAAACCGTCAGCCTCTGAATGTCTCCAGAGCATCTGGGTCTCCACAGCAATACCTACTTCCAGGCCTGTATACCTACTTTTCTAGGATTAAGGACCATGCCATGGCTCTTCTCACTCCTCTAATTCAGACCCTGTGCACGCACGGTAACTGCCCCATCACCCTCTGATTTTGCCAGAGAATTTCTCAGAATGGTAGCCCACACTTCTTCCACTTCCTTGTCCTCCAGTCACACCACAACCCCCTATAATCTGGTTCCCACAACCAGATGACACAAAACTTTCAAAGTCCTCAGCAACGTCTACGCAATCACTGCTGCCTCTTACTCCCCACCGCGCCCCACCCCAATCTCCGTACCACCCCTTGGCTTCTTTGACAATAGTCTCCTGGGTCTCTCTAGTTTCTGGCTGCTTCTTTAGGCTTTCTGCTGCCTTTTACTGTTTAATCCCAAATGTTCGTCTTCCCCAAAAGTTTTACCCTTGGATCTTGCCTCAAATAAACTCTACTCCAATCCACTCCCACCTCTTCAATCACCAGATTAAAAGAGGTAAATTCCCACCCTGCACTTGGAGTTCTAGCCTCTTCTTTGGAGCTCCAATCCACATTCCCAAACACCTCCTGGACTCACCCTGCATGTAACTGCCACAATCACCATGCATTTCTACCTCTAGTGAGTTGCCTGTGTGCCTTACTCATTCATCAAATGGTTTTTCTGCACATGCCAGGCAATGTGGGTAAAACAGTAAACACAGCAGACGTGTTCCTGCCCTCAGAGAAACTATGACACTCAAGTACAGATCAGACAAGACAGATAAAATCATCATCTGTGATATGCCCCTAAGTAAATACAGGGCAATGTGGTGTTAACAGGGGGCTGGCCAAAGAGGGCTCTCTGAGCAGGCGGCATCTAAATTAAAAGCAAAAGGATAAAACACCTAACTGGAATAGTCAAGTGAATCAATGGTCTGGGAAATGCTGTCATGCTACAGGCTGTAAGAGAGCATGTCAGCCTGAGTGTGAGAAGCAAGGAAAGGACAGATCCTGCGAGGAGCTTGCTTTGTATACTATGGGAAGGAATTTGGATATTAGTCCAAGTGCACTGAGGTGATGACAGATTTTAAGCAGTACTGTAACATTTAATTTATGGCCTTAAAAAAGATCCCTTTAGCTATATTTACAGAACAGCTTTGTGAGGGCAAAATGCAAATACAAAGACTACTTCAAAGGCCATTGCAATAACGTGGGTGGCAGAACAAATTGGAAAGAGACAGAGTCCATGACTCTAATAACCTCTTACCTGACCACCCTGCCTCAGAGCCGCACTGCTCTGTCATCCATACTGCTAGATTAGATCCAGGCACTCCCTGTTCAGAATCCTTGGCAGTTCCCCATTATATACAGAAGGGCCATCCTATTTAAAGCTCTCCACAACCCAAGCCCAGTCTACTTTATCATTATTTTTTCCCATTGCACTTAAAATCCTTTTAGATTAAGGTTCCAATCCCAGAATACTCCCTGCATTCTGCCAACTCTATGTCTTTACCCCAGCTTCTCCCCAGCCTGCCTTCCCACCACCTCTCCTCTCCTCCCCATCTGAGATCTCACCAATCCATCAAGCTCTGGCTAAGGAACCAATTCTAATTAAGAAGCTCCCTCAGCTCTTCTAGAAGGAACAAATACCACCTGCAGGACCAGACAGCTTTGTGCATGCTTCTCACTCTGCTTCAACCACAGCCCTGGTATTTGTCTTCTCATTCATAGTCGTCCTCCACTAGATACCAAAGTTTGGAGGGAGGAAACATTCTACGTTTATCCATTTCCCAGAACACCTAATTAAGTACTGCAGAAAGACATCCAAATTAAAATACCTTTTTTCTAAAAAACTCTTTGAGGCTTTATATTCAATTACTGGTTAAATACTCTTAAGTGGTCAAGTGATATTGAAAGTAACCACTTTATCACCATCTCATCCTATTTATCTGCCAGCTATCTATTGAATGGGGGTCATTTCCCATTCCTGTGAATGGGAAAAGAAAGAAATTAAAACTAGTGGTGATGAAAAGTCAGAAGAGGAACAAGGTAGACCTGATGTATATAGAACCTTGTTACAGCAAGTTTTAAAAGTGAAATGATAAAGGAACCAATTTATATAAAATTTTGAAGACCCAAATTTAGAGGAATCATCAATGTAAGATATAAGGCATAACATCCAACCCTGAAATACTGTAAATCCCTAAACAAATAATATAGACACAAAATTCCTAGGACAGAAATTCGTGACTATCAGTTCAGGAAATACTGTTTGAAAGAATTTTCACATCTATAGAGAAGAGATTCTAAAGTTGGGACTGTAATCTCAAATGCTACATGTGCTCTAGAGCAAGATTGGCAAACCATGGCCCACAGATCAAATCCAATCTGCCATCTGTTTTTGTACAGAACAGTTTTTACAATTTTAAATGAATTTTTTAAAAATTCAAAAGATTAATATTTTATGACATGAAAACGATATGAAATCAAATTTCAATGTCCCCACATAAAGTTTTATTGGAACACAGCCACATTCGTTCATTTATACACTGTTTATGGCGGCTTTGGTGCTACAATGGCAGAACTGAGTAGCTGGGACAGAGACCGTATAACCCACAAAACCCAAGATGATATTTATATTTACCATATGGTCCTTCATTAAAAAAAAAAAAATTTGCCAATCCCACAACTATAGACCAAAAAAAAAAAAGGTTACACAGACAAGAATTATTCATGCCCCAAGATTGGCTATTCTTTGTTAAAAACAAACAAGATTTCAAATCATAAAATAAGAGGGCTACAAGACACCTCTAATTGTATGACAGATATCATATGGGAGAGGACTTCAGCTTCCGAGAGGAGTAAGTAGCAGGAACCAGATTTACGTTCCTACCCTAGACAACCAGAAAACTGGAGTTCATATGTGAAACACCTATTTTCAGCCATTATATACACCAGACAGCACAGGACTACCATCTCTGATGGAAGAGAAACAAAAAGGTAAGCTTTAAGACTGCCCTTTCTGCCTAGAGACACATTCCAGACTGCAGAGTGGACAGGGAATTCCAAGCAGGGCATAAATGTTTCCCTAAGCTGAAAAGACAGACACTGGAGTTCTGTCCCAGACTTCGGGAGTGTGAGGCAGCAGAAAGTTGCAGGACAAAGTTGTGGAGGAGAGAGAACTACACAGAAAAAAAAAACTCCAAAAATATGTATAGGGTCACCAAGTCTTTGCTAGATATTAAGAAATGCATACACAGGATGAAACTCCAGAGGCTGGGCGAAGGGTGATCCAGAAGCTATGGATAGAATGGTCCCCCAAAGCTCACATAGGCTGGGAATTGTTTAGTTCCCGTTAGCCAAACTGAAGAGTCCTCACNCAGTGCGCAGCGGGAGGGGGGGGGGGGGGGGGGGGGGGGGGGGGGGGGGGGGTCGGATTCTTGAGACTTTGTGAGGGTTAAAAGCAAGCCTTGAAAGGATTAAACTGAACCACAAGTAAATTAACTACCAGGGGGGGAAAACAAAACCCTTTAGATGAAGACAACAAAATCTAGGCAACCAACAACAAACAATAGACAATGTCCAGCAACCAATTAAAACTTACTAGACAGACATGCAGAAACAAAAAACAAAAAAAACCCCAGAAGAATGTGACCCATAACTAGAGAAAAATCAGTCAACAGAAACAGATCCAAAAATTATAGAGATAAGGACTTTAAAGCAGCCACTGTAACCATGTTCGAATATTCAAAGCAGCCTTTCTCAATTCTCCCAAGGACGGTACACAGGTAAAACCACTAGATGCACTGAGAGAAGTTAATTCACTGCACACCACAGACAGGTTAAGACACCAGACCCAATTCCCTGGGAACTCAGTTGAGAGGGGCTAGGTAAGAGAAATACATGAGCACAGCGAGAGAGATGGAAGATGGAAAAAAGAACCAAATAGAACTTCTACAGAAGAAAAAAGAAAACAGGAGGTCTGAAATGAAGAATTCATTAAATGTGATTAACAGCAGATGAAACAACGGGAGAAGAAAAGGTTAGGGAACTTGAAGATGTAGCAATAAAAAGTATCCAAAGTGAAGCAGAGAGAGGAAAGAAAAGTAAACTGATATAACAAAATTTAACCTTCAAACAGCTTTGCTATAAATCATTTATTCAGAATAAAATTAAAGGTTTCCCATTCAATCTACCTATTATGTGGACAATCTCTTGTTATCTGAAGTTACCTATGATAAACAAAAAATGTTCCCATCTGAAAGTCCTAACAAGGATATGCGATAGCATTATAGTGTCAAAACCCATGGCATAACTCTGGTACCTTCCTGGGCAGTGATTTTAACGAGCATTCAAATAAACTCTGTGCGCTGTGCTCTGTGCTTCAGCTGTTTTAGGCTTCATCTTCAGAGGGGTATGTGTGTGTGTATATACCCTCCTCTCTCCTTCAGAGATGGGGTTTCTGTCAGAGGCACTTCACAAAAAAAGGTTAAGAAACACCAACTCTAGAAAATATTCAGGAAATCCCTAAGAACACAAAGCCATTTCACTTCAAGTTCACCTGCTAAAGAACCAATACTGATTGTTAGATGCAAACCCTAAGGCACTGTTGGAAAAAGGCACAGAACTAGCTACTAAAATAAGTTTCTTCCAACACTCATTCCTTCAAGAAACCACCAAAATAACAAGTCATCAAACCTTATCTTGTGATAACAGATCAATTTTAATTCTAGCACCTGAAGCTATACAAGGGTATGCTTTATCAGTTTCATGGGGCTGTTGTACACATTCAATAAAGTGACAACTGTGCAATACCACTTAGTATCTCACAATCAGGAACATACTTTTGAATTGTTTAAACACAATCCACAGAATTAAAAACAAAACCAGAAGGCATCCACAGTTATACTAATTGTCGATTAAAAGTTTTACACTTACTACTTGATATAACAGCCAATACCTATTACGGGGTCTCAAAAGTGACTTCAGAGTCTTATCCTGCTGTCATCTATGGAAAAGTTTTCTCGAGCATATACGTGACTGGCCAAAGGTGGGCGCCACCAGGACCAGGACCAGAATGGCAAGTAAAGTTCTACCACAGTTTCCGTAGTTTTCACTTTTCTTCTTTGTCAGTTAAAAGTGAACGGTGAGAATTAAATACTTATCTTTACATATACACAAGGTATGCTGTGAAAGCATATTTGCTTACAAACATATAAAAATACTTGTTAACTAGTTTGATAAGAAAATAATGTATAAAAGTATATAGCAAAAACATTAATCATCTCTGACCTTGGAAAGATCAATTCCATATTTTATATTACAAACAAAAACAGTTTTAGTTTTTTTGAATCCCTTATCCACAAATACTTGAAAAGGAAGACAGACAGAAATTATTTATTTGTACTCTTGACATGGCTGTGAAAAGAGTTAACTTAAAAAACCAAGAACATTGAAATGCCTAAGTCCAGAATAAGTCCAAATATTTGGCCACATAGAACATTATTATCTTTAGGAGTGGAGCACTTAAAAAGGCTTCATACGCAGTTTTTAATCTATAAATACAATAGGCGTTTTGGTATTTCGGCCACTGGAAAACAAAGGCTGTAGCATCGGTAAAGGTCTGAGATGTCTCATTTTTGTGGATTCAATTCAGTGTATTTAAGGTTAACTAAAGTTGACATCAAAATTTTTAGAGATAGGCAAAAATTCACATTTTAAAAAAACTCCTCACTTTTCTATTTAGAGTAACAATAGGAAATATGATTCCAGAAGTTAAAAGTTATTTCACAACCTATGACTTCAGCTTGGCAAACAGCTTAGGTTCCAAAACTGATTCATCCCTATTAAAATGTAAGCCCTTAAAAAAGAATGTGTCTGTGTATATAGATCAGTATTTTTAAGGAATCAGATAATCTTTGAAGCAGCCTTAGTGTTTCCTTTAAATCTGTCTTGAAATGACCATAGGATTAGCTTCACAGAAAGGATTAGCCAGCTTCTTGGTCTAAGGCTACCACGGTGATCATTTGTCTAAGGCTAGAAAGGTACCAACATGATGTGATGTAAACCATAAAGAGAAAAGGAGAAGATGAGGGCTTTTCCTGGCAGTTGGTAGCTAAAATTCAAGGGATTCTTAGAAAATGACACAATGGCAGCCTTTCTTGTCTTTCTCTTTCCGTGTTGGTTCTGGTGAAGGAGGGCATTCCTGCTCTTGAAATTTCCTGTAAGACAGAAAAATCTACATATAATTTTCTTGCTGGTAATATTATAAATATATTCTTTTTGGACAAGCCTAGTTGATGTGCATATGCTTCTCAATATTGAATTTCAATTAGGGAACAGAAGCAAATCTTCGAGGGGAAAAAAGGCACAAATATTTCAACACCAGCATAAACAGAGCTGAGTTTCACTGATAGGTGAGTCTTGAATCAGACTGAGATACTGAACTCAGTGACCTCTAAGTTCCCTTCCCAATTTGAAATTTCATGAGTATAAGGTATACTTAAGAATAAGAGTCCACTGGGGTGCCTGGGTTGCTTAGTCAGTTAAACATCTGGCTCTTGGTTTCAGTTCAAGTCATGATCTCCAGGTCGTGGGGTGGAGCCCCAAGTCTGGCTCTGAGCACAGCGTGAAACCAGCTTCAGATTCCCTCTCCCTCTCTGTCCTGCTCACTCTCTCCCTCTCTCTCAAATAAATAAATAAAATATTTTAAAAAAGAAAGAAAGAAGTGTCCACTGCTAGACTAGAATAGAAAGTATGAGGTACACAATTCCTATGCCTGTTCTGCCACTTACTAGCCACAAGTCAGCATTAGACAAGTCAGTTAAAGTCTGCGGAGCCTCAGTTTTTTAGAAGGCAATAATAAACTCTACCTTGCACAGTTGCTATGAGGATTTAAAAAGATCTTGTTATGTTTAAAGGCCTATCAGTGTGTGGCATAAAAAAGCCTCCTCTCGGGGCACCTGGCTGGCTCAGTAGGTAGAGAATACGACTCTTGATCTCGGGGTCGTAGTTCAAGCCCCACGTTGGACATGGAGCCTACTTAAAATAAAAATAAAATTAAACATTTTTTTAAAAAGCTTCCTCTACCCACTCTTCACTCCAGACTGACTGATGAATATGGATATAGATTCTAAGGATCAAAACCAAGGACAAAATATTTCAAAAGGCAGTAAAAGTGATGTTAAGAAGGCACTGATTTGTGTACACACACACAAACATGTTAAAATACATAACAAAATTTAACATCTTAACCGTTTTTAAGCATACAGTTCAATAGTATTAAATATATTCGCAATGTGGTACAACCATAACCACCATCGACCTCCAGAACTCTTCATCTTACAAAACACACTGTGTATTCATTTAAAAATGGAACTCGTACTTATAACAAACTACTAAGAAATAAAAAACTATAAACCTTACTTTTCTTTCCCTACAAAGAGAATGTTGAGGCAAAGGGCTAAAAAAGCCCAGGAAGCCCATAGTGCAGATGCTGATTCCCCTCAGATTCACAATTAACCCCAGCTTACTCCACATACCTGTCAGGCAGAGATTAGCAGATCTAGAGAGTCCAGGGTGAAGTAGAGGCCAAGCCACCAAGGCTAAAAATAATCAAATTAAACCCCTCCCACTATAAAGCAACTCAATCTTTCTCACACAGAAACCAACTCCAGGTGACCTCACCCATCACCTCAAGCTTCCTGGAACCATTAACACTTTCTGAACCACAGGGGCCTTCTAGGCCAGCAGACAGAAAACCCCTTGGTTATCTGTGATTCCACACTTCACCCCAAGAACAGGAGGCCTAACTCTCTAGCATCTGGCTCACTCTCCGCCTGGGAAGAGGTGGGGAAGAAGTAAAGCTGAAGAACACGGGCTCTGGAATCAGAGTTATGGATTCAAGCCCCAGCCCTGCAGTTTAAAGCCAAAACTCTGAGCAAGTTAGTTCCCCTCGGTGTACCTTTTTTTCCCATACAAAAGTGAGGACAGATCAAAGTATTTAGCTTACTGGGTTGCTGTGAGGATTCAGTGTAGTGACACCAGTGAAGTCTGAGGCACAGTGTCTGGCACAGATTCCCACTCAAATGTCAGCTATTGTCCTCCCTATCTTCATGTTCTGGACACCTCTGGAAGCAGCACAGATTCTTCCCAAAATCCCTATGTGGACTCCCTCCTTTGGTATAATTAAATTTGGTTTTATATGCAGGAAGTACCTAGTGCACAATATGTCCTGGATTAAAATTTGTAACCCGCAGTGGGTGGTATCACCTAGCACAGAAGTGCTTCGACACACAGCTTCCTCTTTCTTACAGAAAACACTGAGTGGCAATTTCTTTCGTAGCTAATGGTTTTAAAAAGCAGAGTGTGATTACCTGTCAAATTCCATAAATTAAAACAAATTTCGAAGATGTGTTTCGCTTACCTTATAACCCGGACAAGTTCGTGGAAAGCTTGATCTACGTTCATCCTAATCTTGGCTGAAGCCTCCATGTACGTTACCTTCAGCTGTCGTGCTAACTGCTGCCCTTCTTCCTGTGTTACCTGAAATTCCAAGAGTTGTGTCTGAGGTACAGAATTAAAAATCAGATCTGCTCCATCTAATCCCCGGCCATGGACTACACTGTTAATCCAGTCAGTAGTCAAGCTGCTTTGTCATAAGATAAACCAAGAAATTCACAAGCTCAATATATACCGAACGCCCAGCTCTGAAGAACAACTCAATGATGAAAATATTACCAGTCTGGTGATTACCCAACAAGTATTAAATACAATGGTGATAAATTCTGGGAAGGAAAAATACAAGGCTAGCAGACTCTATAAGCCTGCTGGGCAGATCAGGGAAAGCTCCCTGAGGAATGACATTTAAACTAAGAACTACATAAAGAGTAGGGGGTAGTGGGGGGGGGGGAGAAAGTATCTCTGACAAAAGAAACAGCAGGTGTGACAGCCATGGGGGGTTGTGCTTTCCAAGCTCCAGGAACTAAAAAAAGTCTAGAAAAACTTAAATACTGAGAAGCCAAGAGAGAAAATAACAAAGAGGTGAGAACAGAGAGGACAGAAGCCTCCAAGGGGCCACAGGTCTTCCTTATCTCTGCATTCCCCAATAGCCATACACAGGAGACGCTCAGTAAATACATGAGAAAAACGAGCAATGATTACGATCACAATGCCTTCCTTATACTAGGATGTGAAGGGTGGCAGAGCTAACAACCTAAAATGGCAGGACAGAATAATAAACATAAAATAATTATAATGCCCTATACATTTTCAGTTGAAAAGGCCAAAAGTCATGACATTTACCGAAAACTGCTAAACTGCATCACATTTATATAGTGTGGCTGAAAACTATTTTTCAAAAACAGTGACTTCTACTGCTGTCATTACCACAGAAGTAAACACTCGCAGAGATGTTAGAAACTGCAGATTGGGGAAAGGGGTGGACTCAAGAATCTATCTCCCGTAGAGAACCACATCCTTCTGGTCTTTTTTCAGTGATGTACCTCTATGTCTACAAAAACAGGATCATGATTTTTGTGTGTTTATGTTATACCCTGGAACTATGTAAAACTCACTTATCTGGGTGTTCTTTTGTAAATTCCATAGGCTTTTCTACAGGATTATGTCATTTGCTACTAAAGTCGGTTGTGTTGCCCCTTTTCTGATGTGGGTGCCTTTCATTTCTTTTTCTGGCCGAACCTCCCAACCTAGCACGTGCAGAGCCATGCCAGCAGCATTCAGTCCTTCCCCATGAAGCACACTATTCGGTGTAGGGCTTCACTGCACATGCCCTTTATCATGTGAACAAAGTTCCTGCTATTCCATCTGTAAAGAGTTTTCAACAGTATGTTAAATTTTCTCAAATGTTTCTTTCTTCGTCTACTGAGACCATGATTTTTCCACATTAATCTATTAATATGGTGAACTGTGTTGATTCATTTTTGCCTGTTAAATCAACACTGCATTTCTGGAATAAACCCCAATTGAGTAATGATGCATTGTCCTTTTCATACACGTATTGTTAAACTCTATTTGCTAAAATTTTAAGAATTTTTACATCTGCGTTCGCAAGGATTATGGAACTATAGTTTTCTTACATCTTGGTCTGGCTTTGGTATCAGAGTAATGTTGGCTTCATATGAGGAGCTGGAAAGAATCCTCTCATCTTCAATTTCTGGAACACTTTCAGTAAAATCAGTTTGGCATAATTCACCAGCAAATCCACCTGGGCCTGGGGTTTTCTCCGAGGGAAGGTTTTTATAACTGGTTGAATTTATTTTATAGATACACCACTATTTGGGTTATCTATTTTTTTTTCTTGAATCTTGGTAGCTTGTGTGCCTTTTAAGAAATATGGCTATTTCATCTAACTTGCTGAATTTGTTGGTATAAAGTTTCTTTATAGTATTTCTTTATAGCACAGTATTTCTTTATATAGTATTTATTTTATTTTCAATATCTGTAAGATCTGAAGTGATGGAATCTCTTCCATTACTAATATTGGTAATCTGCGCTTTGCTCTTTTTTTACCTGGTCATTCTGGCAAGATTTGTCACTTTGATCTTCTAAAAACCAGATTTATCTTTCCATGGATTTTTTTATTTTCAATTTCATTGATTTCCATTCTTTATTATTTCCCTTCCTCTAATTACTATGGTTTTAATTTGCTTTTTTCTTCTAGTTTCTTAAGGTAGAGCTAGTCTTTGAATGGAGACTTTTTCTTTTCTAATAATAACCGCTTAATACTATAACTTTCTATTTTCTTCTTTGGTAGCATTCCAAATTTTGATATGTTGTTTTAATTATGATTTGGTTCATAATACTTTATTAAATAATTTCCCTTTTGATCACTTCTTTGTGCCAAGGGTTAGTTGGAAGTCTGTTGGTTTCCCTGTATTTTAGAGGTTTCCTAGATAGGTTTCTGTTACTGATTTCCAAGTTAATCCCACCACGGTCAAGGAACATACCTGGTCTAACTCGAGTCCTTTTGAATTTATGGAGACTTGTTCTCATTTCAAAATAATGTGTATTCTGCTGTAGTTGGGTGGAGCATTCACTAAATGTCAGTTAGAATAAGTTATTCAATAATGTTATTCAAGCTTCCAAGATCCTTACTGATTTTCTAGTTAACTACTGAGAGCAGTGTTGAAAATTCTGACTATGAGTATGTCAATTACCTGCTGCAGTTGTTTCCCTTTTTGCTTTAAGGATTTTGAAGTTGTTGGGGTGCCTGGTGGCTCAGTCAGTTAAGCGTCTTCCTTGGGCTAGGTCAGGATCCCAGGGTCCCAGGCAGGGCTCAGGATTGACCTGCACTGGGCTCCCTGCTCAGTGGGGAGCCTGCTCCTCCCTCTCCCTCTGTGTGCATTCTCACTTTCTCTAATAAATAAATAAATAAAATCTTTTTAAACATTTTTTGAAGTTGTTATTCAGTATATGAATGTTTAGTATTGTTATGTTCTCTTAATGAATTAATCTTTTTCATTATGAAACAATCCTCTTTATTCCTGGTCATCTTCTTTGCTCTGAAATGGCCTTAGGCTGATATTTATGTTGCCACTTCAATGTGCTTTTCCATTAGGTACGGTGCTAAACCATACTGATGTGGCTTATCTTACCCACCCTTTCACTTTTAATCTATCTGTGCCTTTACATTGAAAGTAGATTTCTTGTAGTGTCTCACTTTTTTATCCAACTTGATGACGTTTGCCTTTTAATTCAGGTGCTCATATTATTTACTGCTAATGTGATTACTGATACCATGGCGTCATCTTGAACTTTCTTTCCTATTCACCCCAGTTGTTCTTTGCTCTAACCCTTCTTCTGGGTTAACTGTATTGCTCTTATGATTCTATTTTCTCTCCTTTGTTGGCTCATGAACTATGTATTATGTTGTTTTAATAACTGCTTTAGAGTTTATGATACACATTTTTCACTCATCACAGTCTAACTCAAATGCTTCACACCAATGCACGTATCATGTAAGAATTAGTCTTATTACCTTTTACCTCATAATAGATGGTTATTATTTTTGCTTTAAACATCCAATTAAAGAGAGATTTAAATAACAATAAAAGTAACTTATATTTGCAACTATCATTTCTGGTGCTCATTTTTTTTGTATAGATCCAGAGATTCCCATTTGGTATAATTTTCCTTCCTTTCATTTCTTGTAATGCAGATCTGCTGGTAATGAATCCTCTCTCCCTTTTGTAGATCTGAGGAAATTCTTTATTTCACCTTCATTTTTGAAAAACACGTTTAGTGGGCATTTAATTCCAGATGAGTTTCTTCTTTCGATACTTGAAAGATATTGTGCCACTACTTTCCTCTCCCTTGTATCACTGCCCATGAGAAACCACGATGATGGCTGCCGTCTTTAGCTCTGTTTGTGTGTTAATAGTTTTCTTTTCCTCTGGTTATCTTTCAGGTTTTCTCTTTATTGGTGGTTTTAAACAATGGTGGTGTATGTCTTGTTGTAATTTTCTTCATATTTCTTATGCTCAGGGTTTGCTGAATTTCTTAGATTTATGTGTTTCACAGTTTTCTTCAAGTTTAGAAATTTTTTGGCTATTACTTCTGGCTGTTAACCTCGGCCAGGATATTTTTCATCTCAGACATTGTAGTTTTAATTTCTGTAAGTCGGATTTTGATCTTTCTCCATCTTTGATGTCTCTACCTACCATATTCAATTTTCAGTATTTTCTCTAGCTTCTTGAACATATGGAATATAGTCATAAGAACTGTTTAAGGTATCTGTACACTAATTCTATCATCTGTGTCATTTCTGGGTCTGTTTCTATTCCCTGCTTTCTCTCCTTATAGTGAGTCATATTTTCCTGCTTCTTGCTTGGTAATTTTTAAGTGGATAGGTGGGTACCGGACTTTTACCTATTGGATTCTAGAGAGTTTATACTTCTATAAATGTTCTTGAGCTTTCTTCTGAGATGCAGTTATCTGGAAAGTATGATCTTTTTTTGTTACACAGTACCAGAACATATTTCGTCCAGGGCTAATTCTGCCCTACTACTGGAATAAAACCCATCTGTGTACACTACCCAATAACCAAGAATTGCAAGGTTTTTTACTCTGGCTAACTAGAATAGGAGTTATTCCTGGCCCTATTTGCACTCAAGGTATTGTTCCCTCTGGTCTTTTTAAGGTAGTTTGTTCTCCCAATTTAATATTCCATTTCCAAAATTCAGCAACCTCAATGCAGTTTTATTAGTTTATTACATTAACACACACATCTAATAATTACTTCATAATAGTTGATAACCTTGTTGTGCTCCAAAAGGGCAGCAGGCAGGTTCTCCACAGCACTGGTATACCCAAGTTTTTCTAAATTTTAAACTTTCCTGCCTCTCTTCAAAATAGCTTATATACCATAAGGCCTATGGTTTTGAAATATAAATCAATCAAATCAACCAAGCAATTAACAAGTAAGGAAGCCAAGTAAGAAAAGCTTCACAGAAGCCAATTTAAAAAGAAAATTCCTATTTTAAACTGACATGGGAAATTCCTCCCTACAAAAATACCTCTGTGTTGTCACAAATTCTGTTCCTTCTTCCTGGGATGCCACCCCTTCTCTCCCAACTCTATACTCTTAGTTTGCTCCTTAGTAACACCTCAAGACTCAAGCAATCAATAACTTCCCCCTTAATGTCGATGAGGTTTTGGAACAACACCCTGGAGCTCCCATCATGCCCTACAGTGACCAGTGCCAAAACCCTAAACACACTACACTCCAATTCTTGGGTCTGCTCTCCCACTCTCCCAACCACACATCCCTTGTAGCTAGGGAGTAAGGCATTGTCTTTGTACACTCAGAGCCCAAAAGAGTGCCGAGTCATTAACTAATAAAGACATATGTAAAGTAGGTAGAGTATGACCAATCAAATAAGTAAATGAAAACATATAGGAAGAAAAATAAAAATTAATATTTAAGACAAGTCAATCAAGAACTACTTTATTAATATGACTTTGATTGGGAAAGGGAAATACATGTCCTTAAGAATTTTGCTATTTGTCTTTTTGCTCAATTATTCTTCCAAAATGTACCTTGCCCCATCCCTCCTTCATAATGTAATTCAGCTACAGAGAATGGCAAATGACCTATCTATACATAGTAAGAAAAAGTAATTAATGACCGAGATGATAAAATAATCCCACAGCTAAGATTATTTATGTGCTTCATTCATTTATTTTTAAAGCCCGGTCTCACATCACTGTCTCCTAGGAATCGAGGTCAGCAGAGTTTATACACACATTTCTGGTCAAGAAATCTCTAACCACATATAAAGCTGCTCTTGAGCTCACTGATGTAGCATTATTTTAACTAAGAAATAGAAATAACATTGCTACCACCAAAGCAAACAAAAATGCATCAAAAAAAGAGTATCACAGGGAACAAAGAATACCGCATGTGTAGACTGAAAGCTACACAAATAAGAATTTCCTAGAGGTTCCCCAACCCAGAGGATTTTATAAAGATACCAAATACTAAATCTTATCTCCTGGATATTTCAACTTGGTAGGTCAGCACCACCCAGAAATGTTGTGTTTTAAACAACAAAGGTGAATCTGATATAACAAATTCACAGATCTGCATTTGGGAACCTCCAGTGAGTCTCACTTCAAAGGCACAAATGAGTATTAGAAGACATCCACAATAATGAGTTTATCTAGTACTATGTATTTCCAAATAGAGAAGAGCAAAATAAGAATGAGAGGGATTTTATTAAACAAACTGGGTTTAGCAGGAATAGACCAAAACATCCGCAATGCTCACATAAGGATGTGTCTAGTTAATGAATAACCTAAGTTTACAGAAGCAAAACTTGTTTTTGTTTTATTTTCAAAAATACTATTGTATAGAAAGAATCATCAAATTAATACATGGGCTTCATTCACTGATGCCTTGAATCATTCATTCACCAAATACCTATTGAGTACTTATCTTTGTTGTATGTGCTAAGGACAAAGCATGAACGAAACTAAACGATGAAAACCGAGAAGCCCTCAAGCTACTTACACTCAATGGTTTACAAATCTTTTAGATGCAGACAAGGCACAAACAGGTAAGGCAAGAAGAGGACCTGTAATCTACCACTGGGGTAAAGGGCGATGTCTTTTTCCCAGGAGGCTACAGGGGCATACTGTGGTCAGGGTACTAACAGACAGAGTGGGGGTTAGTACACTTAGGTATTATTGTAAGTATAATGGGTTCCTTTCTCAAATTAACAGTGGCCACTAGCACCTAACAAGGGGGAAAGGAGATGGAGAAGCTAAGGTAAGCTAGGGGAGAAGAGAGTAAAAACAAAAAAACAAAAAACCAAAACAGTCTCTTTCTACACAGGGCTGAGTCAAGGACAAGGAACCTGAAATTAGAGATATCACAAAGTCAACAATCCAAGCCCACATACTGCTGTATTAAATTTCAGAATCAGTGTGCTATCATATTTACCTACTTTAACATTTTACTAAGCACAAACAAGTCATTCACTTATGTTTTCTTCCTACATCTTTGACAGGATAAACAAAACGATCAATGTATCTCTAAGGGGCTAGGTGTGTGGTAACGTTAACCAAATTCTCATTTAATGTAAACTTCAGTGACTTTGTTCTTCTATTGCTCTGTCATTAGTGTCTATAAAAAGGGTTCAATAAGGGCGCCTGGGTGGCTCAGTGGGTTAAAGCCGCTGCCTTCGGCTCAGGTCATGATCCCAGGGTCCTGGGATCGAGGCCCACATCGGGCTCTCTGCTCGGCAGGGAGCCTGCTTCCTCCTCTCTCTCTGCCTACCTCTCTGCCTACTTGTAATCTCTCTCTGTGTCAAATGAATAAATAAAATCTTTAAAAAAAAAAAGGGTTCAATAAATATTGGATGGATGGATGGAAGGAAAGAAGAAGCCAAATCTAAAGATACAGAAGCCAAAAGAAAGTAACCAAAATCTCTTCTGGCTGATCTCCCTTCCCAGACGGGTTCAGAATCTCAGCAACCAGTAAGAGGAATGCCGAGGGCTGACCCACAGATTCAAAGAACATGGAGAACTGGCATTTGTTACATAAGAGAAAACTAGCTAGAAACTAGAAAAAGTCCAAAGACTCGTGTCTAAGACAAAAGCAGAAAACAGTGAACTGGGTCAATAACTTAGCAAGCCAGACTGGTTACTTAGTAAGAACCTTTTAGAGGTGATGACCAAAAAAGCAAGCATTTCTGAACAGGGGGAAGAAATTTTTATGGGATCACCATGGCCTGTCCAGACTGTTGGTAAAGCAAGCCAAGACATCCTGGACAACACCTTTAATTCTGAAGAGACTTTACAAAGGTAAAAAACCTTTACCATAGCACCTCAATTTCAAATGCGCTATACACGGCCCTCAAAGGCTGCGAAGTGAATCATGATGGTCCTTAAACACGCAGAGCCTTAGAAGAGGGTGTACTTGAGCCCTAAGACACCCGAGAGAGAGAAGGGAAGATAGCAAAGGGAGAAGGGAGAGGGGAGAGGTTCTGGTGTGCCAGAGCTAAGTAAACAGAGTGTTTCAAAAATGAGAGTGTGAGCAACTGTGTCAAATGTTACTGACATCTGCGTAAATGGTGACCTTGACTCGGGCACTGCATGCCTGAGGTCAGGGCAAGCAAGAATGGCAGGGGAGAGAGGAGAGAGAGCAAGTGTAGATAACACTTTCAAGGAGTTCTGCATGACAAGAAGCAACAGAAAGGTACACAGAAGAATGTGACATTAAGAACAAGCTTTTGCTGTAGTTATGTTTTATTTTTATATTTTTTAAACTGTCCAGTAGAACTTTTTTTTTTTTTTTTAAGATTTTATAGCAGGCTCTCCGCCAAGCAGAGAGCCCAATGCCAATGCGGGGCTCGATCCCAGGACCCTGAGATCAGGACCTGAGCCGAAGGCAGAGGCTTTAACCCACTGAGCCCCCCAGGTGCCCCTACGTTTCGTTTTAAAGAGGAGAACCACGCTGGTGGGAATGATCGTGTGGCAGAGAAAGAGGAACAACAGGAACGGGACCCCGTGCCTGCCAGAGAGGATGGGCACAGAGCGGTGAACAGTTTATCCACCTAAGTGCGGGAATGCAGAATTGATGGGTACATGTGCACTTAGGTGAGTACGTGTGGAGGTGGAAACGTGCAGAATGTCTCAGTGAAATAGGAAAATATTACTCATCATTAGCTGAGAGTGAGGAAGGAGAAGAGAGTGCTGTCAGTTTAAGAATGAGAAAGTGAGTAAAAATCATGCAAACAAGTGGAAAATGAATGGACAAGGGAAAGGTGGTAGGATCTGTAGCCAGCCAGCACTCAAGGCTCCCATAAGTGCAGGAGTTGTGCCTGAGTGCAGGGGTGAAGGAACCTAGGACAGAGGAGATGAAGCAAAAGCAGGAACCCAGTTTTTCTCAGTGCCTATCTTTCAGAGAGCAGAATCTAGAGGAATGAATGAAAATTAAACAGTCAGATCTCAGCTACTTGCTCTTTTCCCGTGGATATACACGTCTGAGCTTTCAGCGTGTACATAATTTATCTTGTTTACAGTTTAAAACAGAGAAATGAATATAGAAGAACTTACTCCAGGCTAACTGCATATCTTCAGGATGATGGAAATATGAAACTTACCATTCCCTACACTGTTCCTTCTCATCACCTTTGTTTTTTATTTTACTCTGAGAATCTTTACTCTTCTTATAAAAAGGGAAAAAACTTAGATGAAAAATGTATAAGCCCACAGTGTGAAACAAAGTCAAAGTGCCATAATATGTTGATGATCTGCAGACAGAGGAAACACTGGCAATCTTCAGTACGGAGATGACTTAGAAGTAACTCCTACAGACCCTCTGCCCCAGGACCATCACGGCAGGGCCTGTTTGTTCTGGTGGACACAGGCTTCCCCACACTCCCTGACTCACCACCGCCTACCCTGCAGGAGACCTCCAACTCACCCCGTCCCCCCACCTATTCTGTCACTGGAGCTGTGTACAAACATGAAAATGTATGAGAAAAACCTTTTTCCATCATCAGGACAGAAAGCACTCGGGAGGGGGTGCCTGGGTGGCTCAATAGTTAGGCATCTGCCTTCAGCTCAGGTCATGATTCCAGGGTCCTGGGATCAAGTCCCACATGGAGCCCTGCATCGGGCTCTCTGCTTGGCAAGAAGCCTGCTTCTCCCTTCCCACTCCCCCTCTTTGTGTTCCCTCTCTCACTGTCTCTCTGTCAAATAAATAAATAAAATATTTAAAAAAAAATCACTCAGGGAAGGGGGTTAGAAGAGGTAGGGAGGAGAGCCTCTTGCTCACTGCAGAGCTACTTTGCAATTACTCCCCAGATCCGGTGACATATAAAAGTATTTCTAGTACTAGAAAGGATTGAGAAGATCAGCAGACAGATTCTACTGGCAACTTTTAATAAATACAGTGAGGTTCAGGAACCCTGAAGGAAATGACCCTAAAAATAAAAAAAAATTAAAAAATAGATGGACTATCTACTCTAGACGTAAGATGTGAACAATGCCATATTCTAAATTATTTCAAAAAGTTTATACTGGTTTGAAGTGAAGATCAAATTTTTTCATCTTAACTTTATAATAATTCAGATTTTAAAAAGACCTACCAGCAAAATTTATTCTGTAACAAATATCACCAGTAAACATTTCTAAATTTTAGCATTAGAAAAATTAGATTTTCTTAAGCCCATATTTTAAACTTGGTATACTCTCAACAAAATTTTACAAACAGAGCACACAAATCAAAGATTTGTTTTACATAGTTAACTACAAAATGGAAGGCTGTCCTCAGTGCTGTTTTCAACCCATTTTTCCTGATGCTTGTACTTTTCAAACAAAATCTTAAAAATTAACAAAAAGCTATATAAAAACAAAAAACTCAAATACCAGCAAAAATTAAACAATTATATTCCAGATGTGGGGTAGAGGCTAAACCCTAAAAAGAAATAAGACACAAAAAGAAACCCCAAATAACGGGAGAGCCTTCACTAATTTACACCTGACCTTGTTGTGCTCGCCCACAAAAATATGAGTGGAGAATATATACTCCAAATTTTAAAAATTAAATGTGAAATAAGTGGGTAAAGAAAAAAGTGAGTATAATCTAGCCTACAACTAAATACTAAAAATCTTCTTCCCTTACAGGATACTGGTGTTAGATCCTGTCAGTGTAAAGTGTGAACAGAATATCCCATCACTGGAACTCAGGGAAAACCCAAATACTGTCATTCAGGTCAAAGCTATCCTCTAAATGAAAGTAATTTAGCATTAACACTGAATAAACTTGGCCTGTAATAAGGGTAACTCTAAGATGAGCTAACTGAATTAGAGGTTTGGAGATTATCCAAGAAATTATAACATGTGAATGGAGCTGGTACAAATACTTATAGGTTTACAGGGTCCACTGAAGTTCTGTGTAAATATATGTGAGAATTGATTTCCCCAGATCCGGTATGCGAAACTCAGCAGGTTTTCTGATCATGGCACTTTCAGTGGTTTCATGAAACACATCTATTCACCGATTCATCATCTATTCGTGATTATCAACAATGAGATTCCCAGTAGCAACACTCCTCACCTGTCTTTGATGATCCAGATCTGCTTTATTACCAATTAAAATCATTGGAAACTCATCACGATCCTTCACTCTGAGAATCTGTCTTTGAAACTTATAGATTTCTTCAAAACTAAAACAGAAACAGACAAATCAATTTGCTCAAATATCAGAACTTGTTTAGTCTCACACCCCATTTAGTATCTCATTACTTTACCTTTTTCTCTAAAAACAAGAGAGTCCAAATTCAATACAATAGTGATCTAGGCATGAAGAAAAGATTTGTATTTTAAAACTGGTACAAACCTGCCTCGATCTGTGACTGAAAAGACCAACAGGAAACCCTCGCCAGTTCTCATATACTGTTCTCTCATAGCTCCGAACTCTTCTTGTCCTGCTGTATCCAGAACTAAAGAGAAAACAACACATGTAACCATGTTCATGTTTTCATTTCATAAATGGCTTCCCCACAAGGGCAGGCCCAATTAAGGGCCAATGGGTCCTTTACAGCCCATCAGATTTTTAGTGTAATAAAGACATGGCATTCTCCTCGTAGTGCTTTATTCCTGACACTAGAGAGAAACATATCTCACAGCAGACAGTTTCAGAGTCATCTTCATCAGTACAGGTTGATTTTGCAGCTAGAATATATTAGCATACCAATTACAGGGTTAAAAATATCAAATACATCTAGGCAAATGGAGTCAGATCACCTCTGAAGTCACTTGGGTGTTTTATCTCCTCCATGGAAAGAACTAAAAAAGATACCTGTAAATTCAGGAAAGAAATCTTGGTCTACTCCCCACAAACACCACACTTAAAGTGCAGGTGCTAACATACCTCTTGATCCCTGTGAATGAAAGAATCCCATAAATTAAAAGAACAGAGCTATCTTTTGTGGAGACATGAAGTGTGTGACGAAGTACAAATCCCTGTTACTGCCTCTGTGCTAAAAATTCTAAGCAAGTTAACAAATATTCAATCTTTTCTATATTTACTTCACCCATTTTAACATTTGCAAGAAAGGAGGAAGAGCCGAAACTTCATGTTTTTTCCCGAATGTCCCCCAAAATACAACTTCAACAAGTTACAGTGATATGATTTGTTTCACCAGCACAAGATCAACACAATTACTGTTTTATATTACATTTACTGAGAAACAGTTAAATATCCTAAAATGCTGATTCATCAATCAAAACTAATGAAGTAGGTGGGCTTATGTTCAAGACCACCTAATATTTCAATCATAGTATACAACCAGCAAAATACCCAAGCTTACTTTTTAAAAATAGAATATGCGAACTATCAAATAAAGGAAGATTACTTACTATCTAGCCGGGCTGCTCTGTCATCTATCACACACTGCTTTGTGTAGGAATCCTCGATGGTTGGGTCATAATCCGTTACAAAATAGGACTGTAAGAAAAATAGTCTTAGTTTTAAATTTATGTTTACTTGCCTATCCAAGTACCAATGTAACTTTATCAAATCCCACTTATCCAGAGTCAATAATGATATTTTCATTATATTAGGGTTTATCCCACTATGTTGGCTTCCCACCCAATGAAATCTATTCAGAGCAGGGTCCAAGTGGAGAAAAGGTACTAAATATCTCTGAATTTTCCTATCTGATATGTGCAAGAATGCAAATGACCTACTACATCTTTTTCACAATACAATAATTTTTTCATAATTATATATACCCAAGATAATATATATCTAGATCTCATGTTCTTCAAAAACCAGGGAACAGTCAATTATAACTCAGGTTTATTTGCAACCAGATTGTAAGCATCAGTCCTGAGAACAAAGCAGTCTGAAACTAAGGGAGACAACAAATAGGGGTCTGGAAGATTCCATGCCTCATCTTCATTCCTCCCCTTCTTTCCTCACACCTTGTCTTTTTCCCATTCAGCTGCTTTGTGTATCCTCATAAGGAAATGGTATTTCAGAAATTTTTTATTATTTGTAGGGATCTCAAACTTATTCTTTCACTGATATTTTTGTTGGTTTTTTTCATCTCAACTTCTATTTGTCTTCTTCTGTTAGCAGGGCCTCTAAATTGTTATCTTCTGCAACCATCACCAGAAGAAAGGACAGTTAAGGTAGCAGAGTAAGAAGGGAAGAATCTCAGTAAGCCAGTTAAAAATGTTTGTGTATTACACTTCACAATTTCTTTAAAGGTTTTAAAAAGAAAACAATGGCAACAATAAGAATCTGAGAGAGAACTTATTTCCCGCTTCTGACAGAAGGGCACTAACTAGGACACCGACATCATCCTTTTGTCTGAGCATCTCCTTTGCTCTTCCCTCTTGACTGATTTCCTCAAAGCCTACTTTCCCACTGGCTCATTACCAAATCCAAGGGAATGACTTAGAGGAAGGCAGCTTGATGCTGGGAACCAGAGCCAAAGGGGTTTAGCCATTCTTCAGGCAAGGGTTCCTGGCGATTAGACGGGCTGGCTCCAGGGACACAGCATTCTTAAGTGACAACTCCCCCACACACATACACACATACCCCCCCCCAGCACGTGACGTACGCAAACACTATAAAGCTACTCAGAAGTAGCACTCTGAACAAGACAGGTAAGAAACCCCTGGCTGGGGAGTTGGGGAGAGGACACTGATCTGTTTGCTATTCTGACTTGATATATTTTACTTTTTAATAGAAATTTCACATTTTCTTTGGCCCTCTTCGCTCTTGAAACATGATTTTTTTTTTTTTTTGAGCGAGACAGAGAGAGATGGGGAGGTAGAGAATCTCAAGCAGAGCCAGACACGGGGCTCGAGCTCACTCACCACCCTGAGGCCATTACCTGGGCTGAACTCGAGTTGGACTCTTTTTTTTTTTTTTTAAAGATTTTATTTATGTACTTGACAGTGAGAGAGAGAGAGTGAGCGAGCGAGCGCACAAGTAGGGGGAGCAGGCAGAGGGAGAAACAGGCTCCCACATGTAGGGAGCCTGATGCGGAGCTCGATCCCAGGACCACAGAATCATGACCCGAGCCAAAGACAGACACTTAACAACTGAGCCACCCAAGCACCCCAACATAATCTTAATGTTACAAGAATCTTAACATTTTACTAACACTGGCAGACACTTATTCCACTGACATTTTTAAGACAAACTAATTGCTGGACTTTCTGGATATTTAGGTTCATATTTCGTCTCCTGTCCTGTGTTCAAACTGTGTCTGTAGGGACCATCTTTTTGTTGCTATATACTGATTTTAGGAAGCCAGAAAGCATCTTCCTCCCTCACAAAAATCCATCCAAATAACAATGCTCCAGGACCTAACTGACGCAGAATCGAAGACCCTTTTCTCTCATAATGCTTGTAAGCCACGGATCAGAATGTGCCTAAAAAGAGCATTCTTCATGTGTAGGTAACAAATATAATTATTAGCTCCCATGGCAAAGACATAACATTTCTGTTACTTAAACCTAGGTAACCAGATATTTAGGGCAGCAGATCACCAACAAGAAATCTGTCTCTGGTGATGGACAGTCCTAGTTTTGATACTAACTTTGCTACTTTCTAGCTGTAGAACCTGAGACTAGTTACTATACCTTTCTAACCTTTAGCATCTGTAAAACAAGACAGTAACAAACCCTCCTGGAGCAGTTAAATTCAAGTAGTGCCTATAAAGTGCCAAGACATGCTGATGACTGATAAACCTTAGCCACGCTGTATTATTTTTGTCCACAATTAGATGGTATGAGTTAGTGTTTTTATTCAAGTATAAAGACTTCTTAATCCTGGGAACAGCTGTAATAATTCCAATCCTGGTTATACCACAGACCAACCATGGCACTTGATATCCAAAATTTTGTGAATCAAGGTAAAATCTCCTCATCTGGGGTTTTAGAGATTTTTTTCTGGAATCTGAGCAATAATTACACGATACACACATAGGTAAAAATTCATCAAGCTGTACACAAAATGTGTGCATTGTTTGTAATATATACAAATTAGACCTCTATAAGATACATAAATTTAATGCTTCCCTGCTGTTTACAGGATTCAGTGCCTTCTTTACACAGCATGCAAAGTCTTCTAGTTTGATCTGTACTGTTCATCATAAGAAGCTTTATTGTTTACTACTTGAAATCCTCAGCCAATTGCTCTTGCTACCTGGTTTCATTTGACAGGTTTTGTTTGTTTGACAGGTATTTACGGAGCATCACAGGGACCAGGCCCAACTTTCACAGAGCCCCACTGCTTTTTACACTACATCCAGGGCTGCGACTGGGGGTTAGGAGAACGGGGAGTGTGAAATACACTGGCCAAGGAATTGCAACAGCACGAAATGCCAATACCATGCTAGTTCAGAAGGCAACAAAATTTAAGTGGCTTAAAAACTAGCCATGTACAGGAACTATGTGCATGTTCACTTATAAACATAGTCCAGCAATTTGCCAGAAAACAGTCTCTGTCCTGAGGCTGAAAGAAGTTGCCAACCGTAGTCCAGAAAGGATATTCTATAGCAGAAAGCAAGGGGGGGGGGGAAGCACAGTATTGCATAGCAAAAGATAGCAGAGAACACACTGAAAGGGGAAGAGAAGCAGGGAGAAAGTACCTTGCTTTCTTTGTAGGAAAGGATGCATGGAGGACCCTAGCCAGAAAGAAAGAGAATGCCTACTTTCAAAAGGCAGGATGCCTTCTAGGTAGTAAGTACGAAGAGCAAATGGACATAAGTCTCCTTAAGGTTGTTAAGATTTATGGGGAAAAGTTTAGGGTTAGGGAAGCTATCTCCATTCAGACAGGAGTCGATTTCCCCTTGATAAAAATCTGGTCTGGGTGAGGCTGTCAGAAGCCCTTAATAATGTCAAGAGCATTATGCTGTGATGGCAGGAACAGTATCCCTGATTAGACGCCACTAGATTGCACAAGAGGAATTCTGCTTGGCCTAAGAACTGCCAGCTCACTATCTTCCCATTCAAAGAGGCTGCCTTAAGGAAGAAAAGAAGGGGGAAGGGGAGGAAAGAGAATGAGCTGAGGCCACTTCTGCATTTAGGGGGCAGGAGTGAAAGCCCACTTTCTCCTGACCCCCAGCTACCGGTGAAAGCGCAGCTCCCGAGCACTGCCACAGAGCAGTGCCTGGTCTACACAATGGGATGGGTAATTTACTGGAGATTCATGAAAACTGTAAATCCAGCACACGGTTAAGTTTACTACCCTTGCATATAAAAAGGACAGGAGGCTACATCTAAGGTGCCAGTGGGGAGCTGCAGACAAATGAAAGGGCATTTCTAAGCATAGTGCCATTCTCAAGAGAGTCTCGGGAGTCCACTAAAAACATGGGCTACAGGAAGGAAAGGGAGACTTTCTTTTCCAAACATCCTGTTCAGCTCAACCTTCTTCCCCACATTATATACAGAATCCACATTGTGATATATTCTAGATACAGAATTCTGTGGTTCTCTGCTCCCCTCCATTTCAAGTCAATATTTTCCTATTCTTAATTCTATCCACAAAACTTGTATAATGTTTTTCAAATCGTGATAAAATAAACTAAAACAGGAGTTTTCATAAGGACTCATTTTCCTATACAGTCTTTGCTGGAGGCAGCATGAGGAAAAGAACATGTGAAACCTGACATTTCCACTTTCTAGTTCTTTGAGTTCTTGGGTCAAATTGATTTAGATCACCAAAGCCCATTTTCTCAACAGAAAGAATAAGCACAGGCATAATTTAAGGAGGGCATGTCCCAGTGCCCACTTTAGATGCAGCTCTGGAGGATCGTGGGAAAAAAAGAAACCTTCCCCAAAAAGTTGCGGGGGGGGGGCGGCACGAGGAAGCAGACCCAAGGGACGGGAGAGCTGCAGTTGCCAGTGAGCGCCGTGGATGCCCGGTGCTCGGCCCAGCTAGGAGCGTCCGCTGGGCTCACGCAGCTTCACCCCACCACGCACGCAGGGCCTCTGGGGAGGTAGCGAGGTGGAGTGGAAAGAGCCTGAGATGTAAGTCAGACAGACTAGAGCATAGCTCTCTACTTTCACTACCTGTGGCAAATTAGAGCACCTCATTTAACCTGTCTGAACCTCAGTTTCATTGTCTGATAAGACGGAAATCATACTAGGGGAGCCTGGGTGGCACAGTCGGTTGGGCGTCTGACTCTTGATTTCGGCTCAGGTCACAATCTCAGGGGCGTGACAGTGAGCCCTGCACTGGGCTCTGCACTTGGTGTGGAGTCCACTTGAGACTCTCTCTCTCCCTCTGCCTCTCCCACCCCGCTCTCTCTGAAAGAAATTTAAAAATATATTTTAAAGATTCTCTCCCTCTCCCTCAGCCCCACCCTCTCTCAAAAAAAAAAAAGATGGAAATAATACTAAGCTTGCAGGATTGTTGTGAAAAGTGAAAACACAGCATGTGGAGTATAAAGTACAACCTATGGCACGGGAGGCTCTTTCAAGTCGTAGCCACTGAAGCACAATCTGTATCCTACTTCCTTTGCAAGACCTACAACACTCCAACCAGAAAACAATCTCAGTATACCTGGACTCCTCTTACCCTTAAGACAATAGGTCTGAAAAGACTCTTAATCTCAGGAAACAAACTGAGGGTTGCTGGAGGGGAAAGGGTAGGAGGGATGGAGTGACTGAGTGATGGACATTGGGGGGGGTATGTGCTATGGTGAATGCTGTGAACTGTGCAAGACTGATGAATCCCAGACCTATACCCCTGAAACAAATAATACATTAAATGTTAATTTTTAAAAAATGAAAATAAATAAAAATAAAATAGTGCCCCCCCCCAAAAAAAGGCCGATATGTCTGGATTTTCCCAACTTCAAATATTCTATGTTGTGATTTGGAAAATCTGTACACCAAACTTTATGGATACCTTCTAATTGGTACTCACGATTTTCTTTTACAATTGCTTTTCATATATGTGTATACTTGAATGCATAAATGATGCACTGAACTAAACTCAACAGGTTTAAACCTTTCCTTCAAAGTCTTTCTGTGGACAAGTTTTCCTTGCTCCTGAATGAAATCTAATGCAAATCTCCTAATTTTTTCCAATCATTCTTTGATTATAAATAGTTGTTCAATCAGTCAGCCCCAAGACATTATGATTTCAATAATTAAGATGTCTAGTACAGTGTGTTAGTCAATACTCATGTAAATTAAAAGGCCAGAGCTGAAAAGTCTGCAACTGGGCTGGGGTGGGGCAGGGTGGAGCAGGGATGAGGGGTGATACCAGTCATTATCTCTCTTTCCCCATCTTGTTCTGCATCTCTCCTACTTCTAACACGGCTGTCTCTGGCTTAAGGTTGGCGCTGAAGGAGTGGGGAGAAGTAAGGGGCATTGAAAAGGCCACACCAATGAAATCCGATGTACATGCTAACTTTGTGTGGGTTTCCTGGAGAAGTCTCTACATGGGACCCTCCATGTGCAATTCCCAGGATTTGAATGAGAACTAGCCATTTATACCTCTAACCCTCAATCCTTAGGGTTTCCATGGGCACCTCCTCCTGTTTCTTATCATCTTCTAGGTAGTCACGCACAGTGTCCCTCTATAGAAGGTTTTAACCTGGCTCCCTCTAGAAGCTCAAGGAAACACTACTGTCTTCTGAAATGCAGATTACTAACTATATAGCCCTGTTCCTTTCTGCTCTGCTAGGGACCCACAGATTCACATACTATTCCTTATGCTCTGCCAAACACCAGGTGATACATGTCAAGTTCTCAGAATGATTCTACTAGAGCCTCCCCATCATTTGGCTTCACTGAAAGGGACTTAAGAGAAGTATCCTCCTCTCCAGAAGCTGTGTGTGGAGATGGGGAAAGACACAGAACACACCACATACTAACAGTTCTCTCCAAAAACATCCTTGTCTTAGAACCCTTAACTCTCCATACTTTTACTTCCTGGAGATAAGGTGTGGGTGAATGTGTAAAACCTATTTAAGGCCACCCTCTATGCAAGTCCTTGACACAGGAGGATAACTTGGTAACTACTGCTTTATTCTCAGCCTCTGGGCTTCAAGAGAAACTAAAATAGGTTAGAGTTCCAGTTAAAGCCCTGTTACGTATTTCCAACTAGATCTGATATATCCATGGCATCGTTCATGCTTCTTAGAACTTCTTTGGAGTTAAACAAGGTATGCTGTACATAGTTAGAACCTCAAAATACTGGTCATTAGGAAACCCAACAGTTCAGAGGATTATACTGAGAGGTCAGAAATTGATTTCCCAGAGCACAATAAGGACCTGGTTAGCCATCCATCAGTAGCCTCTATCTGCTAACACAAGAGCAGTGCAAATTCCTCTGGTAACACTAGAGAAGGCTGTAGCAACTTCAGGCAGCTGGGGCCAGAGTCAGGCTCTTCCTGGTGTCACTTTTTAACAGCAGCTGTCAAGTCACAGAGAACCTTTGTTCCCTGCAACACCCTCCCTTATTGTTATGTCAAATGTTTCCAATACGCCTGATACTCCTTCAGGCAAGGACATAGTTTTTCCTGACTGAAATTAGCATTTCATTTAATCTAACAAGTATAATTATGGAGATCCCCATAATGGATCCTCCAGGACTCTAACAAAAAATAAAAGGCTACCCTAAGTCCAGTAATCCTTTTAGTTCCTTTTTAACAAAACTTCAGCCTTAGGTCAATGTGGCTAATTGTCTCAGACTGTCCAAAGCTACCGTGTGCCTTTCATGTGACTTCTGTGCAATCTCAGGGGTGATATTCACACCTTATGTGAAGTACCTGATTGCGAATGAATGGGCCTGGTATGCAACAAGAAAAGTACAATACAAAGTCAACTTATAAACTGGTTCTATTCCAAAAGTTTGTTTATAAGTCAGTCAGTTGGTGTTCATTTCCCCAGGGAAAAATTGTTCTCATCTGTGTTTAGGTCCATAAAGCCAGACCACAAAAGCTACCATTGAAATATGGTCCTGAGCCATATTAACCCTGAGTTCTAGCCTCTGTAGCAGAGGCATTTAGCCCAAGACACAGAAAGGGAATTTCCTTTCCTTTTCCAGTGTAGAGAGCAAGGTTAAAGCTACACTAAGAAGAAGGCACAGCTTGTCTTTGGGGCACCCCTCAGACACCTGGCTACACCATCCTGCCCGAACTCTCCACTACCTCATTCTTATCCTAGCATTGGCTTCCCTCTGATACATTCTAGGTACAAAACCACTTACCTCTCTGCCCACTGTTCCTTCCACTTTCCACTCTCAAATTAACCCTAACGATCCCCTCAGGAAAGCTAGAGCTCACCCAGAGGCACTAGGTGGAAAATGAACAGTCCAAATTAGAGCGCGCTGCATGCAGCAGGAGCTCACCCCAACCCAAGTGATACTTGTTCTTTTAAAAAGCAAAATTCTAAACCAAAACGAATCTTCAGTAACGTTTTCGGCACAGGTGAAAAACAAAAAGAAAAGCTTCAAACTCTGTGAAAGGAAAATTATTCGGAGGGGTAAACCACCATTTAGTCATTTAGTCAGTTCCCCAAAGGGAGTGTCAGCCTACTGTTCAAAGCTTTTATCCTTCCAAACCCAAGGCTCAAAAGGAAAGAAGGGAAGAGAAAGGTTTTCCTCTTTCTTCTTTCACTTCCCTCCACCAACCCTATCACAACTTGTAAAACTAACCTATTGGGTGGACAAAAATGTTTAGTTCACAGTACCAGTGAAGTGATTTGGTAAAAGACCTGAGGGCCCTGCCATGGCGACAGCCACTATTCATATATACAGATCACTGGTAGGTACGACAAGCTTAACTCGGGTACTGCTTACACAACTACACACTCCTCCTTCAGAGTTACCGAAGTATTTAGAAACCAGTTGGCAACAGTAAGCCAGGGGCCTCTATCATGCAGCATAATAAAGTTTATTTTCCTTGTCTGAACTTAATATTCATTTGCTCTCATCCTCCAGTAATTACAATCTTATTTTGAAAGATAATGTGCAAAGCCTAAATGAAGTTTTAAGGATAAGAATTTTTTTAAAGCACAGTGACAATTGGCACAGACAGAAGTAATAAACAGAGGCCCATATACGTCTGTGAATGGTATGTAGACATTAATAAATAGCTCATACTATCCCCAAGGGAAATCTGAGTAAATCCCCCGACATTCCTTTTAACACACCAGGTCTTTATTGTGTCTTTCAGTTCTTGCTTTGACTGAACCTTGTCTCCTAGGGAATTTCCAGATCCACCCCATCCTTTCCATCCTGATAGCTATTAACTTAGGTACGTTAGCCTTCCTTACCTCTACCTGTATGTGGACCAAAGCTGCTTAAGCAATGTAACACTGGCCTCTGTAGGACATTTCCAATGAAGAAGACAGCCCTTGACCTCTGGGGCATGCAACTGTTCAAGCCTCACCTGGGTCCTATCTCTATATCCTTTCCTCTCCCTATCAGGTTCCTCCCCATGATGGGGGTCCCCACCACAAAGACCTCAGGGCCAATACAGACTTTAGGCAGGAAGCATTTTCAACCAATACAAGATCCACATTCAGAGTCTCAGCATTGTTAGCTCTTACTCATCTGACCTTGGCAGGATGGTAACAATGCTGATAACGGCTACTGATTTATTCCCAACCCAGACATCACAATCTCTCCTCCCTCTTCACAGGACTTTCCCAATCAACATGTGTTCCAGCTCTTATAATTAGCTGCTTCTACTCTTAAGTCTTTTCTTATACAGATAATCTGCTAAGTAAGTAATCCAGGCCATTCCCAGAACTAGGGCCACTTTTTGTTTTTTAAAAGCATTACTAGAATATAATTCACATACCAGAAAATTCACCCATTTACAATACACTGTTGAACAGTTTTTAGTAATTCGCAAGGTTGTCCAACAGTCATCACAATCTAATTCCAGAACATTTTCACCAACCCCAAAAGGAATCCCACACCCCTCGGCGGGCATCTCCCCTCCCCGCCATCCTCTCCCAACCCTAGGGCCACTAAACCAACAATCTACTTTGTCTCTATCAACGTGTCTACTCGGGACATTCAATATAAATTCAATCACGTAATATCCAGTCTTTTTGTGTCTGGCTTCTTTTACTTATTAGCGTATGTTTTCAACATCCATCCATGTCATTTCTCATTCCTTTGCTATGATACACCATCACATGGATAGATCATACTATATTTACCCATCCATCAGGTAATGGACACTGGAGTTGTTTTTACATTTTGGCTATTACAAATGATGCTGCCATGAACATTCATGTACAGTCTTTTGAGTGAACATATGTTTTCATTTTTCTTGGATACGTTTCTAGTACTAGAATTGCTGGGTCATACCATTAACTTGAAGAACTGTCAAATTCTCTCTTCCTTAGCAGCTGTGCCATTTTACATTCCCATCAACAGGGTTTGAGGGTTCTAACTTTTCAATATCTTCACCAATACTTGTTGCAGAACATGTGTCTTTTTGATTCTAGTCATCCTCGTGGGTGTACAGTAATATCTCCTTACATTTTTTTTTAAAGAATCTTTTTTACAATCTCTACACCCAACGTGGGACTCAAATTTACAACCCTAAGATCAGGATTCACATGCTCTACCAACTCAGTCACCCAGGTGCCCCTCCCTGCAGTTTTGATTGGTATTTCCATAAAGGGATGTTGACTATCTTTTCACATACTTATTGGCAATTTATGGATGTCCTTGGGAGAAATGTCTGTTCAAATCTTTGCCCCCTTTTAAATTGGGTTGTCTTTTTACTGTTCAGTGTAAGAGTTCTCTATATATTCTGGATACAGGGACACCTGGGTGGCTCAGTCGGTTAAGTGTCTACCTTCAGCTCTGGTCATGATACCAGAGTCCTGGGATCGCATCCTACATAGGGCTCCTTGCTCAGCTTGCTTCTCCCTCTGCCTGCTGCTTCCCCTGCTCATGCATGCATGTGCTCACTCTCTCTGACAAAAAAAATGTAATCTTTTATTTATTTATATATATATATATATATATATATATATACACCTATATATATTAGATGTATACATATGTATCATTTGTAAAATCTTTTCCCATAGCCCCATTATTTCAAAGTCTTCTGCTATAAATCAGCATACAGTTCCTTAATCTCTACCCCGGGCCAAAGTCCTGTTACCCACCAACAATCTGCCATAATTCCAACTTCCATATTACCCAGACTTGTGGGTAATATCTGCCCTTGTGCTCCATCAAGCAACTACACTATCCTTTTACTTTGTGATGGTTCTGCTGTGCTGACTGCTGCGTAGAACAAAACTTCCATTGCTATACCCACTTCCCTAACACCCAACCAGCCCACCCCAAGCCTGAACTTTCCTCAACACACTGTACCATGCCCTAGCATGGTTTACTTGTGCCAGTTTGTGGCATCACCCTATTTCATCAAATCTAATAAGATGCCATTAATTTTAAGACCAACATTATCTCATGTGCCAGAAAGGAAGAAAAAAAACCACCAAAACAATTACAGTATGTCTTTGATTATGAGCCTCTCGATGTCAAAGACACTAGAATGTAGAGGAAAAATATGCCTTAGAATTAATGATATACAGTAGCTCTTGACAACAATTCTGTAAGGCTGGTATTATTGTTCCGGATGAGATCACTGAGGTTCGGCGGTTCCACGATCTGCTAAAAGTCACAAAGTCAGTAGACTGGTAGAACACGGATCCAAATTCAGGTCTGACTCCAAAGCAATACTGCTTCCATTACACTTTCTTTAATCTGTCATAATAACATCAAAGCATACAACATGCACCAGTTTAAAAAATAAATCCTGTCACTCTTAAAGTAACTGGTTTTTAAAATTATAAACTCCTATTGCCAAATAGAAAAAGCAATTAAAAGGTCTTTCATTAAAAATGAAAACACTCCATTTCTACATTAAGAATAAATGTCTAAGGATGGCAATATAAAAAACATATACTCTTTGATCTAGCAATTTCACTTCTAGAAATGTATCCTAACGATACATCTGTACATATAAGAAATGACATGTGCAAGGTCATTTATTATTGAATTTTTTTTTAATCTAAAAGACTGGAAACAAATGTCCTTCAGTAAATGACTGCTTAAATTATGAAGCACTCATTCAATACTGAATTCTGCTATTAAAGAGAAGAATGACTTCATGTACTAATAATATAGAGGAATCTGCAAGATGTTATTAAATAAACAGTTTACCCATTTACTTTATTGTGCATAAAGTATCTCTGGAAGATATCATTACCTATGGGAAGAATCCAACCTGGAAGTTGTGAGACAGGAGTGGGAGGGAAATTTTTTTGTTGGTTTTGAAATCTGAAACATGTGAATCAAGGGGAAATACTTAGATGGATTAAACACAAACTCTTTAGTAATAAAAGCAGAGCATGGTAGTGTGAGGAAGCCTATAATCTAGTCCAGTCCCAGCTCTACAACAACCAGATGAGTGTCCCAGGAGGAGTCAACCTTTTTCTTGGCTATTAGGGTAAATGAGGAATTTGCTCTGTCTGATCTTTTAAAAGACTCTGGGGCTTTCTAATTTTATTAGGACATACTTAGCTCCTACACTGTGTCAAACAGAATTTGTAGGTGCTATCAAGAATTCCTTTGGTTTTTTTGTGTGTGGTATAATAGAATATCAGAGTTTAAATCAGGAAGGTTTGCTTACAGCCCTAGCTACCACTAGTTTCTAGCTATAGAATTTGCAGCAAATCACATCACTAAGTACTACTACCTGGGAAGCTGAGGTTATAGCTACTTTCACACGTTTGTTACAAGGAGTCAAATCAGACACCCAAATATTTCCTCAGGTTTTTTACACCACTATGTGAAATGTAAATTATTTACAGATAGATAGGTATAGAATATATAAATATATATAATGGAATATATATAGATCCCCCTTCAGTTATTATAAGCTAAGTAAAAGAAAGAACATGGATTTTGGAATCTGTCAGGTCTTGATATCCCACTTAACTGATATGTGATCATGGGAAGGTTATCTAAATCTCTTAAATAAATCTTAAATCTCAATTTCCTGACCTATTAGATGGCTATAGTGATTCTCATTTGAAAGGGCTATTGTGGAGATTAAACGACACTTAAAAAAAAAAGGGTTAAATAACACTGTCAAGTACCCAGTACACAGCTTAGCCCAAGGCATTTAAAATTTGGTTCTCTTGGGGCACCTGGGTGGCTCAGTCGGCTAAGCATCTGCCTTCAGCTCAGGTCATGATCCCAGAGTCTTGGGATCAGGCTCCCTGCTCAGCAGGAAGTCTGCTTCTCCCTCTCCCCGCTGCTCCTCCTGCTTGTGCGCACTTCTCTGTCAAATAGATAAGTAGAATCTTAAAAAAAAAAAAAAAAAATTCCACATGAATCTTCCTCAGGCTCATTCACTAACCCACTCAATCTACAAATGCTAACCAAGCAACTATGATGCATCAAGAGCAGAGGATGGAATCTCAGCTCTCATGGCTCTCATGGGCTGGCAGTTTTGTGAAGGGTTGACCATCAACATGTAAATAAGCAAAACAGATATAGGAAAGGTCATGTGAACTCTACAGGAAAATAAAGGGGGCTGACAGCAGCAGAAACTAGCAAGGAGAATGTGATATTGCATAAGAGAGCTGGAGAGGGCTTTGCTGGCAATGTGACATTTCAGAATAAAATCCTAGATCAGTGGAAGGAGTCAGCCATGCTGCTATGTGGGGGAAGATCCCTGCAGGCAGAGAGAACATTATGTTAAAGGTAGCAAGGTGAGAGTGTGGGTAACGTGTCTGAGGAAGAGCAAGGATGCCAGTGTGGCTACAAGAGAATGAATGACAGGAAAAATAGTACATGAGTGCAGAAAGTTAACAGAGGCAGTCAAAGCCTTCTAGGCCATGGTTAAGGGCTTGAATTTTATTCTAAATAAAATAAAAAGCACTGCAGAGTTTGATGCTCTGATCTTATTCTACACTGGCTGCTGCCTTCCTTTCCCAGACTTGCTATGCAGTGGAGAGAAGTCTTCTTTCTGATACTTCCTTTCACTAGGATTAGCCAAGAACCACCCCACAGTGGCAATCAAAGCAGGGTGTATGTACACTTTGCTTACGATCCCCTTTAAGATGTGGCAAAAGATTTCTATTGATTCAAGGAGGAAAAAAAGTAAAAGCACTTTAAACATATTTAGGAAAATGTAGGTCAATTATACTTGAAAGTTATTTCAGCAATACATCTTTAAATGTGCTTAATCATTTCATAGAAACATAGATACAAATGAAGAATATTAACACTGTAATACGGATTTGAAGAGCACCCATGGTATATTAGGTTCGTTCATTCAACAAACATGTGTTGAGTATTTACTGCGGAGAACTGGGGTACAGTCCTGAGTGAGAATAAAACTGATGTGGTCCTGGAGCTTGTGGAGCTTACAACTTAGTAGCGGAGACAATACATAATAAAGCAGAATAAAGGTGACAGTTTATTTTTTGAGAGAGAGAGGGACGTGGGAGGCAGAGGGAGAGAGAGAATCTCAAGCAGATTTGAACTCACAATCCTGAGATCAGGACCTGAAATCAAGAGTGGGACACTCAACCGACTGAGCCACCCAGGAGGCCCCAAGATGACAGTTTCTGAAATAAGTACTACAAAACAAAACAGACATATGTGGATAGAGAATGGATGGAAGAAGGGGCTTGCTTTTAAAAATTATATTACCAAATATTGTAGCCGTGGGTCTATAGCATAACTGAACTTGGGGAAGGGGGAGGAGCCTTTCTGAACCTCTTATCCTAATAAGAACTAAATTTCTCATGGCTTTCATCTCAAGGTGGGAGGAGAATGCTTTCCCCAGAGCTTCTCTCCAAACCACATGCCCTAAGGATGGGCCAGCACTTTTCAGAAAGTGGCTCTGTCTATTCACACCAAGGACTACCCTTCTGATTGTTTAACCTCATTGATCAACCCAGCACTTCTATGCTATGAAATCCTTCCTTCAAATTAGACTAGATCACCGGATAAATTTAAACTCCTTTAAGAGGAGATAAACATGGTTCATATCAAACGGAAGCATATAAACATTCATCTTATAAAAATACCCAAATACATAGATTTTTAAAAGTCGAGCTGAATGGCATGTGTTCATAGAATTTAAGACTTTGCTCACACCATTTAAAGTCCCAAATTATAGCTTGTCTAAATGCGCACAGCTTAATTTCACAGTACAAGAATGCCACATCAATTGCAAACCACACGAAGAGAAAATAAACATGCAACTAAATTTTGAATCACATTTGTATGTACATAGGTCAGATACTATTCTTCCCCTAAGTAAAAATACTTTTACAGTGCTCATTAGCAAATTCAAGAAAAGGTTTTACTCACTGTTGTGGGTTGATTTGTGGCACCTGAAAAGATGCCTAACTCCTAACACCCTAGTAGTTGTGCATGTGACCTTATTTGGAAATAGGGTCTTTGCAGATACATTAAGTTAAGGATCTCCAGATGAGATCATACGGGACTTAAATCAAATGGCTGTATCTTCATAAGAGGGAAGAGTGTAAGATTTGAGACACACAAGCACAGATAAGACGCAGAGCACAAGGCCACATGAAGGCAAAGACAGAGATCAGAGCGATGTGTCCACAAGCCAAGGAACGCCAGGGGCTATCAACAATCACTACAAAGCTGGGAAAGAGGCATGGAAGGGGATTCTCACTCAGAGCCTCCAGAAGAAACCAACTCTGTCAACAACCTACCTTCAAGGTTTGGGCCCCCAAAAACTGTGAGAAAATACATCTCTGTTGTTTAAAGCTACAACATTTGTGGTAATTTGTTATAGCAGACCTAGGAATCTAATACATTCACCTATAAAATCTGAACTCCCCCTTCTTGCAAATAATTTTTTGTATGTAGTTTATAAGCCCAAGAAAAACAGAGGCCAAAACGGATTTTTTTTTCTATTCACAAACTATTAGAACTCAAAAACTGAGCTGCCTTCACAGTACCAGCATTACAATTTATTACAAAGAGATATACACAGATGCATGAAGTAACATTTCTCATTCCCTGAACGAGAAAGAGTCAGTTAGAAAAAATACATATATAAAAAGTCAAAGAAGGTAAATGGATTTTAATGGTTCTAAGTTTCTAAAGTTTGAGGAAAACAAATATAATTATCAAAATTACCAAAAAGATATATAAATAATTGCATATAATAATAAAGCCCCAAGACTATAACAAATTAATTGTATTATTTTTAGTTTATTTTTTAATTATAAAATATTATGTCCCCATTGTAGAAAATTTGGGATAGCATAAGAAAAAAATTTTATACTTACCTTTAGAATGAAATTTAGTCCTCACAATTTCTCACCTTAATTGCTCAAATAAGGCCCATCATTATAGGCCTTTGTTTACAATCAAGTTTATATGGCAGTTACACAACTATGAAATTCAGAGTCTACAATGGAAATTCTGATCTAATTTTAACATAAGCCTTATAATTGAAACACACAAATGGGAACTACAAGGAGAGGCTATTGTCATGGGGGTTTCCGACAAGGTGCTTTCCCTTGATCATTTTGGGTCCTACACTGTTCTGGTCTCTAATCATAATTTACATATCAAGCAAGCCCTCGACTTTAGAAATAATATTTTTAAGGAAGAAAAAGCAATAGATAAAGATCAAAATACTAACAGATTTTATTCAAAAGTTTTTGAATAATCTTCCACATTTCACTTTCATTTTATTTTCTCAAAACTAAGTATTCAAATAGATGGCAAAAAAGCAGGCAAAGAGGAACATCTAACAACTGCCATAAAACAGTGAAAATTAAAACACTGATAATGAAAATTTTTGCCAAACCAAATCTCTGAAATGCAAGTTAAGCAGTGATGTTTTTGTTGAAAACAAAAATTTCACTAACTCTAGATACATTTTTAAACTGTTCTGCCATTTAGATATGTTTACTCAAAACTACACAGCATCCCAACTCCTTCTATGTGGGCTGCAGACAATGACTTCCTTCCAAAGAATACAGTATGGAACACGGCAGGAAAGGAGGGTAGGAGCTTTATAGTAGAGAAACGGCACACACCACCTCAGCCAGGTGACCGTGGTCAACATCAACAGTAAGAATCATGTTGACAATGTACACCCTTGATGTGATGTGATGAGCATGGCACTTTACCTCCGTGTCTTCCTCCCAAAAACCTATACCTCCAGTCTAGTCATAAGAAAATCATCCAATCCCGATAGAGGGGCATTCTACAAAATACTTCCTAAGTTCTCCTCAAAACGGTCAGGGCCACCAAAAACAAAGGAAGTCAGCAAAGAGGAGCCTAAGGAAATATGGCAACTAAATGTAATGTGGTATTCAGATGGAATCCCAGAACAGAAAACAGGTATTAGGTAAAAACCATGGAAACCTGAATAAAGTATGAACTTTAGTTAATAATAAAGTATCAATACCGGTTCATTAATTATAACAAATGTACCATAAAATATCAGAGGTTAATTACAGGGAAACTCGATGCTGGGGATATGGAAACTTTGTTTTATTTTTTTATTTTTGAGAGGGAGCACGCACGAGCGTAAGCAAAAGCTGGCGGGGAGAGGCAGAGGTACAGGGAGAACCAAACCTCAATCCCAGGACCCTGGGATCATGACCTGAGCTGAAGGCAAGTGCTTAACCGACTGAGCCACCCAGGCACCCCATTGAACTTTGTTTTATCTTCTCAATATTTCCATAAATCTAAAACTTTTCTTTAACAAAGTCTATTTTTAAAATGTCCATGGTATTAATTTCCAGAAAAATACTAATTTCGGTCCCAGATAAGACTTTTCTAATCACCCAAACACATGTAAAAGCTTCCTTAACTTACAGAAAACAACCAGGGCCACTCACGAAGCAGTTTCTTCTAGCACTAAGATCCCATCTGGATTTTGCAAGACTGATAATTCAAGGACTTGGGGGCAAGATAAAGGGCATCTAGACCAACTCTACCTTTCAAGAAAACATCTGATTTATTGTGATAAGGGTGTGAAAACCCAAAGTCTCATAATCACAGAGCTATTTATAGAAAAGACAATTTTAAACCAATAAAACAACAAAAAAATAGTAATTCAGAGGAAGATGCTTCTAAAAAGAAGCTTTGTGCAGGAAGTCTGGCCTTTCTTCCATCACCATGGACTAAAACAAACATTATGTCCTAAGCACACCAACTCTCCATTTCCTCATTTACATAATGAAAAGTGACTACGGCACAGTGCAATATCCAAAGGATGCTCACAGAATAAAAGCAGATCACAAATAAAAACTTAATATGCTCACTCTTTCAATTCACTGGCATCTGCTAAAAGCAAATAATTCTGGTAAAGTGTACGTAATACTTTGTCACTGGGGTATGCATCAGTATGAACATCAGAACCACAAGAGAAAGACCAAATGGGTACAAAGGAGGGGAAACTAAAGTCACATTTAACTACTTATCAGCATCTACCAGGCCCTCCTCTTAAATGCCTCCTCCTGCAAAAGTGAACTGAAGAAACTCTCATTTCAATTAACATTAACACTTACTGAGACGATCCTAAAAACTGCTACACTGCAGTTCAGCAAAAGTGGGAGTTCTAAATGCAAATCATATACTGGAGAAGACACAAATGAGTAACAGTTCTTACCCTCAAGGCGTCTACGCACTGTCAAACAGGAGACAAGACAAGACACAAATACCACTTTTTGTTGACTCTAGGAGGCCATCAATTGGAAGATGCACCCTAATTACAAAGGTGTTAAAATAAGAGTTTATAATGTCTCAGAATGGCTAAGATAGCACAGTTTCTGAGTGACGAATGCTACAGTGAGTTTAGCATCAGGTACTGTGGAAGCACAGATGTGGAGCTGCTGCCATCTGACATTGCCATCTTCAGAGGGGTGGTGGTGTCGGCGTGAGCAGGGCCGCGGCCCATAATCCTCTAAGTCAATGGGAAAATACAATTCAAAATGTATACATCTCGCCAAAAACAAATTTAGTTACAAAATGCAAGACCGACCTGTTAAAGATGCAGAGCATCTTTATTAATAAAAAGTTTTAAAGCCAACATGAATAAATTCCTTTTGACATTTCACTAAATTATTTGGGAAACAAAATTCACAGGTAATTTCTTTACTTCTTAGAAATGTAGTCATTTTATCAGCAAGAAACTTACAGATGGGAGAACTTACCAGTTTCTCTTCTTAACCTTTCTCTACAAAACAAATCATAGCAAAGCTTTAAAGTGTACGAAGAGAGCTACATTTCTCAAAGAGAACCACGCCCTTTTCCGAGGTAGTAGGAAGAACAAAACAATCATTTTCATGTTTTTCCCTTCAGTTAGGACACTCTACTCTAGGACAGGAAAACCCTGTCTTTGCAAACTCCTTAACGCCGTATACATAAACCCTAGAGAAATATTTGTTGAATGAATGGATCACTATCCTGATAAATTTAGGATGTCCTATTTTGGACGTTCACTTCTTGTAACACTAGAAAGCTGAGGGATGAGATGGCACCGGTTCAGTTAGGTGCTCTTAAAAGAGAAGCCCTTGTTTCACAGCAGGACTCATGTACCGGGGGGGTGGGGGGGCCCAAAAGGAGTTCCTGAGGAAGGCAGACAGTGTACAGTAAAGATAACCCAAACACAGATACCTTATTGATTCTTTCGGTCTCCACTTCTGAGGCTATTCAAATGTAACTATAAGTCAGAGTTACAGAAAAATTAAGTTTTACACTCCAAACTCCTTCAGGGACACATCAGGTACATGTTGAGTCACGTGAATTTGACTTGGCAACAATACCTCTACAGAATTTGTATTTACCATATGCCAGGCACTAAGTAGTTTACATACATCAGTTACTGAAACCTCACAACAACTCCATGAAGTAGGTAAGTACTCTTGTTATTCGTCTCCATTCTTACAGGTGAGGAAAAGAAGACAGAAGAGATTAAGTAAGTAACTTCCCCAAAGCCACAGGCAGTAAGTGGTAGAGACTGATTCCAAGCAGTCTGGCTCGATTCTGTGCCCCAAACCACGACATTACACTGAGAGCTACCCTCAGAAAACAAAATAAATGTATCGCCTCTATTTTCTCTGTATTTATGGAGTTAAAGGTCCAGGCATCAAATCGTCCTCATATATCTCAGTCAATCCTGACACCAGTAATAAGCTGGCCAGTAGGGAAAGAAGTGTTTCCTCGGGATGTGAGTATGATGGGCATTGCAATAAACACAGATACAAAACCACCAAGATTCCCTTTGCCTTCTAAGAGCACAGATAACTGCAAGTTTACGTACATAATGATTTCTCCTTCCCCTTTAAACTGTTATCAAAATCTCTCACACCCAAGACTGCATTGATAAAATGTCACGATGCTACCCAAGACTTATGGTAGAGAGATACGAATACCAGTTTTATTTTTCCAAATACAAAATAATTATGTAATGAAAGCAACAGGAACTTGCAAGATAAAGAGAATCCAATGTGACAAGATGAACCAACACTGAGTCTAAGATCTCTTACCTTAAGGCACTCAAAATATTAGGAAGCTGTCAGCCCAAAAGAGGAAAAGAAAGAGTTTACTAAAGAAATGATTATAAGATTATAAAAATACTAAACAATTCGACTGTAATCATGTTACATATTTACAACAAACTAATCACTGTGCAAACGTTTAAAGAACAAGGAATGATGGGAGCAGGGGAGTCACAGTGTAAAAAGAATATAAAGATGAGTTCAGCAAAGGTCTTCCTGCATAATTCGTTTATTTAGTTGTAGCACTGTCTACTCACTTCATCCCACAAAAAAAGCCACACTCATTTGAGGTCATTTTACCTCTTGCTATTTCCTCTGCAGTGAGTCTGCAAAGTTGTGAGCCATGGTGGTGATCCTACTCATTGAACAGAAAGCAACTGAGTGAAACATACAAGCAACCAAACCTCTGGCAGCCTGTAAAACCACAAGAGAGAGCAAGAACTTTTTTTCCCATGTTCTAACACATTCTGTAAAGTCGTTTTCTTAAGCAGCAACATACCTAGAATGACTGCATGCTTGTCTAGAGTCACATGCTCTCTACTTAAAGTCAGATCAATGGACACTAAGACTGGAAATTAAGTCAAAAATTGGAAATGCACTTCATTAAGCAACTCTCACTATCTCTAAACAAAACCAAAGGAAAATTTTTTTCTGTAAAAACTCATTAATACTTAGTCTCCAAAGGTAAACTTCAGGTTGGCCCAGATCAATTTTTTGTTGCTTTCAGAAAAACTCATGTAAAAACATTAGCTAAGACTAGCTGAAGATAAAAAGCTCAGAAAAGGAATTTTTCTGAAAGGCACTAAATATACTGTGTTTATATAAAATAGCATGGATTGGCAAAAGTAAAAAATACTAAATAATTTAAATTTACTTCAAAATTTATTTTTCAAGACTCTATAAGCAGTTATGAAAAGAAACAGGATATAAAATATGGGAAAACAGTGAAAATACGAGTTAATCTTCATAGTAACAGAACGATAAAAGAGAAACTGATTGAAAACTAAATAGCAGGTCAGTACTTTTAAACCTCTGAGGAATGTCCATACCACCTCTCTCCTCTACTACTAGTATTACTAACTGGGAGCAAATTTTGTATTGTCCCAATACACTTTCTTTCATGGAAAGATGGTGGAATGGGGTAGGGAACTCTACAAGGATGGCACTGAAGTCCCTTAATCTGCACACTTACATTCTGAAGAATGATTTAAAAATGCCAAAATCTCTGAAGTCCCCACACGGGGCAGGGGTGGAACCTAACTCTGTTTCTTATTTCTGCCCTGTCTTGTTTTCTGTTAGTGTACATTTGCTTGATCACTCAGGCATAAGTGGGAGTGGGGGGTGCTGTCAACTTCCTAAGACCACGTTAGCTCACCTATGCCCACATCAGCCTGGTTGGAGGGATTCTTCTTAACGAGCAAAATCTCAGATTTAACTTCTTTCCCATCCACCCACCCCAACTTGTTTCTGGCCCAAAGTGTAGTCTCCAGCTGAAATCCTGACTCATTCCTCAAGTTCTGCCTTTCCTGTGTTTTCTTATCAATAACTCTTCCCTATTCTTATTTAAGTTCAGCCGTGTTTGGGGACAGCATAATTAGAATGCCTGAATAGTCCCAGGACCAATATGAGAGAAAAAACTAGGAAACAAAAGAACCTTGCTACACATATACAATCAGGTCCAGAAGTGGTAAGAGTCAGTTCTGCCAGGCTTTCTGGGAGCAGGTAATCTGAGTATTACAAAGATTCTTTCAGAGAACAGGAAAGGAGGAAGCACTCCCCAAATCATGAGGCCAGTATAACCTAGGTATCAAAATCAGACAAGGACTTTAGGGAAAATGAAAATATAGGCCAACTTCACTAAAATATAGATGCAAAAAAAAAAATAATAAAACCCCATAAATAAAATATTAGCAAACAGAATCCGAGAGTATATAAACAAGAATATACATTATGACAAATGTATTTCAGGAATACGAGGATACATAGGCCTTCTTTTGAAAAGTTATACATATAATTCACCGTATGAGCAGATTAAAGGAAAAATAACATGATCATAAGAGATACATGAAAAGCATGAGAAAATGTCACATCTATCTTAAAAATTCACAGTAGGGTACTAAAAACCTGCAGAAACAATTTTTTTTAACAGTGAAACTCTAAAATCAAGAACAAAAAACAGGGCGCCTGGGTGGCTCAGTGGGCTAAAGCCTCTGCCTTCGGCTCAGGTCATGATCTCAGGGTCCTGGGATCGAGGCCCACATCAGGTTCCCTACTCAGCGGGGAGCCTGCTTCCTCCTCTCTCTGCCTGCCTCTCTGCCTACTTGTAATCTTTCTCTGTCAAATAAATAAAGTCTTTTTAAAAAAAAAAAAAAGAACAAAAAACAATGTCCACCATTACCAGGTTTATTCGACATTAAATTTGGAAGTCCTAACCAACACGGTAAGTAGAAGAGTTGAAGACAAATCATTTGATGATATATTTATTAATACAGACAATCCTACAGAACATACAAATAATTACTGGAAACAGAGTTCTACAAGATGTCTGGATACAAAAATCTATATAACCCCCAGACCTCCCTCCCCCAAAAAGGCCATTTCTGCATACAAGTCGTTATAAGACTTCAGTCAAACAGACAATACCATTTACAGTAGCAACAGCAAATATATGGTAACTAGGAGTATATCTAATAAAATATATTCTAAACCTTTACGGAAAGAAACTATAAAGCTTTAAATAAAGTCCAAAGACGGGGAGATATGTATGACTTGAAAAGCATTCTATGTCCGTGGACAGAATCGTCAAAAAGGTCAGTTTTCCTTATTATGATACAATTTAAAATAAAAAAGCTGGGGCGCCTGGGTGCCTGAGCATCCAACTCCTGGTTTCAGCTCAGGTTGTGATCTCAGGGTCATGAGATCCAGCCCCACGTTGGGCTCTGCGCTCAGCACGGAATCTGCTTATCCATCTCCTTCCCCCACACTCTATCTCTAAAATAAATAAAAATAAAATTAAAAAGCTATTGGATTTGTCACTGAACTTGACAGAAGCAGAAAAACCTGATGGTTGTAAAATTTATGAACAAGAAAAATACCCAAGAAATTCTTTACAAGAGTAAGCTCCAGGAGAATTGTTTTGTTCAGTGTTGTTTTGCCAGAACTTACACAGTTCCTAGTACATAGTACTGGACACAAATATTTGTTCAATGATATGTTTATTGAATGAACACAGCAGCGAAGCTTATCCTAACCATTTATAAAATGAAGACAGAATGGAACTGACACAGGAATAGGCAAAAAGACTGATGGAACAGAATAGATGGCCCAAAAAAATCCAAGTATATGAAATCCAACATATAAAGAAGAGCAGATCATAGGGGAAGGATGGACTAGTCAATAAAAGGTGCTGGAACAACTGTTTATGTACACGAGAAAAGTAAAACTGGGTGGAGGGAATGATAAAGGACCTATAAATCTATAAACACAGCATGCACTATCTCTAGAACTTCTCTAGAGAAGTCTGAGAGTCTTATTTTCTAAATATATTTAAATGTTATCCTAATTGAAAAAACATACAGTGCTTTGCTTGGACTACTAATGCTTAATGATACACGTGCTTACTAAATATTATTCTTAGGTCTGAGCCCTCAAACTCACCTTGTCATGAAGCCTTGCTTCCATCACTTCCTAGCTTTGTGACCTTAGAGAAGTTATTGATTTCTCTCAGCTTCACCTTACACATCTACAAAATGAGCTTATACTAATACTTGACAACAGAGTAACTGCGGGAATATTTTTTAATCTTTTAGTTTTTTATTTTAGAATGCCATTAAGTTTATAGGTGAACTTTTAAAGTTGACATAGTTAAAAGCTTGCATCTTCAAATCCAAGAATACAGTGTTCTTTTCTATTCCTTTAAGTCTTCTATATGAACCACAGTAGCATTTTTAGGTTTTCTGATAGAAATGTTAACATATTTTTTTAGTGTATAAATGAACTTTTTGTTTGCTGTCATACAAGGGGTCTCTTCTTCCATTGTATCTTCTATTTGGTTTATAAAATGATAATTTTTTGCATGAAATACTACTCTGCAATATGGAATGGAGTAGGGATTGGAGAAAGAGCAGCAATTGATCCCATTCTGAGGGAGGATAGAATTTAGAGTCTCATCAGGCTTCTCTCAATCTACTTACTCAAATGTAAGACTTTCTGTCTGGGAATATTAAAGAAAAGCATCCAGCCAAACATTAACATACTAGAACTTCTTCAACATAAGTTGATTTCCTCTCCTTAAATAGCACTAAAAGAGACCTTATTACTCCATGGCATGGAACCCAAAAATAGTAGTGAAGGCTTCAACAGAGTATGTACAAATCTGAAAATCTCAGGATATACGCCTGATGCTTTATTTATTTCTCACAAACGAGAAAGAGCAACAGCTTAAATCTACAAGTAACTATTAGGTTATATAGCTTCTAAAATGTTGTTGTTAGGGGCGCCTGGGTGGTTCAGTCATTAAGCATCTGCCTCCAGCTCAGGTCATGATCCCAGGGTCCTGGGATCGAGCCCCGCATCGGACTCCCTGCTCAGCAGGGAGTCTGCTTCTCCTTCTCCCACTCCCCCTGCTTGTGCTCTCTGTCAAATAAATAAATAAAATCTTTTTAAAAAAAACCAAATAAATAAAATGTTGCTGTTATTACATAATTTCTAACATTTTGTACGCTGAATTTCTGTGCCAGGAAATATGCAGTTGTTAACTATTTTACATGAGGCTTAATTTTTAATTATCAAGTTTCACTGATTCTGAAATTTGTTTAGTAAGACCTCTGAAAGCTAAACAGTGGTAATAAATAAATAAATAAATAAATAAATAAATAAATAAATGGTAAAAGTTCTCCTAAGCCTTTACTCCAGCTCACATAACAAAATCAGGTGCTCCAATTCAATTTAGGATATAGTTTCCAGTAAGGGCAAAATGTCTGTCCTCTCCTGTGTTTAGAACGCACTGGCTGCCCCCCAAAACTGCCCCTTCTGTAACTCGTTTGTTATTTTCCACAGCTGCCCTCACCTGAACTTCAGATTCCAACTGAACCCTGAATCTCAGTTTGATAACCTCTGAGCACTCAAACCCTTGCTTTCTTAATATGTGACTTCAAACTTCTTACTGTCATATTGCTCCATAAAAAGTAGGCAGTCATTATTATTCTTGAACGTGGGCCTCTCTCCATCCGTCTTTGCTGTTCCTTCTCTTCACAGTCCTTGGCACAACAGTGCTCAATGAATACTCTTGGCCAACAGCCAGTCCTATCCACCTACAGAAACTAAATATTACACTGGGGCACCTGGGTGGCTCAGTCGGTTAAGCAACTGTCTTCAGCTCAGGTCATGATTCCAGAGTCCTGGGATCAAGCACCGCATCAGGCTCCCTGCTCCGTGCGAAGCCTACTTCTCCCTCTTCTATTCCCCCTGCTTGTGTTCCCTCTCTCGCTGTGTCTCTTTCTGTCAAATAAATAAAATCTTTTAAAAATAAATAAATATTACACTATTATGGGATCCAGAGCATTTGAAAGAATATTCTAACATGCACCACCAGGATTTATGTTTAGTGTCTAGCAGTGGAGCAATGAAAGCAAACTGCAAATACAAAATTTATAAGAAAGAGAGAAAGAGAGAAAGAGAAAGGAAGGAAGGAAGGAAGGAAGGAAGGAAGGAAGGAAGGAAGGAGACCATCCTCTACTGGGGTGTTTGGGAAAGGGAGGGTGGGGACACAGAGCAACCAAGCAGTTGAAATTCATGTCATATCTTAAATAATTTACATGTTCAGCAGAGAAAACAAACATTGCAAATCTATTAGGAGTATGATTTGGCTTTTTAGTTCAGCTGTGGAAAACAAAGCATTCACTTGGCTAAAGAAAAAAACAACTCAGAAGAAGCAGAAATAGAATAAACCAATCAATGCAGATTAAGTCAAAACAACAGTAGAGTTTTAAGATACAATATGCATGTATGAATTTCATTATACAAGCTGTTATAACAGTTAAAATATCACTAAGTGTACTCAAAGTGACATGTAAAAATAAAAATAGCTGAACGAAGGGTGGTCAAACCTCAAAACAAGTGCTATAACCACCACCCAAAAATGCAAAATAGAGGAAGTTGTCTTTTTCGGAGTTTAAGAGTGAAAAAAATTCTTATTCTATCTAACTTTTATTCCACTGTGGAAGGGAGTCCCATGGAGGAAAACCAGTTTCATACCCTTCCTGTGTGTTTAAAAAACAAATACAATCTGCCATTACTAACATTAAAAGAGGCAAACAGTTTTACGTTAGCATCAGAAGCATTTTTATCAGTACTAGCAAAACTGCCTTTTAATTTGCACTAACAAATGAAGCAAACTAAGTCTGCAGTACCTTGCCTACACACACACACACACACACACACACACACACACACACACCCCTAAAAGAACCCCAGAAGAGGCTGTGAGGGTTAAAATTTTACTCCAGGAGAATAACTGATTATCTTACCAATTCTCAGTTGATTTCATTCTGAAGTCATCAGTAAAACTACTAGAACTGTGACAATATGAAGTCATGCAATAAAACCCAAACAACATAAATTCTCCCCTACTTAACAAATCTCTAAATGCTTTAGGGAAAGAGAAAATGTGCATTACATACTTTCAGTGTCTTCTAACCAGCTCTTCATAGATTCATACATACTCCTTGCCCACAACCACAATTCGTGAGAAGAAAAAAAACTCAAGACAAAAGCTTGACTTACTCCCCACCCAACTACAGGTAATGAAAATAAATGCTACTTCATAAAAGTCATCATAAAACGAAGGGACTAAAACACAAGTCAAACATGAGAAAGCAAATAAGGAAAAATACGAAGAGCCCAAACTATTAATCAAGATCATGTTAAGTGGCTTTATTACAAAAGATACTCCACAGGATTTCTTTTTAAATAAACTCTAACTATGCAGTGCTTATAAAACAACAAAAGAGTGAGAAAAGAATGCATCAAATGTAGTCAACAGAGGAATGCCTATGAAAACATCAATATCAAACATGGTAAAATTTATTCGACAACAAGTATAGAGAGACTTCTAAATGCCAATACGCACTAATGTAAACAATATTATTCAGGCAACAAAAAGTGTCAACACCGAAAGCTGAAAAAACTATTAGAAGCACCGAAAGTTGAAAAAAATATATTATCTACAGCATGTAGTCAAAAGTGTAGGACACAAAGCATGTAAGATTAATGAAGATTCAATGGGCATAAACCAAATTTTATACTTTAAAGCACAGGCAGATCTGCCACAAAATGAATGAAGATCGGGCTCCAAGACCCTTCCGTTACACAAGTGACTTCTTTTCTCATTCTTAACAAATATTCATCTGTGTACACAATTCTGTATTCCCTCTTAAAGAAGGACACCAAAACTACACAAGTTTTGGGCCCCTCAACACTTGGATATCTCCCTGCACTAAAGACCAGAAATATACCTTCTCCAATGTCCAGAAATTCCAGATCCCTAGCCACAATGCTAAAAACAGAACAAAAAGGCAGAAATCAACCAAAACATAAATTTCAACTATATAATAACAATTCAAATGAGAAAAAAATTAATTTACAAAATTAAAACAGAATTTCTATACATACCAAATGACTAATGCAGTATTCACAGGTGAAATCATAATTTTGAATGTGTTCATCAAAAGAGAAAAAGTAATAAAACATAAGATTTTAGAAAACTATTAAACCCAAAAGAAAATAGAACGTAATAATTAAGGATAAATACAAAGATCTAGGGCTCCTGGGTGGCTCAGTGGGTTAAAGCCTCTGCCTTCGGCTCAGGTCATGATCTCAGGGTCCTGGGATCGAGGCCTGCATCCGGTTCCATGCTCAGCAGGGAGCCTGCCTCCTCCTTTCTCTCTGCCTGCCTCTCTGCCTACTTGTGACCTCTCTCTCTCTCTCTCTCTGTCAAATAAATAAATAAAATCTTAAAAAAAAAAAGGATAAATACAAAGATCTATCAAATGATAGTACTGACAGTTTAAGAGCTGGCACTCTGGGACGGGGGTGGGGACCATTCTAGAAAATTTACTGGGCAGGAATTTTACTGAGTAGTACTGGGCAGCAATAGCTTCATCATCTTAGTTTCCCCAAAAAAGAGGCAGTATATGGTAGCCCTCAAAAAAAAAGTTCAGATGATACATATATTCAAGGGAAAGAGGCTGTAACAAAAATAAGATACTCTTATATACAGCCGCATAATAAAACTGAGAAGCTTCACTATGGTAATATTTTTACACAAAATTAAAAATAAAGAAAAACATATAATTACACACAAAGCTATTATCCCAAGAAATAGAAAACTAAATTAACAGAAGATAAAATGGACAACACTGTCTAAGTAAGAACTATGAACAAAATGAGTATCTGGAATAATGACAACAGTGGTTAAATTCAGATTTTTTTAAATGCAAAATTTAAAACTCCTGAAGAATGTGAAGATGAACACACCACCCCATTCAACCTACAAGACAAATACGATCTTTATCACAGGTTTTATGGATCCAGAAAACGGAAATAAAACAACACCCATACAATTTAATAAAATAAACCAGAAACTCACCAGGTGAAACAACAGTATACAAAATTCCTCAGTGTACTAATACACTCCAATGAAGTGATGCATATCCTAGGTATTTCTTACCAACTCAACATCAAGGGATACCACTAATAATGGTTTAGCAAAAACAAATTGGATTCTTTTCTACAGATGCCAAAGGAGCATCTGATAACTGCATTAATCTGATAATCTGCATTAATCTGCAGTAATCTGATAATTACATTGCTAATAATAACATTAAATAAAAACACTAATAGGATACTTACTTAACATAAATTATCCAAAAAATTTGTAGAGTGCTTTATATAATGTAGGGGGAAAAAATCAGTAGCAAACAAGGACGTCTACTGCATTCATTTTGATTTTAAATATTTTGTTATGTTAAAAGTTTAAAAGTTCTGGCCCAAGCAGTACAACTAGAGAAACAGGATGTAAATATTAAAAGTGAAGAAATATGTATGGAGACAGACGTTAACTGGACTTACTATGGTTACATATCCCAGCATATGCAAATATTGAATCATTATGTTGTAAATTTGAAACTAACATAACATTATAGCTCAATTATATATCAACAAATGTAAATAATAAATAGGAAGAAACAAAAATGCAAGAAGAAAATATTTACAATACATATAGCTGACAAAAGACTTGTGTTCCAAATGTAGGAAGTCTTGCAACTCAGTAACACAAGCAACCCCATTTTTTAAAAAGACAAAGGATTTGAACAGACACACAGCCTACGTGCACCCAAAAAGATGTTCAATGTCATCAGTCAGAGAAAAGCAAATTAAAACTACAGAGAGATACCACTACACATCCATTAGGCTGGCTAAAATACCAAGGACGGAAAATAACTGGAACTTCCATATATCTTTGGTGGGAATAGAAAATGGTCCAACCATTTCACAAGAAACTGCCAAACTGTTTTCCAAAGTTAAACATAAAACCTAATAATCCACAATGTGGTTTATAATCCAAGAGAAATGAAAATATGAATCCATATGTTAATATACATATGAATGTTCAGTGCAGCTTTATTCATAGTTCCTAAAAACTGGTAACAACCCAAATGTTCCATCAACAAGTAAACAGGCAAATAAATTGCAGTATATCATAATATGGAACACTACCGAGCAACAAAGAGGAACAAACTACCAAAACAAGCAATATCGTGGATAAATCCCAAAACCTCCCGAGGTACAAAAGAGTACACGCTGTATAATTCCATGATATAAAATCCAAAAGAGGCGAAATTATAGTGATCAAGTCAATACAGTGGTTACCTCTGGAGATTATTTACTGGGAAAGGACACAAGGGACTTTCCTGGGGTGATGAAATATTCTATATCTTGCTTGTGATAATGGTTACATAGTTTTGATAAACAGATTTGTCAAAACTCACCTAATACACCGAATATGGTTGCATTTTATCGCACATGGTTACGAGCAGAGAACAAGGCGGCAAGGAGTGGAATGAATGGGGGTAGCAGGAAGCTCTTACTTTTTGTTTTACATACCTTTGTATTACTTATGTCTTTGCATACGATAAGGTAAAAAAATCTTATTTTTAATGAAATTTTCACTAATATTTCAGTTAGTTTCTTAATCAATAAAAAGAAATCACACATACATTATCACTGGAGCAAAACAGAAACCAAGACATAGATCCCATAAAAGATATAACAATACAAGAAAATCTGATCATAGAAACAGAAGTGTGTACCAGACTGAGAGATGTTTTTCTAAGCTTTAAGTGATAAAAGAAATCTTGATTTTGGTCTTTTCTGTGTTTACCATATAAGGGAAAACTAACTGAGGTGAAAGACATACAGAGGTTTTTTCCTATCAATTAGCAAATTTATTTACAACTTTCTAATTATAAAATGACCACTGAAGAAAATTTAAAATAGTATAAAGAAAATAACTCATTATTTGGGTCTCTTTCTTCCCATTGTTTTTTCTATTATTTTAAGGATGAAAAATCGGGACAAGACATACCACTTTATATTTTTTCTTTGTGTATAGTATAAGCAACTTCCTGTTTCATCATATAGATTTTTAAAATCATTTTTCATAGGCTGCATTGATCTGCTTTATATCCACTAGAAGAATGAACTATATTTTAACCATTGCCCTATTTAGGACAATTACAGCACATCACTATTATAAATCATGTCATAATAAATCTTTGTAAAACGATCTTTATGGTTCTTACTCATTTCCTTAGTGAAAATCTCTGGAGGTATACTTACCAAGTCAAAGGAGAAGTAAGGCTATTGATAAAGTACAAACTATACTCGAGAAAGCTAGACCAACTGTACTCCCTTAAGAGTGCATTCAGCAGCACTGAAGTTTTAAAGTTCCTCTTCGCTATTATAGGATATATTGTAAGTGCAGTGAAGAAAACCCAGACACAGAAAAGAAAAACACCAAAAATAATTAAAATCATCCAAGAATGTTTACTCGAGTCTTTTACCACATGCATACATAATTAAACTTGTGTGTTGTACTGTACGTGCTTTTATAATCTACTCTCCTCCCCTATTTAATGAGCATTTCTTACCAAAATGTCTCAAAATTAATTTTAATAACATGGACCATTATTTAATCCATCTTTATTACTGACCACATAAGCCATTTCTAAAATTTTAGTGTAAGTCACACTGTCATAAAATTTTGTATATAAATCTTTGTACCATGTAGTAAATTATTATATCAGGAAAAATCCCTTGAAAAATAACTACCAGGTCAAAGTTTATGATATTGAACGCTTAATTCAGCTTTTGGATTTATAATTTCAGGAACAGTGTAAGAGAGTATCTGTATCCCCATACCTTTACCTATAATAGGTAACCTTTTATTGACCTTTGTCACATGATCATTTATTTATTTTTTTTTTTAAAGATTTTTTATTTATTTATTTGACACAGAGAGAGAGATTACAAGTAGGCAGAGAGACAGGGAGAGGAGGAAGCAGGCTCCCTGCTGAGCAGAGAGCCTGATGCGGGCCTCAATCCCAGGACGCTGAGATCATGACCTGAGCCGAAAGCAGAGGCTTTAACCCACTGAGCCACCCAGGCGCCCGTCACATGATCATTTAAAAATGACTTATTTTATTTAGACCTTTTTGCTACTCAGTGAAAGGTAATTTAAAACATTCACAGTATTTTGTTTTTTAACTGCTCAACCTATTGACATTTTTAAGATATAAGAACTGCTGTATCATCAGAAAATTTAAAAAAAATACATTCAATTCTCATATGCCTGTAATGTAACCTATGAAATTACTAATTTGGGTACAAATTTTCTGCAAAGCATTTATGTATCTAGATTATTACCTAGATTATTTTGCCTATTTCTAGCTGACACTCCCATCAAGCTTTCCCTTGTTTCTAAAATGTCTCCTCCAACCAAAACCACCCTACATACATATAAATATATCTCTTTTCCACTGTTCTAGGAGGAAAAAAAGTATCACTATCCTGCTCAACTTCTGATGCTTCAGTATGTGCTCTAGATTCAATCTTCCACTCTCTCAAAGGTCCTTGCCATCAACAGTCCCTTCTTTGGTATATTTCCTATCATACTAGCTCTTCCTCTTTAGCATATAAATAAGAATTTTTTATTTTAAAACACATGCACCCCAGTTTTTACCTTCCTTCTATCTCCTCCATCAACATTTTTCTTAACCTCCCATTCAGTGTAGTCTGGCTTCTACTCCTATCATTCCACTAATACTGCCCTCTGTGACCTATTCATGGCCAATCTTAGAATTTTCACCCTTAGATTACTTAACAGATCTAAGACGTGACCCTGCTCAACACTCACATTTCTTGAAGCTCTCTTTCTGCAATACCTAACATGGTTTTTGTCTCTAGTTCTCCAGTGCATTCTCCTCAGTCATTCTGTTCCTCTTCCTCTTCCTGTCCTCTTTTCAATGGCAGCCTTCCAGAGTTCCATCTTGAGCTATGATGACCTCTCCTCCACATGGGTAAGCCTCATCCACACAAGCTACCCTCAACAATCATCTATTACTTTATATTCCCAAATCTCTCTCTGCCCAGATCTTTTTATTACACCACTCCTCCAGTCATAAATATGGATAATACATGCCTTCACATAGCTTCCCCTGAAGCACCTTAAACACGATAGGCAGAGCTGAACTCATTACAAAATTAAGTTGAATGGCATAATGACTTGCAATGTGAATCAGAGGCATAAATATATTAATCCACTGTTAAGCTGATAAAGTAAAGAGAAATTTTAAAAACAGAATAAAAACACTGGAGGAAAATATTAATTACAGCATTACTTAATATAACAACAAAAAAAAAAACTTAAAAGACTTTTCCTTCTGGGAAGACGGAGTACACAAACTTTCTCCATTCCTCCTGCTATGCAGAAGTAAAACTTGACATTATACACAAAACAAATATAAGAAGACTCAAAGTTAAAGAGGAGGCAGTACTAATCCTTTGGAAACCAAGGAATGAAATTGTGACTGAGTCCCTTGTGGGTTTTTATTTTTTAACCTTGAAAAGGCCAGAAATGGACCTGAAAAAGCCTCCAACCTAGAAATGCCAACAGAACCAAACAAAAAGAATCCAAAAAAAAAAAAAAAAAAGCATGCTTTTTCTGACCAAGGGACTATGAAAAGGGCAACCCAGAAAGATGGAAAACTTTTAGACAATAACCACCCTACTCCAGTCAAACAGCACAAAAAAACAAACAAAAAACAAACAAACCCAACCTGGGTGGCTCAGTCCGTTGAGCATCAGACTCTTGATTTTGGCTCAGATCATGATCTCAGGTGGTGAGATCAAGCCCCACACTGCATCCCGTGTCAGGCTCCATGTCTGGAGCCTGAACCTGCTGATCTCTCCCTCTCCCTCTGCCCCTCCCTGCCCTTCATGTATGTGTGCTCTTTCTCTCTTAAAAAAAAAAAAAAAAAGCTACTGTAGTCCCACTCACACCCCCACCTGTAAAGTCCCAGTGGGGAATCCAGAATTCTACTCTCAAGACTATAAACACCCCAATGGGATGGTGTCAGAGACGGCCAAGCCAGGGGCCAGGGCTTTCACCCCTGCTACCAATAATGAACTCTTGCCTAAAAATGTCACGAACTCTCCCCTAATAGTATCAAAGGAAGATTATGTGGAGAAAACTACACTTCCACCCCGGCCAGGAGTAATAAGGAGTATCCCCCCACCTCAGGTTTCAATTAGAAAATCCAAAAACCAAGAAGATCTCAAATAGAAAGACAAAAATAATCAAAAGATACCAACATCACAATGACAAAGATGTTAGAATCATCCGACAAAGACATTAAAGCGATCTTGATAAAATATTCAAACATGTTTGAAATAAAAGAAAAAAAAGTCTCAGAAGTCAAAGTCTCAGCAAACAAATACATCTTAAAGAACCAAATGGGAACTTAAGCTGGAAAAGAGAATAACCAAAATAAAAAGTTCAGAGGACGCCCTAATAGCAAAATGGAAGGAAAGAAGAACCATTCAATAGAGTGAGAGAGATAAAACAACAGGAACTACCCAATCTGAAAAACTGAGAGAAATAAACTGGAATACAAGAAAATCAACAGGACCTTAGGGCCCCAAGGGACTATAACAAAAGATCTAAAATTCACATTATCGGAATACCAGAAGGAGAGAAGAGCAACTGAGAAAATACTTGAAGAATAGCTGAAAACTTCCCAAATTTAGCAAAACAAAAACCTACAGTCAAGCAGCTGAACCCTAAAAAAGGAAAAAACCCAAAGAAATCCACACCTAGATACATCATAATTAAACTTCTAAAAACTAAAGAAAAAGTCTTAAAAAGGCGATGACAGAAAAATATATTACCTATAGGGAAAAAACAATTAGAATGACTACAGATTTCTCATCAAGAAACCATACAGACCAGATGTGACACAATTTTTTAGGTGCCAAACAGAAAGAACTATCAACCCAGAATCCTATGCCAGGGGAAAAAAAAATAGCCTCCAGCAATAAGACAAAGCAAAAATAGAGACTCTATCACCAGGAGACTTACTCTAAAAGAATGGGTAAAGAGGTTCTCTAAACAGGAAAGAAACAATAAAAGAAGGAACCTCAGGAAAGAAGGATGGATGGACACAATAAAAATATGGAGAAGTATGACAGACTTTCCTTCTCTTTAATTTTCTAAAGTACGCTTGACAGTTGAAGCAAAATTATAATACTGTTCAATATGGTTCTATGTGTATGTAGAGGAAACACTGAAAATAATTATAAGCTGGGGAGAGTAAAGACACATAAAGAGAAGAAAGGTTTTAATACTTTGCTCGAACTGGTAAGATGACAATACCAGTTCACTATGATGGAGATGGTAACAGGACTTGTGAGATTTTAGTTTTTTTGTGGATGTTCTAAGTATAATAAGCTAAAATCCCACAGGTACTATTATCATCTCCATTATATTGATGAGGAAATTAAAGTTCAAAGTTGAGAAAGTACACACATGGTAGTTAAGTAGTGAATATGAGACTCAATTCCATCGTTACCTAGCTCCAAATCCTGACACTTTTTCACTACATTAAAAAAGAGTTCCTGGGATTAAATCTTCATTCAAAAACGTGGATGGAGGAAAAAAAATTTTTTCACTAACCTCTAACTGAATTTAGCATTTCCTTCAATCAACCGCTGTAGCAGTACCTATGGTAGTCACCAACAGAAATCACAGATATCTCATGTAACAGATAAATCAGAATAGCATTTACACTCAACACAAATTAAAAAGGAAGACTTTCGTTTTTGGAATTCCAATAACTGGATTTAAATGTAATCGCTTTCCTTTATAAACCTACATACATTATTTTATATCTTTAAAAAACTGTATTCTGAGAAATCCATACCTTTTACCAGACTGCCAAAAAGAGTCCTTTGTACAAAAAAGATTAAGGAAACCCTGCATGTAGAAAATGTTCCAAAGTGTACTTCAAAAGTCCTAATGGACCACAGCTTCCACTTGCCCCTGGAATGGGAAGAATGGTTCTGTTTTTGCGGAGACGCCAGAGAAAGAAAACCTACAAAATTCAACTACGCCAAAAGAAAAACACTTTCTCAAGTTCTCAAAAATCAATACCACTCAGAATCTATTAAAAAAAAAAAAACCACAAAACCCCCAACATACACCATAAATTTATTTGTAGATAATCTCCAAATAAATAAATAAATAGTTCGTTCAACCTCTAAACTCAGAAACAAGAACATTAATTCTACCTTCCCCAGCCTTCCACCTCTTACCCACCCCATCCCACCCACTTCCTCTTAAGCACACATTATAATCTATAAATCTAAAGGTTCCCTTAAATGACATGTTTTCAATCAATTTCTTTACGAGAATTAGCAACATCTCAGTATACACTTTCACACTGGAAAATACGGTTTCTTTTCTCACTCCCATTTTACCTCTCCAAAATGCAAAAGTATCCAAATAAAGGCAAAGCTTTTTAGATGAATAACCACCAAGAGCATTTTTCTAATCCCATGATCATCCAAACTTAGAAATAAAATTCCTTTCATTCACAAGGCCACCAAAAGGTAAAACATTTTTTAAAATAAATAATCCTACATCCCCCCAAAATTATCAACTCCTGATGAAACATGTTCTCAGTCCAAAAGTTATCCATTTTATAAATGAGCCAAAACCTCAACAGTATAGCATAGAGCACAGGTCTAGTATATATATACTCTAGACTGTCTTTTCTTAGTCACACCTACCTAAAACCACATCATGTGAGCATTCATTGTGTAGCTCTACAAATAGTATTAAGAATTTTTGATGGGAAAAGTTAAAGTATCACTTCTTCATACAAGAAATTTAAGGCAAAATTAATCACCAGTTCCTGTAACCAATATGCAATGAGAGGCAGTGCTTTGGAAAAATGTTCAAAAATGGTGTAGAATAATTTTAGAAGCAAATCACAACACACTTATACACACACAACCACACAAAACAGTTTTGTTCACAAATTCAAATATCAACATTTTAATGTAATAAGTGTTGGACGCAACTTTTATTTGCTGTTTGAATAGTCAGGGGGAAAAAAAATTGGTTTCCCACCCTGAAGGAAAACCCCTAAACACACTTGTGTCTTGTCAATCAAGTCATGATACCTTGAACATCAAATGAAAAGCCAAGTTTCCATTTGACTACATATTTAATTCAGAGTACATTATCGTTCTTCATAACTCAGAAAATGTTTTATGAAGAAAAAATATTAAGAATATGTATATCTACCTCCCAAGTTAGGAAATAAAATATTAGCAACAATTCTAGACCTTTATCTGTCCCTTGACAATCATATTCCCTTCTCCCCATCCCTACCCCAAGAGGTAATCAATATGGAACCTAAATCTGCTGTTTGTCATTCTCATGAATTTCAACAGTGATTTATCCATAAAGGGAATAAATACCTCGACCTTCCCAAGCTGCATTTACAGAGAGGATGCATTACAAATCTCTGTCCCCACACCAGCTCTCAACAGCGCTTTCATCAACAGTTTTAAGTCATCAAGTGTGCTTTTGATGAAACCTCATTTACTCTTTCCCTCTTCCCATCCCTCTTCCCCAAAATCAGTGCCCCCACCCACCCAGTTTCATACTGGTAACAGGTAACAGAATTTCATCCATTAAATGAGAATGTATCACTCCTTTCAGTTCCCTTCTAGTAGGTGTTGACATTCTTGCTCCAATTTAACATTCGTAGTCTATAGTAAGAATACTGGTATGTTTTAGGAGTTGGAAAAACCAATCTCAGCTTCAGTGTTTACTTGGTTAAAGAACCTTGGGCAAATCTCTTCTTCCCAAACCTCCATCTCCTCTTCTATAGGATGGAAATAACAATGACCACGATCACCACCTTGCCATCATAAAGGGTCATGGCTGATATTCAAAGGAAACCATGTACACAAAAAGTCTCGGAAAACGAAAGTATTACACGAACGCAAAACACCATAAAACATAAGTTCTAGGTATTATAAAAACTCTTGAGGATTGTTTTAAAAAGTTAAAATGTGGCCAAGTAATTTTTTATAATTCATTAAATGCTTTTACTACAGAACTTAAGTATTAACAATGCCAAAATAGACTCTTTCCATCTGTTTATAATGAAATTAACCTCTACAACTAAATAATTTGTTCTAAATTCCACAATGAGTCAAGATTCTCACTTCCTTAGAAATTACGATGTAATAATTAGAAACTCTATAAAACCCTCCAAACCAAATTACACATAAGTCATGTTTTTAAAGGTAATAAACGGTATTGAACCAAATGGTTTTTTTCCTTTTTTAAGCAATGTAGAAAACTCCATGGAAAGACAAGATTTATTGATTATTGTGGGAATGAGTTCCCTACCCCACCAAAAAAGAATACCACACTCTGTCTTCCAGCTTGGGAAGAGGCATTATCAGTGCAGGTGTGAAGAATATCATGGCCCCCGTCGAAGTAAGGACAGTTCTATTATAAGCCAAAGCAATGAGACATTTATATATTGTATAGAAAGAAGTATGGGGACACCTGGGTGGCCCAATCAGTTAAGTGTCTATTTTCGGCTCAGGTCTTGATCCCAGGGTCCTGGGATAGAGTTCCGCATCAGGGCCCTTGCTTAGCGGGAAGCTTGTCCCCCCCCCCCCCCGGGGGGGGGGGAAATATTTATTTATTATTAAATTAAATAAAAAATATTTATTTATTATTAATAAATAAATAAAATCTTAAAAAAAAAAAGTATGAAGACAACTTCTTAAAAATCTTAGGGAAACAAGGCCAAACAAGATAAAACCACCTAATTAATTTTTTTAAAAACTTATAAAGTCATGTGTCATAGGACTGCAGAATCTCAAAGGACCCTAGATATGATCTATTTCAGAACCTCCATTTCTCAGATGAAGAAACCAAGGCCAACAAAATATAACATAAATCCTTTCACTGAATAAAGAAAACGTAGTTTACCTGGGGGCTTCTGCTCCTAAAGAAAATCTGACTATAAATCAAGCATTTTTTGAGGGGATTAAAAAAAGTCCTTGTCACAAAATGTAAACTGGAGACAGCAAGTAAGAAGAAAGATGACGAAGGAAAATGAAGAAAGAAGTCAGGGATTGATGAAGGAAGAAAGGACAAGAGCTGAACAATGAGAAAGAGACACAACCTCAGAGGCTCAAAAATAACTAGTTATTAACCTGGCCTTGGTATCTCTACCCACAAGATATTTATTAATCATGAAGGGAACAGCCATCAGTTTTCAGTGGTTAACTAAGCAGTCAGATTCCAGTACTGGGAAAAACAGACAACATGTACCCCCCTAATATGAGGTACTAGAGGAAGACTTTTCCTTTGTGATATTTCGACAAAGCTACACAATTTGATTCTAATGATAATAAAATATCAGACAACCCAAATTGTGGAATATTTTACAAATAACTTTAAGACTAAAAAACATGAAAAACAAGTGCAATGTGCAATTCTGGATTGGATCCTAGACCAAAAAAAAATTTCTTTTGTTGTTAGGACATTACTGGAACAACTAAGTTTAAATAATGTATGTTGGATAACAGTATTACAATTTCCTGATTTTGGTAACTATACTAAGGCTGTATTAACGATTCTCTCCTTTTTGTTCTTCAGGAAAAACACTAAAGGATCATTACTTCCACAACTTACTCTCAGAAAGTTCACCAAAAAAATGTTCAGGATACTATGGGAGGGGCACCTACTCCAATCTGGATACTCCCTGGGGAAAGGCTTGCTGAAGATGAACCCTGAGTCACATCTAAAAAGATGACTAAGAATTAGTCAGATAAAAGGGCATACTTGGTAAAGGACAGAGGTTCTGAAGAGTCGTAGATGTGCACTTCACACAGATAGTGACTAAATGTGATGAGACTGTGTTTCTCCAGACATAATACGCTGTGTAAAAGCAGGAATTTCAAATAAGTATGTGCAGGTGTCTGGGGTTGCCAGGTCTGGAGAGAGCAGTAGCCAAGGCAGCAAGTGCAGGAGTAAAGGGACATCAATCACGAGGAAGGGGAGCAGCAGAAAGGGAGGCAAGGCGATACTTTAAACCAAATTTTACTCCCTATTCAATCCCAGCTCTTCTAATTTCAACTAAATGGAGAGTGTTTCATGAACCTAGCTCTTTTCAAAAAATGGGGGGGGGAAAAAAACCCTCAAAGACTTATTAAGGTAACTAATTAAACAAAAGTATTTTGTTTGGACAAGGTAGTATAGTGTAGCCCTTAGCACCCATAGGTGCTTTGTATTCAAAAAATACAGCTTCAAGTTGCATCTCAGCCATATTGTGGGATCCTGAACAACATATTTAACCTCTGAGCCTCGGTTTCTATAGCTATAAAAAAGAAACAATAAGCTGTAAAGATTAAATGAGGCAATGTTGGTAAAGCTTATAGCATGAGATCTAACACACAGAATACATTCAATATACATTAGACATTACTGATACAAAAGATTCTGCATAGGTCCCTGTTCCTTATTTTATTTTATTTTATTTTATTTTTAAGATTTTATTTATTTATTTCACAGAGGGAGAGAGATCACAAGGAGGCAGAGAGGCAGGCAGAGAGAGAGAGGGGGAAGCAGGCTCCCCGCTGAGCAGGGAGCCCGATGCGGGCCTCGATCCCAGGACCCTGAGATCATGACCTGAGCCGAAGGCAGAGGCTTTAACCCACTGAGCCATCCAGGCGCCCCCTGTTCCTTATTTTAAAAACAAAACAAAACTTGAAACCATATTATAACTGTATAAGAGAGTAAAATGAACTGAATTAAGTCCAACCACTTTATCAAAAACACAAACTAGGGGCACCTGGCTGGCTCAGTCGAAAGAGCATGCAACTGTTGATCTAGGGGTTTTAAGTTTGAACCCCACGTTGATGTAGAGATTAGATAAAAATAAAATCTTTTAAAAAAAACCCCACAAACTAAAGTCTACCTATATAAGTACTACACAAGCTTTATAAACCATATTATGGCTTCTCATCCTACAATTCTGCTGAAACTTAATACAAACTCAAGATTAAAATAAGAAATTAGAACAGTTTCATTATTTAAATACCAACTATGTGTTTGGGAACATTATTTAAGTTTGGTGCCTTTTTCAATGTTAACTACTTGTACAAATATTTCACAACTGCAACTTTAACAACAAAAAATTATAAATATGACAAAGCTTAAATCTATTATTCATAATCCATTTTAGCACCATTCTAAATAAGTAACTATGGATAGGCACAAAAGTGAAGACGTCATTAAAGTAATTAGTAGGATCCATTTTAAGCAATAAAGTATAGAATATTACAAGGGTTCCATTTAAAAAAAAAAAAGGAATGTGGGGTATTTTGTGACAGGCCAGTAAGACAGCTGGAACAAAGCTGTTGGAGCGACAGCTGTGCACCATGTACTGTTCATCTAAAACCACAAACTAAAGTAACCCATGTCAGACAACTTCATTTGACTAATCAGCTCAGCCAATGGCTCCTTCCTGAAACTGCTACAGAGAAATCTAAGTAAATACATAATTTGCAACTAAGGAAGGAGAAAAAAATATACAAAACAGTGTCTTTAAATGTAAAATTAAAAACTGAGACTCACAATCTAACATTATAACAGAATTTTCCATACTATTTTAACACCTGCTAAAATTATCACAGAACCTATCAGACTTTATAATGGTAAGAAAATAATCCCAAGACCCAACGTTTGATGAAGTTTACATTACTGATATGTAACCTCACCAATTCCTATTCCATTCTAAACCCTGAACTAAATGAAAAGTGTTTGACCATATAACACTGCAGTGATTATAAATTGTTAACATTAAGTTATTTGATAATTAAAAGCAGCTAATTCAAAACAAATCTGGCACGGAAACTCTATGCCAGTATATGAAAATAATAAATTCACACAGTACTCAATTAAGCTACTATAATCATTCAAGCATCTGCAAGTCATTAAATTATCACAGACTTAGTCCATTGTTTTATATTTTATCTCCATTTTTTGATTCCAAAAACCCATGAACCCTTCTCTAAACTTATATTCACTCTTCTCTCAGTTTGAATAAGAAACACATCTGAGTATGCTTGCACACATGCATACACACACATAAGAATTTCCCTACATTACTGACACACCTTAATTTCAGAGACAAAAGGGACAAAAATTACAAATTTCATAGTCACGTATTGTTTCTACAAGATTTCTAAAATGTTGTATCTATCACAAAACTTCCTTTGCAGTTTGACTCAACTACTTGCTTCCTATTCTTTTCCTTTCAGCTAACAAATTGCTGACTGTTGTAATCTCAACCACATGTCATCATTTAACCAAAAACAAGGCATTAAAAGAAAACCCACCAGGAAATAAGACAAAAGTAATAAATCTTTAAGACCTTACTCTCAGGCTGTTTCACATTTCCTGAGTCAGAATTTCCACAAAGAAATTAAAATAGGACTATCTTCTCCAAAAACTATTTTCAATAAAACTGAATGCTATGGATCAACTACTAAAATTTCTAAAATTCAAGATTCAATTAAAATGTACACAGGCTACATATAATCTTTTCATTACAGAGAAATTCAAATCCAAAATGAAAAATAGTTCAGTTCTTTGTCCTCTTCAGTAATTAGCGACTATGGAACCATAATAGATAAAACTCATCTTTAAGACCCCTTCCCCCCCCAATTTTTTACTATATCCTGTTTAAGACCAAATACTAACAATAAATATTAACACATATTTTGCTATGTGATTACTCCTATGTAACAAAGTATTCCTGGTCTATGACTTTCAAAATCTAAAGTATAAAATGTACAAACAAATACAACTAAGCGGCAAACACTCAGGCAAAATATTCCAGATCTATATAATCCTCCACTGGAGTGCCTGGGTGTCTCAGCTCTTAAGTGTCTGCTTTCGGCTCAGGTCACGATCTCCGATCTCCGGGGTCCTGGGACTAAGCCCTGAGTCAGGCTCCCTGCTCAGTGGGGAGTCTGCTTCTCCCTCTGCCTCTCCCCAGGCTTGTGCGCTCACTCTCACACTCTCCCCCCCCCACTCGCTTACTCTCTCTCCCTCTCTCAAAAAATAATAATAATAATAAAATAAAATAAATAACAAATAAATGAAATCCTCTACTAAAATACTTATTTTAAATACTTATTTTAAGTATTTGAAAACAATGATGCAAAAGTGAATCAGACACAGAATGGTTATCTTGTCCAAAGCCATACTCATGTGTGGCTAAACCAAGATCTAAGTAAATCTTGACTCACAAAAAGGATTCTCTGCACTACCTCAAGCTGTCTTTTCTCAGATAAGCAGCATGAATTTTTCCAGGTCTAGGAAATCTTTTTACAAAACAAAAACACGGCAGCTGTGGTGTTTAAATTCACAGATTGCATACGACTATGACAAAAACAACCACAAGGAATAAGTTTCACAGAAACAACCTCTACTTTTAAAATGATCTCAATCTACATTTATACTCTCAATGCAGAGGAAATAAAAAAATAAAAGCAAATTTAATTAAGCCTACATAAAAAATTTTAAGAAAATATAAGAAGGCTAAAAAGGAAAAAAACAAATTTATCTAGATTATAAATCTAGATACATAATCAAATACATAAACAAATTATACAATAAATGTAAATGGGCTGAATTCCCTACTAAAAGACAAAGACTCTCAAATTTGACTTTAAAAGATCAGAGAAAGTACTGTTCACAAAAGCTTGCCAGAAATGATCAAAAAAGAAACGTGAAATATAAATGAAGTAAATGCATACAAACAGAAAGCAGGAATGGCAACATAATATCACAGGATCAAAATCAAGATTAAACTCCACAAAAGATACTACTGAATTTTAACATTTTAATATTGAATTTTAATATTTAAAATATTAATATTTAATACTTTAATACTGAATTTTAATAGATTCAGTCAGAACATTTTATATACCAAATGACATGGCATTAAAATAAAGCAAAATTAGAAATATGAGGAAAAAATAAAATGCATTCTTCATGGGATATTATAATAAATGTACTCCAGAGTTTCCAGATTAGATAAGAAAAAAGGGAAAATACAGCAGATTTGAATAATATAATAAACAAATTCTACTTTAATATATTTGAATAAAACTTTGCACCTTATAAGCTACAAATTAATACTCTTCTCTCATGTTCTTGAAAAATACCAAAAACTAATGGTATGTTTGGCCATTAAAAAACCTTAATATTCCAAAACAGAATTTACAGGTCATGTTCTTTGTTTGACCACAGCCCAACAAAGCTACAAAGCTACAAATCAACAAAAGGATCTACTCGATCCTTTGTCAAATATATATTTTAAAAATTAAGGATATCCAAACTGAAATTAAAATTATCTAAGAATAAAAAGTGTAAGATTTCATATCAAAGAAAACAATGCAAAATCAGTCCTGTAATGCCTTTCCACAAATCATTAAGGATACTGTAAATATTTTGGAAAACTTCTCACTAAAATTCTTTACAATACCATTAAAAATATACATTATAACATATAAATTACCTAAAGTACTATTGTGAAAAATAGATGGCAATCAATCTCATTTTTAAAAGAACCACAATACCGACGGTTGCTGGAGGGTGAGGTGGGGGTGGGATAACTGGGTGCTGGACATTAAGGAGGGCATATGACATAATGAGCACTGGGTGTTATATAAGACTGATAAATCGCTGACCTCTACCTCTAAAACTAATAACACATTATATGTTAATTGAATTTAAATTAAAAAAAAGAAAAATTTTAATTTAAAAAGCACAACAAAAAGTTTAGGTATGAAATCATAAAAAGACATCTATACACAATACAATATAAAATAAGCATACTTCAGACTAGACATATACACACACGAGCACGTGAAGAAAGGAATTCTTTTGCTTCTAAGCCATTCCAATTTCTATACCTACAGCAAGAAAAACATTTGCCTTGATCTTCATTTTATAGCGCGTACACACACACACACACACACACACACACACACACACACACACACACACACACACACACAGAGTCTCCCCAGCTTCTTCAGTGGCTCAATGCAGAAAGCTTAGCCTTGAAGGGTAAATAAATTTGAAAACTATCCCTTTTAACCATCTCTAATTCTCCAAAATTATACCTCTCAGCAAAACCCCAAAATTAACTGAATGTCTTAGTGGGCTTAACAGAATTTCACATCTGTTGAAATCCTGATGATACTCCAAAAATTATCCCTGGTATCAACCTGCCTGCCCTTCAGCATCAAAAAAGATTGGGAATCAAAGTGCCCTAAGGTAATTCTGATAGATGGCCATTTTCCCACCTCTAACACCAGGAAGAGCTACATTTTTTTTTTAAGATTTTATTTATTTATTTGACAGAGAGAGATCACAAGTAGGAAGAGAGGCAGGCAGAGAGAGGAAGAAGCAGGCTCCCTGCTGAGCAGAGAGCCCGATGCGGGCCTCGTTCCGGGCCTCGATCCGAGGACTCTGAGATCATGACCTGAGCCGAAGGCAGAGGCTTTAACCTACTGTGAGCCACCCAGGTGCCCTTTTTTTTTTTTTAAGAAGAGCTACATTTTTAATACATTTCCAAAAACATATTCTACCACACAACGAGAAACCCCTCCCGTGGAAAGAGTTGTTACTTTAAACAGTAACAAACTTTAGAAAATAGCAGTTTTGTGCCCTTAAGAAAAAAGCAAGAGAATATTACCATTGATTAATATCAGACTGAGATATCAAGGGCATTAAATCGGTTCAAGACAGTAATTACATTTCACATCCAGAAATTTTCATCAGTGATACAGATGGCAAATTTAACAAATTCCCCTAGATGGAGATTATCTTACTCCTTTTGCTGATTAACTTAACACAATATGGTATGATTTCAGAGAATCGATGCATAAATAGTAAGTATTTCGTAAGATGACTGAGAAAATGAATAAAAATGGAAAAGAAAACCTTCCCAGATCTGAGAGTGTTTCCTCATTTCCCAGGGAAAACCAGTGAACAAGAAAAAGTTCTATTCATATCCTGATGTTTCCCATTTCCAATGATAAGAGGCTATAAGCATACAAGTAAAAAAAAAAGTTATTCCTGCAGAATGGAAAGGTAAAGACATGGAAAACAAAGACATGCTTCCATTGTTTTAATTCAAAAATGCTGGGGCCCAATAATTTTACATCAAGCTAAATCATCATTTATTATGCAAAAGTAAGTATCTTAGGTATCTTTCAGTAAAAAGCACTTGAAAGTATTCTCTAAATCACAATTCAAAATAAAAACTAGTTGTTGATAGACTCTTGTAAGCAATGAAGTCAGTTAGAATGATACAAATGGCAAATAAAAGCAATAACCCTTCATAAGAAAGTGATTAATGCCATTATTATTTACAATTATAATAGCAAAATAGAGTGCAAAAGCAAAAACAAAAGCAAAAAAACACAATCTTTTAAAAACACTGCAACACACACTTTGGGTTACTTTAAATAAGGACACAAAATTTATGAAAAGGGATGAGTGCCAAAAGCAACCAAAACTGCAAAATTCCTCATTTCCCATAACTCAGAATAAAACACTATTACTCTGTTTTTCTAATTAAATATGTTTAACATTACAAATAATTTTTAAAATTTTTTTATTTATTTGTCAGAGACAGCGCACAAGGAAGGGGAACAGCAGCCCAAAGGAGAAGCAGGTTCCCTGCTGAGCAAGGAGCCCAATGTGGAACTCGAATGCGGGACCCTGAGATCATCACCTGAACCAAAGGCAGATGCTTAACCAACTGAGCCACCCAAATACCCCAAGATTATGAATAATTTTTAAAGCAAATTTTTGCCGTAAATTAAGAGAGAGCGCGTGCGCGCACACGCGTGCAAGAGAGATCTACCATTCAAATCTACCACAGAACACGGGGGAAAAATTATATACATATATGAATACAAGATTAGTGCAAAGGGAGATCATTATGCTAAAGATCATGGCCAAAATCAGTAGTAACCCAACAAATTTTTCAACCTTTCTCTCAAAAGATACCTGGCTAGAAAATTAGGCAGAAATTTCCTCCTCAAACAGAAACAAAGTTGGTCCCCTTTTTGCCTCAACTTGGTTTCTTTAAGTTTAATTTCATTCAGTACCTACCTACACTGATAATGAAAACCAGATTTTGTTAACATAACTGAATAAATCAAACTGCTTAATATCGTTACCTAAAGCAACATCAGAAGCGTTGGTTTTGATCACTTAGTCAAGGTGATGTAAGCCAGGTTTCCCCACTGTGGTTACTGTTTTCTCTTGATAATAATATCTCATGGGCAGATACTTTAAAATTATCTATGTTAATATCCAGCTACTCTCAAATCCACTAGCTCTAACATCTATTTATGATTCTGACTCAAATCAATTGTTATGATCGCCAAATAGTGATTTCCTAATTCTGCCATTTCCCCTGAGCTTATTAGTCAGAATTCTACCTTAAGAAAGAACTTCCCATACTCCCTCATGTATTTATTTATCCCTATGGATTCACAGACTCCTATTTTATGGATAGTAATGAATTACTGTAATTATTTGGTTCTATTGTCCCCGAATTAGCCAATGGGAGTCCTTCTGAGTTGGCTGTGTCTCTCTGACATGTCACCATCATTTTGTTTTTTGAGCACTTCCTTACTTTCTGACATTACATGATACTCTAAACTCTTCTATTTTTCCCTGGCCTAGCCCTGGGATCAGTCACTTCTCTAAGGTTCCTGTTAGTAAAGAATGGTATTGAGAAACCAAGATCTGGCACTAGGTATTTTCACTGCTAATGGGGAGTCACTGTTTCTAGGCACTCTTAGCAGGCAGAGCTGGAAAAAAGATGCACAGATGAGTGTATGTGTATTCATATGCATCTACTTCTGCATCTATAATTTTTAAACCATGAATTTATGCCAGTATCTTCAGTTCCAATCAAGCATCAGAGTTGATGCTAACCTTCCCCCTTTCCACAGTGAGAACAAACAGTGACAAAGTTGGCTCCCATTTTCCAAAATATATTTACTTATTTGCTTAATCTTAGTATAGAAAATCATCTCAGAATTGAAAACCCATGCCTCTGTCACACACACACACACACACACACACACACACACACAGCCTATTAACTAGAGTTCAATGTTTGTTTCAAGTAATTTTTGTCTTTATCCTGAGGACATAGTCCAAACACCCAGTTCAAAAGTTAGTTTTTTCCTTTCCCCACTTTGGTGCGGTTATGTTACTCATTTGAAATAAGGTTCAGTTCATTTATTTGTTTGTATTCCACCTTAGGGTGGCCTTTTTTCTTCATCACTTGATTGTACTGGTGTCTGCTGTTTATGGACTGAGTATGTGAAACATTAAACATGGTTCCAAAAGTCAGAAATTATCCTCAGAAAGGTCACCAACCCCATTCTCTCCACCCCTTCCCCCTCATTCCTACCCACTCCCTATGGTTAACCAATCTCATTAATCTCTGCTTTATCCATTCAGTGCTGAAAATACATACTTTCTTATTTCCCCTTCTTTCTTACACAAAAGGTAGTACACTGCACATTATACAGTAGATGCTTTTGCACTTTATTCACTGAACAATTTATCCTGGAAAGCACTTCGTATCAGTTCACAGAGATCTTTCTTATTTTTTTAATAGGTACATAATGCTCCACTGGGTAAATGTACCACATTTTATTCAATCCCGCTCCTATTCTGTAAGTTGTTCCCAATTTTTTAAATTACAAACAATGCTATGAGCTCATGCATGTGTATTTTCATACTTGTGGAAGTGTATTTCCAGGGTAAAATCCTAGATCTGGGATTCCTGAGTCAAAAGGTAAACACATATACAATCAAATCTACATCCGTTTTATGTCTCCTGATAGAGCGCACTAAGAACAATTCATTATTTCTGTTATTCCTGCCCCCAAAATCCATAACCCAAATTTATCCATGAGGAAACAAACTCATATCAAGGGAACTCTACAAATAACTTACACTCTTCAAAACTGTCAATGTCCTAAAACACAAAGACTAAAGAACTGTTCCAAATTAAAGAAGACATGGAAACTGAATGCAGTGCATAATATGAAATTTTCTCCTGCTATAAAGGGACAACCGGCAAAATCTGAAAAAGCTCTGCATGTTAGATTAGTCATATATTAATGTTAATTTCTGATTTTGGTTACAGACTATGTTTATGTAAGCAAATAAATGCCCTTGTATTTAGGAAATATATGTGGAGAGACTTGAAAATAAGGGGTCATCGTCTTCAACTTACACTCAAATGATTTAAAAAAAAAAAGCATAAATGGGGGAAGGGATAAAACAAATATGGTAAAATGTAAGCATTTGGAAAATCTGAGTAAAGTTTTTTTTTAAAGCAACATTGGATGTTCCTTTGACATTTATATCCATACTTTGAGTATTGAACATGTACTTACTTGTATACAAAACTCTTTCTCCTAGAAAAAACATCACCATATGAGGTGACAAGATAAGTTGGCGGGCAATATTAAACTACTAATATATACAAACAACAAATTCTGTGACTGTAATATTTTTAATTAAACTATGATTTAATGCTATGTAACCAATAAACAATCACACTGGTTTTATAAAACACTAAAAATAAAATATAATTCATAGGGTGACAAAGAACTTGTTCTATGTCTCCAGTAGCATAATTTTAGACAACTTACATTTGTTTCTTTCAGAACCACATATAAAATAAGTGACTATATAAATCTTTGTCTTTTTCATAAAAGCCTGAGCTGTTTCTCCTTACAAAGTAGAAATAAATCAAAGGTCTACCAAGGACATTACTTTAAACTAAGTTTCAATCCCAAACACAGATTCAGCAACTCTGCCCAAAGTAATTCAAGATCAAGGACTTGCCAAAAGATTCACTATTAACTCCACAATGCCTACTGACAGAGTGAAAGTCTTTTATTCATTATCACTTTTCAGTAAGGAGAGCATACAGAACTAATACTCTAAAGACACTTCTATTTTTCCTTGGAAGGAAGGAAGGGAGGGGGGGAGGGAGGGAGGGAGGAAGGGAGGAAGGGATGGAGGGATGGAGGGATGGAGGGACAGATAGGAAGGAAGAAATCTTAATACAGCATCGCAAAATCTATTTCAATTTTATAAGATCAATGAATTTGAAAAGGGAAACTTTAGGAGCTCCTAGATGGCTCAGTCAGTTAAGTGTCCAATTCCTGATTTTGGCTTAGGTCATGATCTCAGGGTCATGAGATCAAGCACTGTGATGGGGGGGGGGTCCAGGCTCAGTGGGGAGTCTGCTTGAGATTCTCTCTCTCTCCCTCTATCCCTACCCTCTCTAAAAAAAAAAAGAAAAGAAAAAGGAACTATTAAAATTTAAAAAATATGTACTGCTTCTAAAAAAAGTCTCTTTTCAGGGGTGCCTGGGTGGCTCAGTCGTTAAGCGTCTGCCTTCAGCTCAGGTCATGATCCCAGGGTCCTGAGATCGAGCCCCACATTCAGCTCTCTGCTTGGCGGAAGGCCTGCTTCTCCCTCTCCCACTCCCTCTGCTTGTGTTCCCTCTCTTGCTGTGTCTCTCTCTCTCAAATAAATAAATAAAATCTTTTTTTTTTTTTTAGTCTCTTTTCAGGGCACCAGGATGGCTCAGTCGATTGAGTTCTGCCCTTGGCTCAGGTCATGATCCGGAGGTCCTGGGATGGAGGCCTGAGTCCGGCTCCCTTGCTCAGTGGGGAGCCTGCTTCTCTCCCTCTCCCATGGCTACTGCCCCTGCTTATGCTCTCTCTCCCTCTCTCTCAGTCAAATAATAAATAAAGTCTTTGGGGGGAAAAGTCTCTTTTCCGACCCCTTCCTCCCTTTTAAAGTTACCAATTCAATTCCTAACCAAATTAATGACAACTTTCACTTCAAAATTTGCACAGACCCACATTTCAGCCTCACGGGTGAATTAAAAACTACATCCCAGTAAGCAGCTGCCTGTCATCATCACTTTGCTTTCTAATGGTATTATATCAAGGGGGAAAAACAGGATTCTTGACCTACTCAACAGAAATGTCCCCACTACACCCCTGCAGCTTTCCCCATTCCATTAAGGAGAGATGCACACATGTTAGAATGAAGAAGAAGTTTTAAGAGACCTCAGCTTAGAATTTCCTTCTGCTTTTTCTTTGACAAAAGTGGCCATCCTCTTCCTTGTGTGCCTACCATTTCTATGCAGGAATTGTCAGCAGATCCATTTCTGGTGTTACTAAAATGAGGCAATCTCTAACAAGTACCACCATCAGGAAAGGTGTCTTATTTTTCAATACCAAGAATTCATTTGTAAATTACTCTGAAAATGTAAAGCAATAGATTTGCACACAAAAAAATAAGCCTATAGTTTCAAATTCACAGACATGAGTTATTTTAACTGACTTCTAATTGCAGAGAGTATCTTCAAGATATTGCAGTAGACCACCAATTCCGGAAGCTAAACTCACGCCCTTCACATGTGGATCAATTAACTATAACGTAATACATGAGTCTTTAAATCTCTTCTAGGATCTCTGCCCCAGGAAAAGTCAGTGAAAAAGCATTCAGCAAAAGACAAACTCTGAGTAAAAAGTAATGTCTGAGTCAGGTCCAGACTAACAGGTTCTAAGACTGACTAAAACTCAACACGTGAGCAATCAACTACCCCCTACACAGCTCAAAATCTGACAAACTGCTCAATAAAGTCAGGATGCTAAACAAAGACGAGACGCTGGGAAATTCCTCTAATTCTGTAAAACACATGTGTTCTCTTCTGAGAGTTAGCAGGTAAAGCTAATTTACCAAAACCCCAATAATTACTCCAAATTTCCTAAAAATCAACTTGCAACTGATAAAAAGAAGTTTCCCCAACTCAAAAAGGGATCAACATTTATCACCTAAAGACCACACAATGTGAATAGGGGAATCTGAGGTTGGGGTGGGAGGTGGGGAGTGCTGAAGACTTAATAGACCAGATTATGCATCAAGGAAAAATGAAGAAGTGACAATTTTGTTTTGGAAGAACAAGATAGTAATTGCAGCAAATAAAACCAGGTAACTGTTATTATTAACTTACTCTGTAGACGGCATTCGCATGCATTACTGTATTTATTCCAAAAACCATAAAAGCACTATTATTAATCTCCCTTTTCAGAGGAGACTTGCAGAACCCTAGAAACTTGACTAAAGACACACAGCTAGTTAACTAATAAGAAAGAACCTGGAATTTCAAAGGCACAGAGATTTGTTCACCCAAACTCAACATTTTATGGAGAAAAATAAAACTAAATCCTTGAAAAGACTGAGAGATTAAGAGATTTCCCAGCATCACCTTAGGAGAGACCTAGAATCCAGATATGCAAAACTCTCTCCATTTCACTTTGTACAATGTTAAGATTATTTCCAAACTTCAGTTTAGTTATCATTTAGGTATTCTATTTACCAACAAAACTTAAAACATTTTTCAAAAAACTATGAATAGAAACATTAACTCTACATATTTTACACTTTTATACACTTTATGATCTGCTAAATTCATTTTTAAAGAGGAAAAGTCACCTCAATTAAGCAATTATTGCCTTAATTTCCTATTTTGCAGCTCTTCGTATGCATATGTCCCAAGTACATCTAAGGTTAAAGTCAAGGCTAAAGACAAAGTTGTTTTGAAATTCTCCATTTCCCAATTTACCATATTTTTTCTGCTCAAGATTATATACTAGAAAAATACATACTGAACACTAAAAAGTGTCATTTCAGAAGACTTAAAAAGTAAATAAAACCAATTTGTGTCATCCTGATCTCCTACAACGAGAACTGACTTCCACTTGTTAAGATTATTATCCTCCTGCCATCTCCTCTCCCTTCAATTACCACTGCTAGACAATCACAGCAGAATGAATTTTAATTTCCCAAGAGTCAAACAATAAATAGTGGTTCTATTAAGTATAGATGATAAATAGTCACTTTAGCTCCATAGTAGAAGATTAATATAACAACAATACTGTCTGAAGACTTGTTATGCAGTGGGCATTGTTTTAAGCCCTTGACATAGGTCAACTCATGTAATTTTCACCACAAGAGTATGTGGTATTTTGTATTTCCCCAGATTACAGATGGGGAAAATTGAGATACCGAGAGATTAAGTAGTTTATCTAAGATTATACATGCAGCATGTGGCAGAGTTGAGACTCTGTCCAGGTGGACTGGCTTCTACCTCTGCAGAATGTCTCCTCGGAGTCAGACCCTATTCCTCCCTTTCACTGGCTCCACCTCATCTGCAGAGATCTCCCACTCCCCTCCTTGCCTGCCTTCTCTCTCTCCAAACTAGCATGTAATTTCCCCCATACTCACAGAAGATGCATTCTCTCCCCCTACCACCAAACCTATACAGTACTGTTACCAATTCGTCCCAAATGGACTTTTCCCCAATTCTGAATTCCCTTTGCATTTAAATGTGTTACAGAATTACACGCATAGACACTTATACTCATTGCCATCATTAACTGAAGACATAGTATGTGACAGACAAGAATCCTAAGAACATTCCAGTAATTTAAAGGATTATAAACAGTGTGTGATCCCATCCATTTTGCTGATGATTAAATTGAGGCTCAGGGAAGCTGAATATTCTGGCAGCGTTCTCACAACCAATAAATGACAGAGCAAGACAGACACTTAAGTTGACTCAAAGCTCACTTTTTCTCCATGTTTATACATGTGTTTCTCATCCATACACGGCTCCTTTACATCTTTTATATCATCTAGGGCAGTACTATTCATAAAGGAGGTGTTTCTTTAACAAATGAATTCTGAAGGATCATTTTTTAAAACAGCAATTACTGTTATCTTAGCAGTTTCTAAGACTATTTCCCCAAAACAAAAGGTTCCAATACCTTAATTAAATAATTTACAGATTTAAATACATTCAGATGGTCCCTCCCCATGAAGAACCTAAGTATGTGTAGTTTAACCTTTCAGGTTACACTTTACTAATACTGGAACCCAGGATTCTTTTCTCACTCCTCACCACCACCGCCGGCCCCCCAACTACAGTGCCCAAAGAAAGGTTAACCTATAAACTGTTCTGATTTGCCATCGGTTAAAGTCTCTCTTGGCCCTAAGGAAATAGCAACAAGACATTATCCCTGATTCTGCAGCTAAACTTAAACCAATCTCACCTCTTACTCAGTGTGATTTTTTTTTAAAAGCCACTTAATGAGCATACTGTAAATGCTCATTACATAAACCTCTTCCTGGACACAAAGGTTTTAGCAGTAGTTTTTAACCCCTTGAAATATTTTAACAGCCATTACTGCTCATTTAGTCAATGTGAAAGGTAACAATCACGTTTATGTTAACAGTACTCTGTATTTTAATGTGACTCTAAACGTTAAGTGAAATGAAATAAGCCATTCAAGTATCCCAGCTGATAACAAATGGATGAAACGGAAACCAGAAATCAGTTCTTCACCAAAGCATCTTAACGATATTCTTGATATAGTAAGTATATCTTTGTTACTGTTATAAAGGGGCACCTTCGTTCTCTCCCAGCATATGCCACACCTTTTAGGTTGACAAAAGCAGAGAGACATCTGGGTTTCTCATTTTTAAAATCCCCCAAAAGATCACTCAAACCTCTTAACAAGAGCAAATCCTAAGAATGAAGAATTCCACCGCCCTTTTCTTTACCACAAGCCCTGACTTTCGCCTCGAGCAACCAGAGAGCTGGGAGTGGAGGAGTGGGTAGCTGGAACACATACAGAAGGCACGCCCCGGTCGGTCATCTCCTAGCCTGGCCCATCCCAAACTTCACCTTGGCAAAGCGAGAAGCAGGAAGGCACCAGGAATTCCTAGGAAATGGTCTCACCCCTATCGGAGAACATTCTTAACTTCCTCGAAGCCACCATTTCCCTCGGGCATTATCACACACTCGCACCCGGACATATTACCTAAGAGATTACTTAAAAGAAAAGCACAAACACACACAAAGAGAAACACACAGCTCGAAGCCGGCAGCTCCGGCTCGGCGTGCGCGGAGAAACCCGCAGACCACGCGGAGCCGCGGCCAAGTTGCCACCGCGATCGCACCGACAGTGCAGGAGGCGGCCGCGGCGGCTGGAAGCCCAGCGCGAGGGGCTGCAGCCCCACGCCCGACGCCCCGAGCCCGGGCCGCGCGGCAGGAAGCCCGGCGCGGCGGCGCAGCCTCCCGGGAGAGCTCGGCCCCGACCGGAGCGATAAGGTGGATCGGCGCTTCCCACCCTGCCAGCTCCGCCCTCCCGGACACATTCCTGAGAAGCCCGACTCCCGGGACGCCGAGCGGGGCGCCGGGCAGGCAGGAGCGTGGCGCCACGGCCGCAGGGCAGGAGGGCAGAGCCGGGCCCGCACCCCCCCACCCGCCCCCGGCCCG
>LNAC01000062.1:2152873-2190048 GCA_002007465.1 Ailurus styani
CCGGGAGCTGCCGGGAGGGCCGCTCCGGGCGGCAGCGCGGCGCCCGGGCTGGCCGGGTCCCGCCCGAGGCGCGGAGAAGCGGGAGGACCGCAGGGGCCAGGGGCGGCAGCGGCCGGGGGGCGCGCTCCTCCACACGTCTCCGCAGCGCCTGCCGAACGCTGCCTCCAGCGCCGCTACAAATGGCCGTCTGGGGGCCGGGCTGCGAGGCTGAGGTGCTGCATATGCATGAGGGGGCGGGGCGGGGGGGGGGGGGGNCCGGCGCTGACCCCCGGCGGCTCAGACCCCCGCGGACCCGCCCCTCTGGTCCATCCACTGTGAGAGTGAGTTGAGGGAGCGAGCGAGTGAGTGTAAGTGTGTAAGGTGTGGGAGTGAGATTCAAAGGCGCTGACAGAGGGCGGCTCAGACCCCCGCGACCGGACCCCTCCGATCCCTTGACAGTGAGTGCGTGTGTGTGTGTGTGTGTGTGTGTGTGTGTGTGTACGCGCGCGCGTGCGCGTGTGAGGGGGAATGGGTGTCAAGTGGGAGTAGGAAGAAGACATTAGACGGTGTGTGACCATAACTGTGTAATGTCAGGGATTGTCAGGGATTATGTGGATGAAAAAATACAGTATGTGAAGGCGTGTGTGAAAAATAGAGCTGCTGTCATCCTAACTCAGTTTTTGTAGGAGAGTAAATATCCTGTTTTAAGAGTACAGATGGTGACCATGATTGTGTGAAAAATAGTGTGTGGCAGTGATTGAGGATCAGAGCTGTGTCACAGTAATTGTGTGTGTGATGGGTTGTAGCGGTGAGCGTGGGTGAGAAACTTGACAGAGACTGAGCATGGGAAATAAGTCCCAGTGATTGAGGGTGCGTGGACGAGAGTGAATGGGACAGGTTTTGTATGTGTTGGGAGAGCATCCTAGTGCTTGCATTTATGTGTGAGAAATATGTGGTCGTGGTCTAGAGGCGTATAACAGAGAGGTTAGTTTGTAATTATGGACACACTACATACCAGGCCTTACCCAGTGCTAGAGATCCTCTCCTGAGCAAAGCCGTGTCCCTGCCCTCAGAGAACTTAGAGTCCAGTGGGGGAGACAGCCAGGACAACGACAAAATTATTAGGCAGAATGATAAGCGCTGTAACTATTAAGCACCATGCAGCATGTGTGCCCTTAGCAGAAGCATTCCGCCAAGAGTTGGGTGGTCAAGGAAGGCTTCCTTAAAGATCTGAAGAATAAATGATAGAGACAGGTGAATAATTAGAAGAAAGGTATCCCAGGGAAAGGAAAGTGCCTGTGCAAAAATCAGAGCTGAGAAGATAAGATTTGTGTCACGTGATTTTGAATGTATTGGGGAAGTTTGCATGCCAGTGATTGTGAGTGAAAAGGGATTATAGGGGCATCTGGGTGGCGCAGTTGGTTAAGCCTCCAACTCTTGGTTTCTGCTCAGGCCCTGATCGCAGGGTCATGAGATGGAGCCCCGCCTTGGACTCCATGCTCAGCGGGGATTTTTTTTTTTAAGTGATTATCTATGAGTATGGCAGTTTAACCAAATGTAGCAGGAATCACGGCTCTATGTAGAGGTAGTATCAGGTACTAGATAAGGCCATTGGCTCTGGGGCCAGACTGTCTGGATTCAAATCGTAGCTCTTCCACTAATGGTGTGATGTTGGGAACTGAAACTCTGTGCCCCAAGTTTTGTCTTCTCTAAGGACAGGAAGACTACTTACCATAAGGGTTGTTTTGATGTTGTTATTTTTTGCTAAGAACCAAATTAATTAATACCTATAAAGCACCTAAAACAGTGCCTGGCATGCAGTAAGCTTCTATGGCAGTTTTGGAACATGATGGCAAGTTCTTGGACACTACCTAGTGACTTCCTTGGAACCCATAGAATGCAGCAGGAAAGATGCTGTATAACTTCCAAGGCTAGGTCAGAAGAGGCCATGCAGCTTCTGCCTGTTCTCTTGTGATTCTCACTCTGGGAGAAACAAGGTAAGAAGTTTGGCTACCCCAAGACTCCCATGATAGCGAGGACACATATAAGCATGCAAGTCAAAGATCCAGCTGAGCTCCGGTAGACCTCCAGCATCAACCACCAGCCTCGGGAGATATCTTGAATATCCAACACTGCTGAACCTTCAGTTGAGGGCAGTCACTCCTGGGATCTGACTGCAGCTGCATGAGAGACCCCAGACCAACCCTTCCTGATCCACAAAATCATGAGCAAAATAAACTAGTAAACTGGTTGTGCTTCTTTCACTTTTTCATTTGGAAATTATTTCCATGTCTAAAGTATAGAGTACACCCTTACACTACCTTTACCCAAATTCCACTATTGTGAATATTTTACCCCCTTATTTCTCTTTCATATGTGTGTATATAAATATCTCTATTCCATACATAAATATATAAATTTATGATTATATATAAATAATCCATATATAAAAATGAATTTTTTGAACCATTTAAGGGTAAGTTACAGACATTATGGCCCTTTGCCCCTAAATACTTCAGTGTATATTTCCTAAGAATAGAGATATTATCTCATATAACCACAATACAGTTATCAATTTTAGGAAATTTAATATTGATATGAATATTTTCATCTAATCTACATCGATATTCCAGTTTTGCCCATTGACTCAGAAATGTGCTTTAGAGCATCCCCTTCCCCACCCCAAGCAAAGGATCCAGCCCAGGGTCAAACACTGCATTTAGTTGACAAACTCCTTTTATCTTTTTTCGATGTGGTACAAAATGGTTGTTGTAAACACCTATTTTTTGAGGGGGGAGCAAAATATTTGTTACACAGCAGTTATAGCCAGAAAGGCCTCAATGACAGATCTTGTCATCAATGTGAAAGGAAGGAGAAAAATAGAGGGAAGGAGGACCCCCCCCCCCAAAGAAGTGCTGAGAAAGGGCCAGTTAATATTCCCACAAGTATCTCTCCATGTCTGCCTAGCCTTAAGTTTCCCATAATCCTTCAGGGCCAAGAAGATGACCAAAGTGTCCTGCCTATGCCCCTTGCCTTCTGAAGTAGAATTTTCAGTAGAATCTATTGCAATCCACCTATTTGTGAGCTGCTTCTATGCCTGAGTCCTGACCAAGATTCTCTTTCCTTCCTACTCTGCACCACTATGATCCCAGTGTATAGGACAATTCCTGAAACCAAGCAAGCAAACCCATCCTATAGAAAACATGTGCCAGTTGCCTCCCCGTCATCCATTCCTCCCTCCTGTCAAATAATATCTCCAAATTTCCCCTCTAGTTTATGAATGGCACCCTCTCCCAGCTCCAGGGGTTCACTCTAATTCACTTAAGATTATCAACCTCCACTAGACACAGTAATTAGCTGGAGGATAGGTACATAGTCTAGGTCAGGACAATCCGGAACAGATTCAACTGTGGCATCAAAACTACAAAGAGGTACCCCTTCACGTCCACTAGGATCACCATAATAAAAAAGCCAGATAATAACAATTGTTGACGAGGATATGGTAAAACACACACTGCTGGTAAGAATGTAACATGGTGCTGCTGTTTTGGAAAACTGTCTGGCACTTCCTCAAAAGGTGAAACATAGACTTAACATATAACCCCTCAGTATAGATCCAAGATAAATTAAAACATAGGTCCATACGAAAACTTGTACATACAAGTTCATAGCAGCATATTCATACTAGCCAAAAAGTAGAAATAACCCGATTGTCCATCAACTGATGAGTAGATAAACAAAATGTGATATATTCATGCAGTAGAATTTTATTTGACAATAAAAAAGGATGAGGTACTGATACCTGGGACAACATGGATGAACATTAAAACCATCATGCTAACTGGAAGAAGGCAGTTACAAAAGGACACCTATTATGTAATTCCATTTATAGGAAAGGTTCAAAGTAGGAAAATCCATAAAGGCAGAAAGTAGATTAATGGTTTCCAGGACTGAGGGGAAAATACTGAGTGACTGATAATGGGTATGGGGTTTCTTTCTGGAGATAGGAAAATATTCTGAGATTAGATAGTGATGATGGTTGCACAACTCTGTAAATATACTAAAAACCATTAAATTATACACTTTTTAAAGTGAATATTATGGCATATGAATTAAATTTTAATAAAACCATGGGGAGAAAAGATTCAATTGCAGGATTTTATCTGAGCTACCAAGGAAATGTCTTTTTACTTCAAGATGCCCCCTGTATCAACTCTATTCCTATTATTATTATTACTATTATTATTTGATTCAAAGTTGAGTGTTCAGCAAGCAAGAAGCTTATAGGCTTAACTCCACCGAGACTTCTATTCCAAAATGTTTTCTTGCCCTCAGAAAATAACCCAAAAGCCTACACAAAAAGAAACCTCTATAAAAAGAAATCACTGATGACATAGGAGAATATGGGAAAGAAAGAACTAGTTGTCATTCGAGCCAAATAAAGATGAATTTTCATCTTAATCTGGAAAGTTTGCTTCTCAAGTAGCTGGAATAAAATAGGTAAGTATGTAAATCTCTACAAAAAGAATGACCTACAAACTTGGAAAGAATGGTAGAGATCATTCCCCTTCCCCTACCGAAAGAAATCCTGTTACTAGGGAAAGAATTCCTTTCCCAATGTCACCTAGCAAGTTGTTAGCGGGTCACAGGTCTTCTGACTCCCCTGCTTAGAGCACTTTATCTCTTGCCAAGCTGGGTGCCATCCAGAACCCCGCAGAGCCTCACAGCACAGAGATGGTGTAATGCTACCAATCAAGAGAACTGTTGAATGCATCATTTTGGCTTAAGTTGAATGACTGTCTGGCTAAAGGGCTGTCAAAAAACTTCAATAGGCAGATTCAAGACCTATTTGGCCAGCAGATATGTTTTGGCGCATAATTCAATTTTTTAATTGGATTACCAATATGTAATTGAGTTATCAATATTTTAAAATAGGATATTTCACAAACAAATCTGGATTTCTAACTCTTCCTAATAAAATTAAATGGAACATCTAGCAACATCAGGTCAACAGTATCATATGACAACTGGGTCCAGGTCAGTACAGGCTGCCCTTGAGAAAAGGTCTGGATGCTTCTGTCCTTTAAAGTCACTGGCAGTCCTATTGCACCCCATCCCAACTGATGTTACCTGCCTGGCCTTTGTGGGCTTTAAGCGTTTGCCAGTCTTACTAGGCACTGCCAATGCTCTCCAGCTGGGATGCACATCTGAATCACCTGTAATCATCTTGAAATGAAGAACCTGGTCTCCCCTACCTGCCATCTTGATAACCAAGACGCAGAAGATGCGTATTTAAATATCCAAAGTAACCCTAAGACACCTCCATAACCAAGAACTCTTGGACAAGAGTAGACTCATCCATGTCCACTCTATTTCAGAACAAACAATGACCTTCTCATCTGGAATGTTGGTGACTCACCATCTCTAAAAACCACCATTGCCCAAATACCATCCCTGGCCCATCCCCGAGAAAGGATCTGAGGGTGGAGTGGGGAAGGAGGTACTGCTGAAATGAAGATCCCCCTGACCTCATCTATAGCTGAGTCAGAAAGAGCCCAGGCCCGATAACCAAAGAGGGCCAAACCCCAGATCCGAGAGCATTCAGTTCTTACCATGGTTGATGGAAGCGCACCATCCACTTATTTCCTTAATGGGCCTCTGCTCCTAATGTGAATGAATGGCTGGTGGAGAATGAAACAGCCCAGCAGGAGCCGCGTGCATCTGAGATGAGACAGATGCACAAATCTATTCCTTGTTTAAAGATCACACTACTAAGAATAGAAACTGAAACACACGCTGTAGCGTGGGCACACACAGCCCTGAGAAAGGCCACAACAGAGCCAGAGGAATCTGTAGCTTGGTGGAGGATCGTTGCAGAATCATAGAGCCGTAGAGCAGAAAAAGCACCCTGAGATCATTCCCACTAAAGCTTTCATTTTAAAGGTGGGGAACCAAAGGCCCAGATAGAAAAGCGTGGTCCCTAGAGACAGAGCAGAAGGACGACTGGAATTCAGATTCTGTCTCCCAGCTTGGGGCCTGACTCAACGTAGTGCACTGCCTTGGGAGCCCCAGAGCCTAGGACACAGAACAGGGTCAAAGTCCACTGCCCCTTTCAGGCAGTGACTGCTGGGAAGAATCAAGCAAGAGTGTTCACTGCTGCATCTTTTTTAAATAATGAAAAATCAAAGCTACTCAAATATTCAACAACAGAGACTTGGTTAAATAAACGATGCTACAGTATGAATATGAATACTACCTGGCATTAAGTCCTTTGCCTCTTTTTTAGTTGGCTTGTTTGTCTTTTTGTTGTTGAGTTGTCAGAGTTCNTGCATCTTTTTTAAATAATGAAAAATCAAAGCTACTCAAATATTCAACAACAGAGACTTGGTTAAATAAACGATGCTACAGTATGAATATGCATACTACCTGGCATTAAGAATAATTTTTATCTGCATGGGAAAATGAGAATAGGATACAAATCAGTATATATGAAAATATAAAATACATGCTTAATAGCTACCATTTACTGAACACTTACCAGGAGCCTGGCATTGTGCTAATTACTGACAAATCTATTATCCACAAATCAACCATCTGAAGTGGGTTCAATTATTGTTTGTATTTTACAAAAAAGTTGAAGCACAGAGATGTCATATAGTTAGTAAACAGCAGAGTGCATATTTGAACATACGAGTGGCTCAAAGCTTTTCACCTTAATCATTATGAATAGATGAAAAGAAATAAAGACCAATAGGATATTCAGTTATCCTAGGTAGTGAAATCAAAAGAGTTTTATTCCTACTTTAAGTTTTCCTGTATTTCATTCTTTCTCTCTTCTTTCTCTTTCTTTCTTTCTTTCTTTCTTTCTTTCTTTCTTTCTTTCTTTCTTTTTCTTTCTTTCTTTCTTTCTTTCACAATTCCCCATTCTCTCTTACCCCAGCCCCTGGTAACCTCTAATCTACTTAATCTACTTTCGTTCTCTATGAATTTTCCAATTCTAAACATTCCATATAAGTGGAATCACACAACATTTGGTATCTGGTTTATTTTGCTTAGCATAATGTTTCAAGTTTGCTTCATGTTGTAGCATGTATTCATGATTCCTTCCTTTTACTGGCAAAATAGTACTCCATTGTATGGGTATACCACAATTTGTTTATCCATTTATCTGTTGATGGAAATTTGGATTATTTCCATCTTTTGGCTATTGTGAATGATGCTGCTATGAACATTCATACACAAATATCTGAGTTCTCATTTTCAAATCTTTTAGGTGTATACCTAGGAGTGAAATTACTGGGTCAAATGGTAATTTTATGTTTAACTTTTTGAGGAACAGCCAAACTATTTTACACAGCAGCTACATAATTTTAATTCCCATTACCAATGTGGGAGGGTTCGAACTTTTCCACATCTTCATCAACACTTGTTATTTTCCATTTTTGAGCCTAGTCATTCCACTGGTATGAAGTTGTATCTCCCTGTAGTTTTGATTTGCATTTTCCTAATGACTAATGATGTTGAGCATATTTTCATATACTTATTTGCTATTTGTGTATCTTTGGATAAATGTCTATTCAAGTCCTTTGCCTCTTTTTTAGTTGGCTTGTTTGTCTTTTTGTTGTTGAGTTGTCAGAGTTCTTTTTTTTTTTTTAAGATTTTATTTATTTGACAGAAAGAGTGAAAGAGAGAGAGATAACAAACAGGGGAGAGGGTTGGAGAGAGAAACAGACTCCCCACTGAGCAGGGAGCCCGATGCAGGACTCCGTCCTAGGACCCTGGGATCATGACCTGACCTGAAGGCAGACACTTAACCAACTGAGCCACCCAGGCTCTCGAGGAGTTCTTTATATATTCTGAATAGCAAACTCTTTTTTTTTGTTGTTAAGATTTTATTTATTTGACAGAGAGATACAGAGAGAGCACAAGTAGAGAGAGCAACAAGCAGAGGGAGAGGGAGAAGCAGGTTCCCAGCTGAGCTGGGAACCAATGTGGGGCTCGATCCCAGGACCCCAGGACCATGACCTGAGCCGAAGGCAGCCGCTTAACCGACTGAGCCACCCAGGCGCCCCTGCATAGCAAACTCTTATCAGATATGTAACTTGCAAATGTAGTCTCCCATCCTGTGGCTTCTCACTCCTTGATATGGCCTTTGATGCACAAGTTTTTCTATTTAAATGAAATCCAATCTCTTCTTTTTTAAGTCAGAAAAATATGAAGTCATGTTTATGAACACTGTTTTAAAGATTTATTTATTTAAGTGAGAGAGAGAGAGCCGGGAGGAACAGAAAGAGAGAGACAGACTCCCAAGCAGACTCTGCACCAAGCACCAACCCAACTTGGAACTTGATCTCACCACTCCAAGATCATGACTGGAGCTGAAACTAAGAGTTGGAGGCTCAACCAACTAAGCCACCCAAGCACCCCTCTTTATGAACAATTTTTAATGGTAGGGGCAAAGCAGGAGCCAAGGTTGTACATATATAACCTAACTATTTAAAATTTAGTGTTCGTTAGATAATCTGGAAATTAACTCTTCCAGGAAGAACAAGAATCAGGATCAACATATAGAAAATACTTCTGTCGTCCTGTTATCACTCGGGTTGAGCTGTGGTGGCTGCTTTGTCCCTTCCTTCCCTGCAGCAGCTTTCCAAAGAGAGTCATGCCTGCTGCCGACAGGGAAATGAACCCTGAAAATCAAGCTTTCTGTAGCACCCAGGCCTGGTTTATAGAGCTCCAAACAGAGCCCCCTTTAATCCACATCCCTTACAGGGATGGTGACTATGACTGTCTTAAAGATTTGTGAAGAACTCATGAGNTTTAAGATTTTATTTATTTGACAGAAAGAGTGAAAGAGAGAGAGATCACAAACAGGGGAGAGGGTTGGAGAGAGAAACAGACTCCCCACTGAGCAGGGAGCCCGATGCAGGACTCCGTCCTAGGACCCTGGGATCATGACCTGACCTGAAGGCAGACACTTAACCAACTGAGCCACCCAGGCTCTCGAGGAGTTCTTTATATATTCTGAATAGCAAACTCTTTTTTTTTGTTGTTAAGATTTTATTTATTTGACAGAGAGATACAGAGAGAGCACAAGTAGAGAGAGCAACAAGCAGAGGGAGAGGGAGAAGCAGGTTCCCAGCTGAGCTGGGAACCAATGTGGGGCTCGATCCCAGGACCCCAGGACCATGACCTGAGCCGAAGGCAGCCGCTTAACCGACTGAGCCACCCAGGCGCCCCTGCATAGCAAACTCTTATCAGATATGTAACTTGCAAATGTAGTCTCCCATCCTGTGGCTTCTCACTCCTTGATATGGCCTTTGATGCACAAGTTTTTCTATTTAAATGAAATCCAATCTCTTCTTTTTTAAGTCAGAAAAATATGAAGTCATGTTTATGAACACTGTTTTAAAGATTTATTTATTTAAGTGAGAGAGAGAGAGCCGGGAGGAACAGAAAGAGAGAGACAGACTCCCAAGCAGACTCTGCACCAAGCACCAACCCAACTTGGAACTTGATCTCACCACTCCAAGATCATGACTGGAGCTGAAACTAAGAGTTGGAGGCTCAACCAACTAAGCCACCCAAGCACCCCTCTTTATGAACAATTTTTAATGGTAGGGGCAAAGCAGGAGCCAAGGTTGTACATATATAACCTAACTATTTAAAATTTAGTGTTCATTAGATAATCTGGAAATTAACTCTTCCAGGAAGAACAAGAATCAGGATCAACATATAGAAAATACTTCTGTCGTCCTGTTATCACTCGGGTTGAGCTGTGGTGGCTGCTTTGTCCCTTCCTTCCCTGCAGCAGCTTTCCAAAGAGAGTCATGCCTGCTGCCGACAGGGAAATGAACCCTGAAAATCAAGCTTTCTGTAGCACCCAGGCCTGGTTTATAGAGCTCCAAACAGAGCCCCCTTTAATCCACATCCCTTACAGGGATGGTGACTATGACTGTCTTAAAGATTTGTGAAGAACTCATGAGGGGCACCTGGGTGGCTCAGTCATTAAGCATCTCCCTTCAGTTCAGGTCATGATCCCAGGGTCCCGGTATCGAGCCCTGGGTCAGGCTCCCTACTTGGCAGGGAGCCTGCTTCTCCCTCTCCCACTCCCCTTGCTTGTGTTCTCTCTCTTGCTGTGTCTCTCTCTGTCAAATAAATAAATAAGGGCACCTGGGTGGCTCAGTGGGTTAAAGCCTCTGCCTTCAGCTCAGGTCATGATCCCGGGTCCTGGGATCCAGCAGGGAGCCTGCTTCCTCCTCTCTCTCTGCCTGCCTCTCAGCCTACTCGTGATCCTTCTCTCTCTCTCTCTCTCTCTCTCTCTCTCTCTCTCTCTCTCTCTCTGTTGTGTGTGTTAAATAAATAAATAAATAAAATCTTTAAAAAGAAAGAACTTGTGAAAGACCAAGAGCGTGGAAGAAGGAAAATAGAAGTCTTTGCTTGAAATGATAAACTAAGACATTTCTAGCCTTCAGAATAGGACACAGCTTCAAAGGCAGCCATATGGATTTAGGTTAGATGGCTGGTAGAACCTGACAGTAAGGCAAGGTAGACAGCTCCTAGGAAGCTTTTTAAAATGCACTGGTTTCGAGGTCCCATTCCTGCCCCAGAGAATTACACTGTTTCAGGACAGAACTGAAAGGAAATGCCTTGTGATTGCAATCTTCCCTCCCGTACCCCACAAGCCACAGGATACTCTGTCTCCCGCAGGTGCAATACCAGTGGTCTAGTGAGAACAAATAAGGTTTTCTTCATGGGGGCACTCAGAAGCGCTGGAGAGAGCGTGAGACACAATGCCCTGAGTGTAAGAAGGGAAGATACCGGAGAGATCCTCTACTCCACCCCTCACCATATTAGTCAGTGTGGGGCATTAGGGGACCCACTAAATAACAGCCGTCTTCCTCACCCAAGTTCTCAACCAAGTAAGAAATAGAACACGGAAAACCAACACATGGAAATAAAAATGTCAGCTTTATTACTGATAAGAGCTACACTAGAGGACATGGCTTAGATGTGAGACCGAATGGGCTTGCCTCCACGGTTCCCAGGATAAACTTACCACTGAGTTACAGGCAAGGCTGGAATAACTGCAGGCCTCATCTATGGGGAGCTGCCTCTGCACAGCTTGCCGCACATACTGGAACACAGAAGAACCACCCCCTTTAGTCAGAGGGGCTGCCAAAGAAAACAAAGGGGAGAGTTAAACTGAGCATGCCCAGATCACACTGCTGAACCCACTAATTAGATAACGCATACCTTCTTCATGGAAAAGGATGAATAAGGGGTGGGGAGGGAATCTGGGAGTCTCACTCTAGTGATTTTCAAATTTTAATGGACATCAGAATCACCAAGAAGACTTACTCCCACACAGATTGCCTGACTCCATCCCCAGGACCCTGATTCCATTAGGTATGGGCTAGGGTCTGATAAACTGTTCGTTTTTTAAAATATTTTATTTATTTGCAAAAATGAGAGAGTGTGCACACAAGCATGGGGAGCAGCAGGCAGAAGGAGAAGCAGGTTCCCCACTGAGCAAGGAGCTCAATGTGGGATTTGATCCCAGGACCCTAGGACCATAACTGGAGCTGAAGGCAGACGCCCAACTGACTGAACAACTCAGGTGTCCCTAAACTGTGTGTGTGTGTGTTTTTAAAGATTTTGTGTATTTGACAGAAAGAATGAGATCACAAGTAGGCAGAGAACCAAGCAGAGGGAGAGGGGGAAGCAGGTTCCCCGCCAAGCAGAGAGCCCAACGAGGGGCTTGATCCCAGGACCCTGAGATCATGACCTGAGCCGAAGGCAGAGGCTTAACCCACTGAGTCACCCAGGTGCCCCTAAACTGTGTTTTTTAACAAGTTCCCTGGTGATGCTGATGCTGCTTATCCTGGTACTACACGTTGAGAACCAAGGCTTGACAAGAACCTCTCCACTTGGACTTAAGGAGGAATACATGCTCCCTTCCACAATCAGGATGTGTTTGGTTGCCAGTGACAGGAGCCCAACTCAGACTGAAATAAAAAGAACTTACTGGTTCATGTAACTACACGATACAGCTGTTGCGCTAACTTCAAGCTGGACCAGTCTCAGAGACTCCAGTGGTAACTTTAGGACTCTTTCACTCTCTGTCTCTCTCAGCTATGCTTCCTCTACGTGGCTCTTGTCTTAGCAGGGTTTCCCCTGGGGTTGGCAAGATGGCACCACTTAAGTTCTTTCCGCTAAGCCAGTGTTTCTCAAACTTCAGCATGAATCAGAATCACCTGGAGGGCTTGTTAAAACACAGAAGCTAGGGGCCCAGCCCAGGAGTTTCTGATTCAGTAGACCATAGGGGAAAGCCCAAGAATTGGCAATTCTAACAAATTCCCAGCTGATCATTTTGATGCTCTCAGAAGAATAGAGAGAGGATGCTGGAGAGACACAAGCAACAGATGTTCACTACTCTTTGTTTTATAGATCAAAAAACTGAGAGGTTAAGGGGCTGGTCTGTTTTCTCCCATCCGAAAGATGAAAGTTTGTCCAAAGGACACGTGGGTGCTGTAAAAAGAGCATGGGTTTTGAAGTAAGAAAACCTGATGTCAAATCCCACCCCACCCCCCACCATGGAGAGCCTGAATGGTTTAGGGCAGGTCACTAAATTCTTTGCTCTCTAGCTGGTGCTTTAAAATGAAAATAACGGTAACACCTACTTACAGGGTGAGATGAGGGTGTGATCATTTACTGGAACATGTCAGAGTCCCTTGTAGTTAAAGAAGTATCGATGGTGAGTTTTACGTTGTTTTAAAAGTCAATGTGAATTATAATATACATAAAAATTAAAATGACAGAGTTACTATTTTTGTTTTAACAGTATTATTTTTCACCTATACAATTGGAAAGGTCAAATATTTAATAACACTCTTGTGCGAAAGTCAGGGGAGGCAGATATTTTCATTCATTGCTAATTGAGTCCAGCCCATATCCTGGAACTTTGCAATGTACTCAGAGACCCAGTGTCTCAAGAATTTCATGTCTTTGCCTGATGGGTTTTCTGAGCTGTGCAAGTCCATTCTTGCCACCAGCAGGCCAGCTCAGGGAATTAACACCCACTTCCCCCCCACCCCCATCTTACACCCTCATGCTCCCCAGAGCAGCCATCAGACAATCTGGGGAGATGCGGTTCCCTCGCCTTTGTTTAGGAAAATCCAGATCAGGTCTCATAATTTCTCAGTGGGAACAAGCTCCAGTCACCCACTGGAGAAGCTTCTCTGGCTTTATAACACATTTCTTTAATGGTTCCCTTCTCTTCCCTGGAGGAGCAAGTAAATGGTCCAACAATTGGGCAGCACAATGTAGAGAATGCAAGGAGTCCAAAGAGGTAAAACACACTGCCCCAGGTTACAATGGGGAGACAAGACAAAAATACCATAATATTTAGGGAAGAGTAGATCGGACTGTAAGTAAGGCCTTAGGCTATAGTTCAATGAAGCCTGACCTATAGGACGTGGAAGGTGGCAGTGATGGGAAGATGACATCTGGATAAGCAGAGATGAAGAGGAGAGTGTGGTGGGGCAGATAATTTCTGGTGGAGATGTGGAGATGTAGGATAAGCCCAGTATCTTGATGCATGGTAAACAACTGCAAGATTTGGAATTAGATGGGACCAGGGTTTGAATCCAGATCTGCCCTTTATTGTTGGACACAGTTACTTAACCACTCGGATAGGATAATAAGGGGGCTTCCGAGCCAAGCTGAGATATTTGGATTATATAGCCCCCACGGGTGGCCATTGTGGATGATTGGTCTTCAGGATCTTCCTGGAATGCTTCCCTGAAGGCAGACCAGAAAGGAGACCAGAGAGAAGGAAGACTACAGGTAGGAGAAGAGGAAAGATATTTTCTTCTACACCCTGAGATCCCCAGACCTGGAGCCTGCTGGAGAATGAAGAGAAAATTGGGAGCCCCGGATGAAATGCGAGGCCTCCCCAGGCCCATGGACAGGCTATCGCTGGATGGGGCAGTGTGCCAGAGGGAGACCCTCCACTGCTGCCCCTTGGTGTCATCTCAGCTTCTGCCAGTCACTCCCACAGCCTCCGTGGTCACCCATCCAAGCTCCAGGCCCAGAAACATCCAAAGCCCTCTCCCACACTGGATGTTGGTTTCCCTCCCTTGGCTTCTTGACCTTTGATTCCTCACTTCTCTTTGTTTCTGTTTCACTCTCTGTTCCAGCTTTTCTGTCTCTGATTCAGCGCTTCCCTGTCTCTTTGTTTCTAGCTCAATCGTCTAAAGTTCTCTCTCCATTTTACTCACACTTCTCTCAATAACAAGCCCCTGCTCCCTGGACAATTCTGTTTGCATTAACTAAAACCCCAAACAAAGCAAAACAAAAACCCAGAGGCTTGGCTTGTTCACAAAACCTTGTCAATCTAAAAGCCAATGTAATTATTTAGATTCATACAATACTCAAAAAAATCCCAGATTAAAGAATAAAATCTATAAAAGCCAAATCGCAGAAAAACTGGCAGGAAATTGAATTCACTACTTATCAGATCTTTGGAGGAATAGTAACTTTTAAAGCATTGAAGCNGGGAGCCTGCTTCCTCCTCTCTCCTCTCTCTGCCTGCCTCTCTGCCTACTTGTAATCTCTCTCTCTCTGTGTCAAATAAATAAATAAAATCTTTAAAAAAAAAATAAAAATTAAAAAAAAAAAAAAATAAATAAAATAAAGCATTGAAGCAAAAGAAGAAATGACAAAGGAAAAGATGAACAGATTTTACTACATAAAAATGCGAAGCTTCTGTACGAAGAAAAGTAACAAGAAGCAGATAAAAATAGACCAAGAAAAATGTTTGCAGTAAGCATTCAAAGAATGAATATCTAAATTATATGAAGTTCACGTCGTAAACAGAAAAAATAAAGCCTGAATAAACAGACATCTTCCATAAATAGAAATATAACCATAAGCCAACATAAGGAAAAGTGTTGAGCTTCATATTCTCAAATAAATGCAAATTAAAACACTAATAGGAACCATTTCCCTGCCATCATACTAGCAAAAGTTATAGCGATAATACCCAATGTTTGTGGTTAAGTAAATTTTCACAACACTTTTGGAACACTTTGGCAATAATTATCAAGAAACTTTAAACCATTTGTACCTTTGTCCCTTAATTCCAGTCCAAGAGATTTATCCTAAGGCAGCAGATTTTAAACTATGCCCCTTGCAACCTTAAAAGTTCTACAGAGCTATCCTTGCCACTGCTAGGGAGGGTGTGTATTGGCCAGGTCTTGGGGCTATAAGCAAAAGAAGTTAAGCCTGCCTATCTTAAGCCAAAAGTCAATGTGCTGAAACAAACTCAGAGGCTCACAGAATCTCTGGGAAACTCTACAACCAGGTCCTGAAAATAGGCAGGAAATGAGAATTCCAGAGGGCTAGGCAGCTGGAACCACAGGTCACAGAGCAAGAACAGTCTGGTGCATGTGGCACTGCTGCTGAGAGGAAGATGACCTCCGATCACTGCCCACACTGTCATTCAAAGACAGGAAAGAATGTCTGATTGACTGAACCTAAATCCTATGCTTCAGGTATGGCAAGGAAGCAGGAGGTGAGGGTGTAGAATCTGGGTCCTCGGCTTCCTCAGGGGAGATGGGAACTATCTCCAGAGTGTAAGCCCATGTAGGGTGTCTCCCAGATGTTAGACTTGAGTACTACTTGCAAGATGATACGGGTGCTAAGAGCTAGAAAGCAGGGAACACCTCCTGTGGGGGGCCGAGGGTGCTGACCACACAAAACTCTAAGCCCTCATTGTCACTTCAGCCAAAGCAACCGCACTTTCATCAGCTTTTCCAAATACACGTCCAGGCAAGATTTTATTTGAAGGAAGGTTTTCACAGCTTCAACACTTCTGAGAAGCCCTGTGACAACACCAGAAAGCCTGGTTTAGTGCACAGCCCCCACTCTTTTCTTCTCTGCTGCTTCCAGATAAGGAGGTTGGGAAGATGCTTGCTTTTGTAGCCTCTCACAGTGGTGGGGGTGACCATGTAACACCGCTCTGGCCAAAGACACATAAGTCTATGCCGACTGGGGGTGACTGTGAATGATAACAGTGAAAAGGAAGACCTGACTGGCATTTTTTCTTCCTCTTTCCTACCTTGAATGCTGATATTATAACTAGAGCTTGAGCACTCATTTTGAGAATATAAACATGAGAAAAAGGCCCAAAGAACCAAATCTACCTATGAGTGACTCGTTATGTAAAAAAAAAAAATCTCTTCATTTAAAGAACTTAAGAGACGCTTTCTGTTCTTTGGAGGTAAAAACACTGTTAGGGGCGCCTGGGTGGCATGGTTGGTTAAGCATCTGACTCTCGGTTTCGGCTCAGGTGATGATCTCAGGATTGTGGGATCAAGCCCTGCCTCAGGCTCAGTGTGGAGTCTGCTCAAGATTCTCTCTCCTGATCCCTCTGCTCCTCCCTGCACACCTCCCCCTGCCCCAGCCCCGGCTCTGGCTCTCTCTCTCTCAAAATGAATAAATAAATCTTTAAAAAAAAAAACACATTGCTAACTGATACACCCCTAAGAGAAAAATAAAAAAAAAAGTAAAAATATATACTGATAAGTTGTTCATTATAGAATTTTCCAAATTGGTTAACATGTTTTTTAAAAAAAGAACTCAGTTTAAATATCTAATTGTAGGAGGTTGCTTAAATAAATTATAGTCAATCCACTGACTGAACTATTATGCCTATTTAAGCTGGAAAAGTATGAAGTCTTGGGCGCCTGGGTGGCTCAGTGAGTTAAAGTCTCTGCCTTCAGCTCAGGTCATGATCCCAGGGTCCTGGGATCGAGTCCCGCATTGGGCTCTCCACTTAGCAGGGAGCCTGCCTCCTCCTCTCTCTCTGCCTGCCTCTCTGCCTACTTGCGATCTTTCTCTCTGTGTCAAATAAAAAAATAAAAATCTTAAAAAAAAGAAAAGTATGAAGTCTTTATATGTTTATGATAAAACAATAATTAAAACACACTACATACTTTTATCTATATTATCGCACTACACATAAAAGCCCAGTACCTACAGTAGCCACTATCACCTTTTAAGGAACTGAATCATCTACAAGTACCTGCTTAGCAGAGTTGCCCTAAACAACTATGTTCTTTGCCATGTGGCTCTATGACCCCTCCTCTCCACACAGCTGACTGGGTCAGGAATGGGCAACAGATCCAGAGAAGCCAACATCCTCTGAGATGCTTTGCTGCAAAACTCTGCTCAAAGAGGGGTGATCTGGGCCAAGAGGTTTCTGATCCTTTGGAATCCGACTTGGGGAATACCAAATCAGGTAAGTCACATCAGGAGCTGAAGCTTAAAGGATACATAGGTCAGGGACTCCTGGGTGGCTCAGTCGGTTAAGCATCTGCCTCCTGGTCAGGTCTTGATGATCAAGCCCTGCATCCGGCTCCTTGCTCAGCAGGGAGCCTGCTTCTCCCTCTGCCTGCTGCTCCTCCAATTGTGCTGATTCTTGCTCTCTCTGGCAAATACATAAAATCTTAAAAAAAGGGGGGGGATATATAGATCATGAGGTCAAGTATGGCAAAGAGAGACTGTGACCATGTGTGTTATAAAGCACTAGACAATAGTAAGCTGAGAAAAGATACAAAGTGTGAGGAAGTCGGCCAAATGAATGGAAAGAGGTAGACAGAGAAAGAAGCAAAACCACAAAAAGTAGCTAACTTTGGTAAATAACAGAGCTAGAGCAAAGATCAAGAACCTGCTGAATTCTGGAAAACAGCTTTAGACCCAGAAAACCTTTCCAGCTCCAGTCTAACAGGCCTGTCTGGACCCCAGCACCTTTGGCTGAATTTCAGTGGGACTCTTTTTATCTTCCCTTTCAGCTAAACAAGTGGTTGCAATTAGACCTTGCAACCTGTGTGAGTTATTCATTCCTGGGGATGATAATAGCCTGGCATAGGTAGAAATAAAATCCTATAAAAATACTCTTTGCATATGGCCAGGAACATAAGCAAATAGAAACAATTTATTTGTCAGAGAAAGAAGTTTGTGGATAGTTCTTTTGAGGAATTCATTACTGTTGCTCTAATGTTGTTTTTACATTAAATAATGTTTTAAAACCACTGTAGAAGTGCCAGAGTAAAGCCTTAAATCCGTGCATACTGTTTGACCCTGAATACTACTTCCAAGAATGTATGAAAATGTACGTTCTTGAGGACTCATCACAGCATTGTTGTAGTGGAAAAAAATGGAAACCACTTAATGTCAAACAACAGAGTATTGATTAAATAAATTATGATATACCCACATAATGGGATCCTGTACGAGCATTAAAAATCACATTGTAGAAGAATACTGCTTGGTACAGGAAAGGTTCGTGATTTGCTGCTAGGAAGAAAGACCAAACGAACAAACCAATAAAAAGCCCTACAAAAGACTGACCGTTTTGGTGCCTTTATTTTGGCGGCATGGGGGAGAAAACAATATTTGTTTTCACAGGCATAGAAAATAGTAACGCGGAAGGACAGACACTACCAAGTAAGAGTGGTCGTCCTTGGGTTAGAACGAAGAGATGATTAGAAGAAATGTTTGTATTTTTCCTTTATGATAGTCTGCTTTTTTTCGTGTTTTTCCACCTTGAGGATCTTATTTATGTAATAACCGAGGGGAGGATGGGAAGGCGTCCCCCGCCCCCCGTTTTTTGAGAAAAACCTGCTGACTGCGTGTGTGCCTAGGAAACCCCTGCCACACTTCCCGCCACATCCCACAGCCCCCCAGCTCGGGGAAAGCCGGAGCACCAACAGAATCAGACTTGCTCTCAGCGCAAGGCGTGCAGGTCACGGGCAGGAGAGCGGACCGCCCAGCAGGCACGGGGGGCTGGGCGGACGTGAAACTGCGCACGCCGGAGTGCGGGCGCGATAGGAGCCAGCCCGGTCTGGCCGAGCTTTCGCCCCCTCCTCCGCGCAGACCGCCGGCCATGCGCTCGGAGGCGCGACTCTGGGGCGCGCGGGGGCCGTGGGTGGCCACCGGGGTGCCAACCGGCTGTGCTGTCAGAGGGACGGGGCTTCACGCCCCCCGAAGAGCCAAGCCGACGAGGCGGAAGCGCCCGTGCCGGAGACCCCGCCCGGCCGGGGCCGCGGAAGGCCGCCCGGGGCGCTCGGAGCCCGCGCGCCGCTGCTCGCGAACCGGAGAGGGCGCGGGGGCTCAAGGCCGCGGGAGGCCCGGCCGGGGAGGGCCACCCGGGAGGGTCCCGTGCCTCCCGCCCGCCGCCGCCGGGCCAGCCTCCCCCGCTCGCGTCCGCCCCGCCTGTCCGCCCGCCCCGGGCGCCTGTCCGGCTTGTTTTACGCAGACAAAGCCAAGAATGCATGGTGACAGAAGAAATATGGAAATGGGAGTCGGAGGACTTAGATTGGGCTCTCAACTCTTGACCATGAGCAGGTCCTCTTGCTACCTTGTGGCCCAGCTTTCCGTCTGAGACATGGGGATAATGCTAATATGTACCCCAATAGGGAGCTCGGAGGCTTATTTACTGAAGACAAAAACGGTATAAGAAAGAATAGGTGAAAACTGCCCCGTAGATTATGTAAGGCTAAACTAATGTCAGTCCCCGCTCATCGGATGGACGCTGTTTAGTTCTTTCCTTTGGAATGTTACTTGTCTAAATGCACCTCACCACTTTCCACAGTTTACAGTGTTAGCCTCCACAGAGAAATGATGATGTGGAGGTGGGAAGGAAAGCAAATCCAAAACAAATGCATAGTTGCCAATGGAAAGATCGATAAAGTTTCTGAGATTAGGGTTTGAATTCGGCTCTGAGTTTCACAACGGAGAAGGTATGTAAAAAAAAAAATCAGATATATTGTTTTCATTATCGGAGATGAAGATTAGTACAGAGGCAAAGATTACATGTCTTCAGGAAAAATGGAATGTTCTCTAAATCCACATTGCTTAGGTATTGGTCCTCTATATACCACCCTCACTTGTTTTGCTGTATCTGTATGTCACACATGCTTTTAGTTAATACTTTAAAAGACTAACGAAAATCATTTCCCAAGAAAAAAATATGCCCCTTCTTTAAGTGCTTGCTATCTGTTTTCCCTAATATACTGTACTATATTAAAAAATATACAACCATTGGGCACCTGGGTGGCTCAGTGGGTTAAACCTCTGCCTTCCACTCAGGTAATGATCTCAGGGTCCTGGGATCCAGCCCCGCCTAGGGCTCTCTGCTCAGCAGGGAGCCTGCTTTCCCCCCTCCCTCTGCCTGCCTCTCTGCCTACTTGTGATTTCTCTCTCTCTGTCAAATAAATAAATAAAATCTTAAAAAAATACATAGCCATGAAAATAGAAAATGCTCATCCTCTAATCACCTGAGATCATCTAATATGATGCATACGCATGTGAACATAATATGTGAGGGCTGTGTACTTCACTAGGGGAGGCTCTGCTCTGGTTTTTGATAAACCCCTTTTGATGAGCCCATCGTGGCATGTCCCCACTGACTGAGATCCTAGTTATCAGCAGGACCAGCTCCCTGGACCACGCTGAGGAGATGAGGCCCAGCAAAGGGATCACCTTTTCAAAGATCACACATCAAGGGAGGGATGGGCTGAGGCTTCCCGCCTCCAGTCCAGTGCTCTTGGCTCCCCGTTACCCACTACCTCACACCTTGTCCCTTCCCCCACCATCCTGGTTGACCCTTCAGTCAGCACCTCCTCAAGAGGTCCCACTAATGTGCCCATGTCCAATTCTGAGGGGAAATGAATGGATGCAGAACAACCTTGGATTCTTTTCCTAGATTATGAACTCCAGGAGAGGAAGAGCCATGATTTAGGAGGTTGGTGGAGAGCAGAAGGTGTGCATGTGGAGTTCTCTCCACCTCATCTTAACCAGTAGGTGGTGAATAAGCTTTGGACAAATTGCACAGGATCACAGGAAATGGCCAGCGGAGGGGAAATATTTCCAGGGCTCCGAACTCCTGACAGGCTGCAGCTTCTGGGGGGCCCTTTGTGTCCTGAAGAAAGGCACCCTGCTGAGGAGGCAGCCCAGGGTCCCTGAGTGACACTGAGCCAGTCTGAGGAAGGGAAGCTGTTTTGTGTGGGCTCACAGAGCAGCTCCCTTTCCCAGTTGGTCCACCAGAGATGATACCTGTTTGTTATATGTCCTAAGGGGGTCATGAGCTAGCGGAGCCCCAGTGGGTCCCAAGGACAGTTGTATCAAGGACTGAAGGATGGTAACCCGAAACCCAGGCAGATCCTCTAGGGCCAGACAGGGCGATGTCCCCTTCACCCAGAGACCTCCCAGGGCCCCTGCAAAGCAGATCAGCAGCGCTGCCTTGGACCAGGAGAACAACCCGCAGAGCTCATCCGGAGCTAAGCTCTAATGCAGTTTCGAGAAGAGAAGAGGGGTACAGAGACCCCGAGAAGTCTAGTAGTCATAATGCCCAACACTCTGAACAGACAAGGGAAATGCCTTTTTGGCTCCCCTGAGCCTCTGCCAGGTGTTGCTGCGGGAACAAGCCCTGGATTCGGAGCCAGGAGGCTCAAGGTCCCTCTCTGGCTCCGTGTGACATGGGGCAAATCACTTTACCATTCTGGGCTTCCGTTTCCTCATCCGCTCACTCATCTTCCTAATTCTTATTCTGCTACAAGAATTAGAAATTTGGGTTCTGAGGTTAGGCTGACTTGGTTTCTAGTCAAATTCCTCCCAAAGGAACGCAGAGTTCCGTGGAGGACCCAGACACACAGAGATATACCATAGAGACTGGCACAAAAGCAATAATCTCGTTTCCTTGTTGAGGCAGCACAGACGGTGAGTGGCAGAGTAAGGACAAGAATGCAGGGTCTGGACCCGAATGCAGAGACACGCCAAACAAATCATTCATGCAATGATTAATCCTAAATGTGACAGGTGCTGTGAAGGACAAGTAGAGGATATTGTGAGGATGCAAAACAGGGGATAACATGACAAAAGTCATGTGGACAATTCTTCAAAGAGTCCTGGGAATCATCTAATCCCAAGAGTGGTGGTAAGAGGCCACTGCAATGGAGACTGGACTGGAAGGATGCACGAGTAGAGGCAGGGAGGCCTGCTAAGAGGCTCTTGCGGTCATCAGATAAAAGATGGATATGGCGCGGGTTAGCGGAGTGGGGAGACTAGACCGATTCAGTAGAGCCATCAGGCCTTAGTGATGGATTCGGTATGAGAAAGGGGAAAGAGAGAGCAATGTCAAGGATGACCTTTGTGCTATGGGAATGAACAATCGAGTAAATGATGGTGCCATCTACTAAGACAGGGATATGAGAGGAGGAGCGGGTTTTACAAAAGAAGACCTCTAGGTCAATTTCGGCCATGTTGGGTTTTCTAGATGGTGGCTGTCTTGATTGCTTTGGTCTGGGCAGACTAAGTTTGACTATGAAATTGCAAAAGCAGTTAAATGCCGGAGTCTCTTCATCAGGGAGGAGTGTGCTTTGGAGCGAACCCAATATGGCCACAGCGGCCAAGGTGGACAGAGAGAGAGAGCCTACCTGTCCCTAAAGCAGGGGAGGGAATGGACGGAGCACAGGCTTTGAATGACACCCATTGGTTTCTCTTCCCTCTTTACCAACCAGCCATGTGACCTTGGGCAAATTGCTTCATCTATCTGAGCATAAGACCCCTCCTTTGTAAAATGGAAATGATTTTAGCAACCTCACTGAATCATCATAAGAGTTATGCTACAATACAGTTAACAGTCCAAAAGATTTTTATTTACTTATGTGATATTTCAGATAAGCACCTTGTACTAGATCTTGTAAGACTGGCATGAAGTCTAATACCGATACATTTTTTTGAACAAAATAAGATATTCGGAGTACTGATCACAGTAGAGAGACAGAGTAGCATAGGTTTATGTAGGTATTTTGGAACTAGACAGCCCTGGGTTCAAGACTGGGCTCAACCACTTCCTAGCTGTGTGACTTTGGGCAATTATTCACTGAGCTTCCTTCTCCGAAAAAGTGGGCGAGTAGTGGAATCCGCTTCGTGGTGTAACAACGCCATGATTCCACGATGATTCCACCATGATTCAGAACCATGGATTCCACGAAATAATGATGTAAAGCACCTTGCCCTTACGATGTGTTCCAAAAATGCCTATTATTGTTATTATTTGTAATTCAGAGTCTGGCACACAGTAAGTATTCATTACGTTTGTTCCCCTGCGTCCTCCCCTCCACGCCTCCACCCTCCACAGGTCCATCTGCACGCATTTTATGTACACAGGCCTTACTCAGTGTCTGTTCTCAGAGGGACCAGAGCTCTCTAAGTTCGAATTCCTCACAGCACCCCCAATTCAGCTCTCTCCACAGCAACCTATTCTTCCCCTTCTTTCGACAAGCACAGCAGATAATATAGGACATTGTTGCGTTGTTCTCAAGTACCAGCTCCCCTCCCTCACTAGGAGAGTAAGAGACAGAGGCTTTAGGCCATATGCTCACATCATCAGCTGTGTTTCCATGACGACCAGCCCAGCATAACTAGATGTTTCAGCAGAGACGAGCTGTGACACCCAGCTCTCCACAGAATGTAGCTGACTAGCTCTTATTACATTCCTTACACTGACCTAAGGGCCAAAGCAGGCTAGATATGGCTCTGCGGGGTGGGGAAGTTTTTGTTTGCAGAAGTAAGAGACTGAATTTGGAAATGCATTTGGCTGTCCACTGCAGCAGTAACTGCTTTGGCTGTAATACGTTAAAGGAAATCTAAAAATCTCTGTCCTCAATGCCACAACAGAGGAAGGTACCTATTACTATGTGAACAAAACGAAGATACAGATCTAATACTTCCTAAGAGGGTCACAAAAGACTCTTCAATCCTCCTCCTTCTCCTCGTCCTCCTCCTCCTCCTCCTCCTTCTTCTTCGAAGACTTCATTTTAACACAGTCTTTGGTATTTTCTCTTTCTTAAAAAAGGGAAACATATTATAAATGTGTTAGGGTGTTTTCAACTGCAATTAGCTAGAAACCTAACTCAAGTAGCTTATCTAATTGGGACATTTGTTATCCCATGCTCCAGGAAATCTAGAAGTATGCCATTGGAGGGCTGGTTAATTCAGTAGTTCAGGGAGCTCAGCAGGATCCAAGTGCTTTCTGTCTTTCTTCTAGTCTTTCTTTAACACGTCTGCGGTATCTGTCCCTGTAGTTAAGAGATGAGCAAAGAATTTGCAGATGTCACAAGCAGACATTTCATCTCCGAAACAGGAGTGTTTGTTCCTGTGCATCCCTTTTCGTTGTGAGGAGATCCTCTCCCAACCCTCCCCCTGAAGACGTCCTTTCAGGTCCCCCTTCATCATGGATTCAGGGTCAAAGATTTGGATTTTATTCTGAGGAAATGGGGGCCCACTAAAGGATTTTCAACCAGGTGATGGAGGCATCAATTTCTGTTTCCATAGATCACTTGGAGAGTAATATGAAGAATGAAATATAGGGAGAGAAAGATGAGAATCCAAGAAACCTGTTAGCAAACTGTTGCAAAGTCCATGTAAGAGATGCTGAGGTCTGAACTAAGTTAGTGAGGTTAGAAATCAGGGTGGGAGTTGGGAAGGTAGATGGAAGGCGTTGGAGATGGTAAATTGTCAATGACATTAGACACGAAGATGGATTGGATACTACTTAGATTTCTTATTTTGCTATCTGAGTAAAAGAGTCTTGCCACCGACTGAGCTCAAGAACATCACAGGAGCAAATCTGAGGGAACTGATGGTTAGCTAAGTCATGTAACTATTGAGTTGGAGGGTGTGGTCTATCCGGGGAGCCGGACGATGAAGAGCTGGAAGCTCAGAAAAGAGATCGGGAGCTGGGAGTTGTCAGCATGTGAAGGACCGGTGAAAGAGACACATGCGTGAGATTCCCCCAGAGCCGAAAGGAAAGACTGTCAAGGGTAGACCGTGGGGTGAGCAGCATTTAAGAAATGGGCCAGAGAAGAGAATTCAGTGACCAAGTTGGATTCTGAGAAAACAGAGAGGTCCAAAGAGAACCAGAGAGGGTGGTGCTGCAAAAGCCAAGGGAAGAGGATCCCAAGAATATTAAAGCCTCCGGAGGAGTGAGGAAGATAAGGGATTGGTCTCCGCTTGAACAACTTTGATGAGAACTATCGAGTGAATGCGGCAGACTGGAACTCTTGCCAGAAATCTGACTTTGGAGATAATGTGCCAGCTGAGGTGGGAAAGGTTTTGTGAATGTGGAACGAAACTTGAGTATGCTTGGAGGCTGAAAGGAGGAGCCTACAGCCAAGGAGATGCTACACTTACCCTGCCTGACCCAGAGAGAGGACAGTTTTGCAGCAAAACTCCAACAGCTACAGTTCTCCCTCCCCCAGTGCCATTCCAGAGGGTCCCTCGGGTTGGCTCCCCAACAGGGGGCTGCCAGGTATCCCTCTGCTTCTGCTCCATCAATGACACTCATCCACATGCCCTTATTGTTCTTGGAAGACACAAGGGAATAGTCGATCATGGCGCTCCCTTAGTCCTGACCTCCTGGGAATTATGCAAAATACTGGCTGCCTCTCAGATCACCTTATTAGTGCCTCGGGGTGGTAATTTCATGGAAATAACTCAGAGGCAGAGTCGGGCTGCCTAGCAGGGAGCCTTATACACTAGGCATTTGTCTGCCATATCCTCTCTGCCTCTTTTGGGGCCAGCCCAACTGTCCTCAGGCCAGACTCCCAGAGGGCTGGCTGCACCCTCGGCCTCCTTGCTTCCTTCAGACTCAGGGTGCGTTTGCCCAGGCCAGTCACTCACTGTTCATCCCTTTGTGGCACAACTTGAACTAGCAACAAAGGGGCTGGGACACAGGTTGGAAGGGTGAGGAGTGTGTAACCTGGAGGAGACCCAGGAAAAGCTGTCGACACTGCACAGATCCCATCAGAGCCCGGGACAAAACTGTTACCTTGGGCGCCTGGGTGGCTCAGTGGGTTAAAGCCTCTGCCTTCAGCTCAGATCATGATCTCAGCGTCCTGGGATCGAGTCCCGCATTGGGCTCCCTGCTCAGCGGGGAGCCTGCTTCCTCCTCCTGATCTGATCTCTCTCTGTGTGTCAAATAAAAACATAAAACAAAAAACTGTTACCTTTACAGCCACAGTACATATTGACTTCCCTAGAGAAACTATTTGGCTCATCCCAGGAGTTTACTTCCAAAAGCCATGTTACTGCTACCTCACCCAGTTTCTCGTCCCCGTCATTGGTTAATTTGTCCACAGTGGACATTGGGCCCAAGAGCTTTACCCATAATCTTTTCCACAGCAGAATCCTGGCGCCCACCATTCTGTCTAACACACAATAGGCACTTAGTAAATATTTCTTGAGTTCTCTTTTTTTTTTAGAGTGGGAGAAAGGACAGAGGGAGAGGCAGAGACTCCATGCTGGGTGTGGAGCCTAATGTAGAGCCCCATGCAGGGCTCGATCTCACAACCCTGAGAACATGACCTGAGCCAAAATCAAGAGTCGGATACTTAACTGACTGAGCCACCCAGGTGCCCCTTGAATTCATTGTTTATGCTTGCAGTCACCACATGCTGTTTGCTTTACCAGGAAGGCTCTTTCTCCAACTTCATCAATTAGCTCATGCCTACTCATCCTTCCAAGCCTACCCAAAACCTCATCAACCCCATGAAACCTTCACTAATTCTCCAGCTCCAGTCTGTTCTGAAATATTCAGAGCTTGCATCTGAGGTAGAACTTTGCATTCTGTATTGCAAATATTTTCTTGTTCATCTGTTATGTTGGTTTCTTTTGATAGATAGAGAGATATCTTAATTTGTTTGAGATTTATCCATGTTGTAGGATGTATCAGTACTTCATTCCTTTTTATTGCCAAATAATATACCACACTTAATTTATCCACTTGTTAATTGATAGACATTCAGTTTTGTTTCCACTTTTTGACTATTCTGAATAATGCTGTTGTGAACAGTCATGTACAAGTTTTTGAGTGGATATACATTTTCATTTCTCTTGGAACTGCTGGGTCATCTGGTAACTCTATGTATAACCTTTTGAGGAACTGCTAGACTGTTTTCCAAAGCAGTGATACCACGTTATATTCCTACCAGTGGTGTAGGAGGGTTCCAGTTTCTCCATATTCTCAGTAACATTTGTTATTATCTTTTTCATTATAGCCATCCTAGTGGGCGTGAAGTGCTATCTTATTGAGGTTTTGATTTGTATAGTTAACCCTTGAACAACACAAGGGCTGGGGCACCAACTCCCTATGCAGTCAAATATCTGTATATGACTTTTTTAAAAGATTTTATTTATTCATTTGAGAGCAAGAGAGAGTGCGCATGAGCTGGGGAAGAGGGAGAAGCAGGCTCGCTGCTGAGCAAGGAACCCAATGTGGGGCTCTATCCCAGGACCCTGAGATCAGACCTGAGCCAAAGGCAGATGCTTAACCAACTGAGCCATCCAGGGACCTCTGTATTTGACTTCTGACTCTCCAAAAATTTAGCTACTTATAGCCTACTGTCGGCTAAAAGCCTTACTGATAACATAAAGTCAATTAACCCATATTGGCATGTTATGTGATTATATACTGTATTCTTACAATAAACTAAGCTAGAGAAAAGATGCTATTAAGAAAATCACAAGGAATAGAAAATACATTTACAGTACCATACCCAAAATCCTTGTCTAACTGGATCTGCACAGTTCAAACCTGTGTGGTTCAAAGGTCAACTGTATTTCCCTAATGATTAGTGGTATGAAGCCTTTTTTTTCATATTCTAACGGGCCATTTGTATATCTTCTTTGGTGAAATGCTTATTCAAGTCCATTGCCAGTTTTTTAATTGGATTGTCTTTTAATTGTTGAACCATAAGAGTTCTTTTGATTTGCACATATTCTCTCCCATTCTGTGGGTTGCCTTTTCACCCTCTTGATGGTGTCCTTTAAAGCACAGAAGTTTTAAATTTTGATGAAACCCAATGTATTTTTTTCCTTGTTTTCTTGTGTCTTGGTGTTGTATCTGAGAAGGCTTTACCTTACCCAAGGTCATGGTTTATTCCTAGTTTTATAGTGTTAACTCCTACATTTGGGCCTATCATCCATTTGGATTGAAAAAGTTTAATCAAGGGGCACCTGGGTGGCTCAGTGTGTTAAAACCTCTGCCTTCGGCTCAGGTCATGATCTCAGAGTCCTGGGATCAAGCCCCAAGTCAGGCTGCCTGCTCAGTGGGGAGCCTGCTTCCTCCTCTCTCTCTGCCTGCCTCTCTGCCTACTTGTGATCCCTCTTGCTCCGTCAAATAAATAAATAAAATCTTAAAAAAAAAGAAAAGAAAAAGTTTAATCTTAAATTAAATATAAATGTCATCTCCTCCATCGCTCCATGCCAGGCTTAGGTTGGGACCTTGACTATTGAGAGTGGAAGCAGAGGGCTGACATACAGGCTTCTCCCCTAAAGATGTCTTCTTTCAAAATGAGAGGGCTCAACTTGTATGACATTCTCCCTTTTTTACTCTGTCCACAGAAAGTAGAGGGACTTATCTGACTCATACATTTAGAAATGGGCTGGATATGTTTGATTCAGGGATTTGTTTTTCTCCCCTTATTTTTCTTGGGCAGAAGCATGACAGCAGGGAGCAAGAGTTCTCTCTGTTCCTCTTTGTTGGACGTCTTACCTGGGCAGGTTCCGATGTCTGTAGGGCTGCTGGGGTCCAGTGCAACCTCCAGGGAACAGTGAGTCTGCATAATTTTGGAGCTGAGTTAGCCAACTTGTTTGGTTCTTGCTGTAAGCTCTAGGCCCCAACTTAGCCTTAATCATCAAAGAGATAATATTTTGGCTACCATCTATCTGCCTTATTCTTTGTCTAATTTCTCAATTTGTTTCGAGTCCAGGCAGTGAGAAGGGTACTCTGATTGGGTCACATCAGAGACTCTAATAATCCCTTTCCTTCGCTCAGGGTCTAGTATTTGGGGTTGGGCAAGAGAAAAAGGACAAGTGTCTAAATTTGGCTGCCTCTGGTAATATCCTCCCTCTGTCACCTACTGTTGCTTCTCTGGCTGACAGTGACTGGCCCTGATGACCTCTGTGAGGTAGATTTCCAGAACGAGGCTCTCTCATGGAGGACATGTGGGAATTCTCTGGAAAGGAATTACAGAAGCCTCCTCACTACAGAGCAGTGTGACAGATCTGTCAGAATCCAGGCAGGAAACAGATGTCACAATGAAGAGAGTAACTGGGAACACTCTACCGAAGGGACTGTTGGCAGAAGAGCGCACAGGTTGAGGGAACCAAGCAGGACTGCTGAAGTACCCAGGGGTCGTTCATGGGAAGCCTTTCCACTACCCCGCCAGAAGGGAGATGAGGAAGGAAATGTTCACCCTGAGAGGGGGGCCGCCTAAGGCTGCGGCCGTAGGAAGCTACACGAGGCTATCGTGAACCGCTGCCCAGCATGGACTGTAATCTTTCCTCCCGGCTGCTGATCTCTTGCAGGCGTCTCCTATCACCCAGAACCCACTTGGAGGCCAGAGGGCAAGGGAGCGTGATGATGAGGTCCACCGAGAAAACCTGTGGCACAGAGCAGGGTGGGAAGGATGGAGAATGTGGCTGGAAGGGCAAGTGGGTAAAACCCAGCACACCTGATGTGGGTGAGGGGGCTCCGCCCTTCCACACCCTCTCAGTGAACGTTATCAGGGCGATATCCAGAGCAGCTGTTTATGTCTGGTGCGCATTCTCATGAAACAGCATCCGGGCCTTCCAGCTGCTAAATACTTCTTTGGAATATTGACTCTGAGCACACTTTATAGCTTCTGCGTGGCAGGTTCACCTGCCTGGCGGGTAGCCTTCTTAGAATAACAACAGGAAGCCTCAAACCACCCTACTGTCCGTGATGTGTACTTGACCTTCAGGGGACTCACAGAAACTCAGCTCTGAGCAGTGGGTGTGCAGTCCTACTGTCCCCTCCCCCTCTCTGCCCTGCACCCCCCCTCCAGTTTTCTTCTCTCCCCTCAGTCAGACACTGGAGGTAGTTCATTAACCTGCTGCCCAAGCAGACGTCCAACTGAGGAGTAGAATTCTGGTCTCTTGCAACTCTAAGTTCCACAAATGATTGTTCGGGACTTCCCCATCGATGCCCCACAACGAGTCTTCAGGTAGAAGAAAAAACCCACGGCTCAGGACTAAATGTGCAGTCTCCACAGGGCCAACCACCCCCAAGAAATCTGCCCTGCCTTCCCTACCCTGTATTTTGATATATTTTGGAAAGGGAGCTATAGTAGTGGAGGGGTGGTAGGTGGCAGCCACAGAACAAATCCATACCTATTTGTAAGCCCAGGAGAAGGCTGAAGGGAAGGGGAGAAGAGGGGAACACCTTCAAATGCAGGTTATTCTCTTTAGAAGGTGAGGTATTTACTTTTGCTTTTTTTTCTTTGTCCATAGGCTTTAGTGTGACGAGAGGGAAGTAGGAAAAGAGCCACCGATATCCTGCTAAAAAAATAAATCCTGCTCTTGGCAAAACTAATTTTTCATACCATAAATATAGATGTAATGCAGAAAGTACAAAGCTCCTAAAAGCCCACTTCTCTGGGGGAAAAAAAAAAACAGTGCTAGCAGTTGATCCATATTCTCCCAGACTTTTTGGCAATGCAGATTAACTTTGTTAACTTTTAAAAAGGGGGATCTCATGGTGTCCCTACTATTTTGTAACTTCTTTTTTTCATATTTTGGCTGAGTATATTCCCTACACATTCATAAGTTTTCTCACTGTCAGAATGTAGAGTCAAATATAGCGAAAGGGAGAAAAACCGAATGTAGTGTTCGATTAGAACTTGGGGTAGTGATAAAAACTGATTAATTTATACACACACACATGCCCGTATGTAGGCATCACACATACACCACACACACTCATACACACACACACTCACACATGGATATGCATAGATACATTCCCCAGCCGTCCATTCTTAGGGTCTGGAAGCAGTGATATCCCAAACACAGTGAATATACCTAGCATTCAGGTCTGGGTTTCTATAAAACCATTCTCTACCAAAGGAACCAGAGCTGCTTGGAGAAATGGTCGATTCCAGGGCTCAGTCAGGGAAAGTACAAGATGAACCTGAAACATCGTTTTGTATCAGAAAGTAAGGAAGCGGCCAAAAAACAATGGGGACATATGGAAAGGACATAGAAACAAGCTTGAGAGGGCCCCCACTGGCCACATCTAGAATATTCCGCACATCAAAATAAATAATGATAATGATGGAGTACAACCCACTGCATAAAGAAGAAAACAGGGCGCCTGGGTGGCTCAGTGGGTTAAAGCCTCTGCCTTCGGCTCAGGTCATGATCTCAGGGTCCTGGGATCAAGGCCCGCATCAGGCTTCCTGCTCAGCGGGGAGCCTGCTTCCCCCTCTCTCTCTGCCTGCCTCTCTGCCTACTTGTAATCTCTCTCTCTCAAATAAATAAATAAAATCTTAAAAAAAAAAAGAAGAAGAAGAAAACAGTGAGTGCACAGTGACAAAAATGAATAAATAGAAAGCTTAATGAAGAACCGTATATTCTTGTGGCTTCAAAACCCATCTCCACAAAATACCCATTAGCTACAAAAAGGGGAGCTGTTGCTCGATGGATGTAGTTTCAGTTTTGCAAGATGAAAGAATTCTAGCAATCTAGTGCACAACAATTTGCAAAAAGCTAACATTACCGTATTGTACCCTTAAAAGTGGTTAAGACAGGGGCGCCTGGGTGGCTCAGTTGGTTACGTGTCTGTCTTCAGCTCAGGTGTGATCCCAGGGTCCTGGGATTGAGTCCTGTGTGGGACTGCTTCTCCCTCTCCCTCCTCCTCCCTCTTCTCCCTCTGCCTGCCCTCCCCCCAACCCTGCTTGTGCTCTCGTTCGCTTGCTTTCTCTCTCGAATAAATAAATCTTTTTAAAAATGGTTAAGGTAGTAAATTTTATGTTAAGCTTTTTTTTTTTTACTACAATAAAAAAGAAAATACTTTAGTAGTTACAAAAGGAAAGTGATTTTTCGGTGGAGAAGCCTGGAAGATACCACCTTACCCAAGTGATCCAAGTGAACATCATTAGTGGCAAGACAAATTAAAACCACATACCCGATAGAATGCAGTGAGAACACACCTCAGTCCTGTGATGTATCTTCCAAAGATGCATAACCCGAATCTCAGGCAAACCTAAACTGAAGAACCAACTGCAAAATAACCAGATGATAATCTTCAAATGGGTCAAGGTCATGAATGTCAAGGAAAGACTGATGAACTGTGTCAGATTAAAGGAGAATAAAGAGACCTGACAACCAGATGCAACCTGTGATTCTGAACTGACCTGCTTTTCTGTAAAAGATCTCACTGGGATAATTGGTGAAACTTAGAAAGGGTCTGAAGTTCACACCATTGTCAGGCATCAGTGTAGAGTTCCTGATTTTGATGGCCATCCTGTGGTTAAGGAGGAGAATAGCTTTGTTTTTAGGAAATACTAAATACTAAAGAGCTTGGTAGTGATGGACCATCCTGTTGATGCCTTACTCTCAAGTCATTCAGGGCTTAGAGGTGATTCCACGTATGTCAAAACACACCGGTATTCAAAATACCTCTCTAGGTATTAGACTGGCCATGTTTCTGTAGGTTTAAGATTGTTTTTAAAACTTATTATTCCCTGGGGGCCCCTGGGTAGTTCAGTCGGTTAAGCATCTGCCTTCGGCTCAGGTCATGGTGCCCCGAATCGGGCTCCCTGCTCAGCGGGGAGTCTGCTTCCCTCCTGCCTGCCATTCCCCCTGCTTATACTTGCTCTCTGTCTCTCTCACTTGCTCTCTCTGTGTCAAATAAAGAAATAAAATTAAAAAAAAAAACTTAACATTCTGGGGTGCCTGGGTGACTTGGTCGGTTGCCATCTGACTCCTCGTTTTGGCTCAGGTCATGATCTCAGGTTCATGGGCTCAAGCCCCTTGTCAGGCTCTGTGCTCCAGGGGGTCTGCTTGATTCTGTCTCTCTCCCTCTCCCTCCCCCTGTTCACGCACACACGCGCACACATATGTGTGCACTCTCTCTGTCTCTCTCCCTCTCTCTAAAATCAATCAATCTTTTGAAAAAATTAATATTTTTCTGGCCGTGAAGGACAGTGGGACCTTTTTAAATGCTGATTAGATTCTGTCTACAGGCAGGCGCTGTTGATAGAAGGCTTCCCTGTAGGAGAGTTGACTTGTTCCTTGGTGCATCTCCTCCCTGCCTTCCAGAGCATTCCTGAGCGTCCTTTCTCAGGTACTGCAGGGAAAACAGATTTGCTTCTTGTCAGTGCCCCCCTCTACAAACACCTTTTGCCTTAATTTAGTTTCTCCCAATAACAGTAGAGCCTGAGACAGGAACGAGGGCACAGGAAGTTTATCTAGGAGACAATTCCAGGCAGCAAGAGCAAGGAAGCAAAGAAAAACAAATCAAGAGAAGAAGGAAAAACCCTAGAAGATGTGTGATTGAGAGAGTCACTGTGGACCATGTGGGCTGGAGAAGGGTCCAGCATGCCTCCTTCAGTTGTCTGTCTGCACGCTGGATGCTGGAGCTCTTTCCTACCATTTGCTTCCCTTTTGTGTAAGAGAGATACATACTCCCCCAAAATATTCCTCCATGTGCACCTGAGCCAAGCAGCTTTCACCATATCAGAGAGCCTGCAGGGCAAAAAGAGAAAAGATGTAAGTCACACACTTGAAGTACGATGCTCTCAGCGCAGGCAAGGTTGAGCTGTGGCTGTGGTCAGAGGGGGTCTGAGGAAATGTGAGTGAGGCTGCCCATGGGACCTACTGTAGCCGCTTTACCTTATTCCACTTCCTTAAGACCATTTCCTCAGCTGCTGTCTCTAGTTCACACTGTGTCAACAAAGATGAACTTTCTGTTTTGTTTGTTTGTTGTTTTGTTTTAGAGAGAGAAGTGGGGGTGAGGGAGGGATACAGAGAGAGGGAGACAGAGAGTCTTAAGTGGGCTCCACACCCAGTGTGGATCATGACCTGAGCCAAAACCGAGAATTGGATATTTAACCAACTGAGCCACCCAGGGACCCCTTTTTTGTTTTTTTTTGTTTGGGGAAGTTTTTTTTTTCCCCCTTTCTGTTTTTATTGGTCTCATTGTTTGTGTGGGCTGATTCTGAGTAAAGAAGAAAAAGACCTTGATGTTGCTATCTTGCAACCAAAAGTCCGCGAATGGATGACTAATAAAACACTTACTTGTAATTTACTCAATACTTGCACCACTGTGTGCAGTCCCCAAGCGCGGTCCCAAGCCCTCCTAGTTATCTCACTTTTCAGGATTTCTGTGGCAATCTCCCAGGATGGCGGGTTAGTGAAATGGGACTTGCTCATCCTACACAAACCACACGTTGGACCCCTTGCATCCAAGAAGGAATGCTAATTTAGCTTCCACAAGCTTCACAGAAGCATGTCAGCTACCATCTTATATGGAAAGTCAATGGAAATCCCTTTAGTCATCAAATGAATGCTACAAGCCCTTACCAAGAAGCAAAACTGAGAACTGAGTGCAAACTACCTTCTTACAGGAAGTTCAGTGAAGTAAAAAAAAAAGCCCAGTTAAGAGACTGAGACATGAGTGTGTGAACAGGATGGGATCTTCTCTTTGCTTGTTCTCCTTTGTAGTAATTTATACTGTTACAATTAAATAATGGTGAAATCGGTTGTCTGATGTCTAGCCCTCCTCCACTATAAGATAAACCCTGTGGAAGTGGAGATGAGATAGATGTGTTATCATTTAAAACTAATAAATCGTTGGATTCCAGTATATATTTGTGGAACATATGATTTCAGTTTCAAGTGACTAAACTCCCAAATGAAATTTGCCTTAAAATAAGTTTGGAGGGAGGCGCTTCCATGGTACAGTCAGCTGAGCTGCTGACTCTTGGTTTCAGCTCAAGTTGTGATTTCAGGGTTGTGAGATCAAGCCCTGCACAGGCCACCGGGCTCAGCCTGGAGTCTGCTTAAGACTATCTCTCCCTCTCCCCTGCAGGCTCTCTCTCTCTCTCTCTCTCTCTCTCTCTCTCTCTCTCTCAAATAAATAAATAAATCTTTAAGAAAAATAAGTTTAGAGGGGCTCCTGGATGGCTCAGTTGTTGCAGCATCTGACTCTTGATTTCAGCTCATGTCATGATCTCAGGACCATTGGATAGAGCCCCATGTCAGGCTCTGTGCTTGGTGGGGAGTCTGCTTGAGATTCTATCTTTTCATCTCCCTCTGCTCCTCCCTGCACGTGCTCTCCCTCTCTAAAATAAATAAGTCTTTTTAAAACATAAAATGAAATACATTGAGAAGTAGGATATGTTCTCATTCAGCAACTCAACAATGTCATAAGAATCCTAGTTCTTTCCAGCTCTCTCTTGTATGTTGTCTTTGTTTTTTTGTTGTTGTTTTTTTTGTTTGTTTTTTAAAGATTTTTTATTTATTCATTTGACACAGAGAGAGAGATCACAAGTAGGCAGCGAGGCAGGCAGAGAGGGAGAGAGAAGAGGAAGCAGGCTCCCTGCTGAGCAGAGAGCCCGATGTGGGCCTCGATCCCAGGACCCCGGGATCATGACCTGAGCAGAAGGCAGCGGCTTTAACCCACTGAGCCACCCAGGCGCCCTGTATGTTGTCTTTGATGTGGACCTCATCCCTCCAGCTGCAAGATGAAGAGTTCCAGGCATCACACAAAATCTGGAGGAAAAAGAGAAAACATCTCTCTATGATTTTCTCTGAAACAAAGAAACTTGCCCCAGGATCCTCCAGCCCGCTTCTCAGCTCTACTTGGCCAGAACTGGGTCGTGTGCATATTTCTAGACTAAACACGGGCCAGGGGCAAAGACTTCCTTTAGAGCAGCCCAGTCAGGTCTATCCCTTGGAGCGGGGACAAAGGCCACTTTCTCTGATGTACGTGGCTGCATGAAGGAGAACAAAATCATGGTTCTGTTAAAATGGAAGCTGGAGGCAGCAAAGTATCCCTATGGGTTTACACAGCCTGGAACTCTGCACAGCACACTGAATTCCAATATGCTAGCCTACAGCGGACAACGGTCTCGGACATCAGGCTGCCCTCACTACCCCCTTCTGATGTGGACTCCTCCCCCCAAACAATTCTCCTCTCCCTTTCTTGTGACCCACTCCCCAGTGAGTTCTGGAATCAGCCCCTTGCTTGATGCATTTGCTACACTGCCATGGAAGACACTGGTTATGTTCTTGCTCACTCTCCTTTTTAGAAGAATCTGTGGTGACCTTTTCATAGAATTGCGAGTTTGTATCTGTGGACAAATGTCCTCCCTCCAAACAAGGACAGTTTCACCATCCATCATCATTCTTTCTCGCATCAGTGAAGCCAAGAGCTGTCCTCGTGTGCAGCAGCCATAGTGATCTCACCCCAGGCCCTCAGTGCCATTATGTTTCTCCTGTTTCTCGTGTTGTAGCTAAGATCTGGGGCTGGTTGTTGTTGTTCTTGATATAATCAGCTGATTCTGGGAAAGGCTAGACCCCAGGATTTCTGAGCCCTTGAAGAGAGACCAGCGGAAACTGGACTTGGCTTTGGCGTTTTTGCCCTGGGTGGGAAATTGATATCCCAGCTTCCATACCCTGATTTGATTTCTAAACCCCACTGACAAGACATTGGAAAGGCATTCAAGTCAGATTCTTGTGATTGTCTTTTGAGGACCATAAAGCCAAAATACCCCCTTGTGGGCATGCGGGGGATACTTCCAGAAGGGGATGGATATTACCATTGTTAATCATCCTGACAAGAGTTTAGTCCTTTGGCTGGAAATAATTTCTGGTGAGCCAATCCACAGACCGGGCTAAGGGAAAAACTTCCTTCTCTCTGTGGGGCCCTGGGCCAGTTTGGCTCTGCCTGTGAAACGGGGACATTGCTGGAGAGTTCTGGGTGAAGATGAACAGCGACTCCTCGCAGTGAGGCCCGGCCTGCAAACGGCGGGCCGGAGGATGGACCACAGGGGATCCTGAGGAAGGATCTGTGTCATCATAGGAAGTCACCGTCTTTGTGATAGCCTTCCCTTTCTCTCTGCTGGTATCACCAGTCGCTCCTCTTTAAACCTCATGGGCTGGTCTCTGCTGGCGTATGGGGCATGGAAGGGATGGTCTTGTCTCTTAAGTGGACCAGAGAAGCCAAGAGGAGAGCAGTGCCTTGTGTGAAAACCGAAGCACCTTTAACAGTAGTTGCCAGCAGAGGACCACAGCCCGGGGGGCGGGGGGTGGGGTGA
>LNAC01000062.1:2190141-2288094 GCA_002007465.1 Ailurus styani
GGGGGGGAGGTGCTGGGGAGGGGCGGGAGCAACCTCAAGGACCAGACAGCAAAGGCCTCAGTGCAGCTGTGAGGAGAGACCAGAGCACAAGATTAGGAAGAATTCACCCTCTCTTCTTCCTTTCCCCTCTTTTCTTGCTTTTTCCCTTTCTTTCTGTCTTTTTTCCTCCCTCTGCTCTTTCCTCCTCTCTTCTGTTCTTCTCTCCTTTCCTGTCCTCTTCCCCTTCCTTCTTTTTTTTTTTTTTTAAGTTTTTATTTGTTTATTTAGGGATCATGCGAGCAAGGGGAGGGGCAGAAAGAGAATCCCAAGCAGAGTCCAAGCCAAGCAGGGAGCCTGACACCGGGCTTGATCCCACAACCCCAAGACCATGACCCCAGCAAAAATCAGGAGTTAGACACTCAGCTGCCCTATCAAGCACCCCTATCATTTGTTATTAAGATTTTACTTATTTATTGAGAGAGAGCATGCAAGCAGCAGTGGGGGGTGGTGGGCAGAGGGAGAGAGAGAATCCCAAGCAGGCTCCATGTTCAGCACAAAGCCCAAGGCAGGGCTCGATCTCACGACCCTGAGATCACTACCTGAGCTGAAACCAAGAGTCAGCTGCTTAACCGACTGAGCCACCCAGGTGTCCCAAGAGATAAACTTCTATTTTCTTTCGATCATTGTATATTTGGGACCTTTGTGATAGCACCTTAGACTTTACTCAACATTCACCCAATAAGGATTTATGTGGGCTTAGCCAGGGCCTCCCACCGAGTAGGCAATCCTTTCCCCACTTCTTTTCACAATATTTACTGAGCACATACGATGTTGCAGGCACATTGCTGAGTGCTAGGGATACATTGGTGAACAAAACTGCCTCCGTAGGCCTTCCAATGTGATGGAAGAGACAGGTACTATTCAGACGGTCACACAAATAAATACAAAGCTCAAAAGTAATGAGTTCAGGGAAAGTGGTGTGAGAGGAGATGGGAGAGGTAGTGAGGGCCCCCTCCATGCACAGCCATGTTGAGGCTCAATGGGCTACACTGATAAGTAGCTGCTGATAAAGCCAGTCTTCCAGTCAGTTTGATTGTGCCCACCCACCCCCATCCCAATACACTCATTGAACAGATATTGATTGATCACATCATTAGCTGACAGGCATGAGGGAGCCTCTCGGGTCTTGGGCAGTGCTTGCTCCTCACCTCTCCTCAAAGACCTCTAAGAAGGCCAGGGAGGGTGCTGGGTTTTCCATCAGTATCACTATCCAGGGAACCACAAGGTGATGGAGCAGAAAGAGGACTGGATGCGAAATCACAGCTCCACCATGTTGACGACTCACTTTCCTTCAGTTTCCTAATCGGTAAGAAAGGGAGTTGGGGGCTGGGAAGGGTTCCCTCTGAGACTCCTTTCTTCTCTAATCCTCTATAGCAGGGGTTCTCAGTGTGTGGTCCCCAGTTAAGCAGCATCAGCATCACTGGGAGCTTGTTACAGAAGTGTCAGGGTGCACCCCAGACCCAGATCCACTGAGTCAGAGTCGCCCCCCACACCAAGACGGGGTGCAGCCGTTTGCACACCTCTGCTCTATGGAGCAGTTGTGAAGGAACCCGGCTCCTCCCAAGCCTCCCCTCTCTCCCCCTCACAGAGTGCGTGGTGGCAGGGAAGGACTGCTCAAGAAATGTGCCGCATGTGCTTTGCACACCCCCAGAGTGCCCTTCGCAGAGCAGACATCGTAGATTTGTACAGTCATTGACAATTTTCCAGAAAACAGCAGGAAGTGTCTTGAAGAAGGGACACATTTTTCCAATTGGACCGGAGGTGAGAGTGCCAGGGGCTGGAATTCGGGTTGAAAGCTGGAGCAGCCTAAGCTTAGCTGTATGACCTTCTCCGCTCTCCAGCTTCCTGAGCTTGAGCCATGGCTGCTGTTCGTATGATTTCAAAGCCTCACAGGAGAGAGTCCAGTGGAAATTTCCTCCTCTCACTGGCTCTCCTCCAGAAGGCATGTGTTTGAGGTCCAGTGATTCTGAACTAGAAAGGCCCTGAGAGACACCCCCCCCACCCCCAACCTCTTCCTTTTACAGGTGAGGAAACTGAGGCCCAGAGAGATTAAGCAACGTGTGTAAGAGAGTTTGTGGTGCAGGCAGAATCCACCCAAGTCTCCCTGGACCTCCAGCTCTGTTATAGTCCGCATTCTGTGGGGCCCTGGCCCCAGCCATGAACCTGATTCTTCTTCCAATTCCACCTCCCACATCCACTTCCAACACACACAGACACACAGACACCCTCAGGCTCCCGCCGTCTCCCTCTCCAAACCAGATAAGAGGAGAGGAAGTGAAACTCAGTCTTTGATAAAGCCCGTGGGATTGAGGTCAAGTCTGAGGACAATCCTGAGCCGTAGAGAGAGTTGCATCTTAATGGGGACCAAAGCTTCCAAAGGTAAAGGGAAGTGTCTGCTGGCTTATTTTAGGCACTCAGAGCAGCTGGGGAAGGCGTGCTGGGAATGGGAAACTTCCAGGCCCCCCTACCCCACCCCCAGATGGCCAGATGAAGCCCACTCCGTCTGCCTAGGAGATTCCCAGGGCGTGCCCCACCTCCGCCCACTGCCGTCCTTGCCAAATCTGGGAGGCAGCAGATTTAATTCCTTAACTCAGCTCTGAGTCAGAGGTGGCCCAAGCTTCCGAGCCCCAGCCAATGCTGCTAGGGGTGAAATTGCTAACTTATCCCTTCAGGCTCTGACCACATCATCTCTGAATTACTAAACCCAAGGCAGAAAATCCGAAATTCTCCAGCAGCCTCTGCAGTGGGATCCCTCCCAGAGGACAGCGGTGCTGCTCTGTGGCGCTAAGACCCGCACGTGGGAAGCACAGGCCTTCCCTCCCTTGCTGAAGCACTTCTAACTGGGGGAAGAGATAGGGGAAGTCTGAGCTGGGGGGAAGGGCTGTGGCTCTGCGCCAACCAGGCAACCATCTGGGAGCTTCTGGGTGTACAGAGAGTCAGTTCAGGTCACGAAGTCCCTCAGGAGTTAAACCCTTATGGAAGAATCTCAGTATCACAGATTCGGGTACGTGGAGATGGTCCCAGCTGGTGCAGGCATCGTAGGTGGTACTCGTCATGCTAACTCAGCGGTTATACCCACCGTCCAAGCAGCCCCGGGTAGCCCTGCTTTGACCGTGTGATCCTACCTCCCTTTGGCTACAGCTGACTGGACCCGTGAAAGCAGAAAGCTTGAGCAGAGGGGAAACATCCACAGGCCAGCCGGTGACCTACAGCACTGAACAGCACAAAAAGGGGAGTGGGGATAACGCATATTTCTTCATCTGGAAATATAAACAGAGACATATTGAGAGAATGAGACATTTAGGAGCAGGAACAGACATTTGGGGGCAAGCCTGATGAGCAGACGGAAGTCGTAAGGAAACAGGAATCATGAGGAACCAGAAACCATGAGGAGACACTATTGAGAAAATGGAGCAGACGTGCAAACGAGCCGAGGAACAGAGTCACGTTCACAGCCCAGGGTTGTGAAGGTCTAAGGAAACCCTGTAGTTAAGGTCCCTTGAACCTGTCTAGATCCAGAGCAACCTTGCCGACTTTAGGGCCCAGCCACACTACCACAGTGATCCTCTCCTTAGATTCAGTGAGAAGTTTGACTCCCTTTCATTTCTCTCTCACACACATATTAGACACATTAGATAAATTGAATGGTCCTTCATTCCGGACAACCCAAGGAACCAAGCACAGACTTATCTCTGATGATCAATTAAAATATATTTTTAAGAATATAATGATTCAATAGTACTAGTGATAAAGTTGAAAGAGCAAAATAAGATCATCCAGCATGCTTCCCCACTTCATCAAGTAGTAACCCTGGGAGCAGCTTTCAATTATTAAAAAAAATACACGTCTGCGTATCCTTGTACACATGTGTATACAACCGCAATTATGGTGAACATACCTTTTGATTTGGGGTGTTGTTGCCTTACTGGGACTTGAAGAGACAGTTAGGAAAAGTGTGAGGAAGAAACGAGGATGCAAGAAAGAGCTTTACATTTCTGATTTGAGTCATCGTATAGAACTGTCCTGTCCAACATAATAGCCACTGGCCACATGTGGCTGTTTAAACTTAAATTTCCAATAATTAAAGTTGAATAAAGAAAAAAAGGGGAGTGGCACCTGGTTGGCTCGGTGGGTAGAGCATGTGACTCTTGATCTCAGGGTTGTGAGTTCAAGCCCCATTTGAGGGTGGAGCCTCCTTAACAGATAGATAAATTGAGCAAGGTGAAATTTAAGTTGCTCAGTTACTAGCCACATTTCAAGTGCTCAGTGGTTGGTGGCGACCATATTGGACTGCACAGACACAGACCATTTCTATCACTGTAGAAAGTTCTACCTGACATTAGTAGGAGGGAGGCTCCTCCATTATCTTCTATCACAGGAGCAGGTAAACTTTTTCTGTAAAGGTCCAGGTAGGAAACATTTTAGGGTTTGAAAGCCACGTGGTCTCTGTTGTAGCTCCTCAAGCCCACCACTGTAGCATGAAAGCAAGCATGGCCAACCTGTAAACAAATGACGTGGGCAGTGATTCAACAAAACTTTACTTACAAAGAAAAGGCAGTGGGCCACATTTGGCCCACCTGCTGCCTCTAGTACCTTTCCTCTCCCACATCATCCTGTTTGTTTCCTTCCCTGAACACAGCACTGAACGCCTTGTAATAACTTTATTTTTTTATTGTCTTTCCTCCCACATTAGACTCTAAACTCCATGAGGGCAGAGACTACGCCCGTTTTGCTTATCATAGTGAATCCAACACTGACCACACGTAATTAATTAATATTTGTTAATATTTATTAATAATGGTGCTGCCATTTACTGGACTAGGGGAGACCAGAGAAGGAACCACTTTTTTTTTTTAAAGAAGATAATGAGTTTCCTTAGGGACATGCTACTTGTATTATAATTTATTATTTTTATTTCTCTCTCTGGAGTTCCTTTCACCTTTAGCCATTTTTTTTTTTTTAAAGATTTTATTTATTTATTTGACACAGAGATAGAGATCACAAGGAGGCAGAGAGGCAGGCAGAGAGAGAGAGGGGAAAGCAGGCTTTCCGCTGAGTGGAGAGCCCGATGCGGGCCTCGATCCCAGGACCCTGAGATCATGACCTGAGCCGAAGGAAGAGGCTTTAACCCACTGAGCCACCCAGGCGCCCACCTTTAGCCTTTTTTAACTCTTATTAGTTGGGAAGTCAGTGATGTTTTTCAAGAGAAGGACAGCGTTACTGCTTTTTGGACCGGGTCCCTGGGAGGCTGTCATTGGAGGCCCAAGCACAGGGGACAGCCGCTGAGGCATCAGCCTCAAGCCCAACGAGCAGGAACAAGACTTGGGCCTGGCCCAGCCCTAAGGCATGCTTGTCAGCGTTGGCTCTAAGAACTTAGATTTTTTTTCCCCATTCCCTTTAGACTGAGCAGAATTAGAAAGACCAAATTTGTAACCTAAGGAATAACTAAAGCAGAATTTCCCAAATCCCATTCATGTCCCCACTTTACAGTGTTTTTAAAAAGAATTGTTTATCTATTTATTTATCAGAGAAAGAGAAAGTGCAAGCAGCGGATAGTGGCAGGCAGAGGAGAAGCAGGGTCCCCGCTGAGCAGGGAGCCTAATGCAGGACTCAATCCCAGGACTCTGGGATCATGACCTGAGCTGAAGGCAGACACTTAACCGACTGAGCCACCCAGGCGTCCCCTCTTCACAGTTTTTACTGTACTTCCATACCATCTGAAAACATGTTTATTTAATATTTCCAACCCTTTCAAAATTTTAAAAATGTTTAATCAGATTGGGTCACCCCTTGCTCCAAAAACTCCCGGCTTCCCATCTCACAGTTAATTCTAAAACTTTTAACCACAGCCTACAAGGCCCACATAATCTAGCCCCTGGATACTTCTCTTGCCTCATTTCTGCCGCTCAGCTAGTCTGCTGTAGCCACACTGACCTCCTCATATTCTTCGAATATTCCAAGCCACCTGCTGCCTCAGAGCCTTGGCTCCACCTGCCCAGAACACTTTACTCCTCACAATGATCTTTCAGAAAGTTCTTGTGTGCCCTCTCTCACTGTCTCTCTGTGTCAAATAAATAAATTCTTAAAAAAAAAAAAGACCTTTCTTGAGCACCTTATGTATAAGGGCAGCCCCTTTCGCTCTTCAACAACACTGTAGAATAAACTAGAAAAATTTCACACACACAGACACAAACACACACACACAGACAAACACATGCTGTCAGCATATTGATTGGGATAACATAAATTTCTAGAATAATTTGGAAGAACTGACACCTTTATAATATGGAGGCTTCTTCCTGTCTATGCTCTATCTCTTCATTTGTTGATTTGTTCATTTTATACTTTCATTCAAGTTTTACAATTTTTTTAAAGATTTTATTTAATTAACAGAGAGGGAGAGAGATTACAAGTAGGCAGAGAGGCAGGCAGAGAGAAAGGAGGAAGCAGGCTCCTTGCTGAGCAGAGAGCCCGATACGGGGCTTAATCCCAGGACCCTGAGACCATGACCTGAGCCAAAGGCAGAGGCTTTAACCCACTGAGCCACCCAGGCGCCCTACAACTTTCTTGATAAAGATTAGGCATACACCTTTTGTTAGATTTGTTTCTAGATGCATGCAGTGGTGTTACTTTTGTAAAGGCTATCTTAAAACAGTTACATTATGTTAGAAAATATTTATTGCTGGTCTTTTTGTATCTGTTGTACCCATTGTCATGACGCTGTTTTTATTTCTAACATTTATTTGTGCTTCCTCTCTCTCTTTTTTCCTGCTGAGTTTCACTGGTATTAGAGAGGTATTAAAGATTGATTCCACCTAACAAAGACATTTTTGATGTAATCGAAAAGAAGTAAAAAGGGGGAAAATTAAATATTATTTAGTGCCTGTGTTTATATGGAAACCTTAAACTCATTTTGTGTCCCACCAAAGCTATGTGGCTCCCACACTGGGAAACACTGATTTATTAAATTTCACAGCCACCATGAAAATACCTTTGAGTTATCGGTTGCGTTGATTCACCTCTGGACCTGTCTTTAGCTCAGGAGGTGGGAGACGTCTGCTAAGCCAGGAGCAATGGGTGCGGACGGTGCCCCAGAGGAGTGGAGGATCCAAGAGTCCGAGAGGCTGAGGGGCCCCCCTCCCCACCGCATCCTGCTGCTCCTGCTGCTTCTGTGAGCAGCTGTGCTCAGAGGTCTCCCCAGGGTAAGGTGCTGGGTTTGGGGGCACAGGGAGTGAGGGTCTCCGTGACTTTCCCCACCCAGGCTCTGGATGTGAAGCAGGAAATACAGGCTTCTTAGAACTGTTGAGTTTCCTGGAAGCCTGTGAGAGCTGAGGCCATCTGGCTTTCTGAAGTCACTTTCTGGGGGTGTTTGTGACCTGGAGGAAGGAGCCCTCTCTGGGGACATAAGCTAGCTAATTGTAAGCTCTGTGTGCCTGGTGGGGGATGGGGGGGGTACTTCATTCTGGACCAGAGGAGGAGGCTTTCAGCTCTAGCTCCTCCAACTTCTGCTGTTGTTCACCACGCCCTCAGACCCCAGTCCCCTGGGCAGCCTTTGTAGCCTGCGCTCGTCGCATCAAACTACATCTTCTGAGAACTAGCATCATTTTGAAGACTCCTTCTCTGAGAAACCCTCGAGCTGAGACAGGCAGGAAGCCACAGGCTCCCGGGTGGGCAGAGCTTACCTGGGTTACCCACCCGCCGCCTCGGAGGGGAATGCAGCTGTTCTGAGTCATCAAAGAAGCCTCACAAATAATACCTTCTTCCGTGGTAGCGTCTTCGTCAAAGAGGTAGATTCAGGCCAGTTTATAGCTGGCACGAGGGGACTGAAAAGAACACAGGCTTTGGGGCCATGATGCCCAGATTCTAGTACTGGCTTTTCTACCTCTTGGCCATATCTCTTAGATGACCTCTTTCAGCTGTGAAAGTCAAAGAGCACCATGTTGTACCATGGGATCCCACTGTTGTTTTTTGGTTTTGTTTCTTTTTTTTTTTTACTTGCATAGGTGAATATATTGTACTACAAACTAGCCTGTGTTCATATGCGCTATGTTAATGATGGAACTGCCAGCTGCTGCAACAAATAAACCCCCACACATGGAGAGACTCAAACAGAAGTTGATTGAGTTCTCACTCGAAGAAGTTCAAGGTTGTTTGGCAGGTGGCCCTCTTTCCCTCGATGATTCAAAGACCTGGAGTCCTTTCACTTTGTAGTTCTGCCATCCCCCGGGCTTCAACAGGCAGACAGAGAACAGGGTGTGGAAAACTCACACTCACTTCCTGACAGCTTCAGCCCAGAAATGATACCGCATTTTTGCTCACATTCCACTGGCAAAAACTCTACCTAGGGCCACACCTAGACACAAGGATGGCTAGAAAATGGAGTCCCTGCCTGGACAGCTTCCCAACAACAGTTTGTATCAGAGGGGGAACTAAAATTCTGGGGGGACAAGCCATGCATGCGAAGAAAAAATTTTGGAGAACATATCCTAATTCATCATCAGTAGTTACCTCAGGGAGTAAGATTAGAGAAGAGGGAGAGACTTTCACTTTTTACTTTAAACAAGTAATATTTTATAAGCACACATGAATTTCATAATCAAGAACAGTTGGCATGGTTTTGTGTATTTCTGAGCAAATACATAGTTATTTATTGTTACTTTTATCATTACTCTTTTGTCCAGCCCCAGAATCAGAAAATAGCCCCCAAGAAAAGAATGTTCTATTACATGTCCCTCATTAGAGGCAGACGGGTGTTAGGGTGGGGAAGGTATGAGGGGAAACAAAGATTTCTTTTCCCTTGAAAATTTTAAAATATTCATTCCAAAGGAAACTTCAAAGAGGATAAAAATTTAGGAAGCCATAGAATGTTAGACTGTGAAGAACATATAGGAACTCCGTATGCATTTCTCACACGCATCTAAAAACATAAATGTAGTTCTCAAAAAAATAAGATGCCATGTCTTTAATCTTCGCAAGATGGAAGAGCCACTCAGGTTTTCTAACTTTATTTGGACATAATATCTTTTATATTGTGCCTGTAAGGAAGAACAGGGAATAGTTAGCATGAAGAGGGAAAAGGAAAAGCTGTGATATCAATCCCATGTAGAAAGGAAGCAAAATGACAAATACCAGCCTGCTCTGCCATTGGACATTAGGGGGGACAGGGAGACAGATGGGGGGTGGGTATAGATGGAGAAAGAGCAGGGGGAGAAGAAAAGGGGATCTGCAGAAGCCGTGACCATTCCCAGACCCCATAACAGGTGGCAACCTCTGAGGAAGATAAGAGAAGTCTGGTCTGGCCAGATCATTTATTTGTTCATTCAACAAACTGTTACTGTGTGTCTACTATGAGCCAGGACCCCTCTAGGTACTAGAAGTACAGCACTGAACAAACTAAACCCTCCTAGAATTTGTTTTCTAGAGGGGGAGACACAATAACCACATCAAAACAAAAAGCACAAGACGTATCAGGTGGTGATAAGTGCTTTAGGTGGAAATAACTCAGAGGGAGGCAGGAAGTGCAGAGGAGAGGAGTGCAGGAGAGGGAGGGAGTGTGTGCGTTGTCTTATGTAACTGGTCTCACGGTTGAGGACAACCTCCCCAGTAAGGTGCCATTTCAGACAAGGCCTGAAGAGACCCATGTGAACCAGCCTAAAAAAATTTAATAGCTCTCGTCATGGGTGATGCTACTGGTTGTCCAACCAACATTCACGTAGTCCTCTCCCTGTCCCTAACACGACCCTTCCCCTCTGGCTATGATACAGCCACGTGACCAGGAGAAAGCTGGACTCCACCTCTGACTCCGGAGATAGATCCCGATTTGTCAAACATTCCTCACAAACCAACCTCACTTCCCAGTGACCGACCAACCGGTTAGGGAAGCAAGGCTTGAACCACCTAACGCAGTGAATCCCCACCCCACCCCCCACCCCTCCACACCCCCGTGCCTGTCGCTGGTCCAGAAGCAGGCACATAACCTAAGCTGACCTAAACAGATTTAAAGAAGGGATTTATATTTCTGTCCAGGCGAGGGTTGGTTGGTTTGTTTTCTGTTGTGATAGATGTGAACAAGGAGGCATGCTGTCACAGTTACTCAGGACGTGGGGCTTAGCCAGCTCTAGACAATGAGGAAAGCCAGCCTGCAGACAGAGCCAATACAAAGAAGAGGGCAGAGCTGGGGAAACTGCAGAGAAAGGGAGTCAGAGCCCTGATTATTCCATGCCTGGAGCCCAGTCCACTTTAAGACACCCATTATAGGAGATGAAGAATCTCCTCACTGTTTGTGCCAGTGTGAGATAGGTTTTCTGTTTCTTGGGGCTTTAAGGTTCTTGACTGGGACAATAAAAATAACAGCAGCTAGCATTTCTTGAGCACGACCTTGTGCCAGGCCCACTCCTTAAATCTGTAATTGCACTTAATGTTCTCAACAGTCTTATGAAACAAATGAAGTTACTGCCCTTATTTGTAAGATGCGAATGACTTTGCCCAAGGTCAAATGGGTAGTGAGAGAACCAAAATCTTTCAGAGCTCATAAACTATGCTCTTAATCTCTATGATTTTTCTACCACTATGGGAGGCAGAGAAATAGAAAGAGAGAAGAGTATGGGGAGAAGCCAGAGAAAGAAGAGATGGGATTACTCTTATGAATTTTGTAAATATATGTGATCTTTTTCTCTCTGCCTGAAATACCCTATGCCCAGAACACCTTCTTCCCACTCCCATGTCTCTGTTTAGGAACTCCTGTTGGTTCTCTAAGACTTTGACTCTGATGTCACGTCCTCTGAGAAGCTGTCCCAGATCCTATCCCCCCAAACCTCCCACCTTCTGGGATCCCACAAAAACTTGTTCAGATTTTTATTGTAGCTTGAGTTATATTATGTGTTTGATTTCATAGCTCTTCTTTTACTAAGCTCCAAATTCCTTGAAGAGGATGATGTCTAATGAATACTTGCGATCTTGGTGCTTAGCTCATTGTAGATACTCAAGAAGATTGAATGAATTGAACATCCACCCAAAAATCAACACCCTTTATTGAGGACCCTGTATCTTAGTACGGAGTAAGCTGGGCCCCAAAGAGATGTCAAGCTAAAAAGATTGGGCCTTGTCCTCTTGAAATCCACAAACAAGTCAGGGATGAGTTATTGTGTTTTAATTATACATTACAGAAACCTGACTCAAGGGAGTTTAAGAGAACGAAAAAATGTGCATGGGGTAGAATTTATTTGTCCTAGTCAGATTACTTCTTGCTTTAGGAATAACTAAATCTAGACCCAAGGGCTCCCAACAAAGATTAGATCTCTCTCCATAATCTGCTCTTGGGTGGCTTCATCCTCAGGAATTCTTCCATGTGAAAACCACTCACAACTCCAAATTTACATCCTATCATAGCAAAAATAGAGTTTCTTACTCCAGCGGTTCCAGGAAAGCTCCGGGGATAATTCTCAATGGTTTTATTGAATCACCTGACCTTCTCTGAATCAATTCCTAGTGACTTTGATTGAAGAGACCTAAGGCACATTCCTACCTCTGGATTTGGGAAGTGGGGTCAATACTATCCAATTCATATGACTACGAGGGAGGGAAGGTGGTTCACCAGAGGAAAATCCAGTTGCTTTTATCACAAAAAGAATAGGATGTTGGGCAGGCAAAAACCAACACAAGTCCTCCATAGAGGAAATGTCCTATACATTAATAATTATATGGCAAGGCTATGAATGGTGCCTATCTTAAGTCATAGTCGAAGATTAGGTAGGAGAAATGGGTCACTTCAAGAACAGCTGTCCAGGAATATTTCCTAGAAGGAAGGCTGTGAACTGGGGCATGATGGATAGGTAGGACTGTGGTGGGTGAAGATGGGAAGGCCTTTCAGATACATGGAAAGGTGTGAACCACGACAGGGAGGTGAGGCTCTTTTGGAGATTTTCCCAGTTTGGTGGAAACATTTGGGAACTAAGCTGGAACTTTGGTTGGGGGTTAGATCCATAGACAGTCTACTAGTACACTGACTCTTCATATTTCTTCCATTTATTATCTCAAAGAAGCATATGCTAACTTTGGCAGGTACCAGGAATAGGATTATTCTCTCCATGTTACCGATGGCGTAACTGAGGCCCAATCTAAGAAGTGTTCCCTGAAAGGCCATCCCACCTGGAGAAAGATGGCCCAGGAAGCCCTCTAGAGTCCAGGACAATGCCCCCACCCACCCACTTACCACCCATCCACAGCAAGACCAATTCTAGGGATGAGAATCCACCAGAACAAGAGCTGTGGTTCAGCCCCAGAGCCAACCTGAGGAGACCTTTGGAGGAAACTCCGGAAGCAGCTCTCTAGGCTGAGATAAGTTATCTGACTTGCACATGATGATTAAGAGCAAGATCCCTGGAGTCAGACAGGCCTGGTTTTGAATCTCAGGTTCATGAGTTATTATGATACCTTGAACAAATTACATAACTTCTCAGAATGTTAGTTTCCTGATCTAGAAACCAAGTGGAGGACAGTGCTTCCCTCATAGGATAGTTAATGAGGTGAGGTCTGAATGAGGTAATATACTGACTGGCATGAAGAGGAAATGTACAGCAGAAAGATTATGGTCGATAATATTGTCGTAACAATGTGGTGACAGACAGGGACTCCAAGTATCATGGTGAGCACTGAATAACATGTGAAACTGTCAGTTCACTGTGTCATATGTCTGAGCTAATATAACATTGTATGTCAACTGGACTTCAATAATAAGGGTTTTTCTTTTTTAAGATTTTATTTATTTATTTCTCAGAGAGAAAGAGCACAAACAGGGGAAGCAGCAGGCCGAGAGAGAAGCAGGCTCCCTGCCAAGCAAGGAGCCCGATGCGGGACTCAATCCCCAGGACCCCGGGATCATGACTGGAGCCGAAGGCAGATGTTTAACTGACTGAGCCACCCAGGTGCCCCAATAATAAGTTTTTTAAAAGGGTTTAGCACAATGTCTGTTTCATGGAGTGCTCAATGAATGTGGACTTGAGGGCAGGATGGTGGGCCCCCAGGGGCAGTCAGACTTTCAGAGATAACATCCCAGCTAAGCTATGACTACTATATTTCATTGATTCTGTAATGTACTTTCCCTACACTTCACCCCCTTATTTTAAGCATCCCTGCATCAGAGCATCTCAGCATCGTCACATGGTTTAACTGCCGGTATTTCTTAGCAGTACATGAGATAATAGCGTGACTTATAGTCCATGTCTTACATGGGGCAGGTTACCTAATCTTTTGGTACCTCAGTTTCTTTGGCTGTAAAATGGGGATAATAATAGTATTCACTTTATAAGGTTGTTGTGAGGGTTAAGTTAGATTCGCTTTGCTAATTTCTCACACAGTGAGAGTTAAATGGGTTCTGTGGACAGCTATTATTTTTTTAAAGATTTATTTATTTATCTCACAGAGAGAGAGAGAGAGAGAGAGAGAGAGAATGAGTGGGAGGGGCAGAAGGAGAGAGAGAATCTCATGCAGACTCAGGGCTCCATCTCACATGAGATCATGACCTGAGCCAAAACCAAGAGTCGCACACTCAACCAACTGCACCAGCCAGGCGCCCCAGGACTGCCGTTCCTTTTTATTACTGTTACCCAAATCGGATAATGGGGGTGGTGGGAGCTGTATGGGCTGAACAGCCGGATGTATGCAGGGGTGAAGACTGGTATCAGAGGGGCAATGTTGATTCTCTGATTCAAGCAGGGGGTGTGAGGAATGGTAGGAAGCCACACCAGTGACATCTAGAAGGCAAGGTGGATCAAGACATTTGGTTTGTAGATAAGACTGGGAACTATGCCAGAGTGCCCACTCTGGCTGCCCAGTGGGGATGGGGCGGGGGAGTTACAAGGACTGATCAGCCTGGGCTTGCTGGTCTACATGTTCTCTTTAAACTCGCATGTTCTCTGACTGTAACAGCCCCCCTTTGTTGAGTTCCACTTCGTGCCAGGGCACTGTGCTAATCTCACTGATGTCTTGTAAGATTCTGTTATCAACCCTGTATGTTTGATGATTTCATTAGGTCAATTTTATAGGAGAAACCAAGGCTCAAAGAGGTAAATGAACATGTTCAAAACCACGTGGCTATTAAACACCAGAGCTGGAGTGTGAATCACTTTTTTTGACTTTGCCTCCGGCACCCAAGTCCCGGTGCCACAGCGCCTCGCGGACGTTCTCCATTGTCTCCCAGTGTATCAGGAAGCAATATTCCTCTCTCCTCACCTCCTTCCACTCCTCCCTCCTCCCCCTACAGGTCTCCACCTCCCAGGCCCACAAATGCCAAGCTCACAAGTCATCTGTTTTGCCAAAATTCTGTTCCGATTTGATAAACTCTGGCCGGGCCAGCTCACTCAGCATGATTCAGCCAGAGAGAAGAGCGAGGCTGCGTGCCCGGCGTGCCGACTGTCTGAGCTCAGGCAGGATGGGCGGCGCGGGGACCTCAGCCTGACAGATGGCTCCACTCGGCTGTCTCCCTGGGCCTGATGCCAGGGGCAGCGCTCCATCTCTGCAGGGGGGAGGGCGGGAGCCAGGTCGGGTGATTCTCACATGCGTGGCTGTCTCTATGTGTGTGGCTAGCTTGCATGGGCAAGGCTGCGTGCGACCTAGAGTACACATTTGTATGCAGTCGGCGTGTGCAGCTTTATCTCTGTGCATGTGGATGAATGTGTTTGTGTCCGTGTGTGTGTGTGTATTTCTGTGCATGCAGACAGGTGTGTGTGTGTGTGTGTGTGTGTGTGTGTGTGTGTGTGTGTTTGAATTTTAAGTTTGCATTCATCCTGGTAGCAAAATCATGAGCATGAAAGAGAAAAACAGTGGGGCACCTGGGCGGTACAGTCGGTCGAGCATCCAACTCTTGGTTTCAGCTCAGGTGGTGATCTCAGGGTTGTAAGATCGAGCCCCGGAGCAGGCTCTGCCCTCGGCATGGAGTCTGCTTGAGTTTCTCTCTCCCTCTCCCTCTGCCCCTCCTGCTCTTGCTCTCTAAAATGAATAAATCTTTAAAAGGAGAGAAAGACAGGGAGGCGGGGAGAAAGGGGCCTAGCCTTCGAGAATCCAGTCTTCTGAGTGTTCCCCTCTGTGGTCCAGCTGCTGCACACCCCTCCCTCCAGCTCTGTCCTCATCTCAGGACCAAGTAACGGCAGCAGCAGCAGCAAGCAGCCCAGCCCCAGGGCCAAGTGCAGGCTCTGACCGAGTTTCAGTCAGTTCTAAAACAACTTCCTAGTTATACCTTCTCTCTAAATAGCAGTACTTAACTTTTGTGAATCCAGGCCCCCTCTGAAAATCTGGTGACAAGAATGAATCTTCTTTCCAAGAAAATACCCTCAAAACATACAACTTTCCATACAGTATCACAGAATTCGAGGGGCCCTGCAAAGCCTACTAGAGACCTCAGTTAGGAAATAAAATATTATACAAACACTTACTGAGCGAGTTCTAGCTTACTGAGCCTTTGTTAGAGAGATAAGAAGTGCATAGAGGAATAAGGTGGCCACTGTTTGTGAAGAGTGGACAGTCTAGTAGGAGAAATGAAGGTAAATGCATAACCACAGGCCACCGTGACAGGTGCAGTCATGACTGAGTGAAGGAACTGCTAGGGCATGGGAGGAATGAGAGACACAGTTCTTGAGGGCTTTCAGGGAAAGGGTCCCTGAAGACATAGACACTTAAGCCATAACTTGAAATATGAGAAACCACTGTCAAACAAAGAAAATGAGGCAGGACTTTGTAGGTAGAAAGAAGAGCACATGAAAAGTCAGGGGGGCGGGGCGCCTGGGTGGCTCAGTGGGTTAAAACCTCTGCCTTCAGCTCACGTCATGATCTCAGGGTCCTGGGATCAAGCTCCATATCGGGCTCCCTGCTCAGCAGGTCGCCTGCTTCCTCCTCTCTCTCTCTGCCTGCCTCTCTGCCTACTTGTGATCTGATCTCTCTCTCTGTGTCAAATAAATAAATCTTTAAAGAAAAGAAAAGAAGAGTCAGAGGGAAGCTGTGTTTGGGGGGAATACAGCTGGGAGAAGCAGGAGGTAGGGCTGAAGATGACATCTGGGGGAAGACTCTGAGAGCCTTGTACATGCTAAGCTAAAGGTTTTGGGTTTTAGCCTATAAGCGATGGAGAACAATTAGAACTTTTTAAACAAGAGAGTGACATGACCTCCTTGGTGTTTCGTAAAGACCACAGTGCACCCAGCACTTTACCCAAAGACCAGATAAAGAGGCTGTTGCAATTGTTTGGGTGAGAGATAATGAAGGTGTGAACAACAGGAATGTGGGAAAACGAGGGCATGGGTTTGAAGAAAAGAGGTGTTTAGGAGAGGAACTAGTCAAGAATTAGGTGCACTAAATGTACAGGGGTTAAGAAGAAAAAAAAAGGAATAGTTGAGCATCGCTTCTGTATTCTTAGCTTGGGAAGAAAGGTGGATATTACCGCCATTCACTGTGATGGAACCAATGTACAGATTAGGTTGTTGGGAAAGATAATGAGTTCTGTTTGGGACACATTGTGAGACATCAAACTAGAAGTGTGCATCAGGCAGTTGACTCTTTAGGCTTAGAGTACTGGGGAGAGAGATTCAGAAATAGAAGTTTGTGAGTTGTAAACAGGTGAATGACAACTCAAATCATGGGTAATAAATGAGATCATGCAGGGAGAATGTAGATGTGGAGCAAGAAGAGAAGCAAGAAAGCAATGAACATTTAAGGGTACAGGAAGGGAGAGGAATTAGTGAAGGAGACAGAGGGAAAATTCGTAGGGTTTGGAAGGATGGAAATGACACCAGGATGGTGTGTGTGTGTGTGTGTGTGTGTGTGTGTGTGTGTGTGTGTGTGTGTAATGGAATATTCAGCCATAAAAAAGAATTAATTCTTGCCATTTGCAACAACATGGATGGAGCTAGAGACTATAATGCTAAGCAAAATAATTCAGAGAAAGACAAATACCATGTGATCTCATTCATTCATAGAATTTAAGAAACAAAACAAATGAACAAAGGGAAGAAGAGAGAGAGAGAGAGAGATACAAACCAAGAAACAGGTTCTTAACTATAGAGAACAAACTGATGGTTGCCAGAAGGGAGGTGGGCAGGGGATGGGTGAAACAGGTGATGGGGATTAAGGACTGTACTTGCTATGATGAGCACTGGGTGTTGTATGGAGGTGTTGAATCATTATATTGTACACCTGAAACTAATACAACACTGTATGTTACTATAATGGAATTAAAATTAAAAGCTTAATTTGAAAAAAGAAATGACATCAGGAAAGAGACATTTCCTGGAAACTAACAGCAAACAAAATTTTTTAAATAAGGGAGTGGTCATTAGCGTCATAGCCTAGAAAAAGGTGAAGTAAGTTGAAGATGGATGTAAAAGTCTTGCAAAACCAGAAGATAGAAGACTAGAAGGAGAAGTGAAATACACGAAACACTAACCAGAGTTACTACTCTAGAGAATTATGGAAGTTTTTTAGTACTCCTTTTTATAGTTGTCATCTAAATATTCCCAGACCAATCCAATGTGTGTACTGAATTTGAACAATGAGAGAGAATACCTGGGGAAATTGTGGGAGTAATTGGAATAGGGGACTTCTACTTCCAGCCAAGATGGAGTAGCAGACACTGGATTTAACCTCCTGTCTAAAACAATTTATAAAACCACACAAAATATATGAAATAACTCTTTTCAGACCTTGGGCAATAGGCAGTGCAGGGCACAGATCCCAGAAAAGTGGAAGAAAAATAAGATGGGTCCAAGTTCTGTACCACATTATTGCCTGGAGAGAATTTTCAGGCTGCAGTGCGTAAAGGGGCAACCTAGGCAGAACTGGCAGATTCCCTGTGTGGAACAGAGGTTGTTCGGAGAGATCAAGGTGGCTAGAATTCACAGGGCAGAGTACCACACAGGACCGAGTTGCACAGAGAGAACTCTGGAGATCCACATAAAGTTCTCTTGGAGTCTTCAGCCAAGTCCTGATAATTGTATGCATTTGAAGAAATCGCTTGAGGCCGAGGAAAGAGCACTTGAAAGCAGGTGGAACAATTCTTGGAGCTCACACAAGGTTGGAAATAGTTTATATTCCCAACAACTAGAGTGAAGGAACCTCTTAATGTGTTGGGCATGGGGCGGGTACCATATCCAAAAGATATGGCCTCATAATGGAGCCAAATTACGCCTAAACTAGACTCTGCTCTCAAAGCAACCTCAAAAGGATCAAACTCTTTCCAAGTAAGTTGACTGAATCCTAGAACAAAGCTCAAAATAATTAAGGAATAAAAGAGTCCACTGCTCTGGGCGCCTGGGTGGCTCAGTGGGTTAAAGACTCTGCTTTCGGCTCAGGTCATGATCTCAGGGTCCTGGGATCGAGGCCCACATTGGGCTCCCTGCTCAGCAGGGAGCCTGCTTCCCCCTCTCTCTCTCTGCCTGCCTCTCTGCCTCCTTGTGATCTCTCTCCCTCTGTGAAATAAATAAATAAAATCTTTAAAAAAAAGAGTCCACTGCTCAACCATGTAAAGTTCACAATGTCTGGCATCAAATCAAACTTGCCAGACATGCAAAGAAGCAGGCAGATCCATAATGGGAAGAAAAATCAATCCATAGAAATAGACTCCTAATACCACTGATGCTAGAATTTTCAGACAAGAAAAATAAAACAGGCTATAAAATATGTTAAAATATAATATATAAAATATAATATGAAATAAAATATAAACATATTTCATATGTTTAAGAAGACAGAGGAAAGCAGGAACACGGACCACCTTTCATCTCTGAATTTTCCCCTTAGTTTTTTGGAGGTTTCTTCAATTTTAACTTCCAATCCTCTTATTGAATTTTTCATTTTTTTATTATGGTTTTCATTTTCTACAGGCTCTGTTTTGACTCTGCATGTTCCTTTATTTTAAAAATAGCAAGGAAAGATCTTCTTTTGTCTCTTTGAGCATATTAATGATAGTGATTTAGAAATTTTCCTTTTCCTGCATTATCTTTCTTTCCTCCAAATTACATTTATCTGCTTGTTTGTTTGGTCTTTTCTTTCTTGTTACAAATTTTACTCAGATGCCTGTTAATCTTTGCTCTTGTTGAAGAAGGGACACTAAACACTGATTAAAAGCATTGAACACATGGGCGAAGTTTGTTGGTCTGGAATTCTACTGTGGAATGATCTCTGGTCATTTGTTAAAGAACCCCTCAATGTTAGTACATTCTATGTATTTCCTGTTTGGTTGATCAGATCCTCCAGAAAATGTTTTAATCATGTCTGGAGGATGATGCCTGGCTGCTTGTGTTCTGGAATCCAGAAAGGGGAAGAGGGCTGGGAGGTCTCAGGGTTCGGCCTTCAGTAGATATATATTTATTAGCCCACAGATGGGCCATGCATCCCTTAATAAAGGGATTCTCTCTTTCTCTATTTTTTTAATTTTTAATTTTTTTTCAAAGTAGGCTCCACTGTGTGGAGTCCAATGTAGGGCTTGAACTCACGACTCTGAGATCCAGACCTGAGCTGATATCAAGAGTCAGACACTTAACCAACTGAGCCACCCAGGAACCCCCTCTCTTGTTTATTCTTTCTTGAGAATAACCCTTCAGTCTTCAGCTGGAGTAGAGAGGGGGTAGTCACTCAGCCACTCTAAAATGTAGAGGACTGTAAGAATCTGTTTCTTAAACAGTGTTCACTAGATTTTCCTAAATTTAGTTTCCATCTCCTTTGTCCTCAGTTCCTGAGCTTTTTGATGATTCCATAGTATAGATCAGCTTGGTTCTCTGTTTTTCCCTCTTCATGTATAAGATTTAGTTTCTTAGATCTGCCAAGTCAGTTACTTGTCCATTTGCTTTCCAGATTCCAAAATTTTATTGCTCCTGTCTCCTCTCCTTTCTCCCCTATCCTGATGAATCCCTGCTTCTTTAAATCCTTTTACTCTGGTTTTAATGGGTTTTCAGGAAGGAGTAAAATTGTATATATGCATTCAATCCACCATCTTTAACTGAAAGCTCTTGAACACTTTGCATTAATTCATGGATGCAACTCTGAAGGTTTGGATTATTGTTCCCCTTTTACATGTTAGAGGGGAAATAACTTAATTATCCAAGATCACACAGCCAGTAAAAACTCAAGTCTGTCTAAGCACTATCTACACAAATATACACAGCAGAAGTTGCAAACTAGAAACCTGCAGACACACATAGCCCATAGATTTTTGTTTGGCCCCCAGAAGGTTTTTAAACCTGGGAAATTTGAAATAAAAATCAACTGTTTGGCTTTGCTTGGAAAATCCAAAGATCTAGCAACAGTGGACTTGCATTCCTGAAGGACAAAACCAACTAGAATGGAGTCGCATCTGCTTGCTTTAAATGTAGGACCCTCTCTTTAGTTCACCACAGTCTCTAGCATGCTCTATGCCCTTATGCCTGCTTGCAACACTCATAGGCCACCTACCTGGCCCCCGTTTTCATTTGTACGTGACATTAATTTTCAAGAAGAAAGCGAGTCTTATTATACACACTGTTCTGGACCTTGCTTTTTAAAAACTGAATTGTAGTAATTATTTCTTATGTCTGTTTATCTGTTCCACTCACAGCCATTCCTTTCACTATCCCTGGGAATCTGATAACAAGCAAAGGCCTCCTGCAATCAGGTCCTTGTCATTTGATCCTGTTCCCCTCATCCAGAGCTGACTAATGCAAGGGGAGATACCTAACCCTCACTGAGACAATGAATACTCTCTCCTGGGAGTTTGAAACTTGGAATAGAGACTCCCGAGGCTGGGATTCACTAGAGTTGAGTCACTCTAACAGCAGCATTCTAGAGAGAAGTCCCATGAGTTCCTACTACCAGACTTCCCAGGGCTGCCCTCATTCCTTCCCTAACAAGCTTTGGTTATTTGATAATTCATTGGATTTTATGAACTACCCCAGTATCCTTCCAATACATTCATCACATACACACATTTTCTTTTGCTTAAGCCAGAGTTATGCATTAATTTCTTATAAAACCATCTCCCCCTTTCCCTATTGATGCTGCTACCACTTTCCAAGCTTTATAAAAACAATACCATTAAGGATTTTAAATTAAAACAGGTTTATGAGATATAATCCACATGCCATAAAATTCACCCATTTAAAGTATATAATTTGGGCACCTGGGTGGCTCAGTGGGTTAAAGCCTCTGCCTTTGGATCAGGTCATAATCTCAGGGTCCTGGGATTAAGGCCCGCATTGGGCTCCCTGCTCAGCAGGGAGCCTGCCTCCTCCTCTCTCTCTGCCTGCCTCTCAGCCTGCTTGTGATTTCTCTCTCTGTGTGTCAAATAAATAAATAAAATTTAAAAAAACCTTAAGTTTAAAATATATAATTTAATGGTTCGAAGTTAATATTAATATTAATATTATCATATTTGAATATTAATATTTTAATATTCAAAGTTGAGCACCCACCCTCACAATCAATTCTAGAACACTTTCATCATTCCAAAACAAGTCTTGTACCCATTGGCAGTCAATTCCTACTTCCTCTCAATCCCCTCCCTCCTCAGCCCTAGGCAACCACAAATTCTGTTTCTATAGATTTGCCTATTCTGGACCTTTCATATAAATGGAATTATGCAATATGTGGTCTTTTGTGACTGGTTTCTTTCAGTTGGCATAATGTTGTCAAGGTTCATCCAAGTCATGCCATTTCTCAGGACTTCTTTTCTTTGCAGAAAAATATTCCATTGTGTGGCTATGCCATATTTTGCTTATCCGTGTTAATGGATATTTAGGTTGTTTCCACTCTTTAACTATTATAAATAATGTTGCTGTGAATATTCATGTACATGTTTTTGTGAGGATGTGTTTTCATTTCTCTCTTGGACTTGGGAATGGAATCACTGGGTCATATGGTGATGCGATGTTTCACCGTTTGAGGAACTTCCAGGCTGTTTTCCAAACAAGCAGCACCATTTTACGTTCCCACCAGCAGTGTATGAGGACTCCAGTGTCTCCACATCCTTAGCACTTGTTATTATCTGTCTTTTTGATCATAGATATCCTAGCAGGTGTGAAGTGGTATCTCGTTGTGGTTTTGTTTTGCATTTCCTTGATGTTTAATGATGTTGGACATGTTTTTATGTGCTGATTGGCCATTTGTTTATCTTTTTTGGAGAAATGTCTATTTAGATCCTTTGCCCATTTTAACTGGGTAATTTGTCTTTTTATTTATTGAGTTGTAGGAGTTTTTTATATTTTCTGGATAGAGGTACCTTACCAGATGTATGATTCGTTAAGTTTTCTAATATTCTGTGGGCTGCCTTTTCACTTTCTTCATGGTGATCTTTGAAGCACAAAAGTTTTAAGTTTTGGTGAAATCCAATTTATCTACTTTTTTCATTTGTGACCATTAACATTTTTTTTTAAAGATTTTATTTATTTATTTCACAGAGGGAGAGAGATCACAAGGAGGCAGAGAGAGAGAGAGGGGGAAGCAGGCTCCCCGCCAAGCAGGGAGCCCGATGCGGGCCTCGATCCCAGGACCCTGAGATCATGACCTGAGCCGAAAGCAGAGGCTTTAACCCACTGAGCCACCCAGGCGCCCTGACCATTAACATTTTGATGTATATTCCTCCCGATATTTCCTATGTATTTTTAACAAATGTGAGACAATGTATACCTCATTGCTTTATAGACTTAATAAGTTGTGAACAATTTCAATGACTGCACATCATCATTATAGTCTTCATAGTGTATATTGCATGAACTTCCCATAATCTGTTTAAGTCATCACCTAGAGATGGATATTTAGGTCATTTCCAATATTTTACTATTTTACTATAACAAGCATCTTTGCACACACATCTAAGTTACTTGACAGAAGAAACCAGGATTAAAGCATGTGACAGGGGCTGGGAACAGCATGATGAAGGTCAAAGAGGAGGGGGAGCTCATCAAGGCTATATGTGTAAGCTGTGTAAAGGAGAATAGGAGAAGCTAAATCATGGCTAAATCATTGAGAAGCTCAGATGCCAGTTTAATAAGCTTTGATTCTGGAAGTCATAGAAGTCTTTTAAATGGGGGTTTGACTTGATAAAAGTCATTTGATTCCACTTTGATAGAGTGAGAGAAATGTATCATATAGGTCATAAGACACAGAGAAATCAAATTAGGTGATTTTGCAATAAAAGAATTGTAGTGGCATTTGCCTGAGTAAATGTCAGTAGAGAGGAATCCGAAGACTAAAATGTATGTCAGAAAGAATGTATTTCTTTTTTTAAAAGTGCACAGAGGTAAGTAAAGACTATGTGTGTTAGTTAGGCTAGGCTATGCCAAAGTAAAGAACAACCCCCCAAACTTCAATGATTTAACAACAAAAATTTATTTGTTGGGGGGACTGCTGCACACAGTCACCAAGTAACTTAGGGTGAAGGGGGCTCCATCATCTTGAAGTTGTAACTTTGGAAGACAAAACCCTCCTCACAATTACCTCAGCCATTGAAGAGCTCATGGGAAGATCACATGCCAGCTACTCTATGCTTTGGTCCAAAGTGAGATGCTAGTCACCTAGGCCTGTCTAATGTTAAAGGAGCTGGGGAATGTGTCGAGTCCATGGACTATCTGGTGAGAACCACTGTCCTGGATGTTGGGAGAGTAGGCTATATACAAATTGTTATCAAGGGAAGGAGAGAGATGTAGTAGTAGCTAGGGTGTTAGGAGGTGAGTGGATTTTGATTTTTGTTTGTCTAACTGGAAGAGAATTGAATTTGTTTACAGGACAAGGAGTGAACGGCAAGGCAGCTTGGTATTAGTCCTAGAGAAGGTGGAAGAAGGAAGTATGGGCCTCAGAAAGGAGACATGACCCTCTTTCTCTGAGATGGGCAGGAAGGAAGTGAAGGAAGTGCACTTAGGTGAATGTGTGGGTGTAGAGGCAGGAAACTGAGGATGTTCACACCTGATATTTTTAGTTTCCTAAGAAGTAGGAAGCAAGTCAATTGCCAAACATGGTGGTAGTGGTGGTGGTGGTGGGAGGGATCAGAAGTCAGTTATGTGCCTTTTGGAGTTTGGAGAAGGTTCTCAAATCTGTCTTCATGAAGTCATCATTCATTGAATGGACAATGATAACAGCTTATCTGGTTTACTTGTTCAACCTTTCCAATGTACTACAAATGGTTGACCCTTTTTAAAAGACAGGGCAAATCAAGTGATGCCATCCTCTGCATAAAACTGGTTCAAAATCCTTAAAGTACCCCCAAAGATCTGGCTCATGTTGACTTCTCCAACCTTGCCCTCAGTGCCCTCCAGACAGTCATAGGGCCCCCTTTCATTTCCTTCCTTCTTCCTGCTCCAGGACCTTCACAGAGACACTTTCCTTCACCTAAAAAGCCCTTCCCTTCCACCACTTTCACTGCTCTCACTTAGCTAATCTGAACCCTTCCTGTAAGCCTGAAATTAAGAGTCAGTTTCTCAGGGGGTCCTTCTCTGACCCAGCAGAACAGGGTAGTAGGGCTTCCTGTTGTGTGTTGTTACCGTACTTGGGATTATTCCCTTTCCAGCGCTCTTCACAACCGTGATTCCATGTTTGTACACAGTGGAAGAGGTCTCTTTCCCCCTCGAAGGCAGGCACTGTGTCCACAGACCGGTTTCATCTGCTGTAATGTGTTTAACGTGTAGCACATAGCCTGGCATTTAACAGTTGATAAATATTTGCCCAATGAATGGAGGGGTGAAACAGTTTCATTTGTCAATGAATTTGTACCTCTTGTGAAGAGATGACTGAGATTGCAATACCTATGAGGGCCCAGTCAAGGATGACCACAGAATTGCTTTAAGAGCCAGTCTCTGTGGTTATATTCAGCTGCCCGAGTGTAAGGGTGAAGGCAGAGGTTGGACTGATACAAAGTTTAAACTTTTCAGAATGGGTGTGACAGAAAGGTTGATGCTGGTTTTCATGCTGCCCTCCAGGTCTAGGCCAATAGGGAAGGAAGAGAAATAATAAGGGGAGTGATGGACTTGGAAGAAAACAGGGAGGCTGAAGGCCTGGTGCTAACCAGGGTGTCCAGGAGCAGGCCTGGTGGAGTCAGAGAGTGAGAGAGCTGAGAGCCGGGGATGATGTCAGAAATGCAGGGCAACAGACCTCCGGATCTCACAAGTGAAGTGGTTCCAGGTTCTGAGAAGCTCCAAGGCATAACGGTGGCTGCGAGGTAGTGGTTATTGCTGCTGCCAACATGAAGCAACAAGGAGACCAGGTTGGTAAATGGCTTCACAGAGGGAGGACTCCTGGGTGATGGCAGGACTTGAAGTGGAGAGGACTAGTGACCGAGGCGGTCAAACAACAACCCCTGCAGGTAGTGTGGAAGGTAGCGTATGCCTCAAGGACAGGCGTACCCATCATTCCCTCCCTTCTTGGGCCACTCATTCAAGAGTCAAGACCCCAGGACAAGGATCTGATGGGTTGAGCCGGATAGCATAAACCCCAAACGGGAAGTAAATTTACATGTGGTAGAAGTGTAGGGGTAGGTTAGCATTGACAGGGCATGGCAGGACGGCCAGCGGGGTCCCCAGTGGAGTATGTGAGCATAGGCAGCTTGTAATTATGAGATTGGAAGAGAATATAGGGAAGATGTGGCCCTGAGGGACAGCCAGGTTTCCATGAAGCAGGAGGTGAAGGCAGTAATCTGCCATGAATTTAAGAGTTCATAATGGAGAGGTTTCTGTCTATTTGCTTGTTTTATAATGGATTAAGGGTGTTCCAGCAGCAGAAGTAACAACATGGAATAGAGAGAAGATATGCTCTGAGTCAAAAGGTCAGTTTCATTTCTGAGCAACTTACTTCCTGAGCAACCTTAACCAATGACTTCACCTCTCTGAGCTCAGTTTTCCCATCTGTGAAATGTTAAAGTGGTAAGTGACTCCGTGTGAGGATCAAATAGATAATGGATGCAAAACTGCATCATAAACTCAAAAGTGTTGTCCACATGTGAATTACTATCATTATTGCACAATGAGTGAATGGGAGCATTTGGACAAAAATTGTTAACGCCGGACTCCCAGTTTAGAACAGTTCTGGGACAAAGGCAGGTAAATACCATCTCCATTTTACAGGTTCATTTATTCAAGAAACCTTACTGGGTGCTAACCCCACATCGGTTACTGAGCTGGGCAAGGGGATGATAGTAAGATGACTTGGACACAGTCCCTAACTCTGGAGTCATAGTCTGATGGAGGAGACCGACATGGTAGCATGCTAAGTTGTGCTATGTGGTATCACAGTGGAATAGTGTTGTGTGAGCATGGAAAAAGAGCAATTAGGGAGAGCCTGAGCAAGCTTGTGAGCCGGGCCTTGAAGATGAAGCCCAAGAAGAGAAGAGATATTCCACTCCCAGGGAGTGAGTGGTGGAGACCCAACTAGACAGAACACAGGGCCACGGACATGCAATTATGTGCCACCTCCCCAGTGCTCTTTGGAAAAAAGGAAAAGAAGCCTCTTTGGTCCCACACAGAAGCTTATTCTCTTTGCTTCTATTAAAGGCCTGGCTGCCATGGGAACAACACTTGCTTAGTCTCTTTGCTAGCTGTCAACAACTTACTGTCAGGGTGCAAAAGCATAGCTCAGATACCCTAGATATGAGGCATGCTGCTTCGGTCTCATAGCCTTTTCCCAACTGTCTGGTGATGCCCGTTATTGGCTGACTGCCCTGCCTTATGTGGGAACCAATGGCAGTTCAGTGGGTCAATGTGTGAGCAGCTTTCCCAGGAAACCAGCGGGGCTTTAAAGGAATCACTACTTGTCACACACCCCATAACTGTGTCACATCTGAAAGAGGTTGCTGGAAGACCCCTCTCCCATCTCCCTTTCCCCCCTATTTCCTTCGATAACAGTAAGGAAAACCTGATCCTATCTGGTTCCCATGTTCCTCAATCCCCTAGGTTCCCAAGCACTGATAGTTCCTTTCTCCCTTTTTTAAAGGGCGTTGGTGGGGACCCACCTCATTTCTGGAAACTTGGCCACCCAGGGCTGGGCCTTATTCCGATTTAATAGCCAACAATAATAAAAACCACGGTATAACCACTTTATAGATGAAGCTCAGAGAAGCTAAGAGATGAGGGGCTCAGGGTGGGGGAGCCATGTTAGAGGGGCAGAAGACATGAGACTGGACTGTATCCTGGGCAAGAGAATAAAGACTGTCAACTTAGGCTGTCCAGCACCCATGTCTCCCTTCCTAATGGCATCCTCATTTCTGCACATGCTACGTACAGTCTTGGCTGTGGACATCCAGCTGCCTTTCTCCCATTGGGGTCACCGAAGGGCTACGGGGTTCTGACAAGGAAATATAAGAAGTTATCTCCGTGTGGAGGCTCACATGATGCGTAGCCCACAGTATGTGTAGCAAACGTCATTTCTGCTTCAGCACTGTTACTCATTGTGGTAGGCAAGTCACTTAGCTATTCTTTACCTCAGGAAGGATGTAAAATCATCAGTGTTCTTAACACATATTAACTGCTATGGTTGTCATAATTGTTATTTGATTAGTCTTCAAAACAGTGAATGGGTTGAATCAACTGTGGTATACTGTAGGCAATGACAAATTACTCCAAGTAACATGGAAGCAGAAGTTGACTTGTTGATATAAATGTTTATATCATTGAATAAGGTCATAGTATGATACTTTGATTTTTTTAAAATTTATTTATTTGACACAGAGAGAGATCGCAAGTAGGCAGAGAGGCAGACAGAGAGAGAGGAGGAAGCAGGCTCCCTGCTGAGCAAAGAGCCTGATGCAGGGCTCGATCCCAGGACCCTGAGATCATGACCTGAGCTGAAAGCAGAGGCTTTAACCCACTGAGCCACCCAAGCGCCTGATACTTTGATTTAAAAATATGTATATATAAATGAATACATATCTGAAATGACATATACCAAAATGATAACTAGTATTTACCCGTATTTATCTTTAGGTGGTTTGTAGATATTTTTTAAATTTTGCCTTATTTCATTTTCTAACTTAAGGAGCAGATACTACTGAGGAGTAATTAAATTTTGAGTGAAAAAAGGCCATACTTACCAGAGAATCAAGGACTCTGAGTTGATTTCAGTCAGGGGCAAATGTGAGGGGTAGGGCAAGACAGCCAGGCTCCATGCAACAGTGATGGGCTCAGAAGAACAGTCACAGAATACTTCTGGATGGCATATACTGGGTTTAAAGGAAGGTCCGAGTCTGGCTATCTGCAGAATTCAACCCTCCAGGGAGGCTGGAGGTCAAAGCTCAGAGAGTAATATTTATCTGCTCCCTGTCTACCTTTCCTACTGTATCTTCTACCACCTTATCCCTCTGTCACAAAAAAGGAGAAAGAATCCCAGCCATTCCGTTCCTCAAATATACCAAATTCATTTCCACCTCAGGTCCTTGTTCCTGTCTTACTTCCCTGTCAACCCCGTTACCCTCTATCTACCAGCCACTATCTATCCCATTAGCCTATTTAGTTCCTGCACAGCACTCATCCACTCTGAAAATATTTGATTGTTGTCGCAAAAATGTAAGCTCAAGAGCACAAAGATTTTGTCTATCTTGTTCACCATATACGTGCTGGGACAAGAATGGTTCCTGCACAAAGTAGGAGCTCAATAAGAAAAACAAAAAACAAAAAACCTGAGTAAATGCAAAGTTGGAACTCCTCATAAAAGGGAAAGTGTTCAGCAGGGAAACCGAGGCAGAAATACAGTTGTGCTATCCAGACCAAGGAGTGTGGGGGGTCAGCAATTGTGACTTCATCTTTTGGGCTCCACTCAGAGTCAAGAATATAAGGAAATAAATACTACCACTCTTTTTTTTTTACTTTTGCAAAAAGCAGTTATCACATTAAAAAAAAAAAAAAAAGGTGATGACACTACCAGGGGAGCATGACACAGTCTGTATGGATGAGTTTATTGGAAAGGCTAAATGAGTAACTTCCTTAATGATGTGGAAAGTGATGCGGCTTGTGGCATTCCGGAAAAACTTGACACAAATTGTGCACTAAAGCAATTCCATGGAATCAAGTTTGATAGTTTAAAGGGTCACTAGTTTAAAAGGTTTTGGCTTGAAGTTACTATGACAGCTGAACATTTCTGATGCAACAAAATCCCCGGTATGCAGCTCTTAACTCAGCTTTTCTGGGCCACAAGAAAGCTGATAACTAGGGTTCTATGCCAAGCCTCTACAAACAAGTAGGGAAAATCAGAAGGGGTGGGGGGCGGTGGTTGAGACAAACTTTTATTCAACACTTTTTACATGCCACACACCCATCAGGCATGACTTCTCCTGTTTAGTAACACTGCAAGGCAAGCATTATTTCTGTTTTCCAGATGGGAAAAATAAAATAAGGCTAAAACAGACCAACTAGTCCAAGATCACTGTTCATCAATTACAGAGAAAAATCAGATTCTGGGTTTGACTCCAAAGCCTGTACACTTTACACTCTTGCCTCCCCAGAATTCCTGGAAATCCCCTTGATGAAATGTATTGCTCATCTTAAAAAAGGGGTGGGGTGGGGGGGACAATGATATGGCCAAAAAGGAGGCAGGAAATAACAAGGAAAAAGTCACAAACTATTAGGTTGAATCATATGAAATTTCTGCTATTTGATTTTTTGGGGAGAGGGGCCATAAAAGAGGCAATCTCATATCATTCCACATCTTGGTATTTGTCCTGTGGATGAAAATCACTACAACAATACTATTAAATACACATTATGTTTCATGCCATTTCAGTAACCTTTTAAGATGGGAAGGCTAAGGACAATTGTTCTCATTTTCCACGTGAGGAAAAGCCTGACTTGGCAACCCTGCCCACTTGTCAGAGCACCATCTGCCCTTGGAGTGCCTGTAACAATTGTTTTTCTAAAGGCTTCTACCTGTGCTCCACTCTCTGCCCCCAGCACGTCCCACCCTCCACATCACCTCCTGTCACAAGGTAACTCTGACTTCTAAACGTTCCTAACTGTTCTCCCACACCCTCCATCTATTCTCCCGACTGTAGCTGGAGGTTTCTTTGAATACAGATCTGGTGGTTTCACTCGTCTGCTTAAAATCCTTAATAGTTCTTCACCCCTACAAGATAAAGTTCAAATGCCTCAGCCTGCCCTCATGATCTGACCCTTGTCCACCATCTCTGGCCTCACCATCTGCCATTGCCCCCAACATGCCCATGCCGAGTAAACGTGTCTCTCTTGTGCCATGCCCTCTGTGACTTTACCCACACTGTTCTGTGGCTGGACAGGCTTTGCCGTCCCTTCTCTCCCACCCTCATCTGACATTCAGCAGGCAAATTTCTGCTTTTCAAGGTTGAGTTCCGATGTCACCTCTTGGTGAAACCATGCCTGACTTTCTTCTGTTACCAGTTTTCTGTGCTTTCTCAGCAGCTGGTACATTTTTCTAAAGACTTAACTAAAACTGGTGGTCTGATGAGGTATTTACGTGTTGTCATTAAAACACGAACCAACGTGTATCTTAACCGCAGTGACTTCAGGACATACCATGGCACTAGGCCTATAGCAGGTATTCTCAATCAGAACACAAGGGGCCTAGGAAGTCCCCATCCTGTGCCTTAGGTTAGGGAATGAGAGGAAAGTCTTATAGTGCCAAAAACCAGAGCATATTCTTACAGGGCTTTTCCAGAGGTCTTTTTTTTTTTTTTTTAAGATTTTATTTATTCATTTGACACAGAGAGATTACAATTAGGCAGAGAGGCAGGCAGAGAGAGGAGAGAGGAGGATCCAGAGGTCTTTACATTGAAGGCATAAGCCAGGGACTACCTGAATGTGGATTTGTACTTCCATTACCAAGGCTTGTTTTCATTAAGGTAAATGGTACCTAGGAGTATGTGATCTATATGACTTACATAAGAACATATGGATTTTCTATTTCACACAGACACCAAGGCCAGTGGTGGAGCACCTAGTAATCAAGTTACCCTGTGCTGACCCCATGACAGTAACACATTTAATTCGGTTTGATGAACAGGAGCAGCTTACTAGCAGAAAATATACGTATGCAATATAAAACCACCAGAGAAACACGTGGCCACAAAGATAAGCTATTGGACCAAGAACATTCAGCTAGCCAAATAACCCCATAATGGTTCTTTATTACTTTTTAAATTAGGCAGCAGGTATTAACATGTTAAAAACATCTATGGAAAAAAAATAACACTGACAAAATTTTTTTCTACCAACTTTTCTTGGACCTAAGAAAAAGACCACCATTATTTGATTTTAACTGTGGGTACACACTGGTCTAGCTTGTGGAACCTTAGAAATAATTTAAAAACCATGTTCTCAACAATCATACTTTCACTCAAAGTATGAGTAACAGTCATACCTTTACTCCAAGCACAGGATCATTGAAAAAAAAAGTCTGACCTTAAGCAACTTCGAGGAGGAAATTCTGATTATGATTAATTAAATTTACTTTTTAATATTGTTGGGCTTTAAGGAATGGTTTACATAGCTTAGCAAAGTTCAGTAATTTTCCAGATGGGCGTTTTCCCCCCTGTCCTGTCTGGTGAAGTCCTGTACGGTGATTCAGTCCCCACCCTCTTAGAAGAGAATGCAGTGCTTACTTACAAGGGGATGCCAGCTCCTGGGTGGGCCCAGAAGAAGCTGAGCTTTCAGCCACTTAGAAGCCCAAGAGATCAAGATCACAGATCTAAAAATCCACAAGAGCTGGATTCAGGGACTCCAGCCAATGAAATATCTTAGTCACACCCAGTGTCCTGAGGGGGTAGACAGCATGTATTTTCAAGATGTATTAGTGATAGGACAGATGTGATTTTGGTTTTCTATTCACTTGAGACACAGGCAGTGTATCTATAATATATCCTGATTCATCTGAATGCAGAAAACATTCTTACAGAACAGTATCTTTTTTTCCCAGCTAACATTATTTCATAGACATGTCAATGGTGTGATTTAATCCACACCCTGTTATCTTTATAGCTACATGCCTCATTCATTTGGTCACTCAGTAAGAATTTATTGAGCATCTACTATCTAGTGAGCATTCTGATACACACTATATATAATTTACACCATTTGCTCATTAATACTCATTTTGGGGTGTCCCAATTGTTTTTAATTTTCATTATTGAAAATACTACTATTAAAATCCTTGAACTTCTTTTTTTCAGGTAGATCTATCAAAATACTATTACCAGAGAAGAGTCTGAATAGGTCAAAGAATTGTATAGCTACTGTTGTATATGGTCAAGATTAAAATGGAGGCCAGGGGCGCCTGGGTGGCTCAGTGGGTTAAGCCTCTGCCTTCAGCTCAGGTCATGATCTCAGCGTCCTGGGATCGAGCCCCACATCAGGCTCTCTGCTCAGCAGGGTGCCTGCTTCCCCCCCCCGCCTACCTCTCTGCCTACTTGTGATCTCTCTTTGTCAAATAAATAAATAAAATCTTTAAATAAAGATTAAAATGGAGGCTTTGAGAATCATATGTAAAATTTATGGTTAGGCCACTGTAGCAGACTAGGATAAAATGACAAGAGTCTAAATTGGGGCAATGGTGGTAGGAGTGGGAAAAAGAGATGAGAAAAGTACCAAGGAAGGAAGAACATGGGAGTTGGTGCCTCATGAGATATAGAGCGTAAGGGAAGAGGTAAGGTGACCACTGGGTTTTGAGTATAAGCGACCAGACAGAGAACACAGCAGAGGAACAAGTCTGAAGGGCAAGAGATGTTCATTTTACAATGTTAAGTCCCTGTGGGTAATATCCAGGAGATATTCCAGTTGATTAAAAAATTTGTTGAAGAGGTAGCTGTAAAAACACAAGGCTTTTTAGTATGAATTTTTCAGCTGGGAACCCTGAAGGTCAGCTGAGTTATTTCATTTTACAGATAAGGAGGTAGGCCACACAGATATGTTTACTTTCAGAAAATTACATAGAGAATTGAGGTTAAACTTAAAAAGACTCACTCAGGACTATCTCAGCCCACCGTGCTGTATTCCATTGGTAAATCTTGTTGGTTTTACAATTATTCAAAAAGACATACAGAGTTGTTTTCTCAGAATCCCACAATTATACACAGAATCCCAGTAAAAGGCACAAATCCCACTTGCATTTAGTCACTGCATAACCAACTTCTTAATCAAAGAGATCCTGCCACAGCTAGGTGGAGAAAATAAAGAGAAGACGGTCAGACTGCCAGAAATGACTTGATCAGTGAGTGACTAAATACCATGTTGTTACTATAACCTGGCTGCACATAGCTCTGCGCTCAATTTTTAAAGAACTACTCATTTGATTGTCATTCTGAAAGCAAACAAAATCAGCGCATTCACCAGACCATTTATCATATGAGGTATATGGGTGTGGCAGTCACATTAGCTGTGATAACAATAGCTGATAAGCAGAAGTGCCAAGAGCTAATTAAAAAATTGACAAGACAAAAAAACGTCATTAAGTTGAGCATCAATGATACCTCAGTTAAAGAATTCTTAAGGGTGCCTGGGTGGCTCAGTGGGTTAAAGCCTCTGCTTTCCGCTCAGGTCATGATCTCAGCGTCCTGGGATCGAGGCCGCATCGGGCTCTCTGCTCAGCAGGGAGCCTGCTTCCTCCTCTCCCTGTCTCTCTGCCTGCCTCTCTGCCTACTTGTAATCTCTCCCTCTGTGTCAAATAAATAAATAAAATCTTTAAAAAAAAAAAAAGTGAAGATTCTAANAAGAAGTGAAGATTCGGGCGCCTGGGTGGCTCAGTGGGTTAAAGCCTCTGCTTTCGGCTCAGGTCATGATCTCAGCGTCCTGGGATCGAGGCCGCATCGGGCTCTCTGCTCAGCAGGGAGCCTGCTTCCTCCTCTCCCTGTCTCTCTGCCTGCCTCTCTGCCTACTTGTAATCTCTCCCTCTGTGTCAAATAAATAAATAAAATCTTTAAAAAAAAAAAAAGTGAAGATTCTAAGTTACTGGTGTTAAAAAAACAAAAGCACTCAAGTAGAGTATAGAATTGGGACCTAAATTCAGAGGGAGGTATGAAGAGAGTGAGAGCAGGTTTCCATCCTCTCTGCAGTGTAAGGAAGGAAGTGGAATGGGGAAAGAAGTGGAATCAACTGATGAGCTCATGCTCTGTGCGAAATAGTCACAATCGATACATTATATAACTTCATCCTCCATCAACTCTGTGACACAGACATTATAAGCACCTTCCAAGTACGAACACTGAGGCACAAAGAGAGTAGGCAGTGGCGGCAGTGTGTGACTAGCTGTAGGGACTTACTGTCTGACACCCTGGCTTTGTATCTGGGGTCAAGTCTTCCTTTTTTTTTTTTTTTTCAAGTCTTCCTACTAGGACTTTATTCATAATGAGTAACTTCCCCTCTCCTAAGACTGTAATCATGTATAAATGATGATATTAATGGTATTTCCTCAGTCACTGGGAAGATTATGTAGGTCATGGAGAAAGCACTTGTTAGGCCCAGCACAAATAAGCACTCAATAAACCAGCTATTTATCACTGCGTAAGGCGACCCAGCAAGTAAGAATACAGGATTCCACATTCTTCTGATTCTAAGCTGAACTCAACCCAACTGTACTGTACTCACCTTAGGCTCCCGAGATCCTGGTGGAGAGCGGAGCTCAGCGGCAGGGACAGGGAACGTTACTGGTGTGCAGAGAGTATGGGTGAGGGCTGTTAAGGCAAGCAGCTGATAGGCCTGAGCCTACTTTGAGGACAGCATTTAGAATTGTTAAAAAAAAAACAAAAACAACAAAGTATAATTTTAAACTAAATCTTGATTTAATTAAGGGAAAGGCTATAAATTATTAGCTAAGAACATTTACCAATGTGGAAAGAAAAAAATCACCAGTAAAACTACTTACTTTACCCAACATATAACACAGTTATTTCACTTCTGAAACTATTTAGTTTCTTTAAAAAAAATTTTTTTTAAGATTTTACGTATTTGTCAGAGAGAGAACAAGTATACAAGCAGGGGGAGCGATAAGCAGAGGGAGAAGCAGGCTTCCCGCGCTGAGCAGGGAGCCTGATGAGGGACTCAATCCCTGGACCCTGGAATCATGACCCGAGCTGAAGGTAGACGCTTAACCGACTGAGCCACCCAGGTGTCCCGATACTATCTAGTTTTTAAAACTTTGTGGCTCTCTTGTCTTTTTAGATATTGTGAAAGGAGTTTTGTCACCTATGTTATTTATAAATCCTGTAGAAAAGCTTCTCACAGATAGCAGAATAGCATTAGTATCAATCTCCTGGCCAAAAAAAAAAAATTACCTTGGTTTTCCTTCTTATAAAAACAACTCTAGGGGCACCTGGGTAGCTCAGTCAGTTAAGTGTCTGCCTTGGGCTCAGGTCATGATCCTAGAGTCCTGGGACTGAGTCCCACATCAGGCTCCTTGTTCAGCACAGAGCCTGCTTCTCCCTCTGCCTGCTGCTCTCACTGCTTGTACTCTCCCTCTCTCTGACAAATAAATAAAATCTTAAAAACAACAACAACAAAAAACAACTTTAAACTCTAATCACTTCTAATCCCAAAATGAAAGTAACTTCCTTAAGAGCTCTAAGGGAGCACTGAGAGCTCCCTCTAGTGTCATGATAGCTAAATATAAGGGCCATTTAAGTCTCCTAAGATTTACAGGTTTATTCATTCAATACCTTTATAGTATTAAGCCCTTGCTTGGTGTCAGATACTGTTTTTTCTCTTACCGCACATCATGGTCCTAATTATATGATATCTTCTAATATGAGCAACCACAACCTTCAAATGTATATTATATCCTAATTAAAAGAGCACAGTGTGAACAGCTTTTGTAAGCTATCCAATTCAGTTTACATTTATTAAGTGCACAAAGCCAAGAAAATGTTAATGAAGTAAATAGCTTAATGCGGGATAGATATCTGACATTTGTGTTAATTTCTTTCTCTCTGTTCTCATTTATGAATTTAAGAAAATGGCAATGTGAGCCAATCTGATCCCACCAACAACAGCTGCAGTATGTTGGCAATTTTCTGAGTATCAAGAGAGATATTCTAGATGTAGATGTTGAGACATAATTCCTTGAGATTTTAAATACTGGTTGCTTGTGAATATAAAACCAAAACCTTTAACATGCTAAGTTACTTTTCCTGTTCTATACCATCTATAGGTATTCTTTGAAAATGGATTCCCTGGCCAAGGAAGATCAAGATACACTGGGTTAAACCAAACAAATCTGCTTCTTTACCAAAGGACCTCTCAGAATTTCTAGTATGCTAATGTACGTGGTGAATCTCCAGTACAGGACAGTATGCAGCTTTTCTCCAACTTACTTGACTGTGGAATCCTTTTTCTCCCAGAATATCTAACAACATCAAGGAAGATAATATCCAATGGAACAGTTTGGGAAATGATCTAATCCAAAGTTACATCAGTTCCTTTGCTCTCATCATAAATCTCCAGCACTTGATTTAAGGCATCAAACTAAGCCTTTCCTGCATTCCTAGTATTTTACCCAGTGGGAGCCACTGACTTGGCTTTGAGATCTCAGTGCTGTGGAATCTCACATGCCTTGTAATCCTCTGGTTCTTTCTGAGTAAAAAAGCCAGTGGCTTCAAAGTTTATGACATCACACAAGGTATCAATATCCTTTATACTCCAAACAAATCATCTCACTCTGACTCGAGTGCTGAAATAGGAGACGCTGCTTTCACTCTTTCACAGACCTTATCTGCGGACAGATCCTGACTGTAGCCTGAAGCCTCGCTGAAAGACAAAGCATATAGCTCAATGTTCATACTTAGCTGAAAGATCAGACTACCTCAATCATCCCCAAGGAAGGCAAGGGCCAAAAGGACAGCACAATCAGACCCTAGGGAACTCAGCACAGAAAGCCACATGGAAGCATACTGAGCAGCGAGGGTGGCCAAGCGCCGGTGTGAAGGAAGGAAAGCGAAGGCTGAGTTAAGGCGGGGAGATGGTACGGGCCCAGCTCGCTTTTTGAATCCCCCGGAGTGGAGACTTCCCAGTGCTGCCTCAGTAACTGGCTGCAGCCAACATAATTCCACAAACATAAAAAAGACTCCGAGCTAAATGTGAATGTTTAAAAGCTCTACTTTGGATTATTACTTTTCATTATAATTCAGGATAATTAAGAAGAGTATGTTTATTTAAGTCAGGGTTCACAATACTCTTATAAACTGAAGATGGATCTGTTTTCTCAAGTTATTTGACACATTCCTCCTACAGCTCAATTCCAGAGAAAAGCTCTTAGAACACAGTAAGGCATTTTTTAGAGATACTGATGTCAAAATAATAAGTAAAAGTCTATCAAGCAAATCAAGGTCTGTATCATTTCAGATCACTGAATTTGTAAATTCTCTTAACAAAGTTTGTATATGCACAACTCAAGAGTAATTTAAATTTATAATAGAAACCTATAACCCAACTAAAAGAAATCCATTGCTACATAACCAAAATTAGGTAATTATATATTTATTTATAAAATAACAAAAGATTTAGGAATAGGTCTGTTTATTGTACTATGAAAATGGTCTTGGTACATGTGAGAAACATTATATACTTTGAGGACAGCATTCAGAACTGTTAAGACAAAGACAAACTATAATTTTAAACTCAATCTTGATTTAAGGGAAAGGCTATAAATTATTGGCTGGAATGCATTCAGCATGAACTCAGATTCTATATAACATAAAGCATGAAAGAGTATAAAAGATGTTGGGAGTCCAATAAACCCATACCTAAATTTTAACTGTAAAGCTGCAAGGACTTTTTGTTTATTCTTATATACTAGTTTTCTTCTGAGACAAGTTGATTTTATCTCCAAGACTTAAGGCCATTCCCTGTAAGGAAGAATGAAAATGTTCATAATTATTAAACCAATATAAAACCAGTACGTTATTGTATCTTAACCAAGCCCCCATTCAATGATACCACACCAAAATGAAACTAAGGATATACAAAACAGACTCACTAAAACTTTACTTTGTTAAGTACTTTTAGTGCGAGATTTGCAAATAGTCACTAGATTTGTACTTTGGATTTCAAAAAACTCTAGAGAACCCATTTCACAGATACCCTACAGGAATCAATCTTGGTTTAGGCAAATAATCCAGAGTGACAGGTCCAAAAAGTGGGCCATTTTAATGAAGCAAAAGTTCTATTTCTATTCAGAGAATATTATTATATATATGCATCTAATGTTTAAAACACTAGTATGGCAGAGAATACTACATATAGAAATAACGAAGAAATAAGTTCTTCCTTTTTGTTCAATTCAGAGATAATCTCAAAAAGAAAATACAAAACACCCAATTGTTACCTGACTCTTTGCACGAATTCTTATGTGGCCAGTAACAGGGGCCTCTGGTCCCTGTTGAATTGGCTTCTCAATGCTGACATTTGCAAGTGCATCTTCTCCAAATATGGACCGAGCATACAGGTTGGCTGCCATAAAGCCACAGTAACCAGAAAGAGCCTGGAAGAAATTTATGATATATTCAGTACTTCACTAAAGAACGACACATAAGCAAAACCCACCAGCATATATAAATTACCATTTAAAATAGAACTTATTATGTGGTGGTGGTTACATGACTACATAAATGTCAAAACTCATAGAATTATATATATGAAAAGTGTGAATGTTACTTTGTCTATGTAATACCTCAATAAAAGCGACTTTAAAGAAATAGCACTTATTCCAGTTTGCATATATACATTCCCTACTTACTTACAGAGTTGTCTGACTGCACCAGACCTTAAGCTCCATGAAGGAGAGAGAATTTTTATTTTGTTCATTTCTGTATATCCAGTAGCTCACAGAACACTGGCCATATGATATTTGTGTATTTGTTAGACTATTTGTTGAATAAACTAATATATGAATTAAAACCCATTTGTCTGGCAGAACTTTACTGAAAAAATTCGTATTATAAGATTAGCAGGAATTCTACAAAGAAAAAAAATTCCTTAGAGCCTCAGCTTCATTTTTCTTTCTTTTTGTTCTTTTTTCATACATACAGAACTTAGTAAAATTCTGTACTTGAACAGATATATTCTGACCCCCAATCAGAGCCAAGAGAAAAGGTCATGGACATTTTTAATCCAGTATCAAAACATATTTTGGAATTAGCCATTAGCTAAAAGGGAGAAGACTGAAAAGAAAAATGAATCTGACTATTCAATTCGGTCAGTGTATTAGGAACAAGCAGGTTGGTTTATTCCGGTAGAAAGAGGTAAGCAGATTGATGCATTCTATGGGATAACTTCTTTCAGTTAGTCCAGAATGACACTGCTTTTCTCATGCTGAACAATAACAAAAACACACTAAAGGAAATACAAGAAAGCCAGGAATCTGCCATACTACTATCTATCAGATTTAAGTTCTTCTCAGTCAAATCTTACCTTCTCTGGAGTGAGGCATTTCATGTTAGTTGACTTTAATATATGCTGTAAGTAGTCATTTAAATCAATTATATTTGTGTTAACTGTCACCTGTACAGAGGGGGAAGAAAGTCAAGGAGATCATAATCCTTATAATGAAAGAGTTGCATATTTCTGATCTTAGGGTTGAGAAAACAGACTCATATATCATATGGCACCTCCTTCCAAGTATTTAGTGGGGAGGGTGAGCAAAAAAAAAAGGTAAATGACATCTACAAATCCAATAAACTGCAAGCTGTTATCAGAACTTGCATATATAGATAACTTCATAAAAAATCAATATGCTGCATATAAAATGTTTCTAATAAAAATCAAGGCCACTGACTTTGTACAACCTCTTCTAGACACTGGATTCAATGGTAAGTTATTATTCATACATCCAAAGGATGGAATATTATTTTTAATGTCTTGATCAATCAGACTAATCATACAACTGCTACTCTCATTAGTTTACAACAACTTACCAAACTACTCATATAATTTCTGGTTAAGGCTAATTTGCAAGAAGAGCTATTGAGAGATAGCTTCTTTCATCTGATACTTTTTAGTGGGACTACTTTTATCAGAGAATTCCTCAATACTAGCCAAAAAGGAAGATAAGGAGTTCAAGGAAATCTCCCAAAGACTAACTTTGTTTTCCCATTCGAATTCAGCCCACATCTGACGGAATTCAGCATCTGTGCACGTGGCAGGCTGGATATAGTCCATGATGTCAATGTGAATATCACTGAGGACTACACAATTTCTGTCACTTGCTGCTCCAGAGACATCATAAACTGCAATATACACACACAAAAAAGGTCCTGAATCACCAGAGACAAATTTTAATTTTAAAAGTTTTAATATTTCCAAATAATAATTACGATATTAGCCAACTATTGATATAATGCTTATTCTATTCTGGGTTGTATTTTAAATGCTTTACAAAGATTTACCTCTTTAATACTTCCTTCAATCCTGTGTTATGGTATTATCATTTTCCATCTTATGGATGAAGAAACAAAGAGAAGTCACATAAGTTGCTCAAGGTCACCGATCTGATTAAGTGGCAGGGCCAGGATTTAAACTCAGTCAGTATATATGTAGCATACAAGTAGTAGTGTTCCCTCAGAAGTACTTAACTAATATTTCTGAATGAATATTGAGGAGTCATAGTATTTAATGATACAAGATTATTTACTTCTACGACTGCCTTATCCACAGCAGGAAGTTGTCATCTGATTAGAGCCTATCTTTCCTCCTTCTGGCCTCCTCTCTTGACATTCCCCTACTCTTATCTACTTTCAGTGAAAACTGAGGTCACCGAGAATAAGTTTCTTTAATTTCTAGCCCCACATCTAAAAACAAATTTCTCTCTCTCTGAATTCACACTCACCTCCTTATCCTTATCAGGGAAGTGCTGTCTCTTCTCTTCCAGATTCGTATTTCCTGCCATCTATGATCCCTGCTCTGGTTTAGGACATCACTCCAACACTCATTACCTCCCTGACTCTTATGTCTTTACCTTCATATTCTCTACTGACTCATCCCTTAGTCTATAAACATACTCACCTTAAAAAAAATTCTCCCTCATCCCCTGACTTTTTTCCATCTACTGCCCTCTCTCATTCTTTTTTTTTTTTTTAAAGATTTTTTATTTATTCATTTGACACAGAGAGAGAGATCACAAGTAGGCAGAGAGGCAGGCAGAGAGACAGGAGGAAGCAGGCTCCCTGCCGAGCAGAGAGCCCAATGCGGGCCTCAATCCCAGGACCCTGAGATCATGACCTGAGCCGAAAGCAGAGGCTTTAACCCACTGAGCCATCCAGGCACCCGCCCTCTCTCATTCTTATCAAAACCACAGTTCTACACTCAGAATGGTCTATACTCACTGTCCTTATTTCTCTACCTCCAAGTCTTCAATCTACCACCACTGCCCATGATATGCCACAAGCAATATTTAATTTCACTGATCACCAAAGCCAAAGGACTCTTCTTTTAGACTTCCTGTTACTTGACCTTTTGCAACTCCAGATACCTTTAGAAGATTTTTCCTTACTTCTTCTCCACTACATTCCAGGTACCTTTGTAGGATTCCCCTCATCTGACCAAGTTTTCAATATTGCTGTTCTCTTAGATTCTTCTCAAATATCCCCTCTTCTCACTCTTTCTGCCCTGATTTCTTCCATTCCCATGGCTTTCAAACAAGTATTTATCTCTAGTTTAGACCTCCTGTTCAAGTTCCACACTCATATCAAACTGCCCTTGGATATCTTTTAGATACTTTATTACTCAACCTGCTCAAGATTTACCTTAGTCTTGCTATCAAATTTGTTCTTCTCTCCTATATTCCATTTTGACGACTGCCATAAATATCAATACAATAAATCCAATAAAAAAATCTGAGGGTTACTCTAGCCACTTCCTCTTCAATCAGTCCATGTCCTGGGCATTCTATCTCCTTATCATCAATAATATTCAGCACTTCTCTCCAACCCAACCACTACTGCAGTGGTTTGAGCTCTGTTATCTCTCACCTGTGCTACTACAACAGTTTACTAGTTAGCCTTCCTGCCTCTTCTAATCAGTTCTCTACAGTGCTATCACAGAAATGTTTAATCATGGGCGTGCCTGGGGGTGGCTCAGTTGGTTAAGCATCTGACTCTTGATTTCAGGTCACGTCATGATCTCAGGGTCCTGAGATTGAGCCCCACATTGGGCTCTGTGCTAAGTGTGGAGCCTGCTTAAGATTTTCTCTCTCCCTTTCCCCCACCCCGCTCACGTGCGCTCTCTTACTCTCTCCCTTTAAAAAAAAAAAGGAAAGAAGGAAGGAAGGGAGCGAGAGAGGGAGGAAAAGAGGGAGGAACGGAGGGAGGGAGGGTGGAGGGAAGGAAAGAAAGGAAGGGAAGGAAAGGAAGGAAGGAAGGAAGAAAGGAAGAAAGAAAAAAAGGTAGGTTTAATCACTGAGAATTCCTTAAAGGCTCCATTCCTTTATAACCAGGACTAAGTCTGAAATCCTTAGCATGACAAGTAAAACTGAGCTCCCACTAACCTTCCTAACCTCATTATTTTTTAGAGCACTACCTACAGCCCACTTTGAATTCCAAGTATATCAAACTACTTGCATTTGTTCCAGCTGAATCCTTGCCTATCTGTAGAACACTTACTAATCTTTCAGAACACCACGTGAGCACTAGTTGTTCCACAAAACCTTTCCTAACCTTCCCTCCCCACTCCACCACCACTTTGAGAAAAATGACCAAATTCTACAGACTCCCACTTTACCTCGCACAAGCTTCCCTGTAGTACCTCCAATTATGTAGTACTTACCATTATACATATCTATTCTACTTATCTGTCTTCCCTCACTCAACCACATATTACCTGAGGAGAGATCTTTGGTCCTCACCATGGTAGGCCCAACCCTACCACAGAACTTACTTAAAAAAATGCTTATTGACTGACTGAATGCTTCCATATAAGTTAGTCCCTAGGTTCCTATGGAACCTATGTCTCTACAAAGTTTTAGACTCAGTTCAAAAGTTATCCTTTGATAACATATCCTCCTCCTCTATGAAGCCTTCTGTATGGTTAGCATTCTTCCTCTGATCCCAAAGCACATACTATATAAACTAGAACCTCTCACATTGTGTTGCACTTATATACATTTTACTTATCTATTTCCTCCTTTTGCTTGGCAGTTTCTTGAGGACAATCTCTATATGGCTCATTTCTGTACATCCATGAACATAGTACAATGCTTACTCTAAGAGCAGATGCCCCCATAAATGATGAGTGAATGAATGAATGGATTCAGGTTCTGTCCTCAAGAAATGTCATACAACTACTTATTACAGAAATTCTTTACTAAAAATATTTGAACAACACATGCTATAAAACAATTCCTTACCTATATTACCAAAAATTATTCCATTTTCTGTTGATGCTACTTTAACATTAGCTTTAATATTTGCAAAATCATGAGGAGCAAGAGTCAAAGGAGATGGTTTTTCCACAAGTTTCAGATCCCCTGAAAAAGATATGGTTAAAATATATATTAAATCACATATATACTCTCAAATCATAAATCTTATCTCCCAAAAAATAAAATCTTAAAATGTATGCAGCTTAATAGCTTCTAGCAAAGTAAGGAACAAGAGAAGAGTTATGATTCAAATATTTTGAGGACAAAATAATCATTTAACAGCTTATTATTTATATCTATTTGCACATTTTTTTTAAAAAAAAATTTTTTTTTCAAAGATTTTATTTATTTATTTGACACAGAGAGAGAGAGAGAGAGATCACAAGTAGGCAGAGAGGTAGGCAGAGAGACAGGGAGAGGAGGAAGCAGGCTCCCCGCTGAGCAGAGAGCCCGATGCGGGCCTCGATCCCAGGACCCTGAGATCATGACCTGAGCCGAAAGCAGAGGCTTTAACCCACTGAGCCACCCAGGCGCCCTGCACATTTTCTTTGAAAAGGTAACAGGTTTCTCAGAATAATTCTATATTTAGTTTGTGTGTACTTTGGACTTAACATTCTTTTTCAATGATTGAGTATAAAATTCTCAAAAAGCTTAAGTCTTAAACTATAGACTCCATTACAAAGAAAGATAATATAATCCACAGAAAGACTTACAAATTCTTAGAAACATAGTTCTTTATACAAGCATCAAGCTATGCTGAGGAAGACAGGGCAGAAGTATCTTTTCCCTTGATATCTTAAAGTCCTTTAACTCTTGCTTCCGCCACATGGAATTTCCTAGAGGTACCGCACTTTTTTTTTTTTTTAAGATTTTACTGGGACGCCTGGGTGGCTCAGCTGGTTAAGCATCTGCCTTTGACTTGGTTCATGTTCCCAGGGCCCTGGAATCAAGTCCCGCATCAGGCACCATGCTTGGCAGGAAGTCAGCTTCGCCTTCTCCATCTGCCCCTCTCCCCGCTTGTGTTCTCTCTCTGTGTTAAATAAATCTTAAAAAAAAAAAAGATTTTATTTATTTATTTGAGAGAGAGAGAGAGAGCACATGAACGGAGGGAGGAGCAAAGGGAGAAGCAGACTCCCTGCTGAGCAGGGAGCCTGACGTGGGGCTCAATACTAGCACCCTGGGATCATGACCTGAGTGGAAGGCAGCCCCTTAACTGATTGAGCCACCCAGACGTCCTGGTACTGCACTGTTTCTACATATAATTTATATTTTCCAACTTCAAAGCCACTACAGAAATGGTCAGAGAGAGTATGATTTATGTGTTTTTATTAAGAAGAAAAACACATCTCAAGTTACTAATTGTAATAATAACATATTACTTTGGCCACATGTGGTAGGTATCAGCTATAGACTCAGAAAATACCTAGTTCTGTTCTAAGGCAATTAAAAATTTAACTAAGTGAGCCATGTGATAAATCTATAACTTAAAGAACTCTTATTTATATCTAGAAAAACTGACATTTGCTAGGTTGAGCTTACTGAATAAACCTATCTGGATGTACCAAGAGGAAAAAACCTAAGAAAGTCAAGTATGACAGAGGTTCAGAAAATTGGAGCTGAAGGAGACTAAATATTAAATGTAAAACTAAGCCTTGATTAAAAATTCTTAAACTAAAAAGATCTTTTATACAAAACTTGTACATATCCCTTAATAATCTGTCATAAAGTCTTAACTATGTAACAAAATTTTTCCTTTATGATAAATTTCCTTACCCAGAGTAGCTAACTCTAACGTGCAGTTCTGCAAAGTATCACTGGTTTGGTTTACAACGAGTACATCCAGGACAATATCATACTGGTTGACATGAACATAAGCTTCTGCATATACAGGATCTGAAAAACCTGTCAACTGGGTGACCTGTCAAACAAACATAAAGAGAAAATCAAGTGACTGAGACAATTTAACCAAACATATCCTAGCCAAATGACTAAGTCTGTTAGGTAATTAACAAATGTGCTTAGATCAGACAAGTCATTTTGAAATTGATACAATAAAATTGTTGTGTAATATAGACGTGGTAATTGTAAATGGGACATTAGAAATAACAGGTACTAGAGTTTATAGCTCAGTAGGAAAAAGATATTAAATATGTTGAACAAATGCCTTAAACATGATCTCAATTTAAGAACTGAACAGATTTGGATACGTTTTCAGATAAATCCCTGAGTATCTCAATTCACTAGTTGCTCTCCAAAACTTGGGAACTAAATATCCAAATCACAGGGTAGTCCCTGCTACCTAAATTCAAGAACTAAATAGGTTATATATCAAGAAATGCTTGTAATTCCACAAAGATAAATTTTATTTGCTCCCCCCCACCAAAGTAAAACAAAACAAAACAAAAAAAACCCGAGTATAGTGCTTTTAAACTTAGTATTGTCACCAAAACTATGTGCAACAAAAAATAGATTAAAACTGTATTATATCAAAATGAAAAACTTTTGTGCATCAAAGGACATTATTAACAGAGTGAAAAGGCAACCTACAGAATGGGAGAAAATATTTGCCAGTCATACATCTGATAAGGGACCTGTGATTCAGCAATTTCACCCCTGGGTATAACCCAAAAGAAATGAAATTAGTGCCTCAAAGAGATATTTGTGGTCCATGTTCGTAACAGCATTATTCACAATAACCAAAAGGTGGAAGCAACCCAAGTGTCTATCGACAGATAAATGGATAAACAACATGCAGTATATATTCATAATGGAGTATCATGCAGCCTTAAAATAGAAATTCTGACACGCTCTACAGTATGGATGAACCTTGAAGATATCAAGTTAAGTGAAATAAGCCAATCAGGGCGCCTGGGTGGCTCAGTGGGTTAAAGCCGCTGCCTTCGGCTCAGGTCATGATCCCAGGGTCCTGGGATCGAGGCCCACATCGGGCTCTCTGCTCAGCAGGGAGCCTGCTTCCTCCTCTCTCCTCTCTCTCTGCCTGCCTCTCTGCCTACTTGTAATCTCTCTCTGTGTCAAATGAATAAATAAAATCTTTAAAAAAAAAAAAAAGAAATAAGCCAATCAGTAAAGAGCAAATACTGTATGACTCTGCTAATATAAGGTACCTGGAGCAATCAAATTCACAGTGATCGAAAGTAGACTGGTGGCTTCCAGGGACTGAGGGGAAGGGAGTGTGGGGAGTTACTGCTCAATGAGCATAGAGTCTTAGCTTTACAAGATGAAAAAAGTTCTAGAGATGGATGGGATGATGGTGATAGTTGCACAATGATGTGAATATACTTGGTGCCACTGAACTGTATACTTAAAGATAGTTAAGAGAATAAATTTAATATTATGTAAATTTTACCACAATTTTAAAAATAAATTATTACAAAATTTAAAAATGTATAACTGTAATGTTATCAATGTTAATTCCCATATTTAAGGGAGAGAAAGTGTTTTAGTAGTTCTAATTCTACTACTAACTTTATCTTGGAACAATCGATCTGAGACTATACTCATCAAATAGAAAGGACTATTTGGGGGTGCCTGGGTGGCTCAGTGGGTTAAAGCCTCTGCCTTCGGCTCAGGTCACAATCCCAGTGTCCTGGGATCGAGCCCCGCATTGGGCTCTCTGCTCAGCGGAGGGCCTGCTTCCCCCTCTCTCTGTCTGCCTCTCTGCCTAATTGTGATCTCTCTCTCTCTGTCAAATAAATAAATAAATTCTTAAAAAAAAAAAGGACTATTTGTGTCTGATTTGTAAATTTATGTATTTTAAGAGTAGAAAAACTTTCCTAATAAAATCCGACATGGAAGTCAACACACTAAGAATATCAAAGTGGAGCTGCCCTGTTTAAAGAAACAGGAGACAGAAGAAACAGGCCTGGGTGTCAGAGTAGAGGCCAAAGCCCTGTCCTTTAAAAGTTTTAGTTAATCTTTAGGGCCTTAGGTGGCTTAGTCAGTTAAGTGTCCAACTCTTAATATCTGCTCAGGCCTTGATCTCAGGGTTGTGAGTTTAAGCACCACAATGGGCTCCATGCTGGGCATGGAGACTAATTAAAAAATAAGTAAAAAAAAATTTTTTTTTTAAGTTTTAGTTCATCTTTAGGGATCTCCCAGTTTATGTGTTAGTCTACGATTCCACACACAACTGGAACAAGTTATAAAACCATCTACTAGGGCGCCTGGGTGGCTCAGTGGGTTAAAGCCTCTGCTTTCGGCTCAGGTCATGATCTCAGGGTCCTGGGATCGAAGCCCGCATCGGGCTCCCTGCTCAGCGGGGAGCCTGCTTCCCCCTCTCTCTCTGCCTGCCTCTCTGCCTCCTTGTGATCTCTCTCCCTCTGTGAAATAAATAAAATAAATAAAATCTTTAAAAAATAAATAAATAAATAAATAAAACCATCTACTACTTATAGTACTAGTGTAGAGTAAAATACTTTATCAGCATCTGAGTATAATTCATTTATTTTTAAAAATTTTATTTATTCATTTGAGAGAGAGATGGCACAATCTGGGGAGCAGCAGAGAGAGGAAGAAGCAGGCAGCCCGACACAGGACTTGATCCCAGGACCCTGGGATCATGACCTGAACCAAAGGCAGTTACTTAACCAACTGAGCCACCCAGGTGCCCCAGCATCTGAGTTTTAATTAATGTTTCATGAAACTATCAATCACAGTGATACAACTGATGTTATAGAACAAGTTATTTTTTCTTTTAAAAAACACTGGGACTAGCCACTTCCTAATTACTACTTTCTTAAGTGGCTCATTTAAATAATTTACCCATGTATTTGACATTTTGTTACCTTGTTAAGTTTAGATGCGAGGGGATCTGCTGCCTCCTTCCTCTGTGTGTTGCCCATTGCTGCCAGCAAGCTCAGTTGAAACTGATCTTCCTTGCAGTTCATTTCATTCTTTGCAGTTAGTTGCATAAAAGAAATGGGGTCATCGGGCTGTACTGTCACATTCCTCTTTTCAGATTCTTTCTGTTTTGAGAAAACAATACATCTCTCCTTAATAAGGAAAGAAAGACAGCTTTCTGTAGGCCTGTAACAGGGACAGCCCTCACACAGAACTGAAAAACCAACAAAATTTTTAAAAAACCTACAAAGCACTTTTAGAACTTACTCATATATACCTTACCTTCTGGGATAATTTCTCTTCTTCGAGTTTAGCAGACAACATATGAGAAAGGGACTGTCTGCATTCCTTATTGAAAATGTCATTCATTAAAGGTGAACATTCAGATAAAACCTTGAGGCACAGGGAAATTCGATCTACGTCATCATCTGTAATTGGCTTCTTAGGAAGAGAGGATTTTCCCAAATGAAGGATAGTGGCCATGAGCAACATAGCCTCAGCAACAAAAGACTAGAAAAGTAAAGAAATGAATTATTTACTGTCACAGTTCTCCAATTCAGTAATATCACTTTATTGTAATTAACAATCCAAGAACTAAACCTAATTTTCACTTCACCGAATAAGAGTTCAAATGCTTTAGATTTTTATCTCCATATATTTGATGCACTCTTTTCCTTCCTTTTTAACTGCCACCTTCTAATACCTTCATTAACCTTCAACTGAAAGATAGTAACAGCTTTTTAACTGTTTTCCCTTACTCTAATCCCTTCACATGCCAATGCTATCTTTTTTAAAATTCCAACTACAGGGGCACTGTGCAGCTCAGCTGGTTAAGCATCTGCTTTTGGCTCAGGACAGGGTCCTGGGATGGAGCCTGGGATCAGACTCCCTGCTCTGTGGGAAGCGTGCTTCTCCCTCTGCTTCTGCCTGCTGTTCCCCTTGTTGTGCTCTCTCTCTCTCTGTGTCAAATAAATAAATAAAATCTTTTAAAAAATTTTTTTAAAAATTCCAGCTAGGGAAAAGTTAAAAGAATAGACACACTTTATCAGTTGCTTACATTATGCCATATTTGCTTTCTTATTCTACCTATTCATGTATGCTTTCTTTTTTGACTAAACATACGAAAGTAAGGTTCTTTACCCCATAAGTACTTCAGCATAAATCTCTTAAGAATCAGGACAGTTTCCTATAGAACCACAGTATCATTATCTCACCTGAGAAACAAAACAATCCCCAAAACTTTACACTTAAATTCAAATAAATTTTCCTAATGTCACCAAGTGTTTTTATGTTTTTTTAATACAGGATCAGCTTTATGCATTTTATTTGGCTGTTATTCTCTTTAGTCCCTTTTAACCTAGACCAGTCCCCCTGATTTTTTGTATTGTTTTCCACCACAATGAGTTTTTAAAAAAGGCTAGGCCAGTTGTTCTGTAGAATGTCCCCCCACTTTTGGATAGAATACCAGATGTTTTATATCTCTTACTGTATTGCATTAGGAGGTACATAATGTCAGGTTGCCCCATTACTGGTGGTGCAAAGTGTGATCACTTCCTGCTGCTACCTAACCCTTATTGTGTACCAATCACTTCACTCTACACACAAGTACCTTTAATGACTCCCAATAGCCTTCATGTTGAAGTCCATACTACCTAGCCTGCTATTCAAGGTTTCCACAAGTGACTTCAACTTGCTTTTTTAGTGTTGTATACAATTATCCCGACACATGCTCTATACCCTTGCCAACCCATCTTTGGCTAAGTGCTGATCTGCACACGTGCATGAAAAGACTACCAAAGTCCTGGGAGTGAACCAGCAGAAGAATGAGTATAATAATCCTGAGTCTGGATACAGTCTCCAGAAGAAGAAGAAAGGGGAAGGGACAGGAAAAAAATAGCTATAGGAATCGTGGCCAAAAAGTCCCCATTCACATTTCACATTTAATGAAAACTATAAACCTGCATATCCAAGAATCCCAATGAACCACAAACAAAGGAAACATGAAGAAAACCACACCAAGACAAACCCTAATCAAATTACTAAAACCTATGATAGGGAGAAAATCTAAAACCAGCCAGAGGAAACAGGACACATCCATACAGAGGTGTAGAATGACAGCAGGCTTCTCATCAGAAAACCAGAAGATACTGGAGCTACATCTTTATAGTAAACTGCAAGCCAGAAGACAATGGAGTAACCTCTTTACAGAACTGAAAGAAAAAACTGTCAATCTAGAATTCTATATCCATAAAGATATCTTTCAAAAGTGAAAGAGGGCGCCTGGGTGGCTCAGTGGGTTAAAGCCGCTGCCTTCGGCTCAGGTCATGATCCCAGGGTCCTGGGATCGAGGCCCGCATCGGGCTCTCTGCTCAGCAGGGAGCCTGCTTCCTCCTCTCTCCTCTCTCTCTGCCTGCCTCTCTGCCTACTTGGAATCTCTCTCTCTCTCTGAGTCAAATGAATAAATAAAATCTTTAAAAAAAAATAAAAATTAAAATTAAAAAAAAAAAAAAAAAAGTGAAAGAAAAGGAGCCTGGGTGGCTCAGTGGGTTAAAGCCGCTGCCTTCGGCTCGGGTCATGATCTCAGGGTCCTGGGATCGAGTCCCACATTGGGCTCTCTGCCCGGCAGGGAGCCTGCTTCCTCCTCTCTCTCTGCCTATTTGCAATCTCTCTCTCTGTCAATTAAATAAATAAAATCTTTAAAAAAACAAACAAAAAACCTAAATAAATAGCCCAAGAGAGTTGCAAAGTAAATTACTGCTCATAAATCAAAATAAACTGATAAAAAGAGATAATACAGGGGTGACTGGGTGGTTCAGTCGGTTAAGCATCTGCCTTGAGCTTGGGTTGTGATCCCAGGATTCTGATATTGGCCTGCATGTGGCTCTCTGCTCAGTGGGGGGCCTGCTTCTCCCTCTCCCTCCGCCTGCCTCTCTCTCTGTCAAATAAATAAATACATATTTTTTTTTAAACAGAGATAATACACCTTATAATTTACTTGGCCCTCTAGATTTCACTTATGGCTCTTTTTATGATGGAAGTAATAAAAAAAATCCTTTGAAAAATTGAAATCTAAAATGAAAATGTCTAATTATATGGGACTTAAGTAAATGAAGGAGTCTTCTCATAAAACAAACTGAGGGTTACTGGGGGGTGGGAGGGTAGGGATAGGGTGGATGGGTTATGGACATTGGGGAGGGTTTGTGCTTTGGTGAATGCTGTGAAAGATGTAAGCCTGATGATTCACAGATCTGTACCCCTTGGGCAAATAATAAAAAAAAAAAAAAAAAAAAAAAAGTAAATGAAGGAGTCTAATGGACTACTGTACAGCTCTATTAAATATTAGGATTAGGAAAGGCTTTGAGGAACATGGGACTGTTTGTTACAATGTGAAGTGAAACTGCACTACTGTAAAACACAGAATGATCAATACTGGGAAAAATAGTTTCACAGAGAAAAGCTGTATTAAACTCTTTCTGGAGGAAGGAAGGATTTTTGTTATCATATTTGGTAATGTAATTCTATCTTTCGATATTTCTATCTCCACTACAATATTAATAAGATTTGTACTTCAGTTCTCTAACCATGAGTGATTTTTTTCTGTTTTTATTATCATTCCTTATTTTAACAATATTAAAAGTTAGGGGTGCCTGGATAGCTCAGTTGGTTGAGTGTCTGCCTAAGGCTCGGGTCGTGATCCCGGGGTCCTGGGATCGAGTCCCACATTGGGCTCCCTGCTCCACAGAGCCTGCTTCTCCCTCTACCTCTGCCTATCTCTCTCTCTGTCTCTCACAAATAAATAAGATTTAAAAAAAAACCAATATTAAAAGTGAATAAAAATAAGACGAACATGTTCACAAATCTAACACAGAAAGATTTGTTTTAAATGAAGGCAAAGTAAAGATTTTTTCAGACAAATGAAAGCTGAGAGAATTCATCATGAACAGATATGAATTATAAGAATGATCTTTAGGAAGAAAGAAAATATCACATGGAAATCTGAATTTATACAAAGGAATGAAAATGAAAAGCACCATAAATAGCAAATATGTGGGTAAATATAAAACTGTTTTCTCATTAAAAAAAATCTTTAAAAGAATACTGACTATTTACAGCAGATGAATGTATAAACAAAAACAGCACATTATACAGGCTTAAAAAGGAAAGAAATTGTGACACATGCTACTATATGGATGAACTCTGAAGACACTATGCTAAGCAAAATAAACCAGTTGCAAAGGACAAATTTTTATGATTCTACTTATATGAGGTATGTAGAATAGGCAAATTCATAGAGGCAGAAAGCAGAATGGTGGTTGCCAGGGACTGGTGGTGGGGAGGACTATGGGAGGATTATTGTTTACTGGATATAGTTTCAATTTGGGATGGTGAAGAAGTTCTGAAGATGGATGGTGGTAATGGTTGTGCAACAATATGAATATACTTAACATAACTGAACGACACATTTAAAAATGGTTAAAATGGTAAACTTTACATTATGTATATTTTACCATAAAGAAAAAAAATGTCAAAAAAAAGTCACCCAGAAAGGTACTTAACTCTGTCCTATTCCCAACTCTCGACTTCTTAGAACTAATTATGCCCCCTTCATATCCAAGCCCAGCCACATACTAGATAAATAAGAAATATAAAAAAATGAAAATAAAATAAATGATGCATATATATGCATATAAACACACATAAATAATTAATAGCAATACATGTTAGGGCTGATAACATGACACAGAAATAAAATGCAGAACAGCAGCACAAAAGGTTGGGGGGAATGGAAATGGATTACTGTAAATGAGTGTACAGTCAGAATAGGTCAGAAGCTATGATGAAGGCATAAACTACAGGAATGAAAACACATTTAAGAGACATTTCTGAGATAAAACAGATAATAACTGGATGAAAATGTTTGAGAGAGAGGTCTTTCCTTCTCTGGGCCTTGACTGGTCCTAGCAAGCAAATGACTGACTTCATAAGCCCCTACATCTCTTCCACTGGACTAATCACAAGGTAACATTATATTAGTTTGTCAATTTTACAATAACATTATATTACTATCTCCATTTCCCCCATTACCATAAAGCTCTTTATTTTTTTTTTTTATATTTTATTTATTTGAGAACAAGAGAGAGCATGAGAGGGGAGAAGGTCAGAGGGAGAAGCAGACTCCCCGTGGAGCTGGGAGCCTAATGCGGGACTCGATCCCCTGACTCCGGGATCATGACCTGAGCTGAAGGCAGTTGCCCAACCAAATGAGCCACCCAGGCGCCCACCATCAGCTCTTCAATGATAAGAACTTCAGCAGCATTCACTTTTAGGTCCAATGCATATGGTAGGCACTCAACATTTGCTGGGTAAATGAAGGATAAATGAACTTACATTTTGCTTTTTCTTCTCCTGAACCAAAGCTACATAGCGCAAGGCAATCTTGGTCAGAGTTGTGGCAAGGGAGGCAGCAACAAAGAAATCTCCATCCAGAAGGAAGCCTCTCAGGGGAGGTCTGCAAAGCAATCGAGGAAAATCAAACTCAACCATTTCTTAAGCAGCATACAGCTTTTGGATAAATGATTCAAATTATTTAACATTCACACTGCCACCCTTCAGTGAAGAGGATCTCAATTAGTTCCCTCTTTAGCTTTTAGAATGGAAAAAGGAAAATATATGTGGTTTTACAACTTATCTTCAAAAGAGCTAGAGCCAAGGGAATATGGAAAGAGAAAATGATTCCGAGTGTATGCACTAGAGCCAATGAGCTACATTCAAATTTCAGCTTATCTATTTATTGTGTCCCTATGGGTAAATTACAAACCTTTCTAAGCCTCAAATTCCTCTTCTGTAAAATGGGGATAATAATAAATTGTATCTCAACAAGTTGTTAAAAATTACAAGAGACAAACTACTTAGTACAATGCCTAGCATATAGTAAGCTACCATTAAAATATTTGGCATAATTTTTATCATGTTCATTATAAAATAGGAGAGCAAAATAAGGCAAAAAAAAATTAAAATTTTATTCCATCAATCAGAAGTGGAAAATCTTAAATATGTTTCCTAAGCACTAATAAAGACAGCAAAATTTACAGTTACCTCCACTTAGCATTTTCTTTAAACTTTTTTTTAGGATTTTATTTATTTATTTGAGAGAGAGAGAGCATGTGGACAAATAAGGAGAGGGACGGAGGGAGAGAGAGATGTAGACTCCCTGCTGACTGGAGAGCCCGATGTGGGGCTCAATCCCAGAACCCTGAGTCAAAGTCAAATGCTTAACTGACTGAGTCATCCAGGTGCCCCTCCACTTAGCATTTTCTATGTAAATAAAATAATTTTAAATAGAATAGTTATTTCAATGAAAACAGTTTTAAGAAGCAGAGGAGTAAAACCATCAACACAATTCCTGAGAGAAATTAAACATCCTCCTTTCAAGTATCTTAAATGCCAAAGATTTCCATTTTGGTCAAAAAAAAGGAAATAAGAGGAAAAAAATCATTTGACTATTCTATACTCAGGAGTAATAGTTTAAAAAGTATAGATGGTAGGGCACAGGTGCTGCAAATTACCTTTCTTCCTCTTTCTTTGTGGGTCGAGAACTGCTAAGGGCACTCTGAGTTGCATAGGTGCCCATCTCAGTTACCAACTTCTGAACCGGCCCCACGGTTATTTCCTCTTCAGGTTTTAATTCACCAGCTTCTTTCTTTATTTCTGACTCTACAATTGGGATCTAAAAATAATTGGAAACACCAATTTAGTAATAATATCAACAGCAAGCAAAAATCGTATTTAAATATTCAATCATTTCTATGGAGAAGGCAATTCCCCCAATGGGACTTTTGCAACTCTGCATTCAATTTTCTTTCCTTCCCAAGACGATGTAGTGGGAAAAACAGGGGCTTTGGAGTTGGATGCCACTTACATGTTGAATGGTTCTGGGCAAGTTAATTAAACTACTCAGTTTCTTTATCTCTTACATGGAAATCTTAAATCTATCCATACACGTTACTTAATAGGAAAATGGTTAGGACTGTGAATAAGACAAAGTACATACTAATAATAAGCCTTATTCCTCTTCTCTGTCCCTTCCTCTGAAATGCTAACCAAAACAGCATCTATTCTAAATTGAAATAAATCTGACTTATGTGTACAGAATAACTTTAACAACCAACTTTTTAAAAAACCAAATAGCTACTATGTATTATTCCTCAATACCAATCATCTAACTTAAGCTCTAGGAGTCTTCAATCATTATCGGTCAATTCCTTTTTTTCCTAAGAGAAAAACCTGAAGTACAGTCAGGTTAAGAAATTTATATCCAAGGTTCCAGAGTTAATTAATGGCGGAAGCAAGACTGTAACCCAGGTCTGCTGACAAGCACTGTTCTTCCTATTCTACCATATGGTTGTTTGGATGAGGAAACACTGCCAGTTTAAGCACATAAATAGTCTAATTCTAGCATGGTTCTTGTAATACTTGCATTCTCCTTTCAGAATATATGCGCTAACACAGAGTTTTACAAGTCTTTTTCTCTTTTTAAACACATAATCTTTTGTTCAAAAAAAATCTTACCTGAAACAGTAAATAAGATAGACAAAAGAACAAGTGTTATGGCTCAATGCAGGGGAGAGGGATGCCCCTACTATCCCACAGCCTCTAAGCTTTAATTATCTGAGTATTACAACATATTTTTCAGTGTTTTTAACTCCAACACTACTAAATAAAAACATAAAAGCAAACCACCACATAAAAGCCAGATTTACTAAAGTAAAAATCACCATATACAGTAGCATTTACTAAAGTAAAACATACCTCCCCAAGGGACCTGCGGACCTCAGTCATCACACTCTGAATGTCTTCCTTAGTACTACAATATTCTCCCAGGATCCATAATGCTCCTCGGTAAATCCTAAGAGAAGAAGGTCTGAAACACTGACATTGCTAACAAATCTTAAAGCAGAGATCTTTCTCTGTGAATTTAAGCTCAAGCAAGAAAACAAGATTCTGCAGTTGCAAGGAACTATGGATGAAATTTTAAGAAAGACTATAACAAAGACACTAAGCTTGATTCTCTCCAGAAATCACAAGGATTAAAAGGAAAATAAGTATGCTCAACATTATCAGGAACACTTTAAAACTGGTATACTCATTAGTAAAAATAAAGTAACAAAATGTGTCTCAAAAAGGTGCTTTCCTCCATTTAATATAGAGTTAAGGTAAATTTTATTTTACCATTTACCTCTATAAAAATATATATAACTGATGAAGAAAAGGCAAGATGCTGAACAGAGAAATGGATAAGGAAGGAGAGCAAAGGATCAGTAATTAGAAAACTCCAAAAACATAAAGAAAGCAACAATTTTCTAGTTAAGAATGTTAAAGTGAATAAACTCTCTAGTTACCTTTTCCTTAAGATTTTCATTAAATTATTCAAGAGAACATTTTAGAAACTAAAGCTCTAAGAGATGATGGCCATAAAGGCAAAACTTTGGTATGATTTTTTTTTTCTCACAAAGGAAGAAAATTTTTCTCACTTCCATAAATATCAATACTTTATATCATAAAAACAATTTACAATGGCTCTTTCTTTTCTATCCAACGTAGATATAATGCAAGTCTATTAAACTCTATCCATCAGATGCTTTAAATGAAGCAAAATTTGGATGCAACTGTCCTTTCTCATTAGCAGAGACTATTTAAGGGAAATGCATTATGTCAGATATAGGCTGCATTTTCAATCTCTCACTTTAATAAATACTAATGGGGGATATAAATAATGGTATCCCAAAAGTGATACACTTTAAAAATATATTCCTTAGTCACTTGAGGATTCACCATGTTTTAGAGGAAAGAAGGATAGAGAAACCTAGCTAAATCACACAAAAGCAAATTTTTGCCCACAGATTATGGATTTACCAAAGGTGGGGTGAGGGGATGGATGTCTACTATAATACTTATATTTGCTTTAGTATCTTGATTCATTTCTTCTCCCTTACATTTTCTATCAACTGACCCTTTAAACACAGAAATTGGCAAATTGCTTGCTTGACCTTACATTTTTTTTTTTTAAAGATTTTATTTATTTATTTGACAGAGAGAGAGAGATCACAAGGAGGCAGAGAGGCAGGCAGAGAGAGAGGAGGAAGCAGGCTCCCTGCCGAGCAGAGAGCCCGATGTGGGCCTCGATCCCAGGACCCTGAGATCATGACCCGAGCCGAAGGCAGAGGCTTTAAACCGCTGAGCCACCCAGGCGCCCTTGACCTTACATTTAAAAGACTTTAAACCTACTTGACAGATTTAATAGCATGAAAGACTTCAAGCATCTTCTCAACAATAAGCATTCTCAGGTTATCAAAGCGCTGAATGGCTTCACGAACAAACTCCAAGACATCAGCAGCTGCTGCTTCATTACTGTCACTGAGAAATTCCATCAACTTAAAGGAAAAAAAAGGGAAGACAGAGTAAGCTAGATAATTTTTTTAAAAGATTTCTTCATTTGAGAGAGAGTGAGGGCACACATGTGCATGTAAGTCAGGGGAGGGGGAAAGGAAGAGGGAGAGAAAGAATCTCAAGCAGACTCCACACGGAGCACTGAGTCCCACATAGGACTCAATCTCATGACCCGAAGATCATGACCTGAGGAGAAACCAAGAGTCAGACACCTAACAGACTGAGCCACCCAGGCAACCCATAAATTATATAATTTTCAGAAAGAAAATTATCTAAGTTTTAAGAAGTAAACAAATTTACAAAGAATACAGTAATTTTAAAACATATAACAAAACTTAAGTTGAGAGACAAGCACTGCTATGTAAATGAAGTCACAATGTTTTCTCTGGGTTTTGTGCAGCCAAGTTGACTACAAAAAAACTCACTATAAAACAAAAGCTGGGGCACCTGAGTGGCTCATTGGGTTAAAGCCTCTGCTTTTGGCTCAGGTCATGATCTCAGGGGTCCTGGGATCCAGCCCCACATCGGGCTCCCTGCTCAGCAGGGAGCCTGCTTCTTCCTCTCCCTCTGCCTGTCTCTTTGCCTACTTGTGATCTCTCTCTGTCAAATAAATAAATAAATCTTTAAAAAAAATAATAATAAATAATAAAACAAAAGTTGGAAATACACAACTCAAAATAAATTAATCAGATACTCCTAAGTTGAAACTAAAAGTAAAGTCATTTCAGAGAAAATTTGGAATTCAAAGACAAAATTTCAAATTACAATAACATACCTCATCTAACTGACAGTGACAGAAGCCAATGATTCTAGGTACATACATTTTTCTTGTAACTAAATCCTTCAACTTTTTTTTTTTTAAGATTTTGTTTATTTATTTGACACAGAGAGAGAGAGTACAAGTAGGCAGAGCGGCAGGCAGAGGGAGAGGGAGAAGCAGGCTCTCTGCCGAGCAGGGAGCCCGATGCAGGACTCGATCCCAGGACCCTGGGATCATGACCTAAGTTGAAGGCAGCCGCTTAACCGACTGAGCCACCCAGGCGTCCCTAAATCCTTCAACTTCAAAGAGGTAAAACTACTCAAAAGAAATACTTGTTTGTGCTACTGAATGATATATACATACAGCATAATTTTACCATAGGTAACTGTAACAAACATCAATTATAATAATATGTTGAGGTATTTTTGTCATTATATTTTCCTGTGTTTGCTTTTTTGATGAAGATGTAAGAGAAAGCAGTCAGATTCCTTATCTGAGCTTAAGGGTCAACAGAAAGATCACTTTTGACCACAAGATTTAGTGATTCTACTAGACAGTTTAACTGCTAAATAACTTTCTATTCTTTTAGAGAATTTCAAAATTAAAGTCATCAGAAGTACATACCACAGGAATAACATTAGCAGCCATATCTGGAAATCGGACAGAACAGGAATGCAATGTTCTCACAAGGAGTTGTCTATATTTGTCAGTATCTTCATGCTCAGACACATTATTTGTTTTAATCACTTCCTTCTTCAGAACAATAACCAACTAGAGAACAAAGGAAAAATAAGTGGGAATTACACCATGTTTGGCCTGACAACTTACAATAGTGCTGTCAGAGTTTTGTTTTACCTCTTCGACATTCCTAGAAGAGACAAGATCCAGTGCTAACTGCAGAGTTTTCTTGCGTACTTCTAAGTCTGGTGTGCTCAATACTCTCAGGATGTCCATAACCAGATCCTGAGAAAGAACAAGAAATACAGAATTAACACCAATAGGAAGAGAAAAAAATCTTAACCACAGAATGGAGCATTCTTACCATCATCACCTTAATTCTTTCATCAATAATAAAATCAGTGGTGGTAGAAGAACCAGGTATTTTGGGTATCCTGATATAATGCAATATGAATATATAATATCACATATGCTGCATTCAAACTACAAATGTTTACTGTGACTCTATCAAGCTTTGGATCAAACTCATAGTTCATAGAAAATTCAGAAGTCAGAGAAACAAACTAAATGACAACACCAGAAAGTAATCAGATGTATCTACAAGGAGGGGCATCTTACAAAACAATTGGTCTGGTCTCTTCAACAAGCCCATGTCATGAAAAAAATTACTGCTCCAACTGAAACATCAAGGACATAACCAGGTAAGATATATGGTTACGAATTGGATAAGCCAAACAAAAGGGGTATTTCAGGGGCATCTGGGAAAGTCTGACTTTGGAATTGGTAATAGATAATATTAAGAAACTATAAATTTTGTTAAGTGAGATAATGTTATTTTCACTCTGCAGGAAAATGTAATGCTTTAATGGCACACACTTTAAAAAAATACTATGGCAGATAAAGATTTTAAAACATGAGCAAAACTAATTTACAAATGATTTTACTTCTTTAAAATTTTATTTAAAAAAATTTCACTGATAAAAAAATTATAACTTTTTAAAGAACAAATCAGGTCCTATATAATGTTCACTTACACTCACCAGTTGTTAATATTTTGCCACATATACTTAATCCCACTCTTGCTACACCTTAATATTTTAGTGTACACCTCCCAAGAATAAGGATAAACTCTCATAAACACAATTATCAAATTTAGAGAACATTGGTAGCAATATTACATAATATACAGTCTATAATTCTCATTTCTCCCATTGTCCCAATAATGTCCTGTATAGCAAATTTTTTGTTACTGCTCTGACCCAGAATAACATCGAATTTAGCTGTTATGGGGCTTTATTTTTATAACAATCATTATTCTCACAGATTACATAAGTATACTTATAATTCCATTGAATTATCTTTTATTCTCAATCAGTTGGCATATTTTTCAAAAACTATAAATTATATTCAAATTAAAGTGAATATATCTCTATTGTTAAGAATACCAAATCCAGTACAAATAGCAAAGATATAAGATAACATATTAATTCCTATTAGAAATATTTTTTATGGCAAATTCCCTAAAAGGGTACGGTGATTCAAGAGTTACACCTGAGCTGACCAAAATTTAAACTGCCCAGTCTCCAAGAATTTAAGTTAACCAAGATAGCAAGGCTTGAGCGTTACCTCAATTTGAAAAAGATTTTACCTAGGATTTCTCTCTTTCAGATAACATTTACCTGTAGTACTCGTTCATGAGCAGGATGCTCTTTTAGTTCTATCAATCGATCCAGAACTATGAGCTTTACATTGTTGTCACTCTCCTTAATAATCAAATCAATGTAACACTGAGCAGCAGCCTATATATAAAAAAAAAAAGAAACACATTTTAGGAACACATTCATCCATCTTAAACACAGAATGTGAAAATAAGAAAAAAAAAAGCTCCCAAAGAAGCCAAAATACATTCACTACTCTTGCACTAAAAGTTTATGCATTTTCCCTAAGAGAATGTGTCCTTCTGTTCGCTAAATTCTAATATTTCTCATTATTTTTAAGTTTAAAAAAGTTAAGAAGAATCACAAGTTAAAAAAGAATGAAAAGGGACTGTTAAAGGCAGAAATACTAACAGTCAAAAATTAAGGGCTGAAATTAAGGAACAAGACAGAAAAAAGCAGACAGAGTATCCCCCAAAATATAGCTATGGAGTATCTTTGAGTTTAGGTGCAAAGTCTAACACACTTGCATTATAGTACAGAAAAATCAGGACTACAAAGATGACTCTGACTGATTAAAAGCATTAGACAAAGGAGAAAACCTGAAAGAGCTCCCAATGGCCAAAGCTGGAACAGTATGATCAATGAAACAAATAACAATAATGATTATAATACACAGAATAAAACAGCCATACTGATATAAAGAATGAAAGAAGTGGGAGAGGGTGGGAGGTAAAGGGACAGCTCTTCTTGCAGGACTCCAGTTAATAAGTGTATAATGAGTGAAACAGAAAGTCACCATTAGAATATCACATTAATAACTGCTGTACAGAAATGCTAGAATTACTTGGTATAAGTTTGAGGAGAAATAGGATATTTGCAGTTTCAAAGTATCTTCCCATGTTATTTACTGATTATAAAAAGAAAAACCCTAACTCAACAGTGGAGAAATCTGGCAGGCATCACCTTAACTGAATGATCAAGGTCAGTATCACTAATAATATGCCAACATCGTGTACACTCCTTGTTATTATACACTGAGAAAGGTTCATCACTTCCATGGTACTCTTCCCCAAAATGCATAACCTCAATCTAACTGTGAGAAAACATTAGACAAACTCAGATTGAGGGACATTTTACAAACAAATTGACCCAGTATTCTTCAAAAGTGTTTAGGTCATGAAAAACAAGAAAAGGCCTGAGGAAGTGGCACAGATTGGAGGAGACTAACACATGACAACTAAATGTAATGTGGGATCCTGGATTGAACCCCGGTACAAAAAAAGGAGATTAGCAATGAAATTGGCAGAATTCATATAACATCTATAGTTTAGTTAACAATATTGTCCCAATGGTAATTCCTTAATTTTGACAATTATACAATTGCTATGCAAAACGCAAACATTATGGGAAGCTGGTGAAGGATAATGAGAACTTTGTCCTATTTTTACAGCTTTTGCTGTTCTGTTGTTCTATAAGTCTAAAATTATTTCAAAATAAAAAGTTAAATAATTTTTTCTAAGTACTGGTAGGTAAAGCTATCAAGTCTCCTATTTACACAGGCTGGCTTTAAAGAACTATTCATTCTCTGACTATATTAGGGGTTCCGCATGCAGTCTTGACAGGTAATTAAAGAAGAGAAAGCTAACATTCCATTACTGAAAATATGCACTGTAATCTTTTTTTAGGATCCATCATGTAGGATCCAAAGTTCATTTCCCAGATCTAGGTTTTAATATACTTCAAGTATGGGGAGAGATCTTAAAATACCAGTATCATTCTCCAGAAACTAGAAATAATAGTATTTTCTCTCTGTCTCTCTTTCTCCCCATGTATATGTATGAAAACAAGAAGGAAGAAAAAAAGATAGGACTTTTCCAATAATTTCACCATGTTCATAAATTGTTACTTCTGTGCCATGTAATGCCATGTAATCACACAGTAAACTGCAATGCCACTGAATCATTAAGCACTGAGGCACCTGGGTAGCTCAGTCAGTTAAGTGACCCCTGGTTTCGGCTCAGGTCATGATCTTGGGGTCCTGGGATAAAGCCCTGCTTTGGATTCCACACTTTCCACAGAGTCTGCTTGAGATTCTCTCTCTCTTTACCTCTGCCCCTCCCCTCCCCTGCATTCTCTCTCCCTCTCTCTCAAGTGAATAAATAAATCTTTTAAAAAGGAGAACAAGGGTGTCTGGGTGGCTCAGTTGGTTAAGCAACTGCCTTCAGCTCAGGTCATGATCCCAGGGTCCTGGGATCCAGCCCCACATTGGGCTCCTTGCTCAGCGGGGAGCCTGCTTCTCCCTCTCCCTCTCCCTCTGCCTGCTACTCGGCCTGCTTGTGCTCTCTCTGTCAAATAAAATTTAAAAAAAAAAAAGTGTGCTTTTCCATAGCACCAAGAAAAATAAATAAAAATTAAAAAGAGAACAAAATAAAAAGTAAATAAATAAATCTGAAGTGCTAAGACAGCATATCTATCATCTAATGGGCACCAAAAGAAATAAGCAGTACCTTGATTGCAGTGGGCGCACTAGAGAGTGTCACTAATGTTCCGGCAGCTTCATACTTTACAGCTGGACTAGATGACTGTAGTAAGTTATAGATGCACCGAATGAAACGAGCCCTTTCTGATGGATTAGCATGACAGACCTGGAGAAGAAAATATTTAGGTTTCAACTGACTCCAGGGACACTTGCTTTCAAACAGATTTTTTTAATAGATGTCAGCTTAGATGCTAGTTTTCTTAATTTGAAAGCAAAGAATAATGATCTAAGTGTATCTGAAGATATCAGCCAACAGGAGATGAGACACTGTGACTAGTAATTTCAGGAAGAAATAGGCTTTACTTCAGACAATTGTTACAACTACTCATTCACTCATTTATTCAATTATAATTAATATTCTCACTCACAAAAGATTTTTAAATAGTTTATAATAAAACATATGCATACTATACAAAAGTGAAATAGAACAAGAAAATGTAAAGTAACAAAATCAAGGATCAAGTGCATTAATATGGGTACTATGATAGGATATTAAATTTGGTTCTAAATTTTTATTCTGGATGTCATGTCAAAAAGGGAAACATGATGGATATCAATCTTAATAGCTAATAAAAGGAAAATACCCATTCTTAAAGCAGGAAAGAAAACCCCTTTCTCAAGTACTACTACTTATTTATAGTACTCAAGTACTACTACATATTCCATACTGTGGAAACAACAAATTTTCTATGCTATCCTAAATATATTTTAATACCTTTACCTATGAAGCAAATTTCCTTATCTTTCTTTTCTGAAGTTGGTTTTTGTCAGATTTTCCTCTAACATATATGCAGTCAAGTCTCTTTTATTCAGGCATAACTCAAAAGCTGTTTCTTCTTACTATAACCTAGACCCTGCTAGACAAAGAAGTCTCTGAACAGCAGAGATTCCCTATTTTTGAGAGCCTCAGCAGCATCTCTAAACCATACAATGAATTAAAAGGAACTATATATTTACAGTTTCTTCTTAAATGCCAAATCCAAATGACTGGTTCCCTGTGTTGAAAGTGGCCCTTTTCTTTTAGAATCAAACACAGCCGTAATCAGCAGTGTCTGCTGTGGGTACTCTGTCAATAGTATCCTATTTAGTGAATAGGATATTCACTGATTCCTATGAAATATACATTCCTGATGTATATTTTTGTTGGCCTCCAATGGTATCAACAGCAAAACTGGATGATACTTACCTTTTATCAGAACATTAAGATGCAATCAATTCTTTCAAAGACATATTAAATTTAAATGTTGCCAAAAAAGCACTTAATTTTAAAACCTAAATATTGTCTAGTTTTAGACTTCCTATTGGTCAATGGCTGACAATGTCATATCGACGTATCAACAATGTTATATCTATTTTCCTTTACAAACAGGGAACACGGAAAGTATTTAAAGCTTTTCTGATTTGTTTTTAGATTTCCAAACTAGTCTGGTGTGTACTCAAGAAAAGATCTTGAATTTTTTTCAAAGGCTGATTCATAATCTATTCAGCTATTGAAAATGATGATTTCCCTGCTGCTGTACTGGGTCAAGCCATGAGTTTTTAATAGAATTCTTTAAGGGGGTTTAGAAAAGTTGGAAGTGCTTGGAAAACAGAATAAACAAATGGAAAAAGAAAAAAAGGCTTTCATAGACTATGCTATAAAATATTTCTGCTACTAAAACATATTATCCCAGCAATTAAGCAACATTCCAGAAGAAGACAATTTAACCTTGTCTTAAACTCTTAAAAGTATATTTTACCCATTTTAGTCTTACCTTATAAATTAGTTCAACAATAACCAATTGAAGAATGTCTCCAAATGTTTGAACTTGATCAATGCAAGTACTTAGGTAATCCAAAGCTCGATCCTAACAAAATAAAAATATATTTATCAAATTCCACCTCATTCAATAAAAGGACTTAATCAGTGCAACCTTTAAAACACACACACAACTGAATATAAAGAAATGAGGAAATCGGGCAAAGAAAAATTAAATGAAGGGGGAAAAATAAGGTTAACACATAAACATAAGAAATAAAGTCCAAAACTTTCCTAGAAATGAGCCACAAATTTGGGATCTGAATTTTCTAGCAGCTAAACTGAGGAGAAAAACACTACATGTTACATGACTCAGAGTACCCATACAATCAAAACAAACAAGCTATTTAGGAGCATGGTTATTCCTACTTCTAAGACTTAAAAGAAAGATCTCAATGATGCTCATATACTGAACGCTGACACAGAAAAGTATAACCTCAAAAATATCTCTATAGCAAAAGCACCAGGAAATTTTATTGAACTTTTTCTGATTATGTCCCCCATGTAGGTAAATAGCACAATATCAAATATATAGGTCAATAAAACCAACTGTACAAGAAGACAAAACACCCTAGCCCAAATAAGCAGCTTTCTTATAACCTTGTTCACAAAGATAAAATGACAGCATCTAGCTTTCAGAGAAATAGATTCCATATCTTTCAGTCTTCATGTACATTATTTCCCATATTTTGAGAATACTGGACAGCAAAAATTCCAAGATTAGATGCTAGCAAAGTATGCAGAGTCACTGCTAACCTCCCCACTCCCTTCAAGCACCAGCAGAGCGGGATGTAGACTTGACACCAAGTTATGAAATTTGAAGAGCCTAATAAGGATACACATCTACACTGAAGACCACGCTTCTTTCAAAGACATGGTTCAGGGTGAACCCTATACAAAGCTACTACTTTCTCTATTAAACAATTTTAGATCTATACCAACAGAAGGAAAAACAGGTTTAAACCTCAAAATAGAGTGCTACAAAATACGGCCATAATAATTTCAATCTGGAAAAACTGTCAAGTGGCTATCATTAAATACCTCTCAGATGTTTACTAAAAATAAAGACTTATACATAAGCAATTGTCTGGAGAAAGATTAGGAAAAACTATTTTATACAAATGAAGTTCAAAAATCTAAAAAACCTCAAAATATACAAACACTTCTACTATAGGGGCACCTGGGTGGCTCAGGGGGTTAGGCCTCTGCCTTCAGCTTGGGTCATGATCTCAGGGTCCTGGGATCCAGCCCCGCATCCTGTTCTCTGCTCGGCGGGGAGCCTGTTTCCCCCACTCCTCTGCCTGCCTTTCTGCCTACTTGTGATCTCTGTCAAATAAATAAATAAAATCTTAAAAAAAAAATACTTCTACTCTAAACAAAATCACTGACTAAAAACTTGATGAGGTCTATGTAAATACTTTTAATTCTCATTTGAATAGTCATCAAAGTATTTTTAGAAACTACGTCACCTGATCTGCATGAATTAGCATCATAAATGCATTCCTTTTGCAACTTGCATCCTTCTCATTCACCAGAAAATCATGTATCAGTTCAGGAGCATCAGGAATAAGATGTTCAAAATTCCTTGAAATGAAACAGGTAATATTCATATTTAATAAAAACCTACTTTGTTATTTTAGTAACTCCCTGGACACTACTAAAATTAATCTTTATCAAGCTTACATCTTCATCTATTAAATTATCAAGTTATATGTTTTCTAGCTTAGTAAAGAAAAAGCTGACTTCTTCCACAAGCTATCTTTCACTGGAATATCTCTAATGATTGTTTTTCATATATTTTAGGGATACAATAGCAATGCTCATGATGACAATCTCAAGGTACTGAAAGATTCTTAAGAATTATCAGGAATAAAGGGGCGCCTCGGTGGCTCAGTTCTTAAGCGTCTGCCTTCTGCTCAGGTCATGATCCCAGGGTCCTAGACAAGACCCACATCCACATAAAGAGAATTCAAAAACAGGGTCATTAACTCAAAACCTACAAGGGCTAAGCAAGTTAACAAATTAATGAAGTGGGCTGAACTACTACAACTGAGAATGATAGGCCCTGTAACCTGGAAAGTGTACAACTTATTTAAAGGGAGCTACTGTCAATTTCAGCATATTGTCATGCAGAAAGTAGGACCCAGGGTTGCCAGATCTTCTCACTGTTGACAACATAGAAAGAAAAAAATATCGTTCAGGCCAAACAAAACATTATTGCAAGCTATGTACAATCTGCAAGGAACTGCTGTGGAACCTCTAGTCTAAAAGATTAGAGAATTCTCACAAAACTAAGCCACAGGAGTAACTTTATTTACCTATAGATTGTATAGATGGCCAAGACAGCATTTCTTCTAACATAGCTGTGTCGGTGCTCCAAACAAGCACGGATAGCTGGCATTAAAGGTTCTAGCAATTCTGCTTCTTTCAATTTGCAAAGAAAACGAAGAGTGGATCCTCGAATAAATTCATTAGGATGCTGAAGATCCTGATAAAATTTAAATATGAAATGTTGAGTTCCAGCATTTTACAAAACACACAATTAAATGCAAAATTTCCTATGGAAAAAAAGTAGGAAAGTAGGTTTGTGGAAAAAGATCTAGATTATCAGACAATTTTTTTCAGATTCCTGTCAAATCAATTTTTACTTATCATATCAATGTCTCATATTCTATGTGTCAGGTTTTTTTTTAATTAGTAACATAAAAATGCATGGGAAATGTCCAAAGAAAGTAACAATAAAACTTTTTAGAACTTCAGTTCCAATTATCAATAACTTAGATCTTATCCAAGATTTCATTTTAAAAATTAAAACAAATCCCATTCCACCAATTTTACAATTAAAATCAAAGCAATATTCAGTAATAACCATGGTTTGGTTTACCTTTCTGTATGCATCACATACAAGGATCATTTCATGTAAAAGTCTCCCATCTGGAGTTGTTTTAGGAACAATTTCCCAAAATACCAAAAGTAGTTTTTTGATGGTATGATCCTGAAGAGGTAGCACAAAACGAATGATCGTCATCAAAAGTCCAGGCAGCTTTTCACCATTAAGAATCATAATGATTACTTTCTTTAAAGCTTCAGTCTTAGATTTCACATCTCCTTTTTCTGATTAAAAAAAAAGGGCACAATCATTTCAAAGAAAAATTCCTCAGGTAATTTTACAATTCACAAAATAAAACATTTTCTCACTTTATCAACAGTGAGGTAATAAAGGCAGTAAAAAAAGTGACAAGGGTCCATGACCTAGCTCAGCCACAAACAAGTTGAATGACTACTAAAGTCATTTATCTTTGAACCTCATGATACTTTACATAGAACATGAAGGCACTGGATTAGATCTCTGGTCCCTAACCCATGGAGTTAATGCAGAAGCCACGAATCTGCAGGTATACCAAATGATGCATATCTCAAACACATACATAGCTATTTTTCACAGTGTAAATAGAGGCTGTTAGAATAAGTGCTTCTGAATTCAACATAGCTTTTAGTCAGTTGTGTACTTCCTCAATCGAAGTTACCAACCACTATCATGAGGGAAAAACGGGGAGAATCGGGGCATTTTTTTTAACAATGTATCTTCAAACTCAAAAAGGCGGGGAACTAATACACTAAATCCCAATCCCGTTACTTCTACAGACTATAAAACTGCAGGGCTCACTTTGGCAGCACATAAACTAAAACTGGAACAAACTACAAAACTTCAGAATATTTCTTAAGAAATCACCTAAAAAACTGGAAAAATATTAAAATGTACTAGATGAGTAGCCATTATTTAGAATTAAAGATGACATATTTAAGATACTAGTTTAGGGGCACCTGGGTGGCTCAGTTGGTTAAGATACTAGTTTACTGTTATTTGGCTTAAAGCACTTTACACGATACAATGTTTTATGCAACACAATCTATAATTTCATCATTATCACTGCATACTGAAGAATTTATGGTAAAAAGATTTTGTGTCCAAAATTCAAAGGCAGGATTGTAAGGGGCAAGCACACCACTACAACTGCTTAGATCACAGAAATAAACAAATATCTAGGAGACGGGAGGACACAGAGGGATGACGAAGTTTTTTTTTTGTTTTTTTTTTTTTTTTAAAGATTTTATTTATTTATTTCACAGCGGGAGAGAGATCACAAGGAGGCAGAGAGGCAGGCAGAGAGAGAGAGGGGGAAGCAGGCTCCCTGCGGAGCAGAGAGCCCGATGTGGGCCTCGATCCCAGGACCCTGAGATCATGACCTGGGCCGAAAGCAGAGGCTTTAACCCACTGAGCCACCCAGGCGCCCGATGACGAAGTTTTTAATAAAATCTTAAGCGTTATCATGAGGAAAAGAATAGAACTAGGAATGTATTTCCAACAATTAGAGCTAAGTGGCTATCAAATGAAGAGTTCCTTGTTGTTGCCAAAGAGACAAGAGACTTTCAACACCCAGCTGATAGAGTTACAGAAAGGATTTAAGCTTTAGAATAATTATAGTACGTAAAGCAAAATTTCGTTCTAGCCCCCAAAGGCTATATATCTATTACTAGCTTGGTATGATATTTTCACATGTTGCAGAACAGAGAATATTCTCAGGTTTTCAATTTGTGTTCAACTGAACAGTAAGGGTTCTTGCCAAATTCATTCCACAAGGGTCAACATTTTAGTTTAAAAAACACCACCTTCTCATGCATCTCTCCCTGTTTCAGAGTATTAAATCTCCTGCCACATATGAAAAAAATTGGTATTGCCATATCAAATCAAGAGACAAACTACTGGGGCACCTGGGTGGCTCAGTTGGTTAAACGTGGTACCTTCGACTCAGGTCAAGATCCCAGGGTCCTGGGGATCAATTCCCGCATCTGGCTCCCACACCCCCACCCATTCCCCCTGCACGTGTGCACCTTCTCTCTCTCTCTCTAATGCATGCATAAAATAAAAATTTTAAAAACTATAAAATGATGAACTATCAATCTGTGCAAACCTTCAGTTTTTAAGTCTGTGAGGATGACAAAAACAAAGCATCAGGAAAGGTGACAGTAGCTGACAGCAGAAACTATGATAATAAGACAGACTTGCAAAGTTTTAAGTGGCTAAAGTTGTATTTGCTGAACCTAAACAAGTTTTCTTATCTTTGTCCTGAGCTTCCTTTCTGAAAAAAAAAAAAAAAAAAAAAGTCTTTTCTCCCTAATCTGTTTGATAGCATAAAAGACACAAAGTCCAAAAGGCATAAAATTGTATCATTACAGGGCGCCTGGGTGGCTCAGTGGGTTAAAGCCGCTGCCTTCGGCTCAGATCATGATCCCAGGGTCCTGGGATCCAGGCCCACATCGGGCTCGCTGCTTGGCAGGGAGCCTGCTTCCTCCTCTCTCTCTGCCTGCCTCTCTGCCTACTTGTGATCTGATCTCTCTCTCTCTCTCTCTGTGTCAAATAAATAAATAAAATCTTTAAAAAAAAAAATTCTTAAAAAAAAAAATTGTATCATGACAATGCTGATGCCTTCTTCTGCTCCAGTTTTTGACTACTTTTCCCAAATTAGCAAATCCTGAGTTTAGCAGGATAAAGCTCTACTTGTAACTACATGTTAAAAAGTTTTAGAAGTTTCATAGAAAACTTGTAAAAATCTATACCATTTATAATTCAAGCCCCCTTAGCCCCAATTTCCATTTATTCCAACAATTCAAACTGAAGCGAAGAGGATGCTTTTTTCCTACATCTTCAAAATTTTCAGAACTTTTTTCCTTCCATGAACACTACTAAAAATATGGATAATTTCAAATATTAATTCAATTCGCTAAAATCTACTAAGTACTTCCTATTCCAGGTAATATATAGTCATCTGAACTCATGTCCAATGACTAAAAGTATAGGTAAAATAACTCAATATTTCACCAAACAAAAAAGGATTTGTTACTCAAATTGGAAACTACTTCTAAACTTTTTCTCACTTCAACTCTTTTGGGAGACAGTAAAAAAAAAAACCCATAAAATTTGAGATTTGAGACTACTTATTTATTTTTTTTGTAGGGAGAGGACAGTTAAGGCAGCTGTAATTAAGAAAAAGGTATTATTGGGCGCCTGGGTGGCTCAGTGGGTTGGGACCGCTGCCTTCGGCTCAGGTCATGATCCCAGGACCCTGGCTCTCTGCTCAGCAGGGAGCCTGCATCCTCCTCTCTCCATTCTCTCTGCCTGCCTCTCTGCCTACTTGTAATCTCTCTCTCTGTGTCAAATGAATAAATAAAATCTTAAAAAAAAAAAAAGAAAGAAAGAAAAAGGTATTATTACAATTAAGGACAGGTTTTGTTATCTTCCCAGCTGTAAACTTAAGCACTCTGGGGTCCAAAAGTGAAAACTTTTTTTTTTTTTTAAGATTTTATTTATTTCACAGACGGAGAGAGATCACAAGTAGGCAGAGAGGCAGGCAGAGAGGAGGAAGCAGGCTCCCTGCCGAGCAGAGAGCCCAATGNATGTGGGCCTCGATCCCAGGACCCTGAGATCATGACCTGAGCCGAAGGCAGAGGCTTCAACCCACTGAGACACCCAGGCACCCAAACTTTTTTTTCTTAAGTAAGCTCTATGCCCCAACATGGGCCTTGAACTCAAGATCCTGGGATCAAGAGTGAATCTTGATCACTCTGCCCACTGAGTCAGCCAAGTGCCCCGAAAACTTTTTTTTTTTAATTTTATTTATTTATTTGACACAGAGAGAGATCAGATCACAAGTAGGCAGAGAGGCAGGCGGAGAGAGAGGAGGAAGCAGGCTTCCCGCTGAGCAGGGAGCCCAATGCGGGCCTCGATCCCAGGACCCTGAGATCATGACCTGAGCTGAAGGCAGAGGCTTTAACCCACTGAGCCACCCAGACGCCCAAAACTTTTAAATTATAAGAAAGAAATAGTAATCTAAGTTTATTCATTAATGTGCATTCCATTCTACTATCATACATAAACATGAAAAAAAAAGAACTATCTGTGGCTTTTGTATACACGGCTATAGGTTTAAGTGACATAAAGGAGGGTTTCTTTTCCCTTCTCTAAAAGTGGATCTCGGGCTCCTGGGTGGCTCAGTGGGTTAAAGCCTCTGCTTTCGGCTCAGGTCATGATCTCAGGGTCCTGGGATCGAGGCCCGCATCAGGCTCCCTGCTCAGCGGGGAACCTGCTTCCCCCTCTCTCTCTGCCTGCCTCTCTGCCTCCTTGTGATCTCTCTCCCTCTGTGAAATAAATAAATAAAATCTTTAAATAAATAAATAAATAAATAAATAAATAAATAAATAAATAAATAAATAAATGTGGATCTCAATAGAAACCGAGTATTAAGAAGCCTAAAATCAGGAGATATTCCATTACTGCTGATTAAGATGTGGGAACAGGCAAGTAAAATCCCGTCTCCTTTCAAATGGCGAACTACCTTCTAAAAGATACTTTCAAGACCTGAAGCATAATTTTCACTGTTCTTTGTTTTAAACAGTAGTTACCAGTTTAAGTTAAACTTATTTTTAGTAGTTCAATGTACAAGAATCATTATTTTGGAATGTGCATTACTTTGGAAAAAATGTTTTTCACAGACTCACTCACAGAAAGGATACACAGTGCACACTTTTAAAATCCAGAAATATACTTGTTTTCTTTTTGTAATAAATGCCTTTAAAAAAACTTAAACCTTTTTAAACCTCAAATGCTCAAAAAGCTTAAAACTTTCCGGAAAACAAATGTGTATTCCAAGTTCAATAGGTGGCAAACCCAAAGAACAAAGTTATTTGGGTTTTACAAGCTAAGTAACACAAAGTTAAGTGCACAAAGGAACTGAGACATTCAAATACACATTCTCAACCTGCTACCTGCAGCAAACTGTCAGCTATGCTTAAGCATAATATATTAAATGATACAAGCCATTATGTTATTGTGAGGAAAATCTAAACTATTATATTGCTTTATCTTTACTATGCTAAGTTGCTCTATTTCCAAAAACCAACACTGCAAGTCTCAATGTAACAAGTTTTCTTTTTTTCTTTTTCTAGATTTTATTTATTTGACAGAGATAGCCAGAGAGAAGAGAGGGAGCAGAGGGGAGGGCCAGGAGGAGCAGCAGACTCCTACTGAGCAGGGAGCCTGAAGTGGGGCTCAATCCCAGGACCTTGGGATCGTGACCTGAGGAGAAGGTAGACAGTTAACCAACTTTGCTGCCCAGGTACACCAAATTTTCATTTTTAATAAGACCCAAGTTCTAGAGTGCCTGGGTGGCTCAATCCATTGGGCATCTACCTTTAGCTAAGGTCATGATCCCAGGATCCTGGAATGGAGGGCCACATTGGGCTCCCTGCTAAGCAGGGAGTCTGCTTCTCCCTCTCCCTGCCACTCTGCCTACTTGTGCACTTTATCAAAGAAATAAATAAAATCTTAAAAAAAAAAAAAGACCAAAGTTCTACTGAAGAGGCCCTAGAAAAAAGTATTTAGACAAAAATTAAGTATTTCTAATCACAAAGAAACCTGGAATAGAAATAAGCCCTTTATTTTCATCTTTTCTCCATTTAATTTTCAAAATATTATCAGAGTTTACCTAGATCATTTTTTAAGCTAATTTCAGATGGTGGTTCTGAATCCATGGGCACGTTAATTAACGTATAGCACACGTTCTCGGCAGCCGTCATGGTTTCCGGATATAATCAAACCTCGATACAAGATTTAAGGATGACAGATGCCAGAAAATCTAGAAAAATAGAAGGATATCATTACAAGTAAAAAACCCCCAAAACACAACCAATAACTATCGTGATCTTTACTGTCTAAAGTTCATTCAGTTTGGCTAATGAGTTTTAAAGTACTAGAAGGGTAAGGTCAATTTATAGTGTCCCATAAAAATAATGCCTAATATAATAATAATAAAAAAAACCATGCTTGTCTGCCTCGGTCTAAGGATATTATCTCCCACCCCACAACCCCGCCCAGGGCTTGAGAACGCGGTACTGCACACGAAGGCCCACCGTACAATGACAGTCCCCCAGTCCCGCCCAATCGTGTAACAGAACAATGATCTTTCAACATAACACATAATCTGAACGGCTCAAGTTAAGAAACCCTGTGCACGAATACTCAGCTAAAAACCTTAAAACATTTTCTCGCGTTCACGGGTGCACCCGACTGTGCGCTGGTCGGTCAATCAGTGCGCTGCACCCCCACCCCCTTCCGTTCCTCCAGCAAAGCAGCCCCGGCCAGAATCGTGAACCCCGGGGCCCTGGGAGGGATTAGACCCCTGGCCAGTACGCAAGACCGGGAAGGGGCGTCGGGCCCAGAGCTTCCCAGCCCCCCGTTCCACTTCGCCAGGCCCTGACGCGAGCGGCCTAGTCGCTCCCCTTCCGCAACTTCCCGCTGGAGAGCCAGTTCCTCCGACCCAGCCCAGCCCAGCCCGCCTCCGGGATGGGGGGCTTTGGGGCCGGTACCTGGCTCCAAGGGGCGGCAGCTAGGGCAACGGTGGGACCGTCGACTCCGGCTCCAAACCGCAGCAGCAGCCGCCGCTCCGCACAGTCCTCGGCTGACGTGGAAGGGGGTGGGGTGACGAGGCCGAGCCACCTAGCACCTACGGCAACGCAGAGAGGCCAAGCCTCCTCCGTCCTGCGCCTGCGCTCTGCCCGTGTGCTGCCAGTTGCTTCCTTCTAGTTCTCGGCAGTTTGAGGTGGCAGGGGCATCTGGGAAAGCTTTAAGCTTTAAGCTTTCCCTACAGGCCAAACGCTGAGTTAAGCGCTGTGGCCATTGAAATGCTACCCAGAAATGTTTTTCTCTTCCAGGAACTGCAACGGCCGAGGGAGGAAGTGCTCAGAAAGAAGGGAAGCCCATTTTCTAAGGGCTGTGTGGTCCAGGGGCAAAGAGCAGTAGAATGCGAGGGCTGGAAGTCCTTTTCCAGCTCACCCACTAATAAACAGAGAAAGTAGCTAATTACTACGTGGGAAAGTCACTTCAGTTCTTCTAGGAGGTGAGGGTAGGTTCTATAATGATCCATTTCAGTTCTTAAAGGTCTCCAGTAGTCTCAATTTCTGTCTCTGCAGTTAGGCGGGGGTTGCTGGGACATCGAAGTCGCACTTTATTTCGGGAATAGTCCCTTTCACGATCCTTTCTGAGCATCCAAGAGATTAACTTTTTTTTTTTCTGTAAAAAGGGATATTGACAGTCACTGTTTTAAAGGATTTTACCTTTCTCCAAAAACCCAATTGTTGCAGCTACCATCAGCCATAGCCGAGCCTCGGTATTGCTCGTATGAGGTTCCATATGGCCCCACGCAACACCTACCCCTCAAAAACTTTTCTGGCTAATTATTATTTTAAAAAATCTTTTTGAAGCCTTGAACAAAATACTGTGAATAAAAGATGTTTGACAGAACTCGCCCTTAACAGGTACACTTCCGTTAGGAAGACAGAACGCAAGTATTGTCTCATGTATCTAGAATCCAAGTATTTGAGATTTCTTCGTTTTAGAACCATCAAGTAAAGTATAAATTCTTTGAGCACCGGAAGTATATCACAAAGGCCATGTGTTTACAGCCAAGTTCTAAGAATGTTCTTCAAATCCTATGGATTGATTAAAAACTTTTTATCTTGAGATAATTGCAGAGTGACCTAAATACAGAGATCCCATGTACTCTTCCCCTAGTTTCTCCCAGTGATAACATTTTGCATACGGTTCAATTCCAATCCAGGACACTGACATTGATATAATTTACTCCTCATTCAGATTTACCAGTTTTACATGCACTCACTCCTGTATTTAGTTCTAGGCAATTTTACCATGTTTAGATTCATGTGACCACCATCAGGCATGATACAGAATAATTTTAAGGATTCCTCCTGCTATCCTTTTACAGTCACTGCCGCTTCCCTCCTTAACCCCTAGCAACTACTAACCTGTTTGTCCATATCTCTGCAGTTTTGTCATTTCAAAAATGTAATATATATGAACTGTATAATGTAACCATTGAGACTTTTTCATGCAACACAATTCCCTTGCGATAAACCCAAGATGTGTATACAACGGGTTGTTTCACTTCTGTGTATTCATGTTTAACATGAAATTTTACAAGAACAGTATCTGGTTTCCAAGCCCACTTATCAAGAAGTAACAATCTGCTGGCGTGAAATGAGGCCCCCAAAAGCATAAAAACTAGACTTAGCAATAACGAATCTCAGCAGTGTAGAGCCACCATAGTGTAAGACCAACCATACCCACTTCAGTTGCCCTGGAGGCTCATTGTGTTACAGAAGAAAATTTGAAAACTTATCAAGACCAAGTCATTAAGGAAACTATTAAATATGAAAAGAAGACAAGAAAACATAATGTGTTTTATAAACCTCATTTTAGGTCTGCACGTAAAATGTCATTGACAGGGGCGTCTGGGTGGCTCAGTAGGTTAAAACCTCTGCCTTCGGCTCAGGTCATGATCTCAGGGTCCTGGGAGCCTGCTTCCTCCTCTCTCTGCCTGCCTCCCTGCCTACTTGTAATCTCTCTGTCAAATAAATAAATAAAATCTTTAAAAAAAATAAATGTCATTGGCAGTGTATACACTGTATACATTGTTGCATACTTTTTTTTTTTAAGATTTTATTATTTGACAGAGAGAGAGAGAGAGAGCACAAGCAGGAGGAGGGGCAGGCAGAGGGAAAGGGAGTTTCCCTGCTGAGCAGGGAGCCTAAAGTGAGGCTCAATCCCAAGACCCTGAGACCATGACCTGATCTGAAGGCAGACGCTTAAATGACTGAACCACCCAGGGGCCCCTCATTGTTGTATATTCTTAAACACAGAACTTTTCCCATGGATATCAGGACCTTACATAGCTGATTTCTTCCTGACTTATAATATGCACCTTGTTTTGGGTCCTGTTTTTACTCTAGTATGTAATTGTATCATTTTGAATGTGTATTTCTTTTTTAAGATTCATTTTTATTTTTATTTTTGAGAGAGGGAGTGCTCGAGAGCAGGGGAGGGGCAGAGGGAGAATATCCAAAGAGACTCCCCGATGAGCGGGGGAAGCCCCACTCGGAGTTCTGAGATCATGCCCTGAGCCAAAACCAAGAGGCCAACTGAGCCACCCGGGAGCTCCCCCTCCTTTTTTTCTTTTGAAGTTTGAATGCTAACTTTGCGCAGTGGCAGTATCATAGCCAATGAAGTTTATCCGAGGCGCAGTTATTGCTAATTAAAGTTTGAATGCTTTCTAAATTTAACTTGGGAGCAAAAGTCTTGTCATATGCCAAGAACCATGAAAACTTAGGTGTCTAGGCCTAAATCAAGGCCTAGAGAAAAGGAACTTGGCCTCAATCACAAAATGATCAAACATTGAGAAAGCTGGAATTAGAACCTGAATCCTGTCACTTACTTTACTGCCTATTTTTTAACCATATGAGTTCTTCAAAGCTGCACCTATAGATGACTAATAAATTTCAGATGAATTGATTATTTTTATATCAGTGATAGGTTTCATGAGAGGATTATTAGGAATTTTATTGTTTATAATTAACATGGATTAAACAGAGTAACTAAATATAACACACTAGACAAAACAACAATGGAAAGGCATCACAATGAACTCTGTACAGACAGTGGAGCTGATTGAATCTTATTGGGGCGGAAGGATTTTAAGTTCTAAGGTCAGTCAGTGTATAAGACTAACATTACATATTAAAAAGATTACTAAGGGGCACCTGACTGGCTCAGTTGCTTAGGCATCTTTTACTTAGGTCACGATCTCCGGGTCTTGGGATCAAGCCCTGCATCAGGCCCCATGCTCGGTGGGGCTCTGCTTTTCCCTCTCACTCTGTGGCCCCTGTGCCTGGACCCTCTGTTTCAAATAAATAAAATCTTTAAAAATATAAAAATAAAAAATTACTAAAATGGACTGAAGTACAATACAGATGACTTTTTTTCCCCAGCTGAGTACCATTCAAGTAATTTGTTTACATTTCGGGAACAGATACAAAATGTTACACATTATCTTTAAACAACAAAATCACCCAACAAGACAGAGGCTCACACAATGATAGGCACAGAGGAAGAGAGACCTGCCTGAGGCTTTAAAGATTTCCCACTTATGTTCCCTCCTCCAGATTGTAAGAGCCATTGAGTCTGAAGGCAGGTGGGACAACTCCCTCTCATTCACTTTGTGTGAAAGTTGCATTTGCTCAATCCAACTCTATGGTAGGTCAAATGGTCACATGGTCCATGCAGCCTCCTCCCAAACTCAAACTCAAACTCCTGAGGCTACTTCCAGAACAAAGACCCAACACCTCACACATTCCTGTAGTCAAGTCTTTCTCTCAACAAGGTTGCGGGAGTTTCTCTTAGCACTTCACATTCAAGTCAGAGATTTAAATCTACTAAAGCTTTTTAGCTTTTGGGCAATCTGTGGGGCACCTGGCTGGCTCAGTTGGTGGGGCATGTGACTCTTGGTCTTGGGCTTGTAGGTTCAAGCCCCCATTGGGTGTAGAGATTACTTGAAAATAAAATGTTATTTTTTAAAGATTTTATTTATTTAACAGAGAGAGAGAGAACACAAGCAGGGGGAGCAGCAGGCAAACAGAGAGAGGGAGAAGCTGGCTCTGGCCGAGCAGGGAGCACCATGTGGGACTCGATCCCAGGACACTGGGACCTGAGCCGAAGGTAGATGCTCAACCCGACTGAGCCACCCAGGTGCCCCCAAAATAAAGTCTTTAAATAAAAATAAATTTTTGGGCAATCTGGGAAAAACTAAACATTTTATGAATTTTAGAGTGTACAAGATGTTTTCACATAAATTCTCCCATTTAACCTTTACAATAATTTTCCAAACAGCAATTAATTAGTAGAATTAGATCTAAAATCCAAGTTCCCTATCTACAAATGAACTGTTCCTCTCTAAAAAGATAGGACTCTCAGGAAATAAAACACTCCTCAAGGTTTCTTAGCAGTAAAATTTTGTAGTGTTTTGTTTTGTAAATCAGATTTCCTCAAATTTTATTTTACGTGGCCTAAGATAAAAATTATTCTGCAATATCTGGGTATACCACTCACAAAAATAATGGAAGGCAGTCTAAAGATTATGCTGGAGTGGGGCTGGGAATGATAAGAAGAAATGATGGTTTGGGATTAAAATTTCCCTTTTGTCATTTTTGCAAAAGTTCCCTACACTGAGACCAGAGCTATCACTACTGCCATCTGCTGGTAGTAAAGAGAAACCATTCATTTGTTAAAAAACTTTGCTTTTATGGTCCCTGGAAAGTGGTGGTTTCTCAGGTTTCAGTAAGACTCTCCAGGGCTGAACCTTGCAATTTATATTCTGAACCAAATCTCCACGGATTCTCATGTAGCCAGTCCACACATAGGGAATTGGTATAAGGCTGTGATAGATAAGAGGCAGTATTTTCCCCCACCACTAAACATAAGGCAAATTAATTTGGCAAACATGGCAGATGACCAGTTGTAATCTCATTACTACTATTTATAGTCGAAGCTACTTTAAAAACAAACAAAAATCCAATACACAGGCAGGTGAAACAATTTTATTTCACAGTTGTCTTTAAAACCACAAAGACACTATGTTCTTCATATAAAAACATTAGTACAGATAACTATACTTACTAGAAAATGATTCTGTAGACCCTCTCAAAGAAAAATGCACACCATTATATGGTTTCAGACGAGTTGCTTGGGAAAAACACATCTGGACTGATTCCTAAAACACCGTAAGACCACCCTGCATCTTTTGGTTCAAAGTATAGATTACTGTCATCATTACATGTTCCTGCATTCTTATAAATTTGATAATACACATAGAGATTGGCTTGTAACTTAATGTTCCATTGGTTCATCAGCCTTTTCTGCAGGTTCATCAGCAGGTTGAGCAGGCTGTAAGGGGAAGAAAAAAGAAAACAGGTTTAAAAAAACATCACTTGACCAATATATACTTCTAATCACAAATATTATAAAAGAATTTGCAAGAAAAGGGGGTTAGGAGATATTTTGGATACTCTATTTTAGTTCATTGTGCTGTTAAAATTTCTGAACAAAGGTTTTTGTTTTTGTTTTAAGCAGACATCATTTTATAGTATGAAAACCTAAGCATCATGGAACAATTCCAGCTTTTTATCATACGTTGTCTTGTTAGGAATAAAGGCCCCCTTTTTATTATCACTTCTAGCCTTAGAATATAATCAGTACATTTTTGACATTCTCATCCTCTTTAGCACTAATAAACACAGAGAAAACATGATCAAACAAATCAGCTGTGTGGAACTCACGGCATTCTTCCCAACAGTGCTGGTTCTTATCAACAAATAATAAATAATGTTTAAATAATGCAAATCCTACTCCTCCAGATAGTACCAACAATATCCTTTCCAAGTTGAAAAAAAATTCACAGTGCAGAAAATATTTCTCTCTAGGACACTTTATTTTCAATTGCACAGCCATCAAATAAGTATCTATAAATAGCAACTGTGTATTCGAAATACCCAACAAAAAAGACCAGTATTTAATCTGAGATTTCCCAACACTTCCTGATCCTTTTCTCAGTATTTGTGAAGGGCCAATTTAGTTTCCAAAGGGAGTCCAGTGAACTTTCTCTCAGTCCCCACTCCTATAGACTCCTGGCTGGCCTTATGATTTCCTTTCACCAACAGAATGAGCAAAACTGATGCTGTGTCACTCCTGAGCCTAGCCTTTAAGAATGTCTGGCACCTTCCATCTTTGAGCTTTTGAACTTTTGCAAGCTCTGAGCTGTTACCCTGCTAAAGAGACCCTGGTGAAGAGAGGCTCTGAGATTACACGGACAGTAGTCTAGACACCTTAGCAGAGGTCTCAGCCTTCTAGCTGTCCCTCTGGGATATACCTAGAGAGTATGAATAACTGAAGACTGTGAATAAAGCCACCTTGGATGCTCCAGTCCCAGTGCTTCAACTGACTACAAGAGACCCTAAATGAGACCAGCAAAAGAATGACTTAGCCACAGTCTACCCACAGATTTGTGAAAAATAGCAACAGACAGCCAAATCATCAACCCTTGTTGTTTATGGAGATCACTGCCCCCTCAGTATTTTACAGTATTCAGTTCTAAGTTTTCCCATTTGAACTACGCGCCTACCTCGATAATTAAAGCCAAAAATCGTGGCTTTACTTAATAACTATGGTAGGAACAGCAGTTTATGATAGAATTAAACCGTCTGATGTTATGATTAGTTATATACCTGTGCCTTTCTCTGTGGTCTTTCTTCAAGACCTTCCAGGAATGGAGATACATCATCATCATCATAAATCGTAAACTCCAAGTCTTTACCAACAATTCCAATGGAAACATTCTTTGTNGGGGGGAGGGGGAAGGAAAGGTAAAAATTAAAAATCAAGAGAATTTATGTTGGAAAAATGCTTTTGATTAAATGTTGGGTGAAAACAACAGAATAAAAGTTTATATAGCACTTAATAAGACTAAAAAGTACTTAAGTATAGAGAAAAAAGGAAGAAGAAAACTAGCAGATCCTTGTAACTTATAGATTTAATATTCACTTTTGATAATCATGAGTAACGCCAAAGGTCTGTGCCACCTAGAAATCTGTAACTTGGCTCATAATGGAAATACGCTGCAGACCAGTATTAACCAGAGCAAGCAACTTAGCTAGGAAGTGAGCCTAACTCTGAAGAAATAATCAGGTTTGTTTCTTGTGTAAGTTACGACATGGTGGTTCTTAATAAGGAAAGAGAGTAAGTTTTAGGTTCTACAATGTTGAATTTGGTGGGGTCTTGGAACTCTTTTCTACATGTTAAAATTAAAGAGCAATTCTTAAAATGCTCAGTGAATGCCAACCAGTGTAAATAAGCCTCCTGTAAGGTTAAAATTTTAGTGAAAATTTGAGGCTTAAGAATATACAGGTCTTCTCTTAACGATTTCATGCAATCACTCTCCATGATTCAGTAAAAATATGAAATGAGAAAGCCAGATACCCGAGCAAACTCTTCCAAATTGTAAATGTCAACAGGTAAATGTAAACCCAAAATTTAAAAGACAGTCATCTTGGAGTGATGGCATTATGGGTACTTTACTCATTTCTTTTTGGTGGGGGCGGGGGGGAGGGCGGGAGGAAGGGAGAGAGAATCTTAAGCAGGTTCCATACTCAGGATGGAGCCTGCTGCAGGCTCGATCTCATCATGACCTAAACCAAAATCAAGAGTCAGATTCTTAACCAACTGAGCCACCCAGGCACCCCTATGGGTACTTGAAAAAAATAAAAATAATTTAATGTACATATAAAATAATTATCCAATCACGATAATAAAATGAATTTACAAAATACTGACTGATCTCGCTTTAATGATCAAAGGAGGCCCGTAGTGGTTCCTGCATTGTAGTAAGCAGGTCCCTAGATCATCCAATCTCCTCTTCTCCTGGACATCTTTCTAGCATTTTCCATTCTCCTTCCTCTAATCAAGCCCAAAACCTTGAAAAGATCATTTTTTTGTTGTTTTTACACCCTCACAACCAACTCACTAGCAAATGTTTTTAGCTCTAATTTTAAAACATACTCAAAACCGAACCACTTATCCTCATCTCCAACTCCAAGCCTCTTTTATTTTACTTCACCACAATTTCTAATCTGTATTACTGTAACAGTTTCAAAACTATTTTCACCCATGTTGCCCACTACAATCTATTTTCAGAATGGTGACCAGAGTAACTCTTTTGAAACCTAAATGATATCATGGTGTTCTTCTGTTCAAACTCTAACAATCCATTCAGTAAAATCCAAAGTACCTACAAAGTTTTATACATGATCTGGTCTCTGTTATCTGACTTTAGTCCTTTTCTTCCTCTTGATCATTGACTCCAATACTCCTGGCCTTCTTGCCTCAAAGACTAGAAGTATTCTGGACTCAAGGCCCTTATACTTGTATTCCCTGGAATGATCTTGCTCTAGACATCTGAATCACTCACTCACTCACCTCCTCAAATTTCACTTTCTCAGTGAAGCCATCCTTAATCAACCTATTTTAAAATTTCCCTCACCATACCTCCTTCCTATACCCAGGTGGTCCTTCTTTCTCCTCTTAACCTATTTTTTCTGTAGTATTTATCATTTTCTAATATATTATATAATTTACTTATGCGTATATTGTGTATCTCCCCAACTTGGATGTATGTTCCATGAAGGCCAAGATGTTTGCTGTGTTTATTATATTCTCAATGTCTAGTGCCTACACACGGTAGGTGCTCAATATATATATTTGTTAACTGAGTTAATAATACAAAGATATTCCTACCTGCTGAAGAAACTGAAGGACATTCCTCCTAAGACTTAATGGTTTTATTGCTTCATTCCGATAAGAAATGTTTGAATATCATTTTAAAATCAGAACACTTAGATCACTTAAAGAAAAAGAAAGAATGAACCAAGGCAACCATCTCCCAAATTAAAGAATTGTTAAGTATATACCCCTCTATTATATTTATGAAATAAATGATTAACCTGTAATGTTAAAATCTCAAATTGAAAAACATGATATCTACCTTTGTAGTTAGGTCCTGTTCTGCAGGAAGTGTCTCTCTTAAGGCACGCAGACCATGTTTAACCAGTTCATTTAAATTGCCTATATAATAAATTAACAATTATTTAATTTCACCTTCATGCTAGGCTGCTTTTATTTGTCAGGTCTATAGTCTGAAATCATGGTTTCAGTCACATATTAAATATGCCACCATAAAAACAGCCAAAATTTTAATGTTTAGCCATTTAATCCTCTAATAATAATATCGCTATTATTTTATTTAATAAGAGAATACAAGATTTTTGTTCCTAAATTTGACCTTTTTTATGCTAAATTAAATGAGAATCCTAACTCACAAATGATACAGTACAAAGTTTTGTAGAATATATTCTATGGAAGGTATTTACTCTTTATAAACAAAGTCTCCAACTCTTTCTATGTGGCCAGTATTAACCTGGTACCAAAACTAGACAAAGATATCACAAGAAAATAAAACTACAGATCAATAACCCTTATGAATACAGACACAAAAAACCTCAACAAAATATCAGCAAAATGAATCCAGCAACATTTATGTTTACATAAACATTTATATATATGTGTATGTATATTTATATATATATAGTCTATATTATAAATCATGAGCAAGAGGGATTTATCCTAGGAATGCAAAGCTGGTTCAATATTCAAAAGTCAAATAATGCAACATACCATGATAGAGTGAAGGGGAAACAACCACAGGGTCACCTCAAGAGATGTCCAAAAGGCATGTGTTAAAGCCCAAGACCATTGCATAAGCAAAGCACTTGAAAACTTGTACTATGATCACATCTTACATCAACATTTTACCTTTTTTTCCCCATAGTTACATTAATTTTTTGTTTATGGGCTACTTAATGCAGAAATGTCTGTGTGCCTAAAAATAAGAAGGGAATCACAGAAAACTAAAAGTTGGTAACAGAACTTTAAATGGTAACCAGTACAGTGGTTCTCAACTCTGGCTGGGGCACATTTCAGACCAACTGAACCAAGACTCTCCAAAGTTGAGGACATCTCATCTTTTCCTATTTGTATTCTGACAAAGTTCTACTCGTGATGGAAACTACTATGATGGCTACGTGGGGTAATAACCAGTATGTATGACAGAAATAATGAACACTCCATGGGCTTATTTAAAAACAAAATAAAACAAAAAACTCTTTGTAAGGCTGATGGTTTTCTTCATTTAGGATACTATTTATTCACTATATGAAGACTGGAGGGGACAAAAAAAAAATCACTTACACTCCATAAACCCAGACATATGTCTCTCTAAGTATGTACGAGCTGATTGAGAACGGGCTCCGATGGACATGGCTCTACAGTCAAAATAGTTGGCAGATGGACAGGTTTGGAAAATGTGAGGCCCCATGTCCTACAAATAGAAAAGAAAGAAATATACATACACACACTACATAATTTCTAGTCAGTTTTTAAAAAGTCATTAAAATACAATAATTCTATGAACTTACATCATAACCAGCAATAAGCAGTCCAACACCATATGGTCTCCGGCCATACCGTTGTGTTGGTATCTGGGTCTCTTAAACTAGTTAAAGAAACTGTTCTAACAAGGAATAAAGTACTATCTTTATTTTCAAATTAAACACTATTAACAAAGAGCTCTGTTTTTTTTAGTTGCTGCATAATCCACCACAGCAAGAAGAAAATAAAAGAGAAATATTTCTTTGGCCTAGTATTAAAAAAAATGTTAGGACTATCCACCACACCCAAGAATGAGTGCTACAAAACGATCTCTTCTCATGTAGAGAACCTCATCTGTTTTGGATATAAAGGGTCAAGAATTTTGAAGGACATCTAGAACCGCCAATAAAAAACTTTAAATCCTCTCTAAATATGAGACTTCAATGGTTTTCCTCAAATTGGGCTTACCTAGGTCTGGAAAAGAGCTGATGGAAGAGCAACTCAATTCCTTATTTAGAATACATTTTTCCATGGCAAAATGTCTCACAATTCCCCTTTTTAATTTTAAACATTCTGTTACTGAAAAGTAACTAACCTTAAAGTTTTCAAAATCTTACCTATGCTCTGTATTATAGTCCCAATAATTAACATAATGCTTAAGTATCAAAACTCTACTTAAAGATCACATCCATAAATGCTAACAAAAAAAGGATACTGCTTCCAATTAGAGATACAAGACGAGACACAGGAAGAGGTCTGTCAAATACAAATCTGGAATCCAAACACTCCTGGCGCATAAAATTACTAAAAAAGAAACAAGTAAAATTAGTTATTTCACATCAGAGTTATTTCAACCTAAAGAAAGCAGTTTGATTTCTTTTTGCTTCCTTCACATGGATTACATCCATATAAGGGAATGAGAAAGACATGCTGCAAGGATGCATATTTACACCAAACTCTTGGGACACATGAGGTTTTTTTTTAAAAAAAAGACTAAAATACTCCTTAGCTCTAGATAAACTTGGTCTCTGAGCACTTCAGAGAACAGAGAAGGCTGAGAAACAGAAAAAGAGCAAGCTCTCTTTTCTTACCCTTCTCACTGTCCCAAATTGTCTTAATTCTAGGTCTTGAAACAGCAAAAAGAGAAACTACCTTCTTTTTTTGTGAAAGCTGAGTGAAATTTCCCCAATAGAGCAACTGCAAGAAATAGAACCTATACTAGGACATTGCTACATGTTCTTGCCAACACTGCTTCCATCCATAAGCAGCACTCTAGAGGAGATGCTGGACACTAGACTGTTGAGTGTCACTGTTAAACGTGACAAGATTCAAGCGAATGTAACCCTGAGGAAAAGGGAATTCATGCCTAACTACTAAAGACAAGAGGATAAACAACAAGAAATAGATATGTGACTTTTCCTTCCATGTTGCTTTGTACAGTTTATGTGTATGTCACATCTGAGAACCAAATATTGACTGTGGGAACTATGCTATTTGTTCTGTACTCTGAAGTCCATTTCCCAAGGCTAGCTAGACTGCATTGCTCCACATGGCAGGTACTGGTTACACATGACTATTGAGCACTTCAAAAGTGGCTAGTCTAAATTAAGAAGTACCCTAAGTGCAAAACACGCATGAAATTTCAGAGACTCAGTACAAAAACCAATGTAAAATATCTCATTAATGGAGTTTTTATATTGATTACATGTTAACATGGCAATATTTTAGATATTGGGTTAAATGAAATGTTTGACCATGCAACATATTTTACATTTTCAAAAGCTTTCAGAAACCAATGATGCTCTCACTGTATCCCCAACCTAAGAAAGCAGGGAGCTTGCTGGGTAAATTGAAAACGTAAAACAGTAGCACAACTATTTGCCCTTAATGCTTATATTCTCTCTTCCCTAATTAAATCACAGGTTTAAGAAATTAGTTTTGGCTAACTACCTTTGATCTCCCAACCCACACATTCATAAATTACCTGAAAGGTACCGTGTTACATGCTCTACATGTTGGGCTCTTAAGCAATAACCTTGAAAAAGGAAATACTAAAAGAACTGATGATTTAAGTAACTAGCCTCATCACAAATACTAAGTGGTAAAGGTGAGAATGAAACTCAATCTGTGTGCCTTGAAAGCGCCAGCTGCTCATTTATAGCACGCCTCTCGACTAGAAATAATCTGTCTCCTCTGGACTCTCACAGAAATCTACCTATTACTCTCCACTTTCTACTTTGTATTATGGATATACTACTAGATTTTAAGTTCCAAGAAAAGATGCATATCTGATTCACCTTTGTGTATCCTGCAGTATCCAGTATTGAGCTTTGCAAGAAATATGTCTAGTCAATACTGGCAAATTAAAGAAAGCAAAGGTAGTTCCTCCAATCCTCCAAAACCAGACCAAAATGTCAAGCTTTTCTTAGTCATAACACTGTCTCAAACAATATATCCTGATTTAACAAGTATCACATTATTTGTTGACTTCTCAGTATCTTTAATCTTAACATGGTTAATTCTAGTAGTTACTACTACAGGGATCAAGAAATGGAGTACTTAGTAACTGAGCCCAAATCCACTAAGGTATCACAGTATGAACTTAGACTCTCTCCCAGACAACTTCGTAAAATATCTTAGTTGGATGAATCAAAATGGATGTCTCTTTTGTTTTTCACGATCATACTCACCATAACAGCCTGGCATCAGCAGTAAGCCCCGCAATTGAGATACCAATATGGTTGTCAACATGGAGAATTTTTTTTTGATGAGCTGCAAGCTCTGACTGTGCTCTCTAAACAGACATTATAAAACATAAAAACACAGTTATAGTTTTATTGTTTATACAGTGAAACTTATATTTGTTAGTTCCACTTTCTACTTGAGGAAGATTTCTTTACTGCCTCACTCACCTTCAATGCAACCAACACTGCATGGGTTTTTGATTTCAGACCAACTGTGGCTGAACCTTGCTTGACAGCTTCCATTGCATACTCAATTTGATGAATCCTGCCCTAAAGAGAAAGCAACAACACCTCTGAAAGTCATCTTACAAGACCCTTTTATATATTAAAAATTGATCTAGTGTTCTCAAATCTCAGGGTGAATATAGTTAAGTCTCAAGTGATTTTTCTTTTAAATCAGGAAACTTACTTTAATGATAAATTTAGGTTCCAGGAATGTCTAAGATGATAATATTCCATTTTTTCACTGCCTAAAATTTCATAAGTTTCTTTCTTTTTAAAGCAGGCTCCACACCCAAAGCGGGGCTCAAATTCACCACTCCAAGATCAAGAGTTGCATGCTCTACCAGTGAGCGCTACTAGGTGACCCTCTAAAGCCACTTCACAGATAAAGTATAAAAATATTTTTACCTGAGGGCTCCAAACAGTGACATCATTGTCATACTGGTTGCGAAACTGAAAGTAAAAGAAAAAAACACCTATTGATTTAAGAACATTACAAATTCCAATTTTTAATAAGCTCTATCATTAAAAAATGTTCTCCCATCTGTTTCCATTCAACATTAACAATGTTGTTAATACAACCTCATTGGAAGATTACTCAGTTGCAAACAAATTCTAAAATTTACCTTGAGCAAGAAGGGAGGAGCAGATCTAGAGGGGACCTAACTTTCCCACTTTGAATTCTACCGCTGTCTGTAGCACTCCCTTTGGGTTCAATTACTAAAGTTCAGTGGTCAACTTTCCTTCCCTGTTTATGCTCTTCCCTTATACTGGACCCTAATAAAGAGTTAAAAGCACTTTTTCTTTAAGCTAGCTCAAATGTCTACCTTTTTTTTTTTAAGATTTTATTTATTTATTTATTTGACAGAAAGAGAGAGAACACAAGTAGGCAGAGAGGCAGGCAGAGAGAGAGGAGGAAGCAGGTTCCCTGCTGAGCAGAGAGCCCAATGTGGGCCTCCATCCCAGGACCCTGAGATCATGACCTGAGCTGAAGGCAGAGGCTTAACCCCCTGAGCCACCCAGGCGCCCCTCAAATGTCTACCTCTTTAAGTCTTTTCCATCTTTTCTCCCAGAATTCCAACATATACTCCTCCCATCAGTACTTTTTCTACACGTCCCTTTCTACTTTATGATTAGGACACGGCAGATTTATCTTTGAACCCTTACTGCACTGAAAACAGTGGCTTGAACGTATAAACATTCATATTGAATGAATAAACACAAGAAAGTTCTCAGAAAGTCAGATGTTGACACAAACAGCTACAGCATCAGAACTGTTAGTGTTTTAATAGATATTACAAGTCTATTAGCCGAATATTGGGAGAATAATCGCGGGACCGGCCGAGAGTGAGAAAGCCGAGTGCTGGAATGGCAGATACAAGGCTGGAAGCCCTGAGCCTAGGTGGTAAAGATCACCACCTCTCCCAGCCTCGGTTTATTCATCCGTAAAACTAGGTGACTGAACAAAATGACTGAAAAGAACCCTTTCTTTTCTTTAAGATTTTATTTATTAGAGAGAGATCACAACAGCCAGGGGGACGGGGAAGGAGGGAAAGGGAGAGAAGCAGACTCCCTGAGGAGCAGGGATCCCGACATGGGTCTTGACCCGAGGACCCTGGGATCATGACCCGATCCAAACGCAGACGCTTAACCGACTGAGCCACCCAGGCACGCGGAAAAAAACCCTTTCTGATCAAGCTCTTGGGCAGAGAGAAATCAGACGGACCCACAAATAAAATGGATGCTATCCTGGAACCCAAACCCCGGGATCAAGTCTTCTCTGGCAGTACAGTGAAGCTGCGAAGTCAAGTCCCTATTTCCTCTTCTCTCCCACACAGAGCACGAAGGGCCACTCTGGGCTGCTTGGAACTGTAACACTGAAGGAACTGGAGGGGCGAACTCAGCTAGCTGGCCGAGGAAGTAGTGTCCCAGGCTCGGCAGAAAGCGAAACGAACCCCGGAGAACGGCCGCACGGACTACCCACCACCCCTCTCCCGGCCAGGCCGGAGATGCTGAATCACTGCCGGAATCCTCCCGTTGGCGGGGGTTCCCATACCCCCTAGCCCCGGGCCGCTCTGAGAATGACAGGAGGGACGGCTCGCCATCCCCCCGCCGGCGGACCTCAGCCCCCAAACTGCCCGCGCTCAGAATCCAACGCACCATGGTTCCGGCGCGGATCTGGCTGCGGCCTCCAACAGAGGTGCGGATTCGGGAAGGTTGCCGAAACTACCGCTCGGCAATCTACAGAGAAGCCTTCGGGACTTTGACGAAGGCGGCGCAGGGCAGGGCAGTCGATCCCAGAGATATCGATAGAACCCAGCGCTTCCCCGCCCTCAAAGCTCTCGGCCCCTCCAAAGTAGGCGGGGCCTAGGAGGAAGGAGGAGTTCATATTGGCGGGAAATCTTGGGCTGGGAGTGCCCGCGGCAGCTGAGAGGTGCGGGGCGGCCACTACAAAATCGCTCTTCTTGGATCTTCAGTGGTTATTACCTGTGTATTGCAGATTCCCGCCAGTTCCTTACCGGCCCAGCCGATACACCTGAAATCGATCGAGACAACACCTGCGACTCCAGGTGATCCAGTGTGCCGCTGGACATCTCTCGTTCAGGGTCCGCAGAGATTCGGGGTGTTGTATGACTGGGAGAAGGACGAGGCTGTAAGAAACGCCACGAAATAATGGTCCGTTTGTATGTGGCAACCACACTCTTTATCAAGTATGTTGTCTGTGTACATGCTTTTCTTCCTACTTTGGAATCCTTTTCTCCATTTCCCGGAGAAAACATTTTTCAAGGCTGTTGCCATTGATCACGCTTTATCATTAGTTTCCTCTACAAGATTTTGAACTCCATGAGGGCAGTAATGTCTTTCTATGGTCTCAAAACCAAGCATGATGCTTGTTTCTTATCTGGTGTTTTTTTTTTTTAATATTTTTTTTAACCTGGTAGATTAGACCCCTGAAAAAAAAAACTGGGCATTTTCTTCTAAAACACATATTTTCTCTCTTGAGAACTTTCGGTAAATCCCCAGGTAAAAGACTGTAATACAGTAACATCCACTTTGTGCCAATTGTGACTTATTTTCTTTACAAAGTAGAAAAGATAAGTACCTAGGCTCAGTTAAGGTATGAGTTGAAAGGATCTTTAAGGATCTAAGCCTTGCAGGTAAGTAACACAGACTCAGATCACTTAAGTGATTTGCTCAAGTTCAGAGCAATTTAATATCACACTCTTTTTAAACCTTTCACTTTTATATTTTGGTCTTTTTCCCCTGTTAAACATTTTTAGGTTAAATATGACTTTGTAGTATTCTGCATTATGAATATGATGTTTTATACCCAAGGCCCCATTGTTTAATATTTAGGTTCCCCCCTACTCACCCACTCATTTATGACCTGCTTGATAGATATTTTTATAGTCCTTTTTTTAAAGATTTTATTTATTTGTCAGAGAGAGAGCACAAGCAAGGGAGTGTCAGCAGAGGGAGAAGTGGGCTATACTCCTCTCTTTAGAATAAATTCCTAAAAATGGAATTGCAGGGTCAAATGAAATGGATTTTTCTAAAGCTTTTAATAGAAAGTCCTAAGTCGCCCTCCAGAAACGTTTTACCAGTTTATACTCTGCACAATATTATATGAAACCTCCCTGGTGGTCTAGTGGTTAGGATTTGGCGGTCTTCATAATAGTATATGAAGGTCTTCTCCTCCTTAAATTCACCAATCATGGTTGTTGTCATTTTTAAAAATCACTGTTAATTTAGTGAGTTAAAATTAACAGGTTTAAATTAACAGATTGTTCTCTTTAGTTTCCCTAGCACTCAGCATAATGCCTAGCACATACTAAATGTTTAATAAATATTTAATGATGTTGAGTGACTAAGTACTCATTTAAAATTTTTCATGTAGTACATAAACATTTTGACTATTTTCTACATGTAGATATATTCACTTGCTTCAAAAATATGTATAATGGGGGCACCTGTGTGGCTCATTCTGTTAAGTGTCTGAGTCTTGATATCAGCTCAGGTCTTGATCTCAGGGTTGTGAGTTCAAGCCCCATGTTGAGCTCCACACTGGGCATGGATCCTACTTAAATATATATATATATATATATATGTATAATAAATATATAATTGTTTTTACAAATAAGATCATACTAAATTGTTTTATACTATACTTAAAAAGTTATGGCAGGGGGGCCTGGGTGGCTCAGTTGGTTAAGCATCTGACTCTTGGTTTTGACTTAGGTCATGATCTCAGGGTCATTGCACGGAGCCCCATATCGGCTCCATGCTCAGTGGGGAGTCTGCATGAAATTGTCTCCCTCTCTCCCTCCCCCTCTGCCCCTTTCCCTGCTTGTCCATGTGCAAGCTCTCTCTCTCTCTCTTCCCCTTTCAAATAAATACATAAATAAAATCTTTAAAAAAAAAGTTATGGGGGTGCCTGGGTGGCTCAGTCATTAAGCGTCTGACTTCAGCTCAGGTCATGATTCCAGGGTCTTGGGATTGAGCCCTGCATTGGGCTCCCTGCTCAGCAGGAAGCTTGCTTCTCCCTCTCCCACTCCCCCTGCCTGTGTTCCCTCTCTCAGTGTGTTTCTCTCTGTCAAATACATAAATAAAATCTTTAAAATATAAAAAAATAAAAATAAATTTAAAAAAATTTTAAAAAGTTATGGCCATGTTTTCATGTTCATTAAATAATGATACATTATTTTCAATAGTTGCATATTATTCCATTGTGTAGAAATATGATAATTAACTCTGGGTGAGCCATTAGATTATTTCCAAGATTTTGCTATTATAAAAATACTATAATGAATATTCTTATACATATACACATTTTGTGTACTTTCCTGATTACCTCCTTATGACGAATTCATAGTAATAGAATTGCCAGGTCAAAGGGAACCTGCATTTACAATTAGGATAAATATGGCTAAATTATAAAAAAGTAAAAAGTTATATCAATTCATATTCTACAGTGCCTGAGAGTTCCACTTTCCTTATGACTTCACCAGCACTGGATAGGGTGAGTACTTTTTACCTTTATCAAGAAGATAGGCAGGAAAAGAAAAAAAAAACTTTAATTTTATTTGTATTTTTTGATTACTGGCAAGAAAAATCTTTTCATGTATTTCTGGCAATTTATGTTGTTTTAGGGAATTGTCACTTAATTCCTTTTCTCAATTTATTATTATTAGTCATTTTCTCATTGATTTGTAGGAGTTCCCTTCCATTATCTTTTACTATGTTACTTTTGTAGAAGGAACCTGTTGAATACAAAGAAACCCAATGAAGCTGATTCAAATAAAAGTTGTGGGGGGGGCGGGTGCAGCAGGGGGATACTGTAAATATGTAACAGGGAATCACATAAATACTCAAGGATAGGAATTTTTTATTTACTGAGGTATTTCTGTTCCTTAGGACAAAGCCTGGCATAATAATAGGCACTCACTAAACATTTGTTGAATGAAAGAATGATGAATCTCTTACTCCCAAACTTGCCCTTTTGGAAATATCTGGGGCTTTGTGATATATCATTCATTCACAGTGATTAGCTCTTATCAAAGCTCCACTTATGAGCTACCAGAAGGGGCATTTGGTTGTCCTTTTTGTCAAAACTGAAGGTCCTAAGTACTTAATATAGTTTTTATATGACTTTTAGCTCCTCCCTGCATGTTTTGGGGATTTGGCTTGGGATACATCTTGGTCCTTAACCAAGAGCTGAAAAATTAGTCAGTAAAGATATTTTGTAAGAAGACTGGGTCAGCAAATATACACTATTTCTTCAATTTAAAGGTTATTGGTTAATTTGTGTCAGGCTTTTAAATTTTATTCTTAAAAAATATTTTATTTATTATTTATTTGAGAGAGAGAGTGGACAAGAGAGAGAGCACAAGCAGAGTAGGGAGAGAGGCAGAGAGAGGAAACTACCTGCTGAGCAGAGAGCCCGATGCAGGATTCAATCCTGGGATCTCGAGATTATGACCTGAACCAAAGTCATACGCTTAACCGACTGAGCCACACACACACGCCTATGCCAGGCTTTTTTAGAATCAAATAAAAAGTAAATGCTAAATAAAAGCCAAGCTGAAATTTTTCCCCATGGGCATATAAATCTCAATATGTTACTCTGTTTAGCAGCTGTAATTGGTACATTGTACAAATGAGATGTATAGGGTACAATTTGCAAATAACTTATTATATTCCCCCATACATTAAAACACACCCAGTGGTTGGGGCTCAGGCAGTTAGCGTCGGATTCTTGATTTTGGCTTGGGTTATGGTCTCAGAGTCATGAGATCAAGCCTGGAGTGGGGCTCTATGCTGAGAGTGTAGCCTTCTGAAGATTCTTTCTCTCCTGCGCCCCCTCTCCAACCCCCCACCCCCGCCTCCCCACCTCTGTGCCTTCCTGCTCTCTCCCTTAAAAAACAAATACCAAAACCACACTCAGTGGAGTTAATTCCTCCCTGCACCTTGAATGAAACATGGCACAAATATCACCAGTATTAACAGTCAATTCAACGGCCTCAGATTGGCAATTAATATGTTCAATATAGTAATAAAATCTTTAGGAGTGAAGCCTCTTCCCTCCAGCTTGAGCCTGTCATGACAGAAGGGGAATGGTTGACTTCGTTTCTGTGTCCCTACCTAAAATTTCTTTTTAAATACCCTTTCCCTTTACCAAGTAGGTTTCCTTACTTCTCCCAAGTTGGAACAGAGGGAAGGGCAAGAGAGTTGTAACACGGCTGATAAAGTTCTGCAATTAAGGGTTGACCCTCTCTGAGCTTAACAGGTGTTTACTCTTGACGCTTGTTACTTTTGCATTCTTTGGAAACACCTTTACCCTCACCTTACCCTGATGAGCAAATAGTGGCAATCTCTTGCTTGTACTTGGGTAAATATAGGTCACCTGGCAATCAACTCAATGTCAGTTGCTGGCATCTGTGTTATATGCCTCAAGCTGCTTTCTGTGGAAGTCTCCACTCTTCCACTTGACTTTCTTCAGTAGCCCATATCTGATCCAGAAATCCAGAGTGGCTTTGCCTCACACCTTTGGGAGTATAGATTTTGACCAAACTCAAAACTCATCCAAATTCCACTAGAATGTTGGCTCCATGAAGGCAGGAGGTTTTCATGTATTTCATTCACTGCTGCAGTCACCTGTGCCTAGAATATATCTGTAATTAATAAGTGCTCTGTAAGTATTGAATGATTTCCTCAGATATGATCCTGACACTAGTCCACTGTGGCCCTCAGAACCCCCGGCTCTAAGGGCCATATATCAAAGTTCCATTAAAGTCTCTCTCCCTAGGCATGAGGTGAGGAAAAAAGCAATGTTTAACACACTGCACACTGAAAAGCCTCTCAAAATCTTCAAAACTTCAACGTTTTTCTGACTTAGAAGTGGATAGACAAGTAAGAGTTGCAAAAGCAGTCCCCCCATTTTTTTCAATTTCCACTTTTGGTGACCTTACACTTTACTGTGGAATGTGGGAATAATTTACTTTCTTAGAGGAGCAGACAAAAGTGAGATAGAGTCTCATTTTAACATCCTGCTACACACATATAACGATTGCACCTGTTTATTTACATATTGTCCCCATCTATTAAATCATAAGCTCCTGGAAGACAGGGCCTATTATTTATTTATTTATATATATTATTTATATTTTATATGTTACATATAAATGTATATATTTATAGTGTATATATATATATATACATACACACACACACACATACCTATGGTCTCATACAAATGAGTGTTCAATATAGTTTAAAAAGTTAGGAATGAGGGGCGCCTGGGTGGCTCGGTGGGTTAAAGCCTCTGCCTTCAGCTCAGGTCATGATCTCAGGGTCCTGGGATCGCCCAAGTCGGGCTTTCTGCTCAGCAGGGAGCCTGCTTCCCTCTCTCCCTCTCCCTGCCTCTCTGCCTACTTGTGATCTCTCTCTCTCTGTGTCAAATAAATAAATAAAATCTTTTTTAAAAAAGTTAGGAATGAATAAAAGTACTTTAGCAGTAGTAATAATAATTCCAAACATATTGCACAGTACCAGAGATTAATGTCTAAAACTCTTTCGAGTACTCTTGTAGTAGAAATCTTTAAATTTGGAAGTATCTTTTTCTATTAAAATTTTTTTTAAAGATCTTATTTATTTATGACAGAGAGAGATAGCGAGAGAGGGAACCCAAGCACAGGGGAGCTGGAGAGGGAGAAGCAGGCTCCCCACCAAGCAGGAAGCCTGGTATGGGGCTCGATCCCAGGACGCGGGGATTACGACCTGAGCTGAAGGCAGACGCTTAATGACTGAGCCACCCAGGTGCCCCTAAAAGAATTTCTTTAATTGAAGTATAATTGACATATAATATTATATTAGTTTCAGCTACAACACAGTGATCCAACAATTATACATGTTACATAGTGCTCATGTCGGTAAGTGTAGTCACCACCCATCCACCATACAAAGTTATTACAATGTTATTGACTATATACCCTATGGTGTACTCTTCACCCCTGTGATTTATTTATTTTGTATCTGGAAGTTTGTATCTCTTAATCCCTGAATTTGGAAATATTTATAGCAACTTTGTAGGATTGCTTGCACCTTGCTGTTTCTGTGCTAGATAGTCTCCATTGCCCCTGTCGATCTCCTTCAGCAACATCCCTTTCCCCTCTGGCCTCTGGTTGAGCTCAGCTGTTGGAGGGCACTAGCAGGACATCAGAAGGCAGTGGGAGAAAGAGATCAGGGTATTTATTACTCTCCCTCCCTCCAAGTTGGCAGTGGTACTATACCATCTCTTGTGCTGTTTCCCTGCCCACATTCTGATTACACTCTCTTCAGTTGGGCCCTTTGAGTGTGCCATCTGTTTCCTGCTGGGACCCTGACTGATTCAAACAATATTTTAAATTTTTATAGGGTACAGGAAGTACACTTTTTTTTTAATGTGGGAAAAGCCTGTTTTCTTTTCCTGAAGTTGAGTTTATATTACACCTCTAAGAAGGTTAATATTGGTAGATCTGGAACCAAAATAGAACCTAAAATTGGAAAATAGAACCTAAAATTATGATATATGCCCTTCCCTGTTTTTTACCTGCTCAAATATATAGGGAAAAAAAGGTAGCTTACAGTTGGTTTTATAATTCTTTCCAATAATAAAAGGAATACACATTTAAACTTTTTCAAATGCAAACAGCACGAAAGAAAATCCCTTATAATTCACTAGGTAGAGAAAAATCACTGTTAAAATCTTAGTGATTTTTTTCCCTCTACAATAATGTGTATCTAAAGAAAGGAAGAAGGGCGCCTGGGTGGCTCAGTGGGTTAAAGCCACTGCCTTTAACCAAATAAATAAATAAAATTAACCAAATAAATAAATAAAATCTTTAAAAAAAAAAAAAAAGGAAGAAAATTACCCTGAGAATGTATTTCCTAATATTTGTAGTAAGCAATACATTGTATACAATGCAATACATTGTATATGTATATTGTAGCTGTGGCTCTCATTTCACTGAAATAAATATTCCATTTTTTTTTAAGATTTTATTTATTTATTTGACACAGAGAGAGAGAGATCAGATCACAAGCAGGCAGAGACGCAGGCAGAGAGAGAGGAGGAAGCAGGCTCCTTGCGGAACAGGGAGCCCAACGCGGGCCTCGATCCCAGGACCCTGAGATCATGACCTGAGCTGAAGGCAGAGGCTTTAACCCACTGAGCCACCCAGGCGCCCAAATATTCCATTTCTTTAGATCGACCTGAATCTAATCCTGAGCTCCTGCCATGCTGGTGGGAAAGTCAGTCTCAGTTTCTGAGGTTTTCCACCTAAGAATGTATGAAGTTTCTAGGCCCTTAATTATTGTGGAAGTACCTGAAAATGATTATTATTTATTTGTTTGTTTGTTTATTTGTTTGTTTGTTTGTTTATTTATTTATTTATTTTTAAAGATTTTATTTATTTCACAGAGGGAGAGAGATCACAAG
>LNAC01000062.1:2290339-2348171 GCA_002007465.1 Ailurus styani
GCACCTGGGTGGCTCAGTGGGTTAAAGCCTCTGCTTTCGGCTCAGGTCATGATCTCAGCGTCCTGGGATCGAGGCCCGCATCGGGCTCTCTGCTCAGCAGGGAGCCTGCTTCCTCCTCTCTCTCTCTCTGCCTTCCTCTCTGCCTACTTGTGATCTCTCTGTGTGTGTCAAGTAAATAAATAAAATCTTTAAAAAAAAATATTAGCGACTACTATTGTCTTAAAACCAGCATTTGTCTTCCAAAATGTTGCTGGTTGCCTTGGTGATGATATACTCATAGCATTATACAGTAGCAATACCTATTATTTAGCTAGATAAAAAGTGGCAAACTGAAGTGTCCAGTGAATGACTCCCTCACCCATATATAGTATCTTAAATAAATAAATAAAATAATGGAGCACCCGGTGGCTCAATCAGTTAAGTATCTGCCTTCATCTCAGGTCATGATCTCAGGGTCCTGGGATCAAGCCCCACATCAGGCTCCCTGCTCAGCAAGGAATCTGCTTCTCCTTCTCTCTCTGCCCCACCCCCTGCTTGTGCTCTCTCTGTCTCTCAAATAAATACAAATTTAAAAAAAACCAAAACAGTTTTTTAAAAAAAAGTAAATAAAGTAAAATAAACATTTTAAAGGAGATTCAAGCAAAATTAAATATTTAGGAGAACTTTAAAAGCTAAGAAGTTGCAAAAAAGTTTCCTGGCTAAAAATGTAACTTATTTTTCATCATGAGAAATGTACTCCTTAATCCCCATCACCTAATTCACCCATCCCCCCACCCACCTCCCCTCTGGTAACCATCAGCTTGTTCTCTATAGTTAAGAGTCTATTTCTTGGGCGCCTGGGTGGCTCAGTGGGTTAAAGCCTCTGCTTTCGGCTCAGGTCATGATCCCAGGGTCCTGGGATCGAGGCCCGCATCGGGCTCTCTGCTCAGCAGGGAGCCTGCTTCCTCCTCTCCTTGTCTCTCTGCCTGCCTCTCTGCCTACTTGTGATCTCTCTCTCTGTGTCAAATAAATAAATAAAATCTTTAAAAAAAAAAAAGTCTATTTCTTGGGCGCCTGGGTGGCTCAGTGGGTTCAAGCCTCTGCTTTCGGCTCAGGTCATGATCTCAGGGTCCTGGGATCAAGGCCCGCATCGGGCTCCCTGCTCAGCGGGGAGCCTGCTTCCCCCTCTCTCTCTCTGCCTGCCTCTCTGCCTCCTTGTGATCTCTCTCCCTCTGTGAAATAAATAAATAAATAATCTAAAAAAAAAAAGTCTATTTCTTGGTCGACTGGTTCTTGGTAGAGCATGCAACTCTTGATCTCAGGATTGTGAGTTCAAGCATCATGTTGGGCATGAAGCTTAGTTTTTTTAAAAAAAGAGTCTATTTCTTTTTTTTTTCTTTGCTCATTTATTTTGTTTTTTAAATTCCGCATATGAGTGAAATTATGTAGTATTTGTCTCTCACTGACTAATTTTGCTTAGTATTATACTTTTTTCTAGCTCCATCCGTGTTGTTTCAAATGGCGAGATTTCATTCTTTTTGATGGCGGAGTAATATTTCATTGTATATACATATATACACACATACACACATATATATGTATATATACATATATATATACCACATCTTCTTTATCCGTTCATCAGTCAATGGGCACTTCGGCAGTTTCCATAGTTTGGCTATGGTAAATAAAGCTGCAGTAAACATAGGGATGCATGTATCCCTTTGAATTAGTGTTTTTATATTTTGTGTGTAAATATCCAGTAATGCAATTACTAGATTGTAGGGTAGTTCTATGTTTAATGTTTTGAGGAACCTCCGTTCTGTTTTCCACAGTGGCTGCACCAGTTTGCTTTCCCACCAAGAGCATATGAGGGTTCCTTTTTCTCCACATCCTTACCAACACTTGTTGTTTCTTGGGTTTTTGATTTTAGCCATTCTGACAGGTGTGAGGTGATATCTCACTGTGGTTTTGATTTGTATTTCCCTGATGATGAGTGTTGAGCATCTTTTTTTCTTTTAAAGATTTTTATTTATTTACTTGACAGACAGGTACAGAGCACGAGTAGGCAGAGCGGCAGGCAGAGGGAGAGGAAGAAGCAGGCTCTCCACAGAGCAGGGAGCCCATTGCGGGACTTGATCCCAGGACCCTGGGATCATGACCTGAGCTGAAAGCAGCAGCTTAACCGACTGAGTCACCCAGGCACCCAATATTGAGCATCTTTTCATGTGTCTGTTTGCCATCTGTAGGTCTTCTTAGAAGAAAAAAGTTATTTTTATTTAGCTGCCAAGATCTATGAAATACAAAGATAGAGACTCCTTTAAAGGTTTGACATTCAGTATGGCTGAATGCTATAAAAGTAAACACATAGTTGGTAAAATTTGAGATAAGGATGTCCTTCTTCAACAGATTTAAATAATCATTGACCTAGAAATTATTTCATCCTTTGTAGGAAGATGTCTTCTGATTTTCAAAATAAACAACCTTTTATCGTCCTAGCCAAATAAAATCGATTCTGATCTTTTTTTAATATAAATCCACCTTGACATTATTTGGGAAACCGCTTTCCGTATTAAAAACCGACAGTTCTTCCTTTAATAAGCCAAAGCCAGCATTTTTTAGTGTCAGAGTGACTTCAGCATTTCTTTTCCTTTGGCCTATTGCTGAGGTGGCAAGGGTAACTACTGATAAGGAGCAACAACAAAAAAAAGCAAGACGTTTTATTGGAAAGAGCATTCTTATAAATAAGCCAAAATTTCTCATTTGTTGTATTTCTTTTTCTTTCCTCATGACAAGAGAGAAAAAAATTCAATCCCCAATCTACCAGTAGGCTAACAATTCTTTAAATATTGGTCATGATAAAAATAACATGCCCTTTGCCTGGGTGGCTCAGTCGGTTAAGCATCTGCCTTTGGCTCAGGTCATGATCCCAGAGTCCGACATCAGGCTCTCTGCTCAGCAGGGAATCTGCTTCTCCCTCTGCCCCTCCCCTGCTTGTCTTCTCTCTCCCTCTCTCTCTCTCTCTCTCTCTCTCTTTCACACTCTTTCTCGCAAATAAATAAATAAAATCTTTAAAAAAAAAAAAGTAACATGCCCTTTAGGGGCACCTGACTGGCTTAGTCTGTGGAGCGGGCAACTCTTGATCTTGGGGCTGTGGGTTCAAGTCCCATGTTGGGTGTAGAGATTATTTTTTAAAAAATGTAACGTGCCCTTTAAAACCGATTGACTTGAAGTCCAACGTTAGTGTGCAATTCCCTTCTCTGCTGCTAGGTGGCAATTAATGCCTTGGAGAGGAAAAAGTCTGCCCCCCTCCTCCCTTCCGGACCCAGAAAGATACGTGCATTTTCTCTTCCTTAAGGTAAGAATTCTCTTAAGGATAATATTCTCTTTCCTGTTTTGTTTTGTCCAAGTGAATTTACATTCACCTTTTCCTTTAATTGTTAAGAATAACACATACAAATCTAAAGCCGACTGCTATAGCTAGGGAAGAATAGATTGTATCTTTTAAAGAGGGTGGTTTCCAAAAAGAGTGTATGTTCATGAGTGATATAGAGTAGGAAGTTGCTATAATTTCCCTGCAGCATTTTTTCTTTTTTCAATTTTACTAAAGAAAATTTCCTGTGAAAGGAATTATAACTGGCCCATGCCAACTTTATGCCAAATGCAATATAATTAAATATAAAACAAAAATGGAGAAGGAAAATAATTTTAAAGTCCTCAAAGTAATTCCAGTGTGGTGAAACTGCTTTTTCAGGTGAACTATAGGAAAAACAATAAAATAATTCTTTATCAGAATCACAGACTGGTACAATATTTAAAAAAAAAGTGTTGTTTTTTTTTCAGAAAACCCATTCAGATTTATCTATTCCTATAAAATTATTTAAAGACTACACATAATTTCTGTGTATTTATAAATCTAGGAGTCTGGTCCGTATCCTTTTAAAAATATGTTTACTTGTGTACATTGCTTTTTGTGACTTTCCTTACCGAAAGACTATATGTAGTGGGTGTTTTGCTCCATAAAATTCAAAATATCAAATCCCTATTCAAAGAAGACTCTCAGTTTGGGTCTTAAACCAAAAAGACTCTCCCCAGGCTGAACTTAATGAAGCCTAACACCAAAAAGAAAAGCTGTTTCTGGCATTCTAGGCCTTCCCTGCATCCAGATGGCCTGTCTGTAGCCTAGCCAGAACCAAACCCTTCCTGCTGCCTTTTCTGCTGGCCTTGGATGACAGCCCCAGGCTACACCAGCTTCCATACCCCTTTAACTCCTCAGTGTCCAAGGTTTTTAAGAGATGGGACTTACAGTGTGAATTGTCGGAAGAGCAAATCGAATTTAAAGCTTAAAGTTTAGTTTATAAAATATTTCTCCGCATCACCTTCCCCCGCTCCCTTCCCATAGGCCTCCTCCCAGAGTGGCTCAGCTAGCCAATTGGCATCAGAAGAGCGCCGTTTGGAAGGGAGTGTGTGTGGGCAGCCTGCAGGTGAGGACAGGGCTGCCAAGGCAGACGATGCGGTTTGTCCTGTGCCTACACCCAATACCTGACTGGTGCCTTTCCAGAGCATTTGTATACACACAGCAGTTCTGCTGTTTAGGGTGTGGGTAACTTTAAAAAGTACTTTTTAAAATAACTCGTTGACAAGACTACGTTCAGCAAACAAGAATGCATAAATGGGAGATATAAAATGACCATGCATGGATTTAAGTGAGAACTTCTATGAAGTAGTTGTCCCAGCAAAACAAATCTGCTCTATGTTTTACAAGGACCCTTGGAAATCTTACTAGTGGCAGCCATTGTTTTCATCATGGTTTTCAAACGTTGGTTTGTATATGGGAATTTCACCAGAAGTTAATACACAAAGCAAACTTTACTCTCAAAGGCAGTATTTCCCAATGGTTTTGCTTTTCTCCACGTAGAGAGATGCTATTAACTGATCGGTAAGGGTGCTTCTAAGTCGGCCAGAATAGATATTTTTGCATGAAAGCCTATGACTCTCTATCACTTTCCTTCTTATTTTTGAATCTCATTTCTTAGTGCCGCCCTCAAAATTATTTTTTTTTATTTTTTTTAAAGATTTTTATTTATTTATTTCACAGAGGGAGAGAGATCACAAGGAGGCAGGGAGTCAGGCAGAGAGAGAGAGGGGGAAGCAGGCTCCCCGCCGAGCAGGGAGCCCGATGCGGGCCTCGATCCCAGGACCCTGAGATCATGACCTGAGCCGAAAGCAGAGGCATTAACCCACTGAGCCACCCAGGCGCCCTCTAAATTATTTTTAATTATTATTATTATGCTTGAGGCCAAGCTATTTCACTTTCCGCAGAGTTGATTAGAGACCTGAGAAATCTAGGCCAACATAAAGTCCTGGTTTCCAGGTCAGACTACATGAACAAAGGGGGGAAAAAAGGCAAAAGTGCTAGCTTTCACAAAGCCCTTAAAGAAAACAAACCCAAAAAATGCAAAGGAACCTAGAACTGTAGAGAATGGAGTTTAAAAACAGGAACCCATGGAAGGAAGAATGAAAGGATAAAAAACTATTACAGCGCTGAGATGAAAAGAAAGTATTTAAAAGAGTGAATACAAATAGGTCTGGTAAACATATTGATTTTCAGTGTTTAGCCTGGAGTGCCGGGCGTCTGCTCCAAGCAATAGAACCTCTCTCAACAGCTGACGTAAAAGACACACTCTGGCCCCGCTTCCCGTTCGTTCGTGCTTCAGAACTAAAACACTACCCTTGACCCTCTCCACCCACCTCACTCTGTTCAGGTCTTCACTCACCTGATCTCAGCTTCACCACTTACTTCTCTGCATTTGCCTGGCCCACAAACGCACAAGGTTGTCTTTGTACCATGACCTTGTCTTCCTGCAAATAGGATGATGAAAACTGGGGACTCTCCATCCAGCTGTGTTGTCTCAGGCTACCTTGGGTAACATTCCTCCCTGTTGGATCCACTCTTCAGTATTCTTCCTCCCATGAAAAAGACAATGAACCAGACAGACATTTGGGAAAGATCACATCCTTAGGAGAGATCAGATATCACTTATGGTTCAACGCACATTTCCAGAATACGGGCTGAGAGCACCTTAGTGCATAAAGAGCAAAAAAGCCTATCGTTTCTGGACACAAATGTTTGTTTTTCAGTTTTACACATGATTTTTAAAAAATATTTTATTTATTTATTTGACAGAGAGAGTACAAGCAGGGGGAGTAGCAGGCAGAGGGAGAAGAGCCCGACTTGGGGCTCCATCCCAGGACCCTGGGATCATGACCTGAGTCAAAGGCAGAGGCTTAACTGACTGAGCCACCCAGACACCCCCAGTTTTATGCATATTACCTTACTAACAATTGATATCTGATACATTAGAATCAAATTTTCACAGAAGAATTAAATAGTACTCCCCCCCGGAAGTAAATGTGGGAAACAATTTATGAAAGCAAAAGGAACTAACAAATCAAGGTAGACATCAATTTTTCTTCTTAGAAAATCTGAAGAAAAACCCAATTAAACAGGAAGATTGTTTTCTAATAAGTCATCTAATGTTGGTTTAATGCTGTTTTGTTTTTTTTTTTAAGTGCCTTTTAGGGACGCCTGGGTGGCTCAGTCGGTTGGGCATCTGCCTTCGGTTTGGGTCACGGTCAAGTCCCATGTGGGGCTCCATGCTCAGCGGGGAGTCTGCTTCTCCCTCTGCTTTTTGCTCCCCCTTCTTGTGCTCTCTGGCTCTCTCTCTCTCTGACAAATAAATAAAATCTTTAAAAAAAAAAGTGCTTTTTATTTCTGTGAAAAGAGTTTTACTTCCCCTTTCATTTTGAGGAGAGGGGCAAAAACTTGGGAACATCATTCCTGCATTCTGGTATAAAAAGAAAATTGCTGGCATGACAAATGTTACAAATTTATGAAAAAAATAGCTCTCTTTCCTAATTAAAATATTGCATTTTTCTTTACTTTTCCCCATCACCATGAGAGTGTATACATACATGTGTGTGTTTATATATAGAGAGAGGCATCCTTGCATGAAACCCTTTGACCAGATTTCACAACTCTAGTCCAAACTCATAAGAAGTCTTTATTTAGTTTCAGTCTTCCTAATAAGCCTGTAAGTTTCTGACAGAGCAAATAGCAATTTGGTCCTCTCTGTCCTCTGTCCCTTGACCCCCTGCTGAAACCTGGCTCAGTCTGTTCACCTAAAGAGGTGAAACTAGACCAAATTTCTACAGAGTATTTTTGTTTTTACGTAGAGCCACACAGAGCTGTGGAGATCTCCAGGCGGGCCCAGGAAGGAGACAGAGATTGGCCGCCGTCCACTTGAACTGGCTCATGAGAAGTTCAGCTTCCTTGACCTCTCACAGACAGTCCCTTCCGTGCTGACCTTTGACTAGCTGGCAGGGCTCTTGCGCTCTGACCCTGCTGCCTCTCTGCCCACCCTCTTCCTCTTCCCCACACTGTTGGTACTTCTTGGAAGAGGGAAAAAGCCTGAGGAAAAAGGGCTAGGGAGAGGAAAAGTGAAAGTCCTGATGCTGGAGCCTCTAAGGATTTTCTCCTTGTCCTTGATAAGAGAGATACTGTTAATTTAAAAGAATGTCAACGTATGACATGCGAAATTTGCAAAAACATGGAGAATTTAGTGTGACCTATGCATCAGGGTAATTTACAAGCCTCAGAAGAACATGCTAGCCCTTCTGCAAATATCCTATAGTCTTTTTTAGACTCTGTTATTTAATGGAACTTTTTACAGACGATTTGCTTCCTTTTTGTAATTATCAGTAGTTCCGTTGTAGAGAAATAGATTCCAGGAAAAATTGCAGTGTATATAGACGATGATCAAATAGCTTATAGATTTTAATGCTAAAGGCTTTGAAAATGCAAATGGTTTTTTTCATAATTATTTGATTAATTTTGAAAGAGACCCAAGCAATATGTAACATCTTCTAGACCGTGTCTAAAATTTAAGAAAAAAGTAAATTATATGGAGCAACAATTGTAAAATTACCTTTATCATTGCAAAAGTAAACATTTGGTTGTATTTTCCTGATTTTTCTTCCCCTTTGATGACTTTAGTGCCAGTGGCTCAGTTGCATGCTTGGCATCTCTTCTCCTGCTAACTTTGTACAAACAATGCCCTCCCTCATTTGGGGGTGTCTATTGCCCTTTCATCTGGCCTGTTCTATTTACCTTCCAAAAGCTGGCATTCAGCTGAAACCAGAGGAAAAAAATCTTTTCCCAGTTTGTTGGCGACTTGTTGCAGGCAATTGACTGCTTTTAATGTTAGAAAACATTTCCTTCCCCTATTGTGTCACCTCTACCCCTTAAAACACTTCATAAAGCTCTGGCTGAGCCCTCTCGTGATTGCCAGAGCTTGGCTTCCTTTAAAAAAATACTTAGAAGCAATTGGTATTTTCTTAAGAAAAGAGTCATTGATCTCTACCCATAATGTCTGCACAAAGAAAGGCACCATAGACTGGAAGGGGCTTCCCAATTCAGTCCCACCCATGAATTTTCTGGGGGGGGGCATGGAATTGAGGCCCCAGAGAAGTAAGAGTATTGTCCAATTTCTAAAGGGAAGATTCCTCATTTTTTTTCTTTTTTTTTAAAGATTTTATTTATTTATTTGACACACACACACACAAAGAGATTACAAGTAGGCAGAGAGGGGGCAGAGAGAGAGGAGGAAGCAGGCTCCCTGCCGAGCAGGGAGCCCGATGTGGGCCTCGATCCCAGGACCCCGAGATCATGACCTGAGCCGAAGGCAGAGGCTTTAACCCACTGAGCCACCCAGGCGCCCAAGATTCCTCATTTTTTCTATACCATAAATCATCTTGTCATCTAGTGAAGCCTGTGGACTCCCTCTCAAAATAATGTTCTTTTTTTTTTTTAAAGAATTTATTTATTTATTTGAGAGAGAGAGAGAGCATGAGTGGGGGAAGGGGTAGAGTGGCTGCCCAAGTGGCTCAGTCAGTTGAGCTGCCAGCTCTTGATTTTGGCTGGGATAGTGTTCTCAGGGTCCTGAGATCCAGCCCTGCCTCAGGCTCCTTGCTCAGCGGGGAGTCTACTTGAGATTCTTTCTCTCTGTCTCCTTCTGCCCCTCCCCCTGCTCATGCTCTCTCTGTCTCTCCCTCTAAATAAATAAATAAATAAGATTTTTTTTTTAAAGAGCATAAAGTCAAGTTTATGAAGTTGGACTCCTTCTTCATGCCATAAACAAAAATTAACTCAGAATGGAGTAACAAACCTAGTAGAACTAAAATGATATAATTCTTAGAAGAAAACACGAGTAAACATGAGTATAACTGTAGATTAGGGAATGGTTTCTTCAGCTTTTTTAAAACAGCTTTATCAAAATATAATCTATATATACCATAAAATCCATCCATTTAAAGTATATACAGTTTTAGTATATTTATAGAGTTGTGCAACCATTATCATGGTCTAATTTTAGGACCTGATTTGTTGATTTATTGATTTTAATTTTTTTTTTAAGTAATCTTCACTCACTGTGGGTCTTGAATTCACAACCCCGGAGATCAAGAGTTGAATGCTTTTCCAGCCAAGGCAGTCAGGCTCCATAAACCATTTATTGGTTTATGTACAGAGATGACCAAACAGATGACCAAGGTCTGATTTTTCCCAGTCTACCTCTTCTTGCCTTTTGCTACTTTTCAAAGGTATCTCTCTTAGGTTAAGCCTCATATTATATAATTTGCTCATTTAAAGTATATAATTCAATAGTTTTTGGTATGTTCACAGAGTTGTGCAATCATTACTGAGGCAATGGTTTCTTAGATATGACATCAGAAGCACAAGCCAGAAAGAGAAAAGGTAAATTGTACTACTTCAAAGTTAAAAACGTCTCTGCTGCAAATACCAAGTCATTGAAAAGGCAACCCACAGAATGGGAGAAAATATTTCCAAATTATACATGTGATAGGGGACTTCTTTCCAGAATATATAAAGAACACTTACAGCTGAATAATTAAGGGCAAATGATCCAATTATTATTTTTTTAAAGATTTTATTTATTTATTTGACACACAGAGAGATCACAGGTAGGCAGAGAGGCAGGCAGAGAGAGAGGAGAAAGCAGGCTCCCCGCCAAGCAGGGAGCCTGATGCGGGGCTCGATCCCAGGACCCTGAGAGCATGACCTGAGCCGAAGGCAGAGGCTTTAACCCACCAAGCCACCCGAAAATGACCCAATTAAAGAATGAGCAAAGGATTTGAATAGATATCTCTTCATAAAAGGAATACAAATGGACCGTAACTGCCAAAAGGACTTCAGCAATGGAATGTAGAAAAGGCCCATCAGGCCACCCACCTGCATATATCCATAGACTCTAACTAACCATTGGGCTACTTACAACCAGGCACAGTTACCAAAAAGGGAGAATTCCATATGTTGCCATACCTCCTCACCTCCCTACTTTAAAAACAGCCCCCATCCACTGCTTCATTGCAGACAGCCTCTTCTCTGCTGTCCTTCCTGCCACTGTTCCGCCCACCACTCCCCTGCGGAATGTTCAGTAGACTTCTGTCTCCTTTGTTCTGCCTCAGGTGAATCCTTTCACACTGCCCACACCACTGGCCTCCACCCTATTGTTGCCCCACATTTGGGGGCCCCCATCTGATCGAGGGACACCCTGTTTAGACACCACAATAACCACATGAAAAAATGCAAAGTATTATTAGCCACTAGGGAAATGCAAATCAAAACCACAATGAGATACCACTTCATATCTACTAGAATGCTATAAACAAAAAGATACACAATAACAAGAGATAGAAAGGATATTGAGAAATCAGAACTGGCAAACACTGCTGGTGGCATAAAATAGTACAACCACTTTGGAAAACAATCTGGCAAGTCTTCAAAAGGTTAAACACGAAATTACCATAAGATGCAGCAAGTCCACGTCTAAACCCATAATAAATTAAAAATACCCGTCTACACAAACAATTGTACATGAACGATCATACCAACATTATTCATAATAGCTAAAAAGTTGAAACAACCTAAATCTCCATCAGTATGAATAAACAAAACATGGTATATCCATTGCAAAGGAGTATTTTTTGACAGTAGAAAGAAATGAAGTCCTGATACATGGTACAACTCAGATGAACCTTAAAAACATTGCATTAAGTGAAAGAAGTCAGTCACAAAAGACCACATATTATATGATTCCATTTATATGAAAGGTCTGGAATAGGCACATTTATAAAGACAGAAAGTAGGTTAGTGGTTATCTAGGGCTGGGGGCTAGAAGGAGGAGAGTGGAAAGTGATAGGTAATGAGTATGGGTTTCTTTTTGTGGTAGTGAAAATGTTCTAAACTTAGATTATAATGATGGTTGCATAGTTCTGCGACTACAGTAAAGCCATTGAATTGTACACTTCAAATGGGTGAATTTTATGTGATATGAATTATATCTCAATAAAGATGTTTTTTAAAGGTACATAAGAACCCAAAGGAAACCAATTCTATCAAAATGCAATCATCAGAATATTAAAAAACAAATATGTGATATTGTAAGGTATGTGCTTTCTTATTGACACATAAAATTTTAAGTTATAGCAGCAAATCTATTAACTACCATAATTTTGAAGTAGTGATAAATGGTTATGATATTTTGAGATACCAGCAACAAATGTAAAAGCAATAAGAAAATATCTGGTTTCTATTGATGAAAATTCACAAGTCCTACTAACACTGTGTGGTTTCTCATCTGTAGTAATAATCAAAGAACTACATTGCACTTTTTTTTTTAAGATTTTATTTATTTATTTCACAGAGGGAGAGAGATCACAAAGAGGCAGAGAGGCAGGCAGAGAGAGAGGGGGAAGCAGGCTCCCTGCTGAGCAGAGACCCCGATGCGGGCCTCGATCCCAGGACCCTGAGATCATGACCTGAACCGAAAGCAGAGGCTTTAACCCACTGAGCCACCCAGGCGCCCCACTACATTGCACTTTTAAGCCTATAAATGGGAAGAAGTAACAGAGGAGAGGTTGGGAGGTGCTGAATGAAATGCTAAATTTCAATTAATAATGATGTAATTTTTTCCCTTCCAAATTCACTGGCACCCTGAATTCTGTCTATAGACCACCTGGGGGTTCATCAAGAAAGTCAGTGAGAGGACACCTGGGTGGCTCAGTGGGTTAAAGCCTCTGCCTTCAGCACAGGTCATGATCTCAGAGTCCTGGGATCAAGGCCCACATCAGGCTCTCTGCTCAGCAGGGATCCTGCTTCCTCCTCTCTCTGCCTGCCTCTCTGTCTACTTGTGATCTCTCTCTATCTGTCAAATAAATAAATAAAATCTTTAAAAAAAAAAAGAAAAAGAAAGTCAGTGAGAAAGGTGGTTTAAAATCTATGCTTCATGACAGTCCAGTACCCCATCTAACCTTACTCTTTTTTCTCTTTTAATAAAGGGGAGTAAGAAGAAAAGATTGAGTTAAACTGCTAGAGTGAGTCATTTCTAAAAAGAGAGGGACCCAAGGTTTGATTGCATGGGAGTTTCTAAAGAAAAAAGGATTTTTAGCTGTGACATTCCCCTTCCTACCCTGTCCCACCCCCACCCCCACAACCACCATCATCAAATGATGCTAGAATGTTTTTTTTCTCCCTTTCAATACAACACATTGATTTCGAGAAATAATTGTTACTTAGAACTCTAGTGGAAATGTGAATTTTGCAGTTTTCTCAGAGGGAATATTTTCAAGATTTGCCTTTGAATGCCTGGCAAGGCAGGGAAGCTGCCGGCAGAGTTTGAATCAGTGGGAAGTGATGGGGTAACCATGCTCCAACCACTGATTTTAGATTTCACAGAAATTTAGCCACTTTCTGATTTACAGAGGAGTTTACCAGGGCATACCATCATTAGAGATAGCCGCTAATATACATGTGGTCACTAAGAGGTGGAATGGAGGAAAACAGTCAAGTTGTTTGCCTCCATTACATCCAGACAATAAATATCAGATGATTACAATATGTACACACAAATAAATATTTTTTTTTAAATGAGAACAGAATATGTGACATTTCTGCCATTATTTGAATTCTGGGTCAAGGAAGTTTTTGTGAACTATGAGGAACTATAGTTCCTGTGAGCTATGCCTTCTTTCCAAATCACTTACACCATGCAATATGTTACTGCCTGATAGAGTAGTAGGACTTGTACCATGGGTTGGGACTGGCCATTAAGACTAGTGGTCACTTCCTGGGGCACCTGGGTGGTTCAGTTGGTTAAACGTCCAGCTCAGGTCATGATCCCAGGTTCGTGTTGGGCTCCCTGCTCAGGAGGGAGCCTGCTTCTCCCTCTCTCTCTTTCTCTCTCTCTCTGCCCCTCCCCCACAGTCCTTCTCTCTCTCTCTCTCTCTCTCTCTCTCTCTCTCTCTCTCTCTCTCAAATAAATAAAATCTTACAAAAAAGACTAGTGGTCACTTCAGTATCGGAAATTAAAAGGTTAGACCCACCATGATTTTTCTGGATTAAAGAGAATAAAAACTATGGGGTTTTGTAGTTCTCTAGGCTATATACTTTAATATACCAAAGCACTAGAGTCCAAAAGGACAGAATATCTGAAATTGACACTATCTGGAAAACCCAAGTTGAATGGCTATCATAGTTATAGATATCCCAGGTCAAGAGAATTGAGATTGCAGTAAAAATGGGTAAGAAATGAGGAGGGTCGAGAACAAGATCATCAGTTGGGGTTCCAAAGCAAAGCAAGGTCATGAGGTCAAAACCCAGCAGTTGAAAAAACAAAACAAAATAAAACAAAACAAAAAAACCAGCAGTTGAGGTCCAGAGATCCAGGTACACACTCAGAGCAAGGATTAGGAAAAGGCACCAGTCAAAAGCAATAGAAGAGAGGCAACTACATGAGCTCAAAGGCTCTGGGGGATGAAGGTAGGTAGCCAAACACCCAGGGCAACCCTCCAATTCTTGGAGCTCCGCAGGGACTGATGGAGAGGGACATGCAGGCAAGACAGCACACTTAAGTCCCCATAACAGAACAGCACCTTCCTCAGGTCTAAAGATTTGCTGATCCTAATTGGGACAGAGTCTAATCCCTACAAAGCTAACCTGAACCTGCAAATTAGAGGAGGGGAGATAGAGATGCAGGGCAGCCACACCTGCTTCAGGGGGCAATATCCTGACAAATCATTACATCTGTGTGTACACACGTGTATGCACACACACACACAGAGTCATATGTAGGTAATAATATTAATAGCAACAGCAATAATCATAGCCGATGCTTATATAGCATTTATATGTTATGTTAATACTTTGCGCATATTAATTTATTTAATCTGCATAACATACCTTCTACATGGTATAATTATGTTCATAATGCAAAAGAGGAAAACTGAGGAACAGAAAAGTTAAGTGATTTGCTCCAAGTCACATAACTAGAGATGGTTTAGGAGAGGTGGGATTTCAAAGTAGGCACTGCCTTCGGTCTTCCTTTCTACTCCTTAGCCTTCTTTGTCAAACTCTGGGCACTCTTCTTTGTCATACCACTGGGCACACGGATCACATAGATATATTATAAACCACACCTAAATTAAAAATCCCCACATATAAAACAAAGTTTAAAAATACTAAGATTGCATAATAACTTTATTTTGACCTACTCTCCCTCACACTCAGCCTAATTGATTAAAAGATCAATTAAGAAGATTTCTTTATTTATTTTTTTATTTTATTTTTTTTTTTTTAAAGATTTTATTTATTTATTTGACACACAGAGAGAGATCACAAGGAGGCAGAGAGACAGGGAGAGGAGGAAGCAGGCTCCCTGCTGAGCAGAGAGCCCGATGCGGGCCTCGATCCCACGATGCTGAGATCATGACCTGAGCCGAAAGCAGAGGCTTTAACCCACTGAGCCACCCAGGCGCCCAAGAAGATTTCTTTAGATCATACATTCTGTAGGGGTCCCTGGGTGGCTCAGTTGGTTAAGTGTCTGCCTTCATCTCAGGTCATGATCCTGGGATGAGCCTCGCATCCAGCTCCCTGCTAAGCAGGGGTCTGCTTCTCCATCTCCCTCTGCTCCTCCCCCCCAATTGTGCGTGCCGCACGCTCTTTCTCTCTATCAAATAAATAAATAAAATCTTTAAAAAAAGAAGATAACTTGCTATGAAATGTGAAATTAAATTTCATTATAAGAAATAATGCCTTGATACTGCTCTGTGAACAACACTATCTGATAGATCCCTATGTCTGCTATGTTGCTAAAAGAAAAATACTGATTTTTATGATGAAGTCAGCAGTAAGAAAGATAGACTCCGATGTCTCACTTAAGGCTTTTGATGAAATGTGCCTATGGGTTGCTGTAAATTTTAATATGAAACTCATTGCCTGGGATCTGCACAGCTTTTGTTGTTTGACTTAATACAGTCCTCCGGATGTGGATCAACTTCCTTTGCTCAATATTTATTATTGTTTCATCCGCAATGAAATGGGAACCATAAGCATTTTGATAAGTGGGCTGAAAGGCTTCTAAATCTCACTCTCGTCTCTTAGATTGAGTCCCATTCTGTGCAGTAATATGATTTTATAATTCTCTACTCTGAAAATTAAACCTAAAGAGAGATTCTTAACACCTCATGCAACATGGCAACAGTAGGCAGCTCTCCCTGTGCCCTTGGTTGCTCCTGGCCAAGTGAGCGTCACAGAGTGTGCGCAAGACAGGAACTCCGGCCAGAGCCAGGAGGATGAGAACAGACTCTGTCCTGTTGCTCCAATCTTGATGCAATAGGATGGAGTCAGTAGGTAATAATAATACATGAAATTGGATCTATTCTTGTTTTAGCTAAACAAAGCATGTTAACTCTTCTAAGCCTCAACTTACCCTAATGCCTGGTGTTCTGTATTTCACAAAAATGTGTCTTGGGTGAAATCGTCATCTGAACAAGATTCTGAGCACAGTCATTACTTGTAATCATGTCGAGAACAATGGAGACCATATGACTTCCCTCTGGGGCTATGACTGCATCTCTTCATCTCAAAGGACAGAGCTGAATACAACTAGCTTATTATTATTATTTCAAGTTTACATAAATAAAAAAGGGTCAGTATGCATGAGTTGGAGGAAAGCAAAGCTCAAAGTAAATATATTCATGTATTTCATAAACATTCATGCGTTTCATAAATAGTCAAGGAATCAAATCAAAATAAAACAGCACAACTTGATAGAAACATTATGCTGTTTTACCCCCAAACCCGTTGAACTGAACTTTAAAAAACTTCATTTTCTCATATACTGCTGTTGGAAGCCTAAAATTATACTGGAATTACTCCGAAGCCCTAACATGCTAATGGCCTATTTATCTTGCTAGATAAAGCTATTACAAAATCATTCATGAGGCCAGTTGGCTGGTGTTTTTTTTCTTGCTCTATCGGACTTAATGAATTGATTAAGATTGGGAAGCTCTCATTAGTAATGATGAGTACCCTGCTTGTGCCATTTTGAGAAAACTAGAGAAGAAAAGTAAGATTAAAAAGAGAAATAAAAANGAAGTTACTAGAACGGGCGCCTGGGTGGCTCACTGGGTTAATGCCTCTGCTTTCGGCTCAGGTCATGATCTCAGGGTCCTGGGATCGAGGCCCGCATCGGGCTCCCTGCTCAGCNGCAAGCAGAAGGGGCGCCTGGGTGGCTCAGTGGGTTAAAGCCGCTGCCTTCGGCTCAGGTCATGATCTCAGGGTCCTGGGATCGAGGCCCGCATCGGGCTCCCTGCTCAGCAGGGAGCCTGCTTCCTCCTCCCTCCTCTCTCTCTGCCTGCCTCTCTGCCGACTTGTGATCTCTCTCTCTGTCAAATAAATAAATAAAATCTTTAAAAAAAAAAAAAATCTCAATCGTCTTTAAAAAAAAAAAAAAAAGCAAGCAGAAGTTACTAGAGAATACAAGGGAACTAAACAGTTTGAGGAAACAAGCTTAGTCTTAATTTTATTCATGCTGCTATGGGTGACATAACTGAAACTTTTTTTTGGGAAATGACCTTGAAATCTATTATTACTGTTACTATTACTGCTACTCTTAATTATATTTTCTTATTCTTCTGTAAAGTAGAAAATAGGGTAGCAATTCTTAATATATACATAGATAATATAGGTGGGGAATTACCCTAAAGATTGCTTTCAAGCCCTTTCGAATTCAGAGTACAGTACTTTTGTTAGAACATCCATTATTTCTCTGCAAAGAGTGGGAGGAAATGTCACGGACTTGCTTGTTTTATACTAGAATATTGATCTATCTGAGATTTAGATATCTCAACACAACACATATACAATAATCCAAAAAAGATATTGTTACCCACTAAAACATAAATACCTAGGAACATTTACAGTGAAATCCCTTAATACTTAACAGTATGTACTCAACACTTAAAAATCTGATTTCAGTGACATTATTATTGGATCATTTGTATCCAGCAGATTTCACCCATCATCATGCATACTAACAATTATTCTTCAATGGTTACCATGATGTAATTTTTTAAAAAGTATAATTATTTTGGGTACCTGGGTGGCTCAGTTGGTTAAGCGACTGCCTTTGGCTCAGGTCATGATCCTGGAGTCTCAGGATCTAGTCCCGCATGGGGCTCCCTGCTCAGCAGGGAGTCTGCTTTTCCCTTTGACCCTCCCCCCCACTCAAATAAATAAATAAAATCTTTTTTAAAAAAGTATAATTATTTTTTAAAAATTTTAAGATAAATTCTTTTGGATGTTTCTGTGTTTAGAATCCCACACTGAAGATCTAACATAATTAGTTTTGTATATACCATTATCAGAATGTGTCAGGTACAGGAAGAGTAACCCAAGAACAAAGAAAGTATGTGGCTCTTTGAGAGTTCAATCTAAAGTCCCTGTGCAACTGATTGGAACAGATCTGTGCAAAATTATCCCAAAGAAACATGAATCCTAGGCCAAGAAGGACTGGCCTGTTATTTGATGAAAGAGGTGGTCAGTTGTGGAAGCATAGAAAGATGACAGTCTCTAGGACAAATGGTGGTGGTGTTCATCCAAGTGGTCTCCTGGGAGAGAGAGTCCTAGCCAAATGCCTCTGAATATTGCAACTTCACTGGCAAGGACATTCCCAAAGTGAACATGGATCCAGGAGACTATAGCCAATGAACTTCCAGTGTTTCCAGCTCCCTTAGCATGATGTCAGTATCCCCTTCATGGGATTGATACACCACACTAAAACAGTCTGACCCACTTATTCATTCATTCATTCTTTCATTCATTCAACCTGACCCCTTTAAATGTTGAATTGTCCTAATTTCCCTGGTTCTGATTCTAGGCTTGTCAAGCAATAGTCTAATTGGTGTCTTGAGTATCTATGTTAAAAAGAGCAGAATGGGGCACCTGGATAGCTCAGTCAGTTAAGCATTTGTCTCGCTCAAGTCATGATCCTGGGGCCCTGGGATTCAACCCCATGTCAGACTCCCTTCTCAACGGAGAGTCTGCTTCTCCCTCTTCCTCTGCACCCTGCCCCCACCTTGTGCTCTCTCTCACTCTCTCTCACTGTCTCAAATAAATTAATAAAATCTTAAAAAAAAAAAGCAGAATGGTCTAGCCACATGAATGTTATCAGTTGCTGTGATATTTATTGCGCATTGCAAATTAATTAAATGGCTTTTCTGGTTCAGTGTAGTTTTGGTAGAATGATTTGTTAAAATACTAACTTTATTTTGTTCTCCCTATATTTCCCCCCACATTTCAGAAGATAGTGAGGCTTTGTAATTACCACAGGTATTTTGGCAGGACCAAAAGTAAAAGCAGCTTCAAGTTAGTGGTGTTGTGTCATGTTCTGCCCCCCACTCCCCCCTATCCCCCCACCCCTGGTCTGGAAAAGCTAACCTGATTGATCAGATGATGCTAGGTGTCCTGGAGGACTGGGAGAGAAAGGACATTAGAGAAGAGGCTTCTCTAGGAGTTTCCCTGAGGCAGGGGAGGAGGAGATTTCAGAGCTTGAGAAGGTGTGAGACCGCCAGGGGGAAAAGGCTGCATGGAGTTTGCAGAGAGGCTGCATTCTAGGCACTGAAGACTACTGAGTCCCAAGTATCACAAAAGCCATAATCACCATTTTGGGGAGTACCCTTAAGACTACAGTAGTGAGTGTCTGTGCAGTCACCAGATCAAAGATGCCTTTACAAAGAATTACTTAGGTTGCATTTCCTCCAGCTTATAGGATGGAGGTTTGGAGTTCAAAATAAATTGAATTTTTATGGGCGCCTGGGTGGCTCAGTGGGTTAAAGCCTCTGCCTTCGGCTCAGGTCATGATCTCAGGGTCCTGGGATCGAGGCCCATATCCGGCTCTCTGCTCAGCGGGGAGCCTGCTTCCCCCCCCTTGCCTGCCTCTCTGCCTACTTGTGATCTCTCTCTGTGTGAAATAAATAAAATCTTTAAAAAAAAAAAACAGNTCAGCGGGGAGCCTGCTTCCCCCCCCCCCGCCTGCTTCTCTGCCTACTTGTGATCTCTCTCTGTGTGAAATAAATAAAATCTTTAAAAAAAAAAACAGAAAAAACAAAATAAATTGAATTTTTAAAAAGATTTTATTTATTTGTCGGAGAGAGAGAGAGCACAAGCAGAGGGAGCAGCAGGCAGAGGGAGAAGTAGGATGTGGGACTCAATCCCAGGACCCCGGGATCATGACCTGAGTCAAAGGCAGATGCTTAAATGATGGAGCCACCCAGGCATCCCAAAGAAAATTGATTTAAAGAACAGAGAGATACTTGGCTTTTTTGGCACATCTGAGTATGGCTGAGATTGTCATTCATAGCACATCAGTCTTGTGAGCTCAGTTAATGGAGACTCCATGCTCAATCTACAAGAAAATCAGGTTTGGGGGTTGAAAAGCTGAGGGCCGAAAAGCTGAGGGCCAGACACGAGACTGTGGTAAGAAATGCCCCTTTGTAAAGACTCTTGGAACTATGCTACTTGACTTCCCAAAGCAGGGAGCACCTACAGAAGCACCCGGTGTCTACATCCCCTGCCACCACACACCTCTTTGCCTTCACTGTATTTTGAAAGAAGCACTATTCTTAGTTGAATTTTCACAATTTCTACCAATCCTTCAAATATTTAAATGATCACTTTTATACCATCTCTAAGGAGCTTGCTAAATGAAGATAACTTTAATTCCCAAATTAATGAGATTTACCTAACATTTTTCATAGCATTTGTTTTCCCTTTTTAACTCTAGTTTGAAATAATTATAGGTTCACAGGAAATTGCAAACACAATACAGGGAGGTCTAGCGTACTCTGCACCCAGTTTCCCCCAGTGGCTACAACAATAATATAATATCAAATCCAGGAAATTGACCTTGGTACAACCAATAGACTTTATTCAGATTCAGATTTCAGTTTCGTATGTAATTGTGTATGTGTATATGTTTGTGTGTGTGTGTGCGTGTGTGTGCACATGCGTGCGCATGCATGCACCTGTGTGTGCCCAGGAGTGTTGATTGCTGGGTCATGTGATAAGTGAATGTTCAGTGTTTCTTTTTTTTTAAGATTTTTAAATTGTTATTTATTTGACAGAGAGAGAGAGAGATATCACAAGTAGGCAGAGAGAGAGGAGGAAGCAGGCTCCCCGCTGAGCAGGGAGCCCGACGCGGGCCTCAATCCCAGGACCCTGAGATCATGACCTGAGCCGAAGGCAGAGGCTTTAACCCACTGAGCCACCCAGGCGCCCGAATGTTCAGTGTTTTTAAGAAATTGCCAAATTGGGGCGCCTGGGTGGCTCAGTGGGTTAAAGCCTCTGCCTTCGGCTCAGGTCATGATCTCGAGGTCCTGGGATCAAGCCCCGCATCAGGCTCTCTGTTCAGCGGGGGGTCTGCTTCCCCTCTCTCTCTGCCTGCCTTTCTGCCTACTTGTGATCTCTCTCTCAAATAAATAAATAAAATCTTAAAAAAAAAGATTTATTTATTTATTTGAAAGAGAGAAAGAGAGAGCGTGCGCACACAGGGTGGGGGATGGGGGGTACATAAAGAGGGAGAGAGATACTCCAAACAGACTCTACACTGACCACAGGACCTCACTCGGGGCTTGATCTCATGACCTTGAGCTGAAACCAAAAGTCAGTCACTTAAGCAACTGCACCATGCAGGCGCCCCAATGGGTTTGCTCTTAATAGAACAGAGCACACATTTTTAAGTTTGATGAAGTCCAATTTATCACATTTTCTCTTGCTGAGTATGCTTTGAGTATCATATCAAAGAAATCTTCACCTAACCTTAGGTTCTGCAGATTTTTTCCTTTGTTTTTATCTAAAAGTTTTATAGTTTGACATATTACATTTATATCTTTTTTTATATAGATTTTATTTATTTAGTTGACAGAGAGAGACACAGCGAGAGAGGGAACACAAGCAGGGGAAGTGGGAGAGGGAGAAGCAGGCTTCCTGCTGAGCAGGGAGCCTGATGCGGGGCTCAATCCCAGGACTGTGGGATCACAACCTGAGCTACATTTAAATCTATGATCCATTTTGAGTTGATTTTTGTATAAGTTTACAGTAAAGTTCACTTCTTTGACTATGGACATCCAATCGCTCTAGCATTTATTGAAAAGACTGTCTTTCCTCCATTAAATATTCTGTACTTTTGTCAAAAATCAGTTGGCTATGGGTGCCTGGGTGGCTCAGTCATTTAAGTGTCTGCCTTCTGCTCAGGTCATGATCTGAGAGTTCTGCCCCACATTGGGATTTCTGCTTCGCGGGGAGCCTGCTTCTCCCTCTGCCTCTGCTCCATCCCACCTTGTGCTCTCTCTCTCTCTGAAATAAAATCTTTAAAAAAAAATCAGTTAGCTGTACTTATGTGCATCTATTCCCCTATGCTATTCCATTTATCAGTGTATCTCTCCCTTCACCAGTATCTTGGTGTTTTGTTTAGTATAGTTTTATCATGTGCAATTCACTTTTTAAAAAACATTTCTCTGAATAATAGCTCTTTTTCTTTGAGTGCTTACATATGGCACGCATTGCTGTAAGTGCTTCATAAGCATGAACTTACTTAATCCTCACAGAGTCCTACAAAATGATAATATTTAAGCCTATTTTATAGATGAGAAAAATGAGTGCAGAGATGTTAAGTAACTTTCTTAGGAGACAGATTTGGAACTCAGGCCCACCCACTAGACACCATGTCTCCCTATGTCTCTGAAGTGAACAGATTTTTATCTCTTCACAGAATTGCTTTTACTGGAGCCTGCACTGGCATTTTGTCATCGACCTACGTCAAGAAACATCATAAGAAACAGCTCAATGGAACTTACTGTTGCAGTTACTGGAGGCAAGTTGATGAGGTTGTGGTTCACTGTGTCACATGAAGTCCTCTTTAGGAGGACAGATGGGAAAAATGTCTCTCAGATCTCAGTACCAGGAATAGATATATTTCTCCTGAGTGAGTGGTTTGTTTTTATCTCTTGGACATGGCGAAACTGTATAAATGATTACATTTCCCAGTTTGTGCTGTCTGCTAAAAAGCTCAGAACCAAATTTTCAGCCTATCTTTAGCAATGATGTGTACTAGATCTAATATTACTTCTGACTTCATCTTGTTCTTTTCTACTCTAATTTTCTCTTCTTCCTTATTTCCTCCCTCACTTTTTTCTTCAGTCTTTTTAAAAATCAAAATATAGATGCACATAGTATAAAAAATCAAATATAAAGCTTTTAACAGCAGCAGCAAAACAAAATGGCAGTCCCTTTGCCCACTCCTGCCCGCTTATGATTTCTGCTCTACAGAGTCAACTATACCACACTTTTTAGCTATTTCCTGTGGTGCTTATTCTGTTTTGGTTTGTTTTTTTCCCTTGACTTTTTGCTGTAGGTAGTATCTTCTGATTTCCTATTGCAGAGGGTAGGATTTTGTTCTTATACCTACCCTCTACGACACACACCCTTCACTTCCAACCATCCTCCCATTATGATCATATCACAATTTTGGTTAAACTCGTTTGCAGCATTTGCATTATTATGCCTATGGAAATACTGTTCACAGGTGAACTGTTCACTTTGTTTTCCCTTGGGTTACTAATTGCCTTTTTTAAACTTCAGTTTCATACAGCAATCATTAATTTTTGCTAAAGCCTTCTGGCAGAATTATAAAGCTCTCAATCCATCAGTTTTATGTGTTTTTTTCCCTTGCAGACTTCTCTTCTGGAACTTTCCATCATCCAGATTGGGTCTAAACCTATTGCTCTCTAGGCCAGCTGTCCAGCTGTCATCCTAAGATTTCCCTTTTACATCATTTTAGGACTTTCTTCTGCATCTCTCTTTTGTTGGATCCCTTGTTTGCCAGATGTCATATTTTCCTTTTGGTTTTACGCACTTGGTTTGGTGGAGCTCATCCTGCAATAGCTTCCTGAGAAAAAGTTCATGAAAGGTAAATATTTTTGAGATCTCACATGTCTGAAAGTGCCTTTGTTTTAGCAGTACCCTTGAATGAGAGTCTGGGTATAGGATTACAGGTTGGAAATGATTTTCACTCAGAATTTTAAAGGCATTGCTTCTTTGTTGTCTAGCTTCCCACCTTGCTATTGAGACATGAATGTTTTCCATGGTTTTTTTCCTCTTCTCTGGAAGATTTTGAGATCTTCCCCTTCTCCTTAATGTTCTGAAATTTCATGTTGATGCACCTTGGAACAGGGTCTCTTTTCATACACTGTGTGGAGTGAACTCAACACAATGGGCTCTTTCAATCTGAAGACACATTTCCTTCAGTTTTGAGAAATTATCACTTATTATATTCCTTTTTTTAATGTATATTCTTCTTTTTGGCATCCCCTCCCCTCCATTTTCTCTTTTCACTCTTTCTCGAACTCTTTTTTTATTTTTTAACTTTTTTAAAAAAAGATTTTATTTATTTATTTGTAAGAGAGAGAGACAGCACAAGCAGGGGGAGCAGCAGGTAGAGAGAGAAGTAGGGTCCCCACTGAGCAAGGAGCCCCATACAGGACTTAATCCCAGGACCCTGGAATCATGATCTGAGCTGAAGGCAGATGCTTAATTGACTGAGCCACCCAGGTGCCCCTCTTTCTAAAACTCTTGATTCAGTTGTTGGATCACTTGAACTGATGTAATGTTCTTCAAGTCTTTTTTTTTTTTCTTAGAGATTTTCTTAACTTTGTCTTCTAACTCTTCTATTGAATTTTTAAATTTCTGCTCTCATATTGTTATTTTTTTTCATATTGTTATTTTTAAAAGCTCTGTCTGGTTCTCTGACTGTCCTCTCCCTCCATTCCTGGTTTTGTTTTGCTTTGTTTTTAAATGGCATCTTTTCCCTGCCATTTAAATACTCCATGGAGGGCACCTGGGTGGCTCAGTGGGTTAAGCCCCTGCCTTTGGCTCAGGTCATGATCCCAGGGTCTTGGGATCTAGGCCCGAATCGGGCTCCCTGCTCGGTGGGGAGCCTGCTTCCTTCTCTCTCTCTGCCTGCCTCTCAGCCTACTTGTGATCTCTCTCTCTTTCTCTGTCAAATAAATTAATAAAATCTTTAAATAAATAAATAAATACTCCATGAATGTGGTATTTTCTCTCATCTCTCTAAGGACATTAATTTTAGTGTTTGAAATTTTCTTTTATTTCTTACATTGTCCTCTCCCTCTGAACTCTTTTTGTTTGTATTTCACATTAGTGACTTCTCATGAATGGCTGTCTACTCATATTAAAGAGTGAGACACTTAAATGCCCCCTCTGAATGGGCAGACCGTGTTGGCTTTTGGGCTTCAGAGTAGTTTCACATTTCTTTTTTGTGGGGGAGGGACCTCCAAATGCCATTATGCAAAGATCTTTACTCTTAGGCTGCTCAGTCAGAGAAATTTTTGCATGGAGAATTTATAAATCTGCCTTCTGGGAGCTTATCAGGGGAAAGGGGTTGGAGGGTGGGGTGAGGAGAGTTCATTATTCCCTGTAGAGACTTTCATTTATACCCCCCCCACCCCTTCCACTGTGCCTTGTGCACCAAGCCTAGAGCCTTTAACCCAGCCTCTCAAAAACTGCCTCGCCTCTTCTAGGGTGGTGAAAGAGTAGTCACTTGGCTGTGCTGTTGACAAGAAGATCTGGGCATTTAACTGGTCATTGTAAAGGTTTTTAAGCAATGTTTCCTTTCTACCCCACATTCCCATCTTCAGGGATATCTGATGCCTTCAATTTCAGAGTATTCCAGGATTCTGTGGTTCAGTTTATCTTACTTCTTTCTGCCATTTTTGATTTGTTCCAGTGTGAGGGAGTCTGAGTCCTGATTCAGGAGCAAAACAAAAGTTGGAAGTTAAAGTCAGAGAAACAGTGCCTATGGTCAAGTGCGAAAGATGAGCAAGAAACAAGAAGGGTTCTGAAACTGGCAGAGTAATCTCGTGTTAAAAGTTATAGTCTACCTTCTCTACATATTTCTCCATTTGAAAAGACTGTGCCTTGAGATAATGTGCAGAAAAGGAGCAGTATTTCCCTCTGCAGACCCTAAACTCTGCCTGGAGGGAGAGGCAAGCCTATGTATGGGAGAATGTTCCAAGGTCAGAAACCTGAAGATTGTCAAAAGATTGAGAAGTGTGTCCAAGCTTGAGAACTAAGGTCAACAACAATGTGAGGATGGGGAGGGTCCAGTTTTACATGGCTCTTGATTCAGAAGTGCCCGAGAGGGCTTGATGTCTTAAAGGAGCAACTGGGGAGGGGGCTGGGTTGTGGTTTCCAGCCTCCCTGTCCAGTTGGCCTTTGAAGACCGGCTGGTTGATAGAAATCTACTGGTTGGGGATGTTTCACTTTACTACACTAAATATAGTGGGCCTTTACAAAACTTGGAGGCCTTCCTACACAAAGAGAATGCTGTTAATATGTTCTCCATCCAAGGGCATGAGCTCTGGGTTGTTGTTCCAGTGGGATGTGCTACGAGACTCAGCCAGACCAGCAATCTGCTGCCAACTTTGGCCTCTAGGGAGTTTGCAAGAAGGAATGGCTGTGTCCCTAATATTACATTTAATAACCTTAAATAGAGGTAGGTATAGCCGTGCTTCACTTAAGAGATGACTCAGAATTGGTACACAAGAAATGTACTGAAGGAAGGAAAGTAAGGAGGAAGGAAAGAGCTTAGTTCTCATTTATAGCTTTGTCATTCAAAAATTTTAAAGTGTAATAATAATAATAAAATTTGAAAGTGTAATACAGAGATTTACTATAAAAGGGTATTGAAATTCCAGAGGGCACAGGAATGTGAAGATGCAGTGGAGTAAGGAAGTGATTTAACTCTCTGATCATGAGAGAAAGTCAATGGGGGCAAATGAAAGAAACTGTGATTAGTAACCAAGGAATTTAAGTTCCCCTCCTCCTGGTGACACTGAGGGATTCCCACAACTCCTTCAGCATCTGGGACTTATTGGACTGTGAGTGGAGGGAGACAAGTGACAGCTAGTGGTACCAGTACCTTTCTGGAAAGATGGGATAGAAAAACTTTCTGGAAAGATGGCCTGCCACAACCAGAGAGCTGAAGAAGAAAAGAAATGACCATGAGACAGAAGCTGAACTGTCTTCTTGGCTGCTTCTAATATTCAGCACCTGCAGTTCGGTCCCAGGAAAACAAAGTCTCCAAAAGGAGAGCAGCAGCGTCAGTGTTGCTGGTGAGGTCAGTGAGCTTTCCAGATGTAGATCATTGAGGGATTCTAAATATCTATCTATATATATGATAGCCACACAAAGCCTGTGTGTTAGATGGTATTTTCTGTTTAAAAAAACCACAAAAAACAAAAAACTAGGGATGCCTGGGTGGCTCAGTTGGTTAAACGTCTGCGTTCAGCTCAGGTCATGATCTCAGGGTCCTAGGATTGAGCCCTGTGTCAGGCTCCCTGCTCAGGGGAAAGCCTTCTTCTCTCTCTCTCCCTCTGCTGCTCCTTCTGCTTGTGCTCTCTCTCTCTCTGTCAAATAAATAAAAACAAACAAACAAACAAAAAACTGATATAACTGTTGCATACTGAGTCACTCAGAAACTAATTCTGAGATGGAGATTTGCATGCAGGAAATTTCCTGGGGAAGAACCTAGGGATTCAACACCAGTAGAGTAGTGAAGGAAATAAGACTGGGTAGAAGGAAGGATTGAATGATAGGATAGTCACAACAAAGCCTCTCAGCCCAATCCTGTAGGAAATTTTCCCTGCCTTGGAGCAAAGTGGGCTAAGCCTTCATATCTGGGCATGAACCAGTCATTATGGTGAGGGAGCAAAAGGCTAGCTGCAGACAAAGCATAAGCTGACACCCTGCAACCTCCCCCTACCCCTCACTCCTGGGTGGGACATGTGTGACTTTCTTTTAACTCTCTTAAAGTGAATACCTCGCTAGAGGGGAAAACAACTTAACTTGCTTATGGCAAGGCCTCTGATACCTTGTAGGTCCTCTTTAGCATATGAAAGTTCTTTTGAAACCTCCCTTTTCCTTAACTCCCAAGTATATAATCAGCCAACCCTCCCAACCCACCCCAACTCCCCCCAACCCCCCCCCATGCAGTAGCTGTTTCTGCCCATGGGTCCCTTCCCTGTGCCTTAATAAAACCACATTTTTGTGTCAAAGATGTCTCAAGAATTCCTTCTTGGTGGTCAGCTCCAGACCTCACCTCACCAAACCTCACCTATATTCTAAAACCACATCAATTAGATGTTGGCAAGGTTATTCTCTCGCTGAGGACAATATCAGAAGAGACACTCATCTGAGAGCTATCGGCCACCAATACTTCTAGCTGCTGAGGGAATGATTGCCTTGATCCAGAAAAAAGGATCTGAGTAGCACGCCATAGCATCCATTACAGCAAACCCTTTGCACTAGATCCATTGACTTTGTATAATGAGGTCCGAAAACTTCTCTAGTACCCCAGTTGGTTTCTTTTGCTGGGGAAGAAGAAGATTAGTAGGACGAACTACAGCTACCAGTACCCCTGGTACTGCTCCTGGTCTGAAGGTTGCAACTGATATTTATCTCTTTATTGTATAACCCATTTTTGTTTCCCTCACTCTAAGCTCCATTTACCATCACAATTGGCTAAGTGTTTCTTAGTCAATCACTAGGACCTCTAAACCCACAGAGTTTAGAGTTGCTGGGACAAGAAGCATAAATACCACAAGTGGGTCACTGTGAGTGATTGTAAGCAGGGCCCAAAGCCACTGCTACTTCCTTCCCTTTGATTCCAGAACCATGTATTATGCCTACTGAGAACCGAGGCCTGTACGATAATTGTTGATTTGCATCAACATCTTGGAAGATGTCACTCCATTCTTGAAAGGTATCACCTTCAGAGCGGTAGCTCAGTTGCATCTTCAAAAGGCCATTTCCTCACTGTCAAGCTGACAGCTTCTGTGTAGCCTGGTGTGAAATAGGAAGAGTGGATTCCAGGGTCATGGGCCACTGGTGTAGCTACTCTGTAGTGAAATGGGTTCCTGGGTCCAGTAAAAATATTACCCAGGATTCCATGTTGGTGTATCAGACACTGCATGCCCTCAGATGGTGGTGCTGGCTGAGACCTGAGGGCAGGAAAGGCAAACCTATACCCCCACTATATATCCATTCTTGTCAAAATGAATCACTGCCCATTCAAGTAATCACTTAATCAAGTAATCAAGTAATTACTGCCGACAAGTAATCAACTTGTCATCAAGGGGCTGGTTGCTCTCCTAAAAGAATGGTGCTGTACTGGGGACTCAGGCTTGGTATCTCTTGGTGGCGAGTTGGAGAGAGGGAGAAGTAAACAGTGAACACAGTGGCTACAAGGGCTCCCTGGGACCAGATGACCCATCAGAGGTGTGCTTCCTTGAGGCAATGGAGTCTGGCCTTTATTATCCTCCCCCTCCCCCATCACTGGCCAGACATTAGAAATGGCTGCCCTCAAGGAAGGGGCACGACCTTGGGCAAGGCAGATTTTTCAGTTGACGGATGGCAATTTTTTTTTAAAGATATTTATTTATTTATTTATTTGTTTATTTACTTATTTATTTGACAGAGAGAGAGCACAGGCAGGGGAGCTGCAGGCAGAGGGAGAAGCAGGCTCCCCACCGTGGGGGTCAATGCCAGGCTTTATCTCAGGACCCTGGGATCATGACCTGAGCCAAAGGCAGACAATCGACTGAGCCACCCAGGTGCCCAGGAGGGCAAATCGTGAAGAGACCCTCTTCTGAGAGTTGTCAGCCAACTCCTCTGCCATGGGGGTGGTGGAGCTGGGGTGGGGGGGTNGATGGGTTTGAGTTAGGAAAGAGATTTGTGAGATGTATTACCTGCCAGATTTCATAGTTGGTTATCTGGAAAAATTCATTGAAAACTGCATATTTTATTGTTTTATGTTGATCCAGGCACAAAAATCTCTAAACAGATCAACAAAAAGTACAAAGAAGGCTTTTATCATAAAATATTCACCATTTATGAGATTCTGCTTGCTTTTTATTTTTATTTTTTTTTTAGATTTTATTTATTTATTTCACAGAGGGAGAGAGATCACAAGGAGGCAGAGAGGCAGGCAGAGAGAGAGAGGGGGAAGCAGGCTCCTTGCTGAGCAGGGAGCCCGATGCGGGCCTCGATCCCAGGACCCTGAGATCATGACCTGAGCTGAAAGCAGAGGCTTTAACCCACTGAGCCACCCAGGCGCCCCTGCTTGCTTTTTAAAAAAATCTTTCTTGTTGTATAGACATGACAATGTTTACATAGTCTTAACGAGAAGTTGTTTTTGTTTTTACTTTTTTAAGATTTTATTTATTTATTTGACAGAGAGAGACAGCGAGAGAGGGAACACAAGCAGGGGGAGTGAGAAAATGAGAAGCAGGCTGACCACTGAGCAGGGAGCCCGATGCAGAGCTCAATCCCCAGACCCTGGGATCATGACCTGATCCAAAGGCAGATGCTTAAGGACTGAGCCACCCAGGCGCCTGGAGAAGTTATTTTCTACTATTTTAATTTCTGTTTTTCCTTTTCCACGAATACATATTGTTCATAGACTTATTATTTTTATTAGCAACTCAATATCCTTCCATATTAATATATCAGTTTTTTCATAATGACTTTGTCCCTCTATTTGGGGCATTTGACTTATATCCAGTTTTTCACAATAATAAGTAGTGCATGTTTAAAAGACAGTTTTTAAGGGGCACCTGGGTGGCTCCATCAGTCAAGTATCTGCCTTCAGCTCAGGTCATTATCCCGGGGTCCTGGGATCCAGCCCCACATCGGGCTCCTTGGTTAGTGGGGTGTCTGCTTCTCCCTCTCCTTCTAACCCTACCCCTGCTCTCTCCCAAATAAAGAAATAAGATCTTTTTAAAAAATAAGTTAATTTTTTAAAAACCCAGTTTTTAAAATCTTTCTGTTTTTTCCCCCCCAAAGTGGGATTAACAGGTATATTACCATGGTGCTTTTTAGGAAGGTTTTCTTAATTTGCAGTGCTATAAGCAATTTTCTAATGCCTGTTTATCCATTATTATGCAAACATTGGATTTTTCTTACTTGTATTTTTGATAGTAGAATGAATTGTCACCTCAACATTTTAAATTCAGTTTCCTTAATTATCAGTGAGGCAAGGAGTTTTTCCAATTGTTTATTTACTTTTTATATTTTTTTTGTTATTTATATCTTTTGGCTATTTATCTTTATTTGACATTTCTTTTCAGTGGTTTCTCATTCCATTGCTCTTTAGCTTGAATTCATTTTTTAAGTTAAATAGTTGGCTTTGTGTTTTATAGCATAAAAACCACACTGACCTTGCCAGTAATGATTTCCTTAAGTGCTTTAATATTCCAACATTTATACCTTATTTTATTTTAGGAAAGGAATATTTTTGGGTTGTCTTCTATGTTTTATGACAAATTTTTCAAATTTTTATCTTCTAATGAAACCAATTTTGATTTAACTCCTCCAAAGCTATTGTGGCAAATAGTGTAAATGGGGTCATATATTTATATTCTCTTAAATGATATCTAGTTTCTCCTCTGTGGCTTAACAGGGATTCATTTATTTGTTGTTTATTTCAACAGATTTTTCATGTATTATTGTGTAGATTTGAATTTATGTCTGCAATTTCTAATTTGGTCAATTGTCTACTTTTTTTAAGATTTATTTATTTATTTGAGATAGGGGGTTGGTGAAGGGTAGAAGGAGAGAGAATCCCAAGTAGACCCCCTGCTGGGTGTGCAATCCAAGTCCGGCTGATCCCACAACCCCATGGCCCCATGACTGCCAAGATCACAACCTGAGCTGAAACCAAGAGTTGGATGCTTAACCAACTACACCACCCAGGTACCTCCAATTGGTCTACTTTTTAAAAAAAATCTAGTACTGTAAGACTCTTCCCTCTAAAACATATACATATGACCATAGGTTTATGCATATAAATATGGGGACAAAAAATTCTGGAAGGTTAACCATGGATGGTTAAATTACAAATGAACTTCATACTTTTCTTGTCATTTATCTATAAATTCTAATATATATTACATTAATATTAACACATATCACTTCATTGCTTAAAAATGGAGAAATTCTTCAAACAAAATGAAGAAAACAAAAATACCCATCATTAAATAAAAGGCAGTTATTAGGAAAATAAGAAGGGGCAGGTTGGGGAAAATGTCACATTAGGGGCAAATTCAGACAAATGGTAATTCCTCTCAAGTCCTTTATGTGACTGTGCTTGACACCATCCAGCCCTCCATGTAAGCTCATCTCTGCAGAGCTGCCCCGACATTTCTGAAATGTCCACCTCTCCTGTCCCAGCCTGTCTCCGTCCTATTCCTGCAAACTTCTACCTGTGACTTGCAAATGTAGCTGCCTTTGGTGTTTGACCCAGTTGGTTACCACAGTGACTACCAGTCATTGATTTCTTTCTAGATTTCTGATATCAGATTTTGCTCTTTCCGTGTTTGGGCAGCTGCTCAAATATCTTTGTAATTCTGCCTCAATTATCAACCCTCCTCACCTCCATACTTCCTACCCACCCCAGCTTCCCAGCTTCTGGGCTGTCCTATTCTCAGCTGTATCAGAACGTTTGGGGGGACAGATTATCTGCTCAAAATAGCCATGCCCTGGACGTGGTTTTTTGTTTGTTTGTTTGTTTTCAAGATGTTTATTTATTTATTTGACAGAGAGAGATCACAAGTAGGCAGAGAGGCAGGCATAGAGAGAGGAGGAAGCAGGCTCCCCGCTGAGCAGGGAGCCCGGTGCGGGACTCGATCCCAGGACCCTGAGATCATGACCTGAGCCGAAGGCAGAGGCTTTAACCCACTGAGCCACCCAGGCACCCCTGGACGTGGTTTTTTAGACCAGAAATGGATATCTGCCCACAAGAGAAATAACTTTTGATTTGTGCCCTGGAATGCTCAAAAAAGCAAACGAAGCTCAGTCCTGGAGCTGGCCATGTAGCAATCAGGGTCCAATCCGAAAAACCGAAACCGCTGTGGACATGTTAAACGGAAGGGATTTAATATAGGGAATTTGTCAGAACACTGGGAAAGCAAATCCTCCAAGGCTGCCACTGCTACAGGAGCTGGAACTTTGGGGGTAGGTGGGAGGTGCTGTCACCCAGCCAGTGCTCAGAGCTGGGGCATCGCTGAGGCACTAGGAAAGGTTCTTGGGATCTGCAGAGAGTTGCATTGGTTCCTAGTTTTCATGAAGTAAGGTCCTACTGTTCTGTTTCTATCCTCAGTGAGGTGAGATGACTTATTATAGTCTTAAAATAAGCCTCCTTTTACTTGAGCTACCTTGTCTCACAAACAAACCCTCCCAGGACACCCATTCTGGCCATCAGCCTCCGCCTCTTCCCCCATGTTTTTCTTCACTGCGCTGACTCAGAACAGACCCTCCATTTGGGAGCTGAGTTGCCCGAGAGTTGTGCTCTGTGACATCACAATGTTTTTAAATCCAGGAAAGGGAAGTTCTACAATGTTATCTTTTTCCTCCCAGAACACAAGCATTTTTGTTTGCTTCTTTCTGGGTGCATTTTACAATTGTTTTGTATTTTATATTTGTAAAGTTCTTAATGCTCCATTAATTAGCATTGCGTTAAATGTGTGAATGGAAAATGTTACCTTAACGTTTGTTTAGTCTTTCCAGTTATGAACAAGGTTAACTCTCCATCAAGTCTGATTTCCTTTTACTGTGTCATCAAGGTTTTGGAGTTTCCTTTATAGTTTATGTTAGGTAGACATTACAATATTTAGTGGAGATTTGGAGTCTTGGTTGTGAATTCATTGTTTTTTTACACTTTCATTTCTGGCTATTGATTATAGCAACTACCTATCTTAAAATCTGTGTATGTTGGGGAAGGAGACAAACCATAAGAGACTCCTAATCTCACAAAACAAACTGAGGGTTACTGGGGGGTGGGAGGGTAGGGATAGGGTGGATGGGTTATGGACATTGGGGAGGGTTTGTGCTATGGTGAGTGCGGTGAAAGGTGTAAGCCTGATGATTCACAGACCTGTACCCGTGGGGCAAAAAAAAAAAAATCTGTGTATGTTCCCTGCTGCTACTTGAGGAAATGAGGAATTGTCCAGTGTGAGAGGGGGTGCAGAGCAGACATGGATTTGTGTCACCTGTTTGCTTTCACGTGTTTGTGTCTCTTGTGGACAATATTTGAGTAGCACATGGACCTTGTGAGCCATTGTGGGGGAGTGTATCTTTCCCGCTTTCCCCCATGAGTGACCCAAGTTAAATGACCTGTGCTCGAACCAAATCCATGTCCTTAAACCCTCTGAAGGCACAGGGAGTACAGACCTTTGCTTTCAATAGCTCTCATTTCTTTTTTTTTTTTTTAGATTTTATTTATTTATTTGACACAGAGAGAGAGATTACAAGTAGGCAGAGAGGCAGGCAGAGAGACAGGGAGAGGAGGAAGCAGGCTCCCTGCTGAGCAGAGAGCCCGATGCGGGCCTCGATCCCAGGACGCTGAGATCATGACCTGAGCCGAAAGCAGAGGCTTTAACCCACTGAGCCACCCAGGCGCCNCCAGACCTTTGCTTTCAATAGCTCTCATTTCTTTTTTTTTTTTTTTAGATTTTATTTATTTATTTGACACAGAGAGAGAGATTACAAGTAGGCAGAGAGGCAGGCAGAGAGACAGGGAGAGGAGGAAGCAGGCTCCCTGCTGAGCAGAGAGCCCGATGCGGGCCTCGATCCCAGGACGCTGAGATCATGACCTGAGCCGAAAGCAGAGGCTTTAACCCACTGAGCCACCCAGGCGCCCTCAATAGCTCTCATTTCTAATAATTATATCTACCTGGACTGCTTTGAGAAATATTGGATTTCTATGATATGAAAGACTGAAATGACTAATTATTTGGAGCTTGGTCACAGATTTTCAAGCCATGGATTAAGTGTTGGTCTAAATTATGTCCTAAAAATATGGTGTGCTTTGAACATTGCACATAAAATAAGTATTCACTATACAAAAGTGAGAAAATGCCCATAAGCTAAAAAGAAAAGAAAAGAAAAAGGATGCTCATAATTTTACTACTTAGAGATGACTACTGTGATTTTGGTGTCTTTTCTTCTAAATGGTTTCCTAGATCTGATGTACAGAATTATACAAATAAATATGCACATTCTTGGGACTTTCTCTATAATCATGTGAACCAATTCCTATAATAAATCTCCTCTTATGTATCTATGTCTATCTATATCCATCTATCTGTATCAACATTGACATCTATATCTATAATCCTATTGTTCTGTTTCTCTGGAGACCCCTAACTAATACGCCCAGTTTCCTTCACTGGTAACATCTTGCAAAACTGTAGTACAGTATCACACAAGGATTTTTTTTTTTTTTGAGAGGGAATAAGGGGCTGGGTAGGGGCAGAGGGAGAGAGAGAATCTTAAGCAGACTCCACGCTCATTTCAGAGCCCAATGTGGGACTCTCTCTCACGACCCTGAGATCATAACCTGAGCTGAAACCAAGAGTCGATGCTTAACTGACTGAGACACCCAGACACCTCACAACCAGGATATTGATATTATACAGAACATTCCATCACCACGAGAATCCCTATCTTACCCTCTTTAAGGCAATTCTGCCCCACTCTCCTCACCCACGCTGGGTCTGTTATCCCTGGCAGCTATCTAGTGGTTCTTCATTTATATAATTTTGTCATTTCAAGAATAGTCTATAAGTGGAATCACACAGTATGTACTTTTTTGGCTTTTTTTCCCCACATCACATAATTCTTTTTTTAACTTAGAAAAATTAGTAATTTTTTCACTTGGTGTAATTTCACCTAGCATGCCAAATTTAGCATGTTTATCAATAATGTGTTCTTTTTTTATTGTTGAGTATTCCATGCAGTGGATATATCCAACTTGTTTAACCATTCATCCACTAAAGTATATCTGGGTTGTTTTCAGCTTTTGGCTATTATAAATAAAACTGCTATAAACATTCATGGATAGATTTTTATGTGAACAGAAGTCTCCATTTATCTGGGATAAACAGCCAGAAATGCAATTGCTGGTTATATGGTAGCTGGATGTTTAGTGCATTATAAAACTACCAAACTGCTTTCCAGAGTGGCTGTACCATTTTACAGTACTATCCACAATGTATGAATGATTTGGTTCCTCGGCATCCTCACCAGCATTTAGTGTTAACTTTTTATTTTAGCCATCCTGATAGGTACGAATTTCCTTAATAGGTGTAGTGCTGAGGTGCCTGGGTGGCACAGTCATTTAAGCATCCAACTCTTAGTTTCAGCTCAGGTCATGATCTCAGGGTCCTGGGACGGAGCCCTGCATTGGGCTCCATGATGAGTGTGGAGTCTGTTTGAGATTCTCTCTCCTTCTCCCTCTGACCCTCCTACTCATGTCGTCTCTCCCCACCGCCTAAAATACATAAATAAATCTTTAAAAAATTAGTTACAGTGCTATTCAAATGATCTATTTCATATTGGGTGAGTTGTGTTAGTTTGTGTTTTTCAATGAATTAGTCATCGAAGTTGTCGAATTTATGTGTGTAGAGTTGTTCATAGTATTTTTTAAAAAAATCATTCATTTCTCTTGCCATTTGCAATAACATGGATGGAGCTAGAGAGTATTAACCGTAAGTCAGAGAAAGACAAATACCATATGATTTCACTCATATAGGGAATTTAAGAAACAAAACGAATGAGGAAAGGGAAAAAAGGAGAAAGAGAGAGAGAGGGGGAGAGACAAACCAAGAAACAGACTCTTAACTATAGAGAACAAACTGAAGGCTACCAGAGGGGAGGTTGGGGTGGGTGGGTGAAATAGGTGATGGGGATTAAGGAGGGTACTTGTTGTGATGAACACCCGGTGATGTGTCGAGGTGTTGAATCACTATACTGTATACCTGAAACTAATATTACACTGTATGTTAACTAACTGCAATTTGAATAAAAACTTTTTAAAAAAACGAAAATCATTGATTTCTGCTATTTGTTATTCCCTTTCTTTTGCTTTGGGTTTATTTTGCTCTTTTTCTAGTTTCTTAAATGGGAGCTTAGAATATTGATCAGAGGGTGTCTGGGTGGCTCATTCATTGAGTGTCTGCCTTTGGCTCAGGCGATCCGGGGGTCCTGGGATCCAGCTCTGCATCGGGCTCCCTGCTTGGTGGGAAGCCTGCTTCTCTCTCTCCCACTCCCCCTGCTTGTGTTCCCTCCCTCTCTCGCTGTCTCTCTCTCTGTCAGATAAATTTAAAAAATCTTTAAGAAATAAAAAAAAATTTTTTAAAAGAATATTGATCTGAGACTTTTCCTCTTTCCTAATATGTGCACTTAGTGTTATAAATTTCCCTGAAAGAGATATTTTCTATTGTGTAGGGAAACCTTAGTGTACCTGCCATGTGTATAGCTCTCTACCGAGGAATTCAATTCAAGTCAGCAAATATTTATGGAGTGCTTGGGCCAGGCACTGTTCTAAATCCTCAGTATACATCAGGGAACAAACCAGACAAAGATCTCTATCTTTGTGGAGCTCACATTCTAGCTGGGGGAGACACACAATAAATAATAAGCATCATTTAGATAGGATATTAGGAAGTGATAAGTACAGGAGCAAAAAGTACTGCAGGATAAGAGGGAAGGGACATGTCGGGAACTATAGCGTTTAATACTCCAGTACTGACAGAACAGCATTTGACACTACAGGCGTAGTATTGAATAGGTTGGTCAGCCAGGCTTGTGGAGAAGATGAGATTTGAGTAAATATCTAAAGGAGTTAGTGAGGCCAGTATCTGGTAGAAGTGCACTTCAGACAGATGGGACAGCTAGAGCAAAGGCCCTGTGGTAGGAGTGTGCCTGGATTATCTGAGGAGAAGCAAGGCAGCCAGTGTGAGCACAGGGTGAGCAAGGGGGAAGTGGTAAAGATGAGGTCAGAGTATAACGGTGTCCAGGTCTTTGGGTCTTGCCCTGAGTGAAATGGGGAGCCACTGTAGTATGTGAAGCAAAGGAATAAAATGACTTGGTTTAGGTGTTCAAAGAATCACTCTGGCTGCTATGTGCAGGTTAGACCATGTGGAGAAGCAGGTGACCTCTTAGCAGGCTACTGCAGCAATGCAAGTGACAGGAGGTATGGCTTGAAGCAGAGGGCTAGCAGTGGGGATGGGGAGAAGTGATTACATTCTAAATACATTTTGAGGGGGACCTGGGTGGCACAGTCGGTTAAGCATCCAACTCTTGGTTTCAGCCCATGTCATGATCTCAGGGTGGTGAGATTGAGCCCCAAATCAGGCTCTGTGCTCAGCATGAGGTCTGCTTGAGACTCTCTTTCCCCCTCCCCCTCCCCCCATGCACTCTCTCTAAAATAAATAAATAAATCTTTAAAAATACATACACACGTTTTGAGAGTAGAGCTAATAGGAGTTCTTCATAGGTTGGACTTGGGGCATTTGAAAAAGATAGGTATGTGGATAAACAGCCTGATCAGCATCCTTAAATGTAGGTGACTGCATTCCATACTGTATGCACCCTTCCCACCCCTACAACCCTGCCCCCAGCTTATTGGACAATAGCAGGCACTTATGTAGGAACAGCTGGTCAATAGGCTGGACGTTAGCCTATGGAGTGTCCTGACATGAAAGTTTTGCCCAAATAAGTGGCAATTAACTGGCCCAGTGATTTTCCCTTTCAGGAATCAGAACTGGAGAAACAAGAAAAGACGATCCGTGAAAGCAGAAGCTGACAAACACGAGGAGAGGCAGCATTCAGACTTCATGAGTAAGCAGAAGCCGTGAATAAACAAGAGCTCTAAGCAAACGAAAGCCATGAGGCAGCCCAAAGATATACGAAGTGATGACGGAAGTGATAGAAGATAACTAAGACAGCATCAGATTCTCTGGGGAAAGAATCCATGGCCGGGCCTGGGTCACGGGCCAACCTTGGAGCCAAAGGTACAGTCATCTCCCCTGTGACCAGGGGCAGGGGGATGGCGCTAGGCCCACAAAGACTACAGGTGTCCCCTAGCATGCCAAGTCAGGCTGAGATCAGCTCTGTGGAAGCCAGAACCTCAGAAGAGCCCAAATTATGAGGGTACGAGGAAGCCAGAGAAAGCAGAGGAGAGCTGTCTCTCGAGAGAAGCAGAAATCCTAGCAGCTGCTCAGAGAGAAGCAGGGATGGGAGATGAGGCAGCCCCGTGAGATACCGCACAGCATCTCACCTTCCTGTTTCGGTCCCATCCTGGGGGCTCCTGGCTGGGCTGATCCCTGCATTTCAGAGCCCCTGGAGACTATGTCTTGTATCAGTTCGAACTACCTCCTTTTCTGCTTGAGCTAGTGAGAGTAGTTCTTGGTCTAGGCTCCGGGGAGGTACATTTAGCTGGAAATTTCTTGGTGTCTACTTATCTCTCAGGATCAACCATGGCAGACAAGGTACAAAAGGTGAAAATGCAAATATTTGGGTAAAGAACTAGCTGGAATCATGTGAAGCATTTTACATACCTTGTCTCCTTTAATCTGGAGGGTCAGACAGGTAGCATTATGGAGGCTCACAGAGGGTAAGTACAGCCCACCTTCATTATTCGTTGAATCTGGATTTGCAAACTGGCCTACTCCCTAAAATTTATTTGTAACCCCAAATCAATACCCCGAGTGCTTTCCCAGTGTTCACAGACATGTGCAGAGTGGTGAAAAAATTGAATTGTTCCAGGCACATGTGCCCAGCTAGCATAAAAAAGGCAACACTTGGCCTTTCTGTTTCAGCTCCCACACTGTAAACAAGGTTCCTGTTTGCAGTCTTTTTAGTGCCACATTTTTCACATTTCGTGTTGGTTTTTTGGCAATTTCACTACCTCAGATGGCCCCTAGTTGTAATGTTGAAGTGCTGTCTGGGCTCCTAAGCACAAGAAGGCCAATGACGTGCCTTACAGAGAAAATATGTGTTTGATAAGCTTTGTTTAGTCAGGAGTTATAGTGCTGTTGGCTGTCAAGGTCAGTGTTCATGACCCAATAATATATCTTAAATTGTCTTTTTTTTTTATTAAGATTTTATTTATTTATTTGACACACACAGAGAGAGGTCACAAGTAGGCTGAGAGGCAGGCAGAGAGAGACGAGGAAGGAGGCTCCTTGCAGAGCAAGGAACCCCATGCGGGCCTCGATCCCAGGACCCTGGGATCATGACCTGAGCCAAAGGCAGAGGCTTAACCCACTGAGCCACCCAGGCGCCCAAACTGTCTGTCTTTAAACAGAAACAAACATAAAACAAAGTTATACATTGACTGGTTGATGAAAATGTCATGACTAGGGGTCCACGGGCATCTAACCCTGTATTTCCCCTGAGAGTAATAGTTCAGTATTTGCTAATTCAGTGTCTGTAGTGACTTTATAGACCATAACCACCATGAAAAACAAGGATCCACTGCACCATGTGCAGGATCAGTGGAACAGTGTGGATGCCCAGCTCCAAAGCCATGCCTCTGTAATTCTGCACACCTCATGCTCATTCCATTCCACCAGGCCATGCTCAGAAGAGAAAGCTTCTCTGCTCAGCTTCCAGTGCTCCTTCCACTGTACACTGCTGCCTTCTCTAGAACTTGTTGCCTAGTTGGGAAATGAACATGTATGAAACAACCATGGAAACCATAGTAGGATCTACATTAGGGCTGGAACAGTAATATGTAGCACATTTGTCCACTCATCCCTTAAATATATGTGGCAGGCAGTGCTTATCTACCACAGGCCCTTTTCCTGCTTGAGCCCTGATGGGGGTTCCACAGTCCTTCTCAAGACAGGATCCAGGCAGCCACTAGCCGCTAATCAGAGTTGGCCTATAAGATGAAACCGTTAACTTCCTTGCATGATAACCAGCATCCTTAAAGATGAAACATACACTTAGAGGATCTGCGTTGCCAGGCTTAAGGGACTTTAGAGTTGAAGCAAATATGTCAGTCTGTTTTAAAGCCTATTCCCCCTGGTAGCTCTGAGTGTCCAGTTAACCCTCTTTGGAAAGGCTTTCTGGATTCCTTTCCATAGGACTTTGCTCCTGAAAGATGCATCTTGATGGGAACCATCTTGCTTGTTCATCTCTGAGTCACCTTGCCTAGAGCACTAGCTGGCATACAGTTGATGCTCAGTGATGTTTGTTGAATGGAGGCCTGGGCAGCTAGACTGACACCTATCTTCCCCAAGGGGAAAGAGCTCTGATGTAAGCTAGTGACAGAATGGAATCCTTACGGGCACAAAGGTCACAAAGCATGACAGGCACAGTGGGGCGGGGAGATTTCAGGGGAAGCAGTCGAGAAATTGTAAATGAAACTGAACTGGAGGTACATTCTGTTGAATCTCTCTGCCTCTTTTCTTCATTTCTCATGTTCTCTCCTATGGCTTACCTCTTTACTTCCGGTGAGATGGATTTGGGAATCCTGAGCAGGACTGGGGTAGAAGAATATAGGGGAAGAGAAGGCCTGGGGTATGGCTTGAGCTGGGAGCTAGTTTTGACTCTGAACTAAAGGGCCCCAGCCTTCAGCTTCTAGACCTGCTGGGCACCAGTGCTGCCCATTCTTACACAGGGCTCTGGATGCTTACCACTCCATCAGCCCAGCCCGGTCCCTATCTTCCTTTGCCCTATCTCCTTTCCCCTTCTCTTCTTCATCAGTCATGGCAAATGGGGTTTCAGAGGGAATACGGAAGAGGGGATGGGGAGTCAGGCCAGGAAGAGGTGGATCTATTTGACTGGGAGCCTAAGAAGGGAATGACACCAAGTGCGCCAATATAGCATGGCAGTTAGGGTGGGAAATAATGTGAGATTTCCAAACCATGTTTTTGCTATTTTAGTCCTGGAAGTGATTTTCAGTCAGAATCTCTTGCCTGGTATTGGGAGAGCTATAGGAAGTTGGAGCATCCCAGTTTGCCGCTAACTGTGGAGAAGGAGTGTAGTGCTTCAGGCCATGAGAGACAGTGCATGGGCTTTGGAGTAAGATTGAGCTGGATGGGCGCCTGCTGGCTGTGTAACCTGTGGGGTAGGTTCGTTAATCGCTCTTGATTTTACGCCTTGTATCTTTAAGATGAAGATAATAGTAGTATGTACCGTATGGGACCATAACGACTAAAAGAAATGAGGATTATCAAATTGCGTGAAGTGTGCTTAGGAAACTCAAATGGTATCTATTGTTGTCATTAAGAATATGATCACCTTGTGTTATTCACTTACACATAGTAAGGTGGTTTGTTTTTTTTTTTTCTTTTCAGCCCTGAGGATGGAAGCAAAATAGACTGAGTTTCTGAGCATTTTTAAGAGGAAGACAGGCACTCAGTCTGTCTGAGAAGCAATTCTGATAGCTTAGTGTCAGGAAACCTGTAGAATTCCCCAGCAGTGACTATAATGGGGGCTCCAGAGACCATTAGTTCTCAAGATCACAGGGTGACTGATAAGAAAAGTTTGCCCATATTGCATGTTGCCCTTTCTCTACAGGTCTTGATTGTAAGGAGTGACTAAATCCAATTTAGCCAACAAGCAAGCCAATAAGCTGGAGAGCTGGCTATTAAGCTACCTTAAGCCCTGACACGTTGGGCTTTACCTCCCCAGTTTCTGTAATGTTTAGTTTCCTATGGCTGGGTTCACTGGTGCAAAATCCCCCTGACCCCCAGTTTTTGCCTATCACCCATTGTACTAGTTCTTAATGCTGCTATTACAAATGATCACATACTTAGTGGGTTAAACAACCCCAGTTTATGATTTTATAGTTCTAGAGATCAAAAGAGCAAAATTGGCCTCACTGGGCTAAAATCGAGGTGTCAGGAGGGCTGTGTTCCTTTCTAGAGGCCCTGGAGGGGACAATCTGTTTCTTTAGTTTTCCAGCTTCTAGAGGCCACCTGAGTTTCTCAGCTCATGACCCCCTTCCATCCTCAAAGCCGGCAATGGCAGGCAGGGTGAGTCCTCGCATCCCAGCACTCCAACCTCTACATCAGTCAGCACATTTCCTTCTGACTTTGCTGCTTTCCTCTTCCATTTTAAGGACTCTTTTGATTACAGAGGGCCCACCAAATAATCCAGGATAATCTCCTTATTTTAAAGTTATCTCATTTGCAACCTTAATTCTATTTGCAACCTTTGCTGTAGTTCCGTGAGTTCCCTTGCCCTGTCACGTAGTATATTCATAGGTTCCAGAGATAGGAAATGCTTAACTTTGGGGGCTCCTGTTCCACCTTTGACAACCATTATCCATTATGTGCTGCTCTCTGCTTCTAAACCAGAATTTAGAATTTAGTAAACTCCCTCAGATACCAGGCTCAAGCTCTTTGTGATAGTGTCTATGACTCCCATGCTGGAGGAGTTGGTCTCTGGCCTCACTGGCTCCTTTTCACCTCACTTGACCTTTATATAAAATGACCCACGGGGTCACCTGAGAACCTCCATAGGTTTAGCATCTGCCTTCAGCTGAGGTCATAACCTCAGGGTCCTGGGATGGAGCCCTACTTGGTCTCTCTGCTCAGCGGGGAGTCTGCTTCTCCCTCTGCCCTCCCTCCTGCTTCTGCTCTCTCTCTCAAAAAATAAATAAAATTTAAAAATCTTAAAAATCAATAAATAAAATGACCCAAAGTGCCATACACTGAGAATGTAAGTACTCTGGTTGCTCTGCCCAAACTGGTGGGTAGGAAAAACTTCTCTTTACTTCTTCACCTTCAGATTTTTTATTGTGATAGCTAACTCATAGATCCGGTTTTTCTTTGATGGATTATTTTCAAACGTAAGCCGCTAATCTATCCATTCTATGTCACAGCCTTATCTGATAGTACTTTCATTAACTCGATTAATGCCTGAGGACAGTTTACACAAACTACAATAATCATTAGCTGCCAGTTCCTAAAACTACTCCGAGGTGCCTGTACTGTTTTAGATATGTACATAAAGGCACACTCGCACCTTCTTAGATATGTGCATGAAGGTGCACTCGTCTACACACACAGTGATCAATGTAGAGGGAAAAACAGCTTAAACATCCGTTAAGATGTGTTAGATGTCCACAGGGTGATGTACGGAAGTGCTGAATTACTATATTGTACCCCTGAAACTCACATGACACTGGATGTTAACTAGTTGGAATTAAAATACAAACTTAAAAAAATTAAGAAAGATGTGCTAGATGTCATCTTACCTTAAGGGGAAGGAAACATTTATTGAGAACCTGCTTTGGTGTTAGAAACCTTGTATCTTAAACTTACTTTAATTCTCATTATAATGCAGGAAGACACCTTTTATAATCTCCCTTTTACAAAAGGGAAAATTGTGGCCCAAACATTACACAGCTAGTAAGAGCTCAACATTTCACACCTGGACTGTTTCTGAAACCCTTTTCTTTCCCCTTCACCTGACCAGCCTTAAAGCAAGGAAATGGACTAAAATCGAGATGTTCAAACTGAGATGACTGGAGCAAGCCCCAGAGTTTTATGGAGATACCCAGAGACTCCTCACGTGGGAGTGAAGGTGCTTGGTAAGATGCAAGCTGAGTGGGTTGGGCTTTGGGCTCTTCCCACCTACGATCAGGCTAGCTCTGCTATTGTTAGTTCTGCATACTGGGATGCAATGTAATACTTCAATAGAAAGAAAGATGGGATGAAGTTCTGCTGAAATAGCCTCTTGAAGGCCATTAGACTGGAATCTGACCACCTTGTCCCTATAATTCTGGAAGTCTGTCCTAATTGTCCCGAGTTAATTAACTAGTTCTTCCAATCCCAGTGCCTTGGTTATTCTCTGAATGCGATTAGGGCTTTGCTCTCTAAAATGAGAGAGATCATCTCAGTTAGTGAGTGATGCAAGAATTATTAAGGTAGAGAAGAAGCAAGATTCTGTAGGCACTTTGCTGCATCACAGAATGAATGTAAGCTGAGGGCCGAGGGAAAGTCTGATTCATGTTAAATACAGCACTGATCAGGCACTAGACAGTGGAGGATTCTTTTTTTTTTTTTTAAGATTTTATTTATTTATTTGACAGAGAGTGAGATCACAAGTAGGCAGAGAGGCAGGCAGAGAGAGAGAGGAGGAAGCAGGCTCTCCACGGAGCAGAGACCCCAACACAGGGCTCAATTACAGGACCCTGAGACCATGACCTGAGCCAAAGGCAGAGGCTTTAACCCACTGAGCCACCCAGGACCCCCTACAGTGAAGGATTCTACAGAAAAGGAAACCCTCACCGTGATGGGGAATGGGGTATGAGGAGGTACACAGATGTTTTGAAAATTGTCCCTTTTAGGGACCATATGTGGTTGAGATATTGATACACTCCCTTCTGAGAGTCTGCCTTGCCATGCCACTGATTGGCTTATAGTGAGTCAATATGAGACTCGTAGAGCAAGTTCAATCCCATTAGAGTATCACTGAATTAAGTCTGTAAAGGAGTTAATAACTTTGAAAATTTTAAGTCAGCACCTCATAGGCTACAATGTCTGGGGTGAGTCACTATCTTAAGACAAAAGATCATATGTGGAATTTAAGAAGCAAAACAAATGAGCAAAGAGAGAGAGAGGCAAACCAAGAAGCTGACTCTTAACTATAGAGAACTGATGTTTACCGAGGGGAGGTGGCCAGGGGGATGGCTTAAATAGCTAGTGGGGATTAGAGAGGGCAGTTGCTGTGAGGAACACGGGGGCTGTAGGGGAAGTGTTGAATCACTATATTGGACACCTGAAACTAGTATTACACTGTATGTTAACTAACTGAAATTTAAATAAAAGCTTAAAAAAAAAGAAGACAAAAGATAAAATGAAAGCTACATTTTCTCTTCTTTAAAGGGACATTCTTACCCCTGCTTCCTTGAGTTACTCCTTGGCAATCCCTCAATGAAGAATACTAAAAGTAACTGACACGTATTGATGAAGGTCTTGAATCTTTACAATCACTTGAGTCTTTAACAGAGCCTCACACTGTCCTCCCCCAAACACCTTACCCCTCTCTCATAGTAATAGGATCCCCAAGTTTTACCTGTGCGCAAGGCTGCCTGGCATTTCCCAACCTCCCTTGCAGCTAGATATGACCAGGTGACTAAGTTCTTGTCAATGTCGACAAGCAGTCAACAAGCAGAAGTGTTGTATGGCAGCTTCTAGTAATTGCCCTCAAAAGATAAATGGTACATGCCCTTTGCTTCTTCTTCATCCCATCCTCCGTCCTGCTTCCTGGAACACAGATGTGATGGTTGCCAGGCTAGTTACCATCTTGGACCATGAGAGCAAGGGCCACACTGGGGAATGAAGAACAGTGAGATGAGCCTGGGTTGCTGAGGACACTGTGGAGAAGCTCAGTATCTTCTAACTCAGGACTTCCATGTGAAAGAAAAATAAAATATTCCCTAAATCACTTATACTATATTTCTGTTTCTCACAGCCAATACTAATACAAACTGATATGCTTTATATACTAGGTACGATATTATTCCAGTGTTACAAATGGGAAAACTGTGGCATAGCCAGATTAAATCATTTGTGAAGGTCACCCAACAAGTAGATGAAGGAATTAGGGTCTGAATCACAGTTTTTGCCAAAGCCCGTGTGTTTTCCTCCTCCTCATTGTTCACTCTCAGACCACGATGGTGATAGTGTTTAAATTTCTCTGATTGGCAGAGCCTTTCAGCAAAACCCTCTGACAGTGTCTGGTCATGAGACTGCAGGCTTCAACTTGCCCCTCCATCATCTCTTTCAAAAGTAAAATCCACAAATCACAAGGGTCACGGTGAGAGTTGATTGCATATCACCTTGAGAGTTCTGGGATGTCACAGCAGCCCCCAGGCGTCTGATTTGCATGAAGACCCTTAGGCCTTCTAGGAGAAATGGTATAGAGGACCATCGGAACTAATGACTGGGGCCCTAGAGAGATAGTTGATGCCCTTGAACAGAGAAGGAATGATGAAGTAGGCCCTAATCTCAGGAGGAGGGCAGATGCCTCATGCTGGAAAATAAGAGGACTATCTTTCCCCCTTTTTAAAAAAGATTTTGTTTTTACGTTTTTAAGTAATCTCTACACCCATTGTGGGGCTTGAACTTACAACCCCGAGATTGAGAGTCAAGCAGGCCCCACCAACTATCTTAAGGTGATGGTGGGGTGGTGCTGGACAGTGGAAGGATATACCCATCTTACTAGGGGCACAAATCAGATAGGTGAGGGAGGCTGAGATAGGTGATGTCACCAAGGGAGTCCCAGACCAAATCAACCTTAGTTAATGAGAAGAGTTCATGGTTAGCTGAGTCCAAATGCACTTGTTTAGATGCCAGACTACCTATGATTTGTTAGAAATGCTTTCACTCTTTGGAGGAACAATTTCATTCTATTTTAGGGTTGGAGAAAGCTGTGGTGTGATTCAATAGACCTAACATTGGTATGGTGATCAACGCTGGGGGACAGAGGAGGCAAATTGGCAGGACCAGCAGAAATGATGGAAAGGGGGGAAATGGACCATCTTGCTCTTGACTGACTTGCTCGTGACATGCTCATCTCCATCAAGGGGAGAATCACAACTGGTGGTAGATAAGGGCCAAATGGCTGGTTTATTGGAAGGCCCCAGTAGTGGCATGACCTGGGGCTCATTTGACAATAGATTCCTTAGGAATTTAAGGGGATATGAAAAAGCTATGTTTCGGGGTGACTGGGTAGCTTAAGCAGTTAAGCCTCTGCCTTTGGCTCAGGTCATGATCCCAGCATCCTGGGACTGGGCCCCATATTGGGGTCCCAACTCAGTGGGGAGTCTGCTTCTCCCTCTGCCCCTGGTCTTACTTGTGCTCTCTCGCTCTCTCTCTCTCCCTCTCTCTCAAATAAATAAATAAACAAATAAAATCTAAATAAAAAAAACTATGTTTCATAAACCAGACATAAATGGACAAATACTATATGCTTCCACTTATATGAAGTACATAGAGTAGTCAAATTCATAGAAACAGAAAGTACAACAGTGGTTGCAGGGCCTGGGACAGAGGAAATGGGGAGTTGTTTCATGGATACAGAGCTTTAGTTTGGGATGATGAAAAAGTTCTGGAGATGGAAAGTGGAGATGTTGCACTCCAATGTGAATATACTTAATACCACTGAACTGCATGCTTATAAACAGTTAAAATGGTAAATTTTATGTATGTTGAACATACATACAAAAAGGTATGTTTTAAGGTGCAGGGCATACTTTTTCCCCAACCTCTACCTCCCACTGAAGTAGAGGAGAGCCCCAGGTAACCTAGCATGTGGCTAGAAGGCTCATTCCTTTTGCTCATTCCTGCCTTGACCTTGTCTTCTGTTCTGTTTCTGCATTTACTTGCTCCTGACATTGGGCTTCTTCCCCATCTGACCATTCCTTGTTCCTTGGATGTAACGCAGATTTGGTATCTAAGGCGCAGTTGCTGACATATATTCTTAGAATACATTTGTTCTTCTTCCTTTCTCAATAATAGCCCAAATGCTCTGGGGAACTCTGAACCCCAGCACCCTGAAGCTGTCCCTACCTCCTGGGCCTCACTTTTGCTTGTGACCCTGCCTGGCCTAATCTGGTGTCTCTCAAGGGGAGATCAGATACCTAATCACTCAGGCCCACACTGCTGTCCTCTTCCCTAACCCCCTAGACTCTAGGACATACAATACTTATCTACATAGTTCCTTGTGACACTCCTTCAGGGAGTGATAAGCGCTGAGGCCAGAATTGACCAGGTCACTCTGACCAGCCCCAGAGACCGGAGAGACTAGCAAGGAGGCCCATGAGTGCACAGCGGCTTATGTGGCCAACCTGAGAGTCAGCTGGTTCTAGTAGCAGAACCCACAGGCCATTTTCTGTTTTGCTTTCTTTCCTGCTGTTACCCAGATGAAGGCTGAGGCTTCCCTGACCGATGAGAGCTAGATGAGATTGCCTCTTCTAACTGATTCCATAACATGGAGTAACACAAAGCTTTCCCCAGCCTTCTGGGAATTTTTAGAGGTTTCTACTTTCCTAACCCTCTCTGCTTCCAGCCTCCTGCATTCGGTTATGCTAGCTCTAACCTGCCCCCGTTCAACCCAAGTTTTGTCTTTGCTTTAGATTAACTTTTTTTTTGTTGTTTCTTTTTTTAAATTTAAATTCAATTAATTAACATATACAATATTATCGGTTTCAGAGGTAGAGTTCAGTGGTTCATCACTCCTATATAATACCCAGTGCTCATTATATCATGTGCCCTCCTTAACGTCCTTCACCCAGTTACCCCATCCCCCTACCCACCTCCCCTTCTGTAACTGTTTGTTTCCTAGGATCAAGTGTCTCTTATGGTTTGTCTCACTCTCTGGTTTCGTGTTGTTTTGTTTTTTCCTCTCTTCCCCTATGATCCTCTGTTTTGTTTTTTAAGCTCCACATATGAGTAAGATCATATAATAATTGTCTTTCTCTGATTGACTTATTTTGCTTAGCCTAATACTGATAGTAATTGGCCTCATCCATGTTATTGCGAATAGCAAGATTTCATTTTTTGATGGCCGAGTAGTATTTCATCATATATATATTCCACATCTTCTTTATCCATTCACCTGTTGATGGACATCTGGGCTCTTTCCAAAGTTTGGCTATTGTGGACATTGCTGCTATAAACATTGGGGTGCAGGTGCCCCTTCAGATCACTACACTTGTATCTTTGGGGTAAATATCCAGTAGTGCAATTGCTGGGTCATAGGGTAGCTCTATTTTCAACTTTTTGGGGAACCTCCATACTGTTTTCCAGAGTGGCTGCTCCAGCTTGCATTCCCACCAACAGTGTAGGAGGGTTCCACTTTCTCTGCATCCTCGCCTGACTGGTTAATTTTAGCCATTCTGACCGGTGTGAGGTGGTATCTCACTGTGGTTTTGACTTGTATTTCCCTGATGCCGAGTGATTTTGAGCATTTTTTCATGTGTCTGTTGGACACTTGGATGTCTTCTTTGCAGAAATGTCTGTTCATGTCTTCTGCCCATTTCTTGATTGGATTATTTGTTCTTTGGATGTTGAGTTTGATAAGCTCTTTATAGATTTTGGATACTAGCCCTGTATCTGATAAGACATTTGCAAATATCTTCTCCTATTCTGTGGGTTGGCTTTTGGTTTTGTCAACTGTTTCTTTTTCTGTGCAAAAGCTTTTTATCTTGATGAAGTCCCCATAGTTTATTTTTGCCTTTGTTTCCCTTACTGAGGTCACAGAGGTTGCTGCCTGTGTTCTCTTCTAGGATTTAGGTGGATTCCTATCTCACATTTAGGTCTTTCATCCATTTTGAGTCTATTTTTGTGTATGGTGTGAGGAAATTATTCAACCCAAGTTTTGTCAAGAGCTAGAAAGCTCAGCTTTTCCATTTACTCCCAACCAAAAATATCTGGGTGGGTGTTACATAGTGGTAGGTATTATCACCACTGGTTTACTGATGGGGAAACTGAGGCACAGAAAGACAATGAACACTTGTAATTAAGACTTTTCAGGGGAGGTGCTATTACATTGTATGGTACCCAGCCCGCTGCCATCTTGTATGACTTCTCTCCCCATTACTTTCTTTCTGCTCTAACTTTATCCATCCCACAGGGCCCTCCAAATTTCAAATTCTCCTTCCCTTTTATGCAGAGCCGATATTCAGTCTCACACATTCCACTCTCACAAGTAGTATCCAAATATTTCTTCTTCTTCTTTTTTTTTTTTTTAAATTTTATGTATTTATTTGACAGAGAGAGACACAGCAAGAAAAGGTACACAAGCAAGGGGAGTGGGAGAGGGAGAAGCAGGCTTCCTGCCGAGCAGGGAGCCTGATGCCCCGATGTGGGCCTCAATCCCAGGACCCTGGAATTATGACCTGGGCCGAAGGCAGACACTTAACAACTGAGCCACCCAGGCGCCCCCAAATATTTCTTCTTAAGCAGTTAATTCTCCCCTAATAGGAACACTGGTGCTAATCTTTAATGTAATACAATTTTCTCTACTGTTACATTCTTTTAGTTTTGAATTTTCTTATATCAACCATGCCAAACATTATCAAAATAAAACTATCAATGTAATCCCTGCCACTCAGAATAAATTAAAAAGTTGAAACCCTTCCAAATCTGACCTTCTGTGATAGCCCTTCCTATATTTATGCCCAAATGGATAACTTTTTTCTCCAACATCCTTAGATCATGTAGCAATTCCTAAATCTGGCTGTATATTTGTCATCTGAGTATCTCTGACCAAGCCCCAGAGCTTCTAGTTATGTAGATAAAAGTGGGGCCTGGGGTTCTGCATCTTAACTGAGGAAAAAATTCCTCAGTTATGATTTAGGATCACTGTTTGGACTGGCCTCATTTCAAGGGCACAATAGCCATATGTGGCTTATGTCTACCATATTGGACAGTGCGGATATGGAACATTTCCATCACTGCCTAAGGTTCTAGTTGATAGTGCTGACCTATACCATATATTCTCCATGGCACTATGATGTTTAGCAAATGTAGCCCTATCCCCATCCTTCCTGTACCTTCCAGGTTCTTACCACGCCATCTAGACTGACAGTCCCTCACCAGAGAACCCTCTATAGCCTCAGCACCTTCTCTGACTGTTCCCTCTGACTCTTGGCTTTATTTGATTTCCTTCATTCAGAACCAGGATATGGTGGTGGGTCTGCTTTGCTCCCAGTACATGTCTCCACACTCTCATGAAAGACTCAGCCATTGGAGGCTAATGCCATTTGGCTATGATTACTCTCCTCCTCCTCATTGCTTTATTATCACCCTCCTGGTCATTTCATTCACAGACTTCTACACCTGGATCACAGTGTTCTTCTTAACCTCATACCTTGCTGTCACCTCAGATAATGCCAATGTGTAGCTAACAATTGGACCCGAGGTTCCTTGACCTTCTCATCTCTAGTAAAAATGGTAAGAATAAAAGCTAATACTTGCTATGTGCCAGTCACTAGTCTAAGAAATCAGCAAGTCATGTATTAACTCATTTGATTCCATGACAGCCCGGTAAGATTGGTCATTCTTATTATCATCTCCATTTTACAAATGAGGAAGCAATTAAGTATATTGTTCACGGTCATGTCACCCATTAAGTAGTGAAGGTAGGACTAAACTCAGGCACTCTAGTTCCAGAGAGCATGTGCTTCACTACTCCAAATTTTCTCTTTCCAGTCATGGTCTTTTTCCATTTCAGCTCCCATGACCCACTCTCACTGTCATACCATGAACTCTGCCATCACCTCTATCTGTCACCTTGAAATCACTAATTAAGGCATCCCAACCTCTGGCCAGCTTCCCTCCTCTCCAGCGGGTCAATAAGTACAATAAAAGTAATGATAATAATAGCTAACAGTTACGTAGTCTAAGTGCTTTTCACATGCTGACTCATTCATTCCTCACAATTCTGTGATGAAGGTAGGTATTAGTACCACTGTTTTATAGATGAGGAAATTGAAACCCAGAGAGATCAAGTAACATGTGTAATGTCACATCTTATAGATGTCAAAGCCAGAACTGGAATCCGGTCAGGCTCCAGAGTCCCCATTCTTATCTGCTGGGTTAAGGATGATAAGCCTGGAGTTGTGGGGAAAAGCATAATCATCTGGGGAGGTTTTTTTTTTTAAAGATTTATTTATTTATTTATTTGACACAGAGAGAGAGATCACAAGTAAGCAGAGAGGCAGGCAGAGAGAGGAGGAAGCAGGCTCCATGCAGAGCAAAGAGCCCGATGCGGGGCTCGATCCCAGGACCCTGAGATCATGACCTGAGCTGAAGGCAGCGGCTTTAACCCACTGAGCCACCCAGGCGCCCCTGGGGACTTTTTTTTCAAAGCACCCATGCCTACCCTCCAGTTCTAAATGTTTGCTTGTTTATTTATTTTGAAAGAAACTCTCAGATGATTTCGACATTGGCCTCATATTGAGAACCACAAATCAAATCATTTCAACCATGTACTAACATGGCCTTCTACTCAAATTCAACATACTGCTGTCCTGCCCGTCTCAGTCAGGACTGCTTCCCACAGACAGATTAGGGCTGAGCCTGAGAGTGGAGGCATCGTTACCAGCACAACTGAGTAAAACAGCATCGGTACTAATAGCTTAGAGGGCCTACAATGTGCAGGGATGGACAGTTTTCTTGATGTCTACATAATACTTGAATAGTGTTTTTTTTTTTTCTCATGTCCATCTGATTCAGTCCAATAACCAGGAAGAGAACCAACTGCTTAGCTGTGGGTTGCTTGGGGCAGCAATTTGCTCCCCAGTAGTGTGATGGCTTCTAAGACAAGAAGAAAGCAGAATGAGAGTTAAGCAAAGAAAGTATTCTTGGCATAGGTCCAGGGGAAAGGCAGTCTGGCTGAAACAGTTCAGTTCCCTTGGCCAGGAAGCAGCCATCTACGTAAACAGGAAGTAGAGAAGGTTGGGGGATAGGGCAGTGGTTAGTTGGTGAGAACAGGAGCTGACACCAGATGGGTGTCAAGTGGTTACATTCAAAAGAGATTCTGAGACAGGCCCTGACTTTGCACGTTCACCATCCCTGCTCTCCTGGGAGGCTTGTTTCACTAGGGTGTCTGTCTGGGCTATATATGTCGGCTCCTACTCTTAAATGGGTAAATCTTTGAGCAGCTGCCTTTTTTGCCAGTTGTCTGCAGGCTAGTTTTATTTTACCTCACTTAATTGTTTAAACATTCTGTGAGGACAGGGCTACTATTTCCATATTTTCAGGTGAGAAATCCTTGTAAGGATTAAGTTACCTTGCCCAAATCCGTTTACATTACACCACCATACAACACTTTTGAAAACTGTCTCCTCTCTGAAAAGTGACCGTTAAGCATACCCTACTAGAAAGAGAGTGTGTACGTTTTCTAAGGATGCCATAACAAATTACCACAAACCCGTGGCTTAAAACAATAAATTTATTTTCTCAACTTTCTGGAGGCCAGAAGGCTGAAATCAAGGTGTCAGCAGGGCTACACTCCTTCTGGAAGTTCCAGAGGAGAATCCTTCCTCACCTCTTCCAGCTTCTGGTGGCCCCAGACATACCTGGCCTTGGGGCTGCAAAACTCTAGTCTCTTTGTCCCCATTTTTCTTCTCTCTCTCTCTCTCTTTTTATTTATTTATTTTTTTAAAAAACAGATTTTTTTAAAGATTTTATTTATTTATTTGACAGAGAGAGAGATTACAAGCAGGCAGAGAGGCAGGCAGAGAGAGATGAGGAAGCAGGTTCCCTGCTGAGCAGAGAGCCCGATGCGGGGCTCGATCCCAGGACCCTGAGATCATGACCTGAGCCGAAGGCAAAGCCTTTAATCCACTGAGCCAGCCAGGCGCCCTTCTCTCTCTCTTTTTAAAGATGTTATTTATTTGAAAGAGAGAGAGTGAGTGAGAGAGAGCATGCATAAGCTGGGGCAGAGGGAGAGGGAGAAGCAGACTCCCCTGCTGAGCAGGGAGCCCGACATGGGGCTCAATCCCTGGATTGCAGGATCATGACCTGAGCTGAAGGTAGCTGCTCAACCAACTGAGCCACCCAGGTACCCCTCTTCTGTTTCTTATAAAGCCTCTCATCACTGGATTCATGGCCCACCAGGATGATCTTATCTCAATATCCTTAACCTGATTACAGCTGCAAAGAGCTATTTTCCAAGTATGGTAACATTCACAGGAGCTAGGTATTAGGACATGGACATATCTTTTTGGAAGCCATCATTCAACCAGGTATATATTCAAATTTTTCAACCAGCATTATTCAAATATCAGTGCAGATTTTGTAGTATTTTATTAACAACCATGGAATTGAGAGGGACATTATCTTGATTAGAGCACCCATGGCCAAATGCCTACTCTTTAAAAGAATAAACTTTTAGAGGGGTGTATGGGTGGCTCAGTCAGTTAAGCAGCTGAATTGATTTCAGCTCAGGTCATCTCAGGATCTTGGAATCAAGTCCCGCATAGGGCTCCACACTCAGAGGAGAGCTAGCTTTAGGACTCTCTCTCTCTCTCTCTGTCACTCCCCAACCCCTCTCTTTCTCAAATAAATAAATAAATCTTTTTTAAAAAAATAACCTTTGGGCGCCTGGGTGGCTCAGCGGTTTAAGGCCTCTGCCTTCAGCTCAGGTCATGATCTCAGGGTCCTGGGATCGAGGCCCACATCGGGCTCTCTGCTCGGCGGGGAGCCTGCTTCCTCCTCTCTCTCTGCCTGCCTCTCTGCCTACTTGTGATCTCTCTCTCTCTGTATCAAATAAATAAATAAAATCTTTAAAAAATAAAAAGTCTACTATTAAAAAAAAAAAATAAATAAATAAATAAATAACCTTTCCCAAATGCCGGTCTCCCCAACCAGTGCAACCCAGCCTCCCAAACCTTAGGTAGGCCTATCACAATTTCAGGAAAAGAGGAAAGTATCACACAGGCATATGTATTTTGAATGCCCTCCAGATGAAAATGATATACCTTTCCCACAGTGCACACAACCACACATGGGTGAGAATTACTTCTCTAAGGGAATACTATAACCTAGGCTGATGGGTAACAGGGATCCTTAGGATATGCCGATTATGTGCTGAGGAAGGAAAGAGAAACACCTGAGAACAGTAGTGATCATGAAGACTAAAAGTTGGATCAATCTAAAGAACCTCAAATCCAAAGAGCAGGGCTGGAAGGGCTTACTTACTATAAGGGGGTGACACTATTGTCCATGCAATCAGTCAGAAATACAAGTGTAATCAAGTCACTGTCCATCACTTGAGATCTTTCAGTGGCTCCCTATGTATGAATACTGAATGAATTCCACATTCTTTAACACAGCACATAAGGACTAGTCAAAAACTAACCTCTACTTACTCATTTTTAGAACTCCTCTCTCACCACTCTCTCTGAAAGAATATCTCCTCTTGCTGCACCAAAATTCTTTTTATTTCCTGACAAGTCATGTCCTTTATTGCTTTTCTAGCCTTGAACATGCTCTTCCATCTCCTTAGAGTCCTTGTCTCCTTTGCTGTTAATTCCTACAGACACTTCAAGACCACTGTCCCTGCCACTTCATCTGCAACTCATCAACAGGCCTCCTTGGTCCTTTCCATGCGTTAGCACCTTCCTCTACTATGATTTAAAGTCACTCTATTTGTGGGAACTTTTGACCTCTGTTTTATCCAACTTCTCTTCAATAGTTTGGGAGCTTTCAGAAAGAACTGTATCATATACATCCCTGAATCCCTGATGCCTAGCAGATGCTCAATGAATGTTTCCTGAAAAATGAAAAGACTGGGTCATCGTGGATTCAAGTCTGAGATACTTGGTTTGGTGACAGTGGGACCCAGGATTTTACTCTGTAAACTTGTCAGGCTGGGGACACAGATAGACAAGAACACAGAGGCAGTCCTAGAAATAAGTCTGGAAGAGCACAAGAAGAAGGAATTGTAAAAAAAACTGTGTTATCCAGTTTGGGGGCATAGTAGTGATGGTTTAATACAGATTGGGAGCCCTTGGTCCATTCACGCATGTTCAGCATGAAGACCATGAAAGCCATATCCCCAACATGATATTGTATTGTCAGTATCAACAACAACGCATCAGAAGGTTTGGGGATGACAGATGAGCTACAACTAGAAATTGTCAGTACTGGGCGCCTGGGTGCCTCAGTGGGTTAAAGCCTCTGCCTTCGGCTCAGGTCATGATCTCAGGGTCCTGGTATCGAGCCCCGCATCGGGCTCTCTGCTCAGTAGGGAGCCTGCTTCCTCCTCTCTCTCTGCCTACTTGTAATCTCTCTCTGTCAAATAAATAAATAAAATCTTTAAAAAAAAATATCAGTATCAGTACTGACACCAGGGAGCTAGGTAGTCATGGAATGAATTAAGGGAAAGAGGACAAAGGGAAGTATGTGTGAGAGACCATACAGGAACTTTCTAAACAAGAGAATGATATGATATTGGGCCCCATTGGCCAGTACACATGTACTGATTAAAAGTTTATTATGTACTTGGTACCTGCCACTCTTAGGTGATTCTGAGGAAATTGTATCCTATTGCCCACCTCTGGCATTCATTCAAGGCATCTGATCCATAGTCTGGCAATAGCTAATGAGGTCTTGGTTTGAGAGCTCTTAAAATGATGTTAATAACCTCTGAATCAGTAGCACAGTATGATGATTAGCAATCTCCAAGGTCTAAAACCAGAGTGCATAACAATTGGACAAGTTATTTAACTGCCTCAATTTTCTCTTTAGTAAAATGGGTATGATAGTATATATCTCATAAAGTTGCTTTAAAGTTACAGTGGGTTGTTTAAGCCTTTAATAAANGAATAGATAAAATCTTTAAAAAAAAAAAATGATGTTAATAACCTCTGAATCAGTAGCACAGTATGATGATTAGCAATCTCCAAGGTCTAAAACCAGAGTGCATAACAATTGGACAAGTTATTTAACTGCCTCAATTTTCTCTTTAGTAAAATGGGTATGATAGTATATATCTCATAAAGTTGCTTTAAAGTTACAGTGGGTTGTTTAAGCCTTTAATAAAAGTAATCAATAAGGATTACTTATTATTACAATTATTAAAAGGCAAAGACAAAAAGAATTATATCAAGTCATCAAGTTATACAATGTTATATGTCAGTTACATCTCAGTAAAGCTGGGGGAGGAAGAGGCAAACACACTAAAGTGCCACCTTATGAACTGAAATAGTAACAGTCATCCTTTTCTAGCATCAAGGGACCTATATTAGTTAAGATTCTTTCAGGGCGCCTGGGTGGCTCAGTGGGTTAAAGCCTCTGCCTTCAGCTCAGGTCCCGATCTCAGGGTCCTGGGATTGAGTCCTGGATCGGGCTCCCTGCTCAGTGGGGAGCCTGCTTCCTCCTCTCTCTGCCTGCCTCTCTGCCTACTTGTGATCTTTCTCTCTCTGTCAAATAAATAAATAAATAATCTTAAAAAAAAAAAGGAAGAAGACTCTTTCAGTTGGGTTTCAAATTACAGAAACCCAACTTAAACTAGCTCTAGTGAAAAAGAGGACTTTCTTGGGGCACCTGAGTGGCTCAGTTGGTTAAGCCTCTGCCTTCAGCTCAGGTCATGATCTCAGGGTCCTGGGATGTAGTCCCGGATCAGGCTTGCCGCTCAGTGGGGAGCCTGCTTCTCCATCTCCCTCTGCCACTCCCCCTGCTTGTGCTGTCTCTCTTGCTCTCTCTGACAATATAAATAAGTAAAATCTTTAAATTAAAAAAAAGGGGGTGGTACTTTCTTGTCTTGTCTCTGTACATCAGGGTTCTCTGTACATCAGCTCCAATACAGCTGGTTTCAGGAGCACCAGGGGACATTATCAGGATTTGGCTTCTTTTTATCTCAGCTCTGCTTTCTTCTCTGCTAACTTTATTCTCAGGCAGGCAGATTCTTCTAATAGAAGCAAAATGACTGTTGCCAATGTCAGACTTGCATTCTCACAACTGAGCAACCATGGTAGAAAGAGCCAGCAGGCGCACCTGGGTGGCTCAGTCAGTTAAGTGTCTGCTTCTTTTTTTTTTTTTT
>LNAC01000062.1:2348367-2378022 GCA_002007465.1 Ailurus styani
GACCCTGAGATCATGACCTGAGCCGAAAGCAGAGGCTTTAACCCACTGAGCCACCCAGGCGCCCTAAGTGTCTGATTCTTGATTTCAGCTCAGGTCCTGATATCAGGGCTGTGAGATCAAGCCCCACATTTGGCTCGGTACTGGGTATAGAGCCTGCTTGAGATTCTCTCTCTTTCTCTGCCCTGTCCCTCCCCCGCTCCCCCCCAAAAGAGAAAGATCCAGCAAAAATTCTAGCTCTGATTCTCAATGGCCTAAATTGTATCCCATGCTTACTCCTCAGCCAATCTTGTCTCTCTGTGTGGCGAGGCCTAGATCACGGGCCTACCCCTAAGTGAGTAAAAGGGCTTTTCCACAAAGGCAAACTAGGATCTTGCTTACCAGAAGAAAACCAGTAGAGGTAGATAGGGACAGTTTCAGATTTTGTGGAACCTGAAGCTTTATATTTTGGGCCCTCTTTAATACAAATAATACAAAATTAAAAATTAAAAAACCTGTCTGAAACTGAATTTTATTTAGGCTGAGAAAATAAACCACAACTAAATATTGGAATCTCAGAGATTCAGGGAGGAGAGTTAAGATGGCAGAGTAGTAGAGGGACCCTATGCTTGCCTGGCCCTTTGAACACAGCTAGATAAAAATCAAATCATTTTGGAATCTTGGACATTCAGGTCTTTTCTTCTGAGGTCCATTTAGGTAATTTATCAGAAATGCTTATATATAAAAATGCTTCTGGTCAGGTGGCTTCCTCTCCCCATTCAGAACACCCTATCACTCCTGGAATTTCCCGGCACTTACAGGGACCCATGCAAATGAAGAGCTCAGAAGCTTAAACTTTGTTAGCTTCATAACAAATCCACCTCTGGACACAGGGCAAGCAAAACAACAGATGTCTATTTCTTAATAGCAAATTCCTTGTTTTAAAGAATGGCAATCTGGACATATATCCAAATAACCCTGCTCAGGCCACCACGTCTGGAGAACCTTAGGTCTTGGCAGAAGAAGCGATCATCATTTTGTACTTTGTGGCGTTCGCCAAACCCAGCTGGAATTTTGCTGCACTGATTTTAACAGCTCTGCACTCACGTAATTCAGCGCTTTAAAAGGCCATGTTTTATTTGGCACTGCTGCTTTCAACAGACTTACAGGGACCATTGGCCCCAGGAGTCCAAAGCTGAACCTGTCCTGCCGTAGCTCCTGGCCATGCCCTAATTTCCTCCTCTTCTTCTCATCTACCTTTTCTTCCACTTCTCTTCTTCCTCCTCCTTTTCCTCCACTTTTTCTTCTTCCTTCTCCTCTTTCACACTGATTATTTTGACAGATCTTTGAGTTCAGACAGTACATCACACATGAGGCCTAAATTATGAGCAAATTCCACTGACGTCAGGCCATTTGTACATCTAGTGAACTTGGCTCGATTTTTGGCATCTCTAAGCTGTGTCCGTTGGAGATGCAGACAAGTGCCTTCGGGGCAACAGAGGCATTCCAGATGGCGGTGTTCGGATAGGCTCCCCAGCACACTACCTCCCATCTGGGCCAGTGCTCTGAATGCCATAGGCTACTCTCGGCACATCCCCACAGCTGCTGTTGACTCTTGGAAGGAGAGCGGCAAACATACTGTGACTTATCTGGGGAAACCTGCAGATGATTAACTCTGGGCCCATTATATGCTGCATTTCCACCCAAGTGGACTCCAGCCGGGGGGTAAGAGCAGGGTAGGAGAGAGGACAGACACAGGGGAATACCAGGAGTTTGGCAGCAACTGAAAATGTTTTCCCCAAGCAAAGGAGACTCTGAGTAGGAATAAATAATATTTAGAGATAGATGAGCCTGTCTGCGGGTCTCTGCTATTTCCCTCTTACCTGTGTAAACTTGATGGATTATGGTAGCTATCTGCCATGCATTCTTTCCCACACTCCTACTTGTGAAAATAACATCCACTTTCCTTTGGGACACTCCTTTCCTACTCCCTATGGCCTTAGAGCTCTATCTTCCTACCTTCCCCTTCTCCCTCCTACCCTTCAACGATAGTACACAGGAGAACCTATTACACTGTCACAGCCCCCCAGACATAGCAAATAAACACATGGTTTATGCCAGCCCAACCTTCCTTGAAAGTTTCCAAAATTTGGGGTGCCTGGATGGCTCCATCGTTTGAGCGTCTGGCTCTTGGTTTCAGCCCAGGTGGTGATCTCATGGGTTGTGGGATTAAGCCCTCTTGGTGTTCTGCTCCACGCTCAGTGGGGACTCTGCTTGGATTCTCTCCCTCTGCCCCTCCCCCTGCTATCCCCTCCCCCACAAAATAAATAGGTAAACCTTAGGGGGAAAAACAGTTTCCAAAATTTCTAAATTGGGTCAAAGCTCTATAAGAATATTACTATACCTTACAACTGAAAAATGAGGGAGAAAAGAAAATAGCTGTCACCCTAGTTGGGAGAAAGGAGACATCCAAATTTAAAAAGTTATGCCTCCACTTCTCTAAATTGCTGCTGCAACTACCTAGATTTATTAGGGCAGTGTGGGATTACACATATGTGAATTTTCCTGGCAGCCTGAAGGTTATCCTTTCAAGGGTAAGAGGACCTCTTACTATTTTTTTAAACTATATTATTTGCAGACTTTTCTAAAATGTTCTAGATACTTCCCTTACTTTTAAAATGGGAAATACCACCTTGAACCTCTTCCTGATGGCTCAGGGTCATCAAAATAAGGCTCATTTAGTAGGCTGTGTCATAATATAGTTTGAGTCCTCTTTTCTTTTTCTTTCTTTCTTTCTTTCTTTCTTTCTTTCTTTCTTTCTTTCTTTCTTTCTTTCTTTCTTTCTTTCTTTTCTTTCTTTCTTTCCTTTCTTTCTAAGGATTATCCCACCCTGTACTTCCTAACTCCTTCCTGCACACCCAGCACCACAGGGTAAACGCCTAACAAGAATGAGCTTCATTGGGGCGCTTGGGTGGCTCAGCCATTAAGCGTCTGTCTGGGCTTTGGTCATGGTCCCGGGGTCCTGGGATCGAGCCCCTGCAGTCCCTCATCGGGCTCCTTGCACATCGGGGAGCCTGCTTCTCCCTCACCCTCTGCCTTCTGCTCCCCCTACTTGTGTTCACTCTCTCTGTGTCAAATAAATAAATAAAATCTTAAAAAAAAAAAAGACTGAGCTTCATTGACAGCCCATGCTCAATTCCCTTCCTGTCTGCGTCCCCCTTCCTGACGGGATCCGGCATTCCTCTGGCTCCTGAACTTCAGTTTGCTTCCTGGTTGTAGCCCAGCCGTTTCCCCTTCGATCTTACCTGTGATACAGCTTCTCTAGGGCTGACCTTTGGTCCTCTTCCTCCCGTGCCACTCTGCCTCTGCCCTTGGGCCTTGTTCTGCCTCCAGCTGGCACTGGGACTGAGCCAGGGGAGGGTTCCATGACAAGGGATCAGATGTTAATGCTCCTGTCTCCTTTCACGTGCTTAAATGAATTGGGATCACTTGCCGCAGGGACAAACAACCATATATGCCACCATAATCCCCAGAGTATGATTTTAAAATAGCGGAGGGTGGAAAAAATAAAAATAAAAATAAAAAATAAAAAATAAAAATAAAATAAAATAACAAAGTAGTGAGGGCGGAAAAAGGCTTACAGAAGGTATCTGCCTACTGCAGATGGCATATCCTAAATGGGCAGGATAGCTGTCAGTTCTCTGGGGAGCATCAGTTGCCATTTTTACTGGTTCGTTGGGTTACGGATGTTGCTTTGGAATTGTCAAATTTCCATGCCTGATCACTAAACTTGACCGCTGGCCCCTATCTTACAGAGCCCTAGCTTTCTCTTGTTCCCGCCCAGCTGACCCAGGAGCCCACGGCTACCCACAGTAATATATTTTCTTTCTGCTCCAACAAGCCCATCTCTTCATCTCCATAAAAAGGGTTTCAAGATGAGTTAGAAAAACATGAAAATGTATGTGTATACATGTCAAAAATGGATCTTAAGCCGTTTTCAAGGTTAAAGGGAGCTGACATGATAAAAATTATTCTGAAAGAATGGACACCCGTTTTAAAAGCAAATGCAAAGGATGAATCATGCCAAATTAAATGCTAAATTAAGTATAAACTTCTGACTCCCATTTTAGAACTTCAGAGAGCCCTGACCAATTCCATGTTCTCCGTGACCCGCTGGGTAGTGGCTTTTTGCCTCCTTTTGCAGGGAGCTAGACCATCTGCCCGGACAGCCAAAGAAAACAGATATGAGCCCACCCTGGTGGCTCTCCCTCCCTTTGCACCTTTTTTGCTTACCCCATTGTGCTCACTCTAGCTCTCATCCCATGGCATACTTTATTTTTTAAAATTTTAAAAAAGGTTTTATTTATTTATTTACTGAGAGAGAGAACATGAGGGGGTGGGGCAGGGAGAGGGAGAAGCAAACTCACCACTGAGCAGAGAGCCTGATGCAGGGCTTGATCCCAGGACCCTGAGATCATGACCTGAGCCAAAAACAGACGTTTAACCAACTGAGCCACCTAGGTGCCCTCCATGGCATATTTTAATCCTTAATCCTGGCCACACATTGGAATCATCCAGAGAGCTTTTAAAAAATTCTGATGTCCAGTCCCAAACACAACCAATAAAATCAAAATCTCTGTGGCTAGGGCCTGAGCATAGCATTCCCCCCACACTTCAATGAGAAAAATTTCAAACATACAATAAAGTTAAAAAACATTTACAGGACATCTGTATATCTACCACTTAGATTTCACCATTATATTATACATGTCTATCCTTCTGGTAACATTTTATTATTGCGTATCTATCTATCTATTAACATTCTGCTGATCATCCATTAATCCACCTTATTTTTTAATGTATTTTTTAAACAATTTTATTTATTTATTTGACAGAGAGAGACACAGCGAGAGAGGGAACACAAGCAGGAAGAGTGGGAGAGAAAAAAGCAGGCTTCCTGCAGAGCAGGGAGCCTGATGGGGCTCAATCCCAGGATGCTGTGATCATGATCTGAGTCGAAGGCAGACGCTTAACGAGTGAGCCACCCAGGCGCCCCTTTTTAATGTATTTTAAAGTAAATTGATTACCAGTGCATATGGGGAGGAGAGGATGGTGAGTTATTCCTTAAGGGTAACAGAGTTTTTTGGGGTGATGAAAAAGTATCAGAAATCAATAATGGTGATGGTTACACAGCATTGTGAATGTAACTAATGCCTCTAACTAATGAATTATACACTTACAAATGGTTATAATGGGGGTGTCTGGCCAGCTCAGTCATAAGAGCATGTGACTCTTGATATTAGGGTCGTGAGTTCGAGCCCCACTTTGGGTGTAGAGATTCCCCCCAAAATAAAATAAAACAAAAAAAATGGTTATAATGGTATATATTTTTTTAAAGATTTATTTATTTGAGAGAGAGAAAGAGAAGAAGAGAGTGGAGGGAGGGGCAAAGGGAGAGGAAGAGAGAGAAAATCTCCAACAGACTCCCCGATGAGCACAGAGCCCACCAGGCCTCAATCTCACAACCCTGAGATCATGACCTGAACTGAAATGAGAAGTTGGACGCTTAACCGACTGAGCCACCCAGGTGCCCCATGGTATATTTTATTATATACACACACATTTGTATATAAATATTGGGTGTGTGTGTGTATGTGTGTGTGTAGACACATTATTTAACCATAGCAAAACATTTTAAAATCACAGATAATGATGTTTTACTTCCTGAGCTTGGTTAATGTATATGTGTTTGCTTTTCTTTATTCTTTATACAGTGCACATACATCATAGATACTCTATCTTATCTACTGAGGAGAAAGACTTTTAAAAACAATGAGTAGTATTCTTTACCAGCAGGAGAATTCGTGGGTGTTCCTTCTATCAGGAACACTCCCTCTCTTTCCTTCACCTACAACAGTTCTCTCTTGAGGAGCATGAAGTCTCTCCCTCACTACTGCAGACACCGCGAATCTCCCCCTCTTCTGAATTTGCTTAGTGTCTTTGCTGTTCTTCCTAGCTCTGATTTGAGCACTGTGTCATTTCCTGGTCCTTTCATCTCAGGCAAAGAGGTAGCACGCTTGGTCTGGTCTCCAGCTCAAGCCTCACCCTTTGGTGCTCTGCTCTTACATTGCCTCTCAGGGGCTCTCGTGTGTTGGCTTTTGATAGTCAAGGCCAGGGGGGACACCTTCAAAGCTCGCAGGCAGGGGAAGGGAGAAGCCACCACAGTATTTCTCATTCTTTGCCTGCTTTCTGTGGAATCTGGTGGGGTCCCACTGGACAGCCTCTCCCTACCTGACCCCAGCTCTCCCTCAGGCAGTTCCTACAGTGCTTCTAGCTTCCTCTGTCTGACAGCTCAGGTTTCGGGGCTCTGGTAACACCATCTTTTCCCAGCATCACCCATGCAGCAAGGGGAGCAGCTTCCTGATTTGGCCAGATCTCTGGGTTGCTTCACCATTCCCTATTTGGCTTGTTCATGTTTCCATTCATCTATATAACTAATCCTTCATTTAAAAAAATTACCCTTCCTCTGGAAACATATTTATTCTCCAGGATAGACTAAAAGAACACAGGCTTAGAATCTGGAGGGCCTTAAATCTGAATCCTATGGCTTACTCTACGAACTTGGACAAGTGACTTAACCTCATTCTGTAAACTGGGGGGTCACAGCACCTACCTCATTGGGCTGCTGTAAGTGTTAAATAGCATACAAGCCCAGCCATGCTGTGTGGATAGTGCCCGTGCCATGGTTAGGACTCTGTTGATGGTAGCTATCATCTTTGACTTCTAAATTTCTTGACAGCATGGCCATATTATTATTATTCTCTTTGTGTCCCAGTGCTTTATGTAAAGGTATTTGTCACATTCTTGCCTTTTAAAACTTTATTTCATCAGCAACTTATTGAGCGCCTGCACCCTGGTAGCAATTGTCCAAGGCACTAGTTCTAGGGTACATGATGAAAATAATACACGTTGCTTTCAATGTGCTTACAATCTGATAGGAGTAAGAGACAACAACAACTAAGTCTACTGTAAGGCCATCTGACAAACACAGCACACTGACGCACATGTATCATGGGTGGGTACAAGGCTGAAAGAGTGAGGGGCCAGCTCTGCTTAGGAATATCAAGCCCAACTCTAGAGGAGTAGGAACCCTGCCGGCTTTGAAGGAAGAGAAGACTTCCAACAGGCAACAAATGCAAGGAAGGGGAGCTCCAGCTGAGGGAATGGTGTGAGCTAATGCTAGAGCTCTGAACTTGCACGTGCACTTGGAGTACAATTTGTACCGCCCGCTCCTTTAATGGGAATATGTGGAGGGACATGTAGAGGGAGACCTTGACGTCCTTGCAAGCTCCTGAGCATGGACTTGATTCTGCAAGTAAACAAATCAGGAAAGTTTTGAGGAGAGGAGTGACTTGCTCCATCTGCAGCCTAAGAAATAGAAGAGTGGAGTTTGGGCAGAACTGTTAGCAAGTTCCTGCGATGGTCCTACTGTGGGAGGATTCACAGCACTTGGGGACTGATAGAGGGGATGAGCAGGAGGGTTAGTTGAAATTGCCTCTAAGGCAGCATTTTTCAATCTCCATGCAGCAGAATAATGTCTCATGAATAACAACAATAGTTACAGCTATTTTTTTCAGTGTACATAGAAAAAAATGCATAGATATACATTTCATACCCTGGTCTGTCATTATCACATATGAGCTGAGCCAGATGACATCTTGTACCGCATCTCAGCTCTTCCTCTTGCTTCGTGTATTCCAGCTCTTTTTTTTTTTTAAAGATTTTATTTATTTATTTGACACAGAGAGAGAGAGAGATCACAAGTAGGCAGAGAGGCAGGCAGAGAGAGAGGAGGAAGCAGGCTCCCTGCTGAGCAGAGAGCCTGATGGGGGGCTCAATCCCAGGACCCTGAGATCATGACCTGAGCCAAAGGCAGAGGCTTTAACCCACTGAGCCAACCAGGAGCCCCATTGTGTATTCCAGCTCTTGCAGCCACTTTTCTGTTTTCTAGATAGGCCAACCTTTTTCCCGACTCAAGGCCTTAGCAGCTGCTATTCCATCCGCCTGGGAGAATTTTACTCCAGATCTTTGCTTCTCCTTATATGATCTGGCACTTTGTTTCTTACCACTCTCCCTTTTACTTACTCTCCTTTGAGCATTCCATCCTTTTGCTCTTTTTTCTGAATATATCAGGCATACACTGGCCCTGGGGCTTTTGCATTTGCTGTTTCTTCCCACCTACGAGATGATCTTCCTCTAGGTTTCTGTAAGATTCACTTTTGTATCTCTTTCAGGTCTTTCATTGTTTATGTGTCACCATTTCAGTGAGGGATCCCTGCAACCCTGTTTAAACTTTAAAGTTAAAATAAGGGGCGCCTGGATGGCCCAGTTGGTTAACCTGCCTTTAATGGATCAAGCCCTGCATTGGGCTCTCTGCTCGGTGGGGAGCCTACTTCTCTCTCTCCCTCTGCCCCTACCCCCTGCTTGTGCTTGCTCTCTCTGTCAAATAAATTAATTAAATCTTAAAAAAAATAATAATAAAGTTAAAATGAGATAGTCTTTCCCCTTTTCCCTCTGCTTTCCCCCATAGCACTTGTTACCATTTTGGCATACTATGTATTTTCCTTTTTATTTTTGTCTTCCCACACTGGAATGTGAGTTCTGTTAGCACAGGTGTCCTGATCTAATTTTGTTTCTTGTTCTTCTCTGTCTGAAATAGTCCTGACACATAGTAAGTGCTCAACGAATATTTGTCGAGTAAATGACTGAATGAGTGAAGAAATGACTCCAGTCTCATCCTGTCTCAGGTGTCAGGTAAAATGCCTTCCTCAGAAATGCTTTCTCCAAACGTCCCATCTAAAACAGCCATTCCCATTCTAGCTGTTCGTTATAATGTCTTCACATTTTCTTTTACTTGTAGTACTTGTCACTATCTGAGATTATTCTGTTTATCTCCTGGTTTATTGTCTGTCCCCTTGTCCTTCCATTAGAATGTAGGGTTCAGGGCTGCCTGGGCAGTCGATTAAATGTCTGCCTTCGGCTCAGGTCCTGGGATTGAGCCCTGCATCAGGCTCTCTGCTCAGTAGTGAGTCTGCTTCTCCCTCTTCCTCTCTCTCTCTAATCTCTCTCTCTCTTTCTTACTCTCTCTCAAATAAATAAATAAAATCTTAAAGAAAAAAAAAAGAATGTAGGTTCCATTAGACCTGGGACCTTGGCACATACTAGGTAGTCAAAAAATATTTGTTAAATGAATGAAGAAAAGCTGTGCTTAACAGCTTCCCGTGGATTATCTCACCTTCTCACAGCAACCCCCACTAAATACTGCCTTTTGACTCTTTTCTCCAATGACAAAACAGAGGTTTAAAGCACTTACACACCTGGGAGGTGGTAGAACCCAGATTTGAACACAGGCAGTTCGATTTCAGAACTCATTCTGAGTTAATTTGTTTAGCTGCAGGACTTGTCAGAGCTTCTGAATCTACAATCTATAAGAGAAGGAAGGAAAGCATATGCAACATTGCCCAAACATACTTGACCACAAAATCCTCTTTTCTAGTGAAATATTCCTAGAGTTTTATGGATATATTTTGGAAATGCCGTTATAACTTTCTAACCAATTCAATTGGGAAGTTGGTAGAGTTTTATTTACGGATCCATAACATAACTCCATCATAATCCTATGTGGCCTAATGTGCCTAAGAGGTGTGGTGGGATGAAAGAATAGAAGTCTTCTCTCCACAGGGAAGTAAAGTGAGCCCAAGTTTATTGTCAAAAAAGCAATAGAAGAAGAAAGGAATCTAGGTGAAAGAGACAAAAAAAAAAAAAAAAAAAAAAAAGCAGTCCCAGTAAGGTGCAAAGATCACCTTTCTTCCAGCAAAATCTGACTGTTCTGCATGTGGGCCTGAGTAAGTCAGACAGTAGAAAATTGTTCAGCCTGTAGCCCAGAGGAGCCTGCTATCCTCAGCAGAGGAGTAGACATTGGTATTTGTTTACTTGACACGGTTTTGTCTCTTCCTCTTTCTAACAGAACCCCATGTCTGCCCTTGTAATTCACTGTCTCTCACAGTGCCTCGTGCTTCCTTATCTCCCTGCGAGTGAATGGTGTAGAAATGAAAAGGTCACCGTATACATTTCTGGTCAGCAACCCAGAAAGGCCAGACTGCCTGGGGACTTCTGGGAAAGTACCTGTCACTACCAGACAGGGAAAGAGACGCAAAGACGGAGCGGGTGTTGCGTCTGCACGGGATGCCTGGGGCTGGGCAGAGCTGACGGTTATGAAAGGGCACAGCAGAAACATGAATATTGTCTCCTTAGCTTTCTTAGGGGCTTTACTGTTTATTTCTGAGCCAGGTATCTTGGAAGACATATTAGAAGGATTGATTTTTAGATAAGGAAGTAAGGGGCACCTGGGTGGCTCAGTCGGTTAAGCGTCTGCCTTCTGCTCAGGTCATGATCCCGGGGACCTGGGATGGAGCCCTGCATCGGGCTCCCTGCTCAGCCGGGAGCCTGCTTCTCTCTCTGCCTCTGCCTCTCCCCCTGCTTGTGCTCACTTGCTCCCTCTCTCTCTTTGTCAAATAAATAAATAAAATCTTAAAAAAAAATAGGTAAGGAAATAAATCCTTCCATTCCAGTGAGTAGCCTCATGCCATGGTCCTATTTCAGGTGACTGTCAGTTGACTGTTTCAGGAAGCAGGGGCTGGGCCTCAGTTACTCAGGCAGTTTGCACAGGCTGTTGCAACAGGACTGGATCCGTGCCAGTTCAAGGGTGCTGCCTAAATTGGTAAGAGCGAGACTTGTGTTAGAAACAAACGGGACGGGAGTAGCTAGCAGATCAATGGTGTAATAGTGGATAAAGATCCCCTAAATGCCGCTGTTGATGATTTTAGGGATTCTTCCCATTCCTAAACTAAGTTCTCATCTCCTGGGTGCCCAGCTACATGGCTGTCCCTAGGTCTTGCGAAATTCCTACTTGAAACCTGCAATGTCTGCTCTCCTTCCCCTTCAAAACAGGGGGCTGGTTGCCCATGTCCTTGTCTGAGATCCTGTAGAAGATATAGCCTGGAGGAGATGTAGACCAGGTCAGACTCAGCTCTCTCTCTTTTTTTCTTTTTTTTTTAAATTTATTTTATTTTAATTCTAGTATAGTTAGCATACAGTGTTATATTAGTTTCAGGTACAGTATAGGGATTCAACACTTCCGTTCATCATCCAGTGTTCATCCTAAGTACGCTCCTCGATCCCCATCACCTATTTCACCCATCCCTCCCCCTTTCCCTTCTGGTAACCATCACTATGTTCTCTATAGTTAAGAGTCTGTTTCCTACCTTCTCTCTCTCTCTCTTTCCCTTTGCTCATTAGTTTTGTTTCTTAAATTCCATATATAAGTGAAATCATATAGTATTTGTCTTTCTCTGACTGACTGATTTCACTTAACATAATACTCTCTGGGCGCCTGGGTGGCTCAGTGGGTTAAAGCCTCTGCTTTCGGCTCAGGTCATGATCTCAGGGTCCTGGGATCGAGGCCCGCATCAGGCTCCCTGCTCGGCGGGGAGCCTGCTTCCCCCTCTCTCTGCCTGCCTCTCTGCCTCCTTGTGATCTCTCTCCCTCTGTGAAATAAATAAATAAAATCTTAAAAAAAAAAACACATAATACTCTCTAGTTCCATCCATGTCATTGCAAATGGCAAAATTTTATTCTTTTGACAGCTGAATAATATTCCAGTGTATATGGGCAACTGGGTGGCTCAGTTGGTTAAGTGTCTACCTTCAGCTCAGGTCATGATCTCAGGATCCTGGTATCAAGTCCCGCATCGGGCTCCCTGCTCAGTGGGGAGTCCACTTCTCCCTCTCCCTCTGCCTCTGCCACTCCCCCGACTTGTGTTTTCTCTCTCTCCCTCTCTCTCTGTGCCAAATAAATAAATAAAATATTTAACAATATATCCCAATATGTGTTTATATGCATATATATATATATATATATATACCACATCCTCTTTATCCATTCATCTATCGATGGACACTTCGGCTGCTTCTGTAGTTTAGCTACTATACATAATGCTGCAATAAACATAGGGGTGCGTGTATCTCTTTGAATTAGTGTTTTTCTATTTTTTGAGTGACTACCCAGTAGTGCAATTAATGGATTATAGGGTAGTTCTGTTTTTAACTTTTTAAGGAATCTCCCTACTGCTTTCCATAATGGCTGCGCCAGTTTACATGCCTACCAACAGTGCAAGAAGGTTCCTTTTTCTCCACATCCTCACCAACACTTTGTGTCTTTGATTTTAGCCATTCTGATGGGTGTGAGCAGATAGCTCACTGTGGTTTTGATTTCTATTTCCCTGATGATGAGTGACGTCGAGCATCTTTCTATGTGTCTGTTGGCCATCGGGATGTCTTCTTCAGAGAAATGTCTGTTCATGTCTCCTTTTTCAATGTTGAATGGTATAATTTCTTTATATATTTTGGACTAACCATTTATTGGATATATCATTTGCAAATATCTTCTCCCATTCAGTGGGTTGCCTTTTATTTTTGTTGATTATTTCCTTTGCTCCACAGAAGATTTTTATTTTGATGTAGTCCCAAGAGTTTATTTTTGCTTTTGATTCTCTCGATCAGGGGACATATCTAGAAAAATGTTACTGTGGCCAATGTCAGAAACATTACTGCCTGTGCTCCCTCCTAGGATTTTTATGGTTTCCTGTGTCACATTTAGGTTTTTAATCCATCTTGAATTTACTTTTGTGTATGGTGTAAAAAAGTGGTCCAGTTTTATTATTTTGCATGTAGTTGACCAGTTTTCCCAATACCATTTGTTGAAGAGACTATCTTTTTCCTATTGGATGTTCTTTCCTGCTTTGTTGAAGATTGACTGACCATATAATTGTGGGTTTATTTCTGGGTTTCCTAGTCTGTTCCATTTATCTATGTGTCTAAGTGTGCCAATACTACACTGTCTTGATTACTACAGCTTTGTAATATAATGTAAAGCCTGGAATCGTGATACCTCCGTCTTCGCTTTTTCAAGATCGCTTTGGCTATTCAAGGTCTTTTGTGGTTCCATATAAATTTTAGGAATTTCGTTCTAGTTCTGTGAAAAATGCTGTTGGTATTTTGGTAAGGATTGCATTACATGTATAGATTGCTTTGGGTAGTATAGACATATTAACAATATTTGTTCTCCTGATCCATGACATGGATCGTCTTTCTATTTCTTTGTGTCATCTTCAGTTCCTTTCATCAGTGTTTTATAGTTTTCAGAGTACTAATCTTACACCTCTCTGGTTAGGTTTATTTCCAGATATCTTATTATTTTTGGTGCAGTTGTAAATGGGATTGTTAATTTCTCCTTCTGCTGCTTCATTATTAATGTATAGAAATGCAACAGATTTCTGCACATTGATTTTGTATCCTGTGACTTTTTTTAAAGGCAAATGATACCTTTTTTTTTTTAAGATTTTATTTATTTATTTGACACAGAAAGAGAGATCACAAGTAGGCAGAGAGGCAGGCAGAGATAGAGGAGGAAGCAGGCTCCCTGCTGAGCAGGCAGCCCGATGTGGGACTCAATGCAGGGCTCCATGCAGGGCTCCATCCCAGGACCCTGAGATCATGACCTGAGCCAAAGGCAGAGGCATTAACCCACTGAGCCACCCAGGTGCCCCTGTATCCTGTGACTTTACTGAATTCATTCATCAGTTCTAATAGTTTTTTGGTGGAGTCTTAAGGGTTTTCTCGATTATCATGTCACCTGCAAATGGTGAAAGTTTTACTTCTACATTATCAATTTGGTTGCTTTTTATTCCTTTTCATTGACTGTTTGCTGTGGCTAGGTCTTCCGGTACTATGTTGAATAAACATGGTGAGAGTGGACATCCTTGTCCTGTTCCTGACCTTAGGGGAAAAGGTCTCAGTTTTTTCCCATTGGGTATGATGATCCCTGTGGGTTTTTCATATATGACCTTTATTAAGTTGAGGTATGGTCCCTCTAAACCTACTTTGTTGAGGGCTTTTATCATGAATGGGTGTTGTGCTTTGTCAAATTCTTTTTTTGCATCTACTGAAATGATCATATGATTTTTATCCTTCCTTTATTAATGTAATGTGTCACGTTGATTGATTTATGACTATTGAACCACTCTTGCATACCGGGAATAAATCCCACTTAATCATGGTGAGTGATTTTTTTATTGTATTGTTGGATTCTGTTTGCTAGCATTTTGTTGAGTATTTTTACATCTGTGTTCTTCAAAGATACTGTCTGTAGTTCTCTTTTTTGATGATGTCTTTATCTGATTTTGGTATCAGGGTAATGCTGGCCTCATTGGAAGTTCTCCTTCCTCTCCTATTTTTTGGAAAAGTTTGAGAAGATGAGGTATTAACTGTTCTTTAAATGTTTGGTAGAATTTGCCTATGAAACCATCTGGTCCTAGTCTTTTGCTTGTTGGGAGTTTTTTGATTACTGATTCAATCTCCTTTCTGGCAGACTCATCTCTTGAGTCCTTAGTAACTCTGGGGAAATGGTAACTCCATAAAAATAGAGCAGGGGTTTCTCCCTGGTCAGATAGTCCTGTCTACATGCTCCTTTCAATTAAAAATAATAAATAAATAAATAAATAAATAAATAAATAAATAAATAAATACATGCTCCCTTCAGCGCAATAGGATAACCATGGGCTTTACACTCTGATTTCAATAGATTTTTAGATGCTTTAAGGAGTGAAAGTGAGCACTTCTGTCCCTCATCCCCTGAGTTTGTTCAGGTAGCTTGTCCAAGGCCACCCATTTAGTTAGTGGAAGAATGAGGGTTAAAATCCAAGTTGTCAGGGCGTCTGGGTGGCTCACTCGGTTAAGCTGCTGCCTTCAGCTCAGGTCATGATCCCAGGGTCCTAGGATTGAGTCCCATATCGGGCTCCCTGCTTAGCAGAGAGCCTGCTTCTTCCTCTTCCTCTTCCTCTGCCTGCCACTCTGCCTACTTGTGCTCTCTATCTCTGTGTCAAATAAATAAATAGGGCGCCTGGGTGGCTCAGTGGGTTAAAGCCTCTGCCTTCGGCTCAGGTCATGATCTCAGGGTCCTGGGATCGAGCCCCGCATCGGGCTCTCTGCTCTGCATGGAGCCTGCTTCCTCCTCTCTCTGCCTGCCTCTCTGCCTACTTGTGATCTCTCTCTCTGTGTCAAATAAATAAATAAAATCTTTTTAAAAAAACAAATAAATAAATAAAATCTTTAAAAAAAAAAATCCAAGTTGTCTAACTCCGAACATCTGTGCCCATGACCATGACTCTAAGTGAGACCTTTCGAAGTTTGTGCCAAGTAATTTCATACATGAGAAAATCCTGCAAAGGGCTTGTAGAGAGACAAAGATAATGAGACTGATCTTCACCTTCACCTGTCATCATTCCCCACCTTTCACTCCCACCCAAAATTTGAACCTTTCACTCTCAGTTTAGAGCACTGGTTCCTTACTATATATGCATAGTTCCATGCTTTACATTGGGTATAGCACAGATGAACATGTGGGGCCTATCTCAGGCTCAAGGGGACCAGCTTCCTGGGCACATCTATCATTTGGATCCGTCCCACTAGAGGAAGAGGATCCAGCGGGATGGAGGAACCCATGAACCACTAAACTTTTGTTGAAAAGGGAATCTCCGTTATATGATGAAGATGGTTTCCCAGAACTGGGCACTTGAGCAAAGCTCTCTGGCACAGTGGAATGGCTGGGCTATCATCAAGCTATTGGAAGTAGCGAGGAAAGTTGTCCTATTCATCATCACCTCCCTGGGATATTTGTTTAAGAGCTATGAGTGGGACTTGTTTCATATTCTCTTCCTTGACTTAGTGTATTTGTTCATTGGGCAGAAAGCTCTGTGTCAGGCTTTCTAGCTCATTTTAGACCTTCAAAGGCATGAAAGAATGATAGTTATAGAAACTTGTTTTTATATAATAATATATAAAAATAATTATTATCTTATATAACTATTATCTTATATAAAAGTTTATAATCTTGAAAAGGCTTACAGTTTGACCCTTTTTTGGGAGAAGGGCTGGGAAATCAGGCTCAAAATCCTGGAGTAGCCATATTTGGACAGGTATGAAAAATGACGGTTGGTGGTACAGTGGATGAAGTGGTGAAAAAGTTTAAATGAATAAACTTGGATAGGCAACACTAGAAGCTGTGGTTATTGACCTACAGTACAGAGAAAGAGAAAGACAGAAACCAGCTTGCACTGAGTGCTAGTTGCATTGAGGCTGAAAGCAGAGACAAAGATAGTGAGTGTTTCTCGTGGATTAGATGTGGACTCCGCCGAAGAGAGCCAACCTGGAGCCATGTCAAATTTCCCTCAAGAGTTCTACTCAAAAAGATGAAGTGACCTCAACACAGGGCCGGTTCACCTGATTCCCACTGCTGTGGGAGGAAATATAAGTGACCAGCTGGAGGTAAATGTTTCACCCACAGTACAGGCAGTTCAATGTGGGAGCCTCCAGAGTACCCATGAAACCACCCACGAGAAGAATAGTCAGCTTTGATCATCAGTCAGAAAGAGACAGCTTTAAACATTTGCCACAGCCAGAGGAAACCAATGCCAAAGTATCTTGGTGCCAGTCAGGTAAGACATTTCCTACCCTTTCTTCTTATTCCTCCCCACTGTTTTAATATTGGAAGATCCAGAGGCAGTCCAAGGGCAAGTGGGGACGGAGGAGTGGAAGCAACAGTTCGGGAAACAGAGATGGGGCTAACCAAGTTCCTTCTCTCACTCTGAGCACCTTGTCAAGGGGAGACACTTTAAATGGAATTTGGCATTTCAACTTTTACATTTACATGACTGAATATTCTGATTAGCAAAATAGGACTATTCATATGATTAAATGTGTCAGAAGACTTTTACTATCTAGGAGTCCTGGTCTGGACTTCTCTCAAAGGAAGGACGAGCTCCTCAGGATGGGCAGTGTGGACAAAAGGAAAAGTTGTTCTTGACTGCACCCTAAGGGTCCACTGACTCAAAGTGCCTGCCGTAGTGCTTTGGGTTGTCTTTTTCTAGAATATGCAACTGAAAAGGTTCTAGGACCATACTGAGTATTCCATGCATTGATTAAATACCAAATATACACAAAAGTGGATTTCCTAAAGTAATGTCTTCAAATTCTAGCTCTCTGCTTATTGGAAAGGACATTCCGTAGTCAGAAGAAATGTATTTTAATGTCAGAAAGAGCTTGCTGAGGGTGCTTTTCCAAGGGATTTTGTAGGAAATCAAACATGAGATTGTATGCTGACTTTCTGAAGAGAAAGTTAAGCATCAGTCTCCTTTTTCCCCTTATGGAAGAATCAAGCAACAAGCCGTGTGTATCTCTCTTAACAGAGCTATGGAACTAAAACATCTCTTTACCTTTGGATTCCTGGGACATTTCTTTGCTGATTTCCGATTCACAATTTGATGGATCTCTTTTTTCTGTTGCTACATCTCTGCATTTTGAACAAATTTGTTTGTTGCATTTATAATTAAATAGTCGACCAGCCTAAGTCCAATAAAAATTTAATTGAGGTCACATATTTGCTGCTTTTAGCAGGCTTAATAATTTCCATCTTTTCTTATTCAAATAGTCATAAGTATTAGCATTTTATTTTTCTGCTTTCTATTCATTTTTATAAAATAGGTTTAAACAAAATATTCAAATCATTGCATAAACCAACAATGCTTTATGGAAAATAATACAATCCAGACAAAATAGAACCAATAGCTAAAGACACCATCATGAAAACTTTATTAATTAACAAATGTTTGAGATTCCCAATTTATGCATAGGAAAGGTGGGTTAGGGAGGCTGGGTGGCTCAGTCAGTTAAGTGTCTGCCTTCAGCTCAGGTCATGATCCCAGGGTGCTGGGATTGAGTTCCACATTGGGTTCCCTGCTTGGTGGGGAGTCTGCCTCTCCCTTTCCCTCTGGCCCTCCCCCAGCTTGTGTGCGTGCCCTTGTGCACACATTTTTTTTCTCTCTCTCTCAAATAAACAAAATCCTAAAAAAAAAAAAAAAAGGAAAAGTGGGTTATAAGGTATCAAAATACAGGGTCAGAGTCTCATTCATCTGAGGGTCACTAGTATCTAGAAACATGATGATCAGTAAATTTTTGCTCAGGGAATGAATTCCTTTCCTAGAAGGTATGGCGTAGATTTGTAAGTTTGATAAGTTTTACATGATTTTTAAGATATGTACTTAATCATGTTAATTCTGCTTCCTTGACTATTTTTTTTAAAGATTTTATTTATTTTTAAAAAAGATTTTATTTATTTTTTGACACAGAGATGGAGAGAGAGAGAGATCACAAGTAGGCAGAGAGCAGGCAGAGAGAGAGAGGAGGAAACACGCTCTCCACTGAGCAGAGTCTGATGCGCAGCCTGATCCCAGGACCCTGAGATCATGACCCGAGCCGAAGGCAGAGGCTTAACCCACTGAGCCACCCGGGCACCCTGCTTGACTATTATGTTCAAAACATTTGAAATATCTACATTCAAGCCTTCCTGGTTCCCCAACACAGGGATGAAATATTGGGGCAAACACAATTTTGGACTACTCCTTGTCATGTGCTAGAGGTCACATGAGAGAATAAGGTACTTAGAAGTTGTTTTCCTTCAAATCCTTTGAAGTGTTTGTCAAGACATTCAGCGAGGGATGCCTAGCTGGCTCAGTTGGAAGAGCATAGGACACTTGATCTTGGGGCCATGAGTTTGAGCCCCACATGGGGTATAGAGAGCACTTGAATAGATAAAAACATTTCTTAAAAAATTAAAAAAAAAGACATTCGTTGAGAGATTTCAAATGTGACAATTTAAAGTTTTAAAAATAATCCAAGATAAATAAGTGCAAGACTACAGAACCAAACATTATGAATACTACTAACATATTCACTAGTGGCTGTTTCTAATTTGTGTGTTGAAAGCTTTCCTTATGAACATAGCACTATAGTAAGACACGACTAAATTAAAAAGCGTGGAAGCTAAGAACTGAATTTCTTCTTGAATTCTAATTCTGCCACTTGTTGGCTGTATGATCTTCAGAGAGTTGTTTGGTTCACCGTATCTTAGTTTCCTCTTAGGTAAAAAGGGAATAATAATATCATCTCCCCATGAGATCTAGAACCAGTTTTGAGACAGAAAAGGAGAAGATAGATGGTGATCAAAGTATCAACTGTTAAATGATAAAGATGAGAATTGGAAGTGTGGCTTGGATATATGCAACACTAGGCATCCTAATATGGAATCTCAGTCATACATTGAGTAGCACTGAATCTGCTGGGCTCTCCATGCAGGAGACTGCCTCTATAAAACATGTGGCATGGAGAAATGAATAGAATGCATGCTCTCTGTGGATCCTGGGTTGAAATGAGGTACGAAGGAGCTGCAATAAGCTTTTTAAAATTCTTCTTAACTCATCAAGATGAGAAGTCATTCCTCTTTCCCTGTGGGAGGATGGAGAGGGATTGTCAGAGAGTTGACAGGAGTTTTACATTAGTGAAGCTCCTTCTATAAACATTGGCATGGAAGGACATATCCTGACTTTTGTTCTCTTAATCCACTAGGATTAAGAGACCATTTGGCCTGTACTCAACCAGGCTGTGGCTATCCCCTTGTGGGAAACAGATCAGCAGACTATCAGGATCATTCTATTCTCACTTACATAAGGCTATTCCTCCAACATTAACCATGCTCCTCTGTGGATCCTCCTGATATACTCCAGGTGAGCAGTGTTGCCTCTGCCTACATCTGAAATAGGTCAGATGAGCACATTAAATAAATCAACCTAGAAGCAACACTGTGCCCAAGGTTGAAAATCAATTTCCTAATTTATTTCCTAGCCCAAATTACATCTAGCCAAGTTGTCCAATTATAGTTGGCCCTTGAACAATGCAGGGGTTTGGGGTGCTGATCCCCAATACAATCAAAAATCCATGTATAACTTTTGACTCCCCAGAAACTCAACTACTAATAACTTACTATTGGCTGGAAACCTTACCAATAACATAAACAGTCAGTTAACATATATTTTGTATGTTATATGTGGTTTTTTACAGTGTTCTCATAAATAAAGTAAGCTAGAGAAAAGAAAATGTTAAGAAAATCATAAGTCAAAAAAATACATTTACTGTAGTACTGTATTTATTTTTAAAAAGTTGCATTTAAGCAGACCTGCACAGTTCAAACCTATGTTATTCAAAGGTCAACTGCATGTATGTGTTATTCAGGTCCACTGAGAAGCGGATGCCAAGAAAAGACCAAACATGTAAGAGATGTACAGGGAGAGGGGATAGAAGCTGAGGAGAGCATTCAAACCACAGCACTAGTCTGACACCTGGGCAAGAAGAGAAGGAAAGGATTTTTCCCACACCTGGACAGGAGGAGACTTAGACTGCAGTGAAGTTCCTAGGAAGGTTAAACCAAAATGTAGGGAATTTTTGAGCCAAAGTTGCTTGTCAGAAGAGTCCTACACCTCACTGAAAAGTGCCTGCCCCAGGACCCCAGCCATCCTCAGTCATTGACTAGGAGCCATTAACAGAAAGGATGGCCTCTGCCTGAACATGATGATGGTATGCTCCCTGCAGCAGGAGATCTGAGCAGTGTATTTTCAGGGCTGCAACATGTATATAGCCCATCAGAGTTTCCACAGTTTGACAACATAAAGATACTCCCATAATAATATATTAACAATAAGATGCTTCACTTCTGAATATAGACCCCTTCCCATGACCAGATTCTGGGAGAAATTATAATAAAATTTTTAAAAAATTGGATGCTCTTGCAAGTTAAGTCCAAGAAAGTTCAAGTTCAAAAGGATTAAAGTCAGGGGTCCTTGGCTGGCTCAGTTGGTAGAGCATGTGACTCTTTATCTCAGGGCTTTAAGTTCAAGCTCCATGTTGGGTATAGAGATTACTTAAAAATAAAATATTTTCTCTGGGGTGCCTGGATGGCTTAGTTGGCTAAGTGTCTGACTCTTGATTTCATCCTGGGCTTGGAGCCTACTTAAAAAAAAAAAAAAGTCCTAAATTCATCTTCCCAAAATTCTTATCCTCTCAATTTTAGTCAGGATGTAGGATTGGGTTCCCTGAGCAGCACTTCTGGAATGGATGTGGTGCCTTTGAAAACTAAGGATTAGAATTTGCCTTCATGATCCCCACTTTATAAAAAGTCCAAAGAATTCCTAGAACATATAAGATTATAAGAGTTCTAGTTAAAAACTATGTAACTTAGAAAGCAAACCAATCCCTACATCATAATGCAGCTGTCACAGGGAAATTATTCTCCCAGATCACTTCACCGGGTGAGGCCAAAGATTATATCACAAGTGAGTAGATGGAAATAATCTGAGTTTTCATTTCACCAAGATTCATTTATTCATATCACAAGTAGTTATAGAATAACTACTGTGTTCTAGGAGGTACACTAGCAGTGAATGAAATAATGAAAGTACTTGCCGTCATGGAGCAAAATTGTATTCCAATGGGGAAGGCATTCTTTGCATGGGACAAACAATTAAATCTGTAACATATTAGTGACAGGATAAGGAGAAAAAAATAAGTTAAAGAGGAAGCCATGACATGGTGGGAGGGGATTAGAATTTTAGCTAGGACAGACAGGGAAGGTAATTTTAAAAACCTGGAAGATGTTGAAGAGCAAGCCAGGAGGATATGTAGGGAGCAATCATTGTAGCGTAGAGGGGATAACAAATGCAAAGATGATAGTTAGGAATGTTCCCAGAGTGCTTAACAAACAAGGAGGTCTGTGTGGCTGGTGTACAGTGAGTAAGGTGGACAGTGCCCAGTGAAGAGATCAGAGGGACAGAGAGGAACAAATTGTGTGGAGCCTTATTAGTATTCACTCTGATGAGCCAAGAAGCCACTGGAGGGCGTAGAGTAGAGTGTTGACTTGAACTAACAAGATCATCCTGGATGCCGTGTTGAGAAGAGACTCTGTAGGTCCAGGTACAGAAGCAGGAAGATCATTCAGGAAGCTGTTGCAGTAATTTAGGGATGAAAGTGTGGTTTGGACCAAGGTGATAGCAATGAGAGGGATGACAAATGGTTGGGTTTCTCTACATAATATGATGGCAGTCACTTCCAGTTTTCTGGAGTGCAGAAACTGTGTTCTTCAACTCAACTGTGAGAAATCACCGATCAGAAAATTAATCTCTTACTCCCAGTCTTGGAGGAAGAGACATATCTGCGTGCTGCCTCCTTTCTCTGGGAGTGGCACTTGTGACACTTCTGGCTTCTAAAACCGATGAAAAATCTTCACAGGATGGCAGCCCTAGTCAGTAGGCTTTCCTTGAAGCGCTGCTCCTTTCCTTCCTAACATACTCAAAACCACTTGATTTCCCTTTCCCATAGAGTCTCATGTTTCCGACATTCCCACGCTGAAGAGTGGGGCTTCATCTAGTTACATAGTCTCCATGGTGTCTTATGAACAGTATTTCAATCCTGAGCCCCAGGGATTGTTGCTGTTATTTCTTGCCACAGCTAAGGCACCTGCCTCCTATAGATGACTTCCTTCTGCTTTCTACAGTTGTTTCAACAGGATAATCACTCTCAACAGAGACCTGAATTAATGCTGCTTTTGGACCTTGTGGCCCTATGGGCCTGGTGAGTTTCCATTACCTGTGTTACATCCTACTTAAGACCTTGTCTTTCACTTTGAACGTCACAAGACTTAAGTAGCATTTCTTTGAGCTACATCTTTTTCTGCAACCAGAGATTAGGCCTCTGGTGTTATATTTCCTTCCTCTATTCCACTGCTACTTTTCAGCAAGACACATCCGAGTTAATAACATTTCAACCTGTTTTTTCAGCTTGTTCCCCTTCCTTTTCTACTTATGGGAAGGCTACTACTCTTTGTAGAATTGAGCAGCCTTCTTTCTTTTGCTTTGTTACACAAACATTTTCCTTGTCTCTCTTTCTGTTTTCTCGCCCAGACATGCATCTTTCTTACACACACCTCTAGGTTTTGCTTTGTGGGGTCTTTCCTAGAGAGACATGTGAAATCAATACATTTTGTGTTTGCCAAAAGCAAAGGAATTCTCACCTTTCTAAGCTGCCTACTATTCCCAGGAGACCATCTCCTAGTAAGTCAATTCCAATCCAGCTCTGCAACTTGACTTATTGTTGTCTTTTCTCAGCCTTGCAGGCCCAGGACCTGGACCACTTTGCTATTGGCCTTGTCCAGAGCTGACCAGAACAGGCACTTTTTGCAGGCTGGAATATCTGACAGAGAATGGGGAAGGGGAAAGGAACAGTGTATCAAAAGTATTTGATCTTTATCGTGTGCTCTCATCCCAAACTCATCAAAGTTGCTTCTCTCCAGGGAAGTAGTAAGTGCATCCAGGCCAGGAAGATTACAGCAGTCCCTCCTTATCCATGGTTTCACTCTCCACAGTTTCTGTTACCTGAGACCAACTGCAATCCGGAAGCAGGTGATCCTGCTGACATCTTGGTGGAAGGTCACTAGTAGCTTAATGCTGTGTCACTGTGCCTATGTCATTCACCTCATCACGTAGGCATTTTATCATCTGACATCATCACAAGAAGAAGGGTTTGTATGGGACAATAAGATATTTTGAGAGAGAGGACAGATTCACCTCACTTTGCTTACAGTATATTGTTGTAATTGTTCGATTTTACTCTTATTGTTGCTAATCTCTTACTGTGCCTAATTAATAAACTTTAATTTCATATCCATATCCATATCATAGGTATGGATATATAGAAAAAAACAGTTATGTAGAGAGTTTGGGACTGACCACAGTTTCAGGTATTTACTACTGTACTCTAGTGGAAGGAAATGTACCCCATATGGAGGGAAAAATCAGGGCATAAGTGTTTGCCCATAAAGTTNCAGTTATGTAGAGAGTTTGGGACTGACCACAGTTTCAGGTATTTACTACTGTACTCTAATGGAAGGAAATGTACCCCATATGGAGGGAAAAATCAGGGCATAAGTGTTTGCCCATAAAGTTATGTGAAATACTTAGCACGTGCCTGAGAAGAGATTAGCACTCAAATGCTATCATATATTGAAAAGAAATTGAAAAATTAAGATGAAGATTATTTCCAGTTTGTCATATATAGGAGTAGGGAAACCAAGCAAATTCTACAATATTAGATTTTTTTTTTCTCAGTCTCTTTTTAAGAGTAAAACTCTATGCCTTAAAGAGTTCTTTTAATGATCATCCATGAATACAACCTGCTCCTGACATGGAACCACCCTTCAGACAAATGAACATGATGAGGTCAGTTGTGAATTTTTTTTTCCTTGAATCTGAGGACCATAAAATTGTATTAATCCTAATCTTTGCCTATGACATACTCTCCTCTTGGGTTCTTCCTCTCTCCTTCCTTCCCTTTCCTTCCTCCTACCCTCTTCTTTCCCTCCCTGCCCTTCCTGCCTCCTTCCTTGCCCCACCTTCTTCCTAACTTGAGCCCTCTCTTAGGGAATCTGACCACACCAATACCACTTTCTGAGCAGAGTAGAACTTGAGGACTCTTTTGCCTTTCTCCACCTTTCCCTCCTAGGCAACTGTCTTTATTTGTTGGACTGAGTTTCAGATTTGAATAAACGCTGAAAATGACAGACTTGTCACATCTGGAGGACATTGCTGCTGTCTTTTTTGGTTTCTCACAGAATTCTAAGTGCATCACTAAAGCTCAAAGGACGGGTGTGTTTTTGACTCCAACTTTGTCCTGTTTGCCAACCTCAGAGAGTCTAGGTTGAGTTAGGGAGAATGTAACAAAACCTGACAGCAGACAAGCCTAATGTGGTTTGGAGTTTTATTATGAAACTTCCGCATAGTTCTGCTTTTCACCCAGTTGTGTCATAAGAAAACAGCCAAGAGTCATTTCATTTTTTGCTCCCCATCTTCTAGAATAACACACACATTCAGTATCTAAATATTCTGCATTGAAACTAACAAATTAGTCTAAGATGTTGAAATTGTATTATGGACTAGTTCACAAGTCCATGTGAAGCTGTTTTCTTATTTTGTTTCAATTATGAATATATATATACACACGTGTGTGTGCGTGTGTGTGTGTGTGTATATATATATATATATATATACACACACACACACACACATACTATGACCATATACACACTATGTACGATATCAAGATCTACATAAAATACACACATTAGGGACACCTGGGTGGCTCAGTTGGTTAATCGTCTGCCTTCAGCTTGGATCATGATCCCAGTGTCCTGGGATGGAGCCCTACATCAGGCTTCCTGCTCAGCGGGGAATCTGCTTCTCTCTCTCTCTCTCTCTCTCTCTCTCTCTCTCTCTCGCTCTCTCTCCCTCCCTCTGTGCCTCCCCACTGCTCATTCTCTGTCTCTCAAATAAACAAATAAAAATCTTTTAAAAAATACACACATTAAAAACAAACAAAATATTGGACTTTTAATTATTTTTATTATATAAGCAACATATTCATGGAAGAAAAATTGGATAATACAAAAAATTAGAAAGAAGGGAAAATTATATATGGGGCAATTTCTTAATTCACTCTCCTGGTAACTGATGTTGTGCTATGTGCTGAGAAAAATACCTAGATGACTAGGACAGGGACTGTACACTTTAGGAGAGAGACATAAATAAAATACATGTATTTTAAAAATTCAACGAAAGGTTAAGTTTGTCAAGCACTTGGAGTACTTCAGAAGTTTCTTTTTACCTTTACCTCAGTCATTTGGAGGTAGGCTCTGTTTACTGAGAGATCAGATGATCTGTGGGAGCCTGGGCTGTATCAGTATTTACCTTGAGGTCCAGTCCTCCTTAGACTGCCTGTATTTGTGCTTCATTCTTTAGAGAGGCAGCAGTTAGAGAGAAATCTTTCCACTTACTACATCGGCTGGGTGGATGAGTGGTAAAAGGTAATGTTGATAGTGCCGGTGAAAGACAGAGAAACGACATTAAAATGGAGGTAGAAAGGGGACATGGTTACCCGTGTATTAATGACTCATTCCACATTTCACAAGAAGGACAACCACCAAAATAGAACATTTTTTTCTAAAGCTATTTTGAATATAATTTTGAAACAAGAATTTTATTTTTTTTATTTTTTAAATTTTTAATTCTTTTTTGAAAGAGGATTTTAACAAAATAGAGTCTAGGCAATAATTTTATAATTTTCAATAGGTATGTTAAGACACCTATTGGGGTGTCTGGTGGTTAAGATGGTTGAGGTGGTTAAGATATGGCTGAGATTGGGCGCCTGGGTGGCTCAGGTCATGATCTCAGGGTCCCGGGATCGAGTCCCGCATCGGGCTCTCTGCTCAGCAGGAACCCTGCTTCCTCCTCTCTCTCTGCCTGCCTCTCTGCCTACTTGTGATCTCTCTCTGTCGAATAAATAAATAATCTTTAAAAAAAAAAAAAAGATGGGGCTCAGATGGTTAAGCATCTGCCTTCAGCTCAGGTCACGATCCCAGGGTCCTAGGATGGAACCCCACCCCCACGTAGGGCTCCCAGCTCAGCAGGGAGTCTGCTTCTCCCTCTGCTCCTCCCCCTGCTTGTGCTATCTCTGTCTTTCTCTCAAATGAATAAATAAAATCTTAAAAAAAAAAAAGACCTATTGATCAGGTATAAATTTGAAATCAAAATCAATTGACTGCTTATGCTATTAATAGTAGACTTCCATTGGTTTCAGATCATTAGAACTACATGTCTAATATTTGTAAATAATTATTCTGGGAACTATACCAAAGAAGTAAAGTTAAAGAAGTAAAGTTGAGAGACCCTGTACCTATGATCATTTAACATAGCAAAAAAACTGGAAGAAAAGTATTTCAGTTCTTAAGTAATGTGGTTGAGGCAGCTGGACATAAGAAGAAACGGGCAGTTGTATAATTCTGGCTTTCTTCCCTCAATGAAGCAAAACCAGACAGTTTCTAATTCTCTCTTGATCATATTATTTTACATATTTATGTATGTATATCAAACTCCTAACAGAATCATCATTATTGAGACACCTGGGTGGCTCAGTCATTAAGCATCTGCCTTTGGCTCAGGTCATGATCCCCAGGGTCCTGGGATCGAGCCCCACATCGGGCTCCCTTCTCAGCGGTCAGCCTGCTTCTCTGTCTCCCACGCCCCTGCTTGTGTTCCCTCTCTCACTGCATCTTTCTCTGTCAAATAAATACATAAAATCTTTTAAAAAAGATCATCATTATTTTAATATAATCTGTTGCCTTCATTTATCCGTGTGTCTACCATCCATTCATCCAGTAAATATTTATTACATACCTACTACGAGGGAAAGCACTTTTCTGGACAGGATCTTACCAAATGCCTCAGTTGAAGAATAATTGCATGTCACTGAGATATGAGTTTATATAATAAAATGAAGCTGCTATGGGAAAGTTGGAGTTTATTTACAAAATAAATGAGCTTAAATTTAAGGAGCAAACAGCACTCAGTCTTTTCAAAACTTAGGGTTGCTGGGTTGTTTGTTTTTTAAAGAACACTCCTAAACTACCATGTGGTTCTGAGTTCTGAGTTTCTTTTACTCACGAACAAATGAAAAACCCTTCCCATGGCAAGGAGCATCAGCAATGGATTATTGGACTCTCGTTATGGTTTATTTCATTATATGATGAGTCACATTTTTTTTCCTTTGTTAATTACAGGGATTGAAAAAAAAAAGTCTGGTGGCTATATTTTACATAGGCTACAAAAAGTAAATTGTTGGGTGCCTGGGTGGCTCAGTGGGTTAAAGCCTCGGCCTTCGGCTCAGGTCATGATCTCAGGGACCTGGGATCGAGGCCCACATTGGGCTCTCTGCTCAGCAGGGAGCCTGCTTCCCCCTCTTTCTCTGCCTGCCTCTCTGCCTACTTGTGATCTCTCTCCCTCTGTGAAATAAATAAATAAAATCTTAAAAAAGAAAAAAAGTAAATTGTTGTTCCTAAAAGTGTCTATCTGTCTCCTCAGGCCCTCTCCAGAGTCCTGGACATCTTTTATCCTTTGGCAACTAGACATTTCCCCACTAGTGTTCCACAGACACAGCAGAGTCAGTACTTATAAAGCTGAACTCTATGTTGTTCACTGTTCTTGAACTTTCTCCCATCCTTCATACTACCACCATCTACCTGTTTTTTTGGACTAGAAATCTAGAGCCTGTCTTTGCTGGCATTCATCATAGTCCTTAGGTCATCAGGTTCTGTTAATTTTATCTTCAGAATAGGTCCAGAATTTTCACTTTATCAGTGCCACTGCTTTCATGTCATTCTTTCCTGGACTATTGGAAAGACCACTAATAGGATCTTGCTACTTCTGGTTTCTCAATATGCTAGTCTATTCTCTATACTGCCATTAAAGTTATCTTTTTCTAACTTAAATATGCTTATGCCACTCTCTCTCTCTCTCTCTCTCTCTCTGAAAGTCTTAAATGGATTCTCATTAACTATAGGAAGGAGTCCAATCATTTTAACATATGAACTTCTATAATCCAGTCCTGGATTTTCTTTTCAGGCCCATCTCTCCACAAGTATTGTAAGCTTCTACCAAATGGGACTGCTTGCCTAAATACACCATGTACGCTCTTTTTATATCTATGAGCCACTGAATATGCCCTTCGCCTGGAATGTCCTCTACTTGGTTACCATTCAGGAGATAGCTCAAATATTACCTCCTTTAAAAGGTCATCTTTGAAGTTCTGCAGAAATATTAGTACCTTGATATGCTGGGCTATATTCTTTGTTTGCCCCTATAGATTCTATGTCCATCATTCTCTACCTGCCATGTGCCATTGGAGGCTCACCTCTTTGGACAGCATTAACCCAGTTTTCTTGCCCTCTGACTTTTTGGTGGATTTGAATAATGGGAGGCCCTAGAAGTTCAGAGGGCACAGAAGGTAATGAGATTACAGTAATATTTCCCGAACTCTCTTCCTCCTGGGCCTTGGATTAGCAGAGGTTACATTCATCCTGTTGGGTAGACCTTCTTGTAGCTAGAACTTTCTTTCTGGATTTTGGTGGTAGCTCCTTTTCTCAGCCTCTTCAGACCTAGGGCCGGCCAGATTCTCAGGGTTGATGCTTAATTATCCCTAACTCTGCCTCTACCTTTGTAAAGAAATCCTTTATTAACTTTCTTTAATCACTCCTTGTAAGTATGCCATCTGTTTCCTGTGCTGTCTGGGACACTCCTGTGGTACCATTTACATAGCTCTGTAAGAGTTTGTAACACATTGTATTCCAATTATTTTGCCTACCTGTCCATTTCCCCTGTTAAACTCCTTAGGAAAGGTCTGAATCCAGGGAAAGAATCCTTGTGACTAGGTAGAAAAGAGCTTTCATTTCCTAGGAGGGCTTTGCAAAAACCTGGGTAGAACATGCAGAGGCCAGAATGTGCAGGAGACCTGTGGGACATGGGAGTAAGCCTGGAGAATCAGGTAAGAACTGCCTGCTTGCCTTAATCCAATGAGTCAATCTGTTGAAACAGGAGACTATACTTAAAAGGAAAATCAGAGGGCGCCTGGGTGGCTCAGTGGGTTAAAGCCTCTGCCTTCAGCTCAGGTCATGATCTCAGGGTTCTGGAATCAAGGCCCGCATTGGGCTCTCTGCTCAGCAGGGAGCCTGCTTCCTTCTCTCTCTCTGCCTGCCTCTCTGCCTACCTGTGATCTCTCTCTCTGTCAAATAAATAAA
>LNAC01000062.1:2388581-2400449 GCA_002007465.1 Ailurus styani
GACCTGAGCCGAAAGCAGAGGCATTAACCCACTGAGCCACCCAGGCGCCCAAGGCAGAGGCTTTAACCCACTGAGCCACCCAGGCGCCCTCCACCCCTGTTTTTGCACTGAGCTCACACTTACCTTGGGCGTCCCCAGCCCAACAGTGTGGCAGGGCTTCTATTGGAAACCCATTTCTGGGAGACAGGGACTCCTTTAACAGTTGACTTTGGCTCAAGGACTCACTATTGGCCTGGTTGAAACTTAGAACTGTGCTGTAGTGTAAAAGCTCTTTCTACCTAATCTTTCCTTCCTGCTCTCTCTCACTGGTGTCAGACTGGAATCACCATCTGAAAGCTCTCCTTGCTTTCTCTGACTTTCCCTCCTTTATCCTTCACAGGCATTTCCCCGGATAAATCCCTCACGTGTCTAATTCCATCTTGGTGTTCACTGCTCAGAGGACATAAACTAACACAGTGTTGCTGGGGAAATGAGACCTTAAGTAATAGGAAAATGTAGGGATGAAGAAGACAGACTTAAAATCTACCTTCTTGTATTGGGTCTCTAGAAATTGCTCCTAAAGTGTTGACATTATTGTTTGTAAATACCAATTGATGATTTCTTTATTATTTTGCTATCTGAAAAAAAGGAAGTGCTAGCAAAAGGAGAGAAAATGAAAGTAAAGGAATCACTTCCTCTATCTATAACTGCTCTTTCACTACCTCCCGCCCCCATTACAGTTTCTCTTATTACTTAAGCTGTAGCCCATTGTATAGTCTGGCATTCTGCAAACTTAATCACTTGGCATCTCAAGCAAAACTATTCCTATTACTAGAAAACCACTCAAAAGTGTATATGCACCCTAAAGAACCACAGGCATACTCTTAGTCCATATAAATGGGAGAATTTTGTTACGGCCTAGTCAATTGTTTGAGAAGAGAACCAGACATTAGGAATCTATACAGTATTTTGAGCTCATCATTGCTATTAATATTTGGGTACATCTCTTGTATTCCTGAAACCATATCTTATTTAATTAGAAAATAGGGATAACTATTGACTATTGACTTCCTAAAGCTAAAGAAAGATATTTGCCCAGATGGGCCTTTTATTTTTTTATTTTTTTTTATTTATTTTTTTTTTTTTTAAAAGATTTTTTATTTATTTATTTGACAGAGAGAGATTACAAATAGGCAGAGAGGCAGGCAGAGAAACAGAGAGGAGGAAGCAGGCTCCCCGCTGAGCAGAGAGCCCGATGCGGGCCTCGATCCCAGGACGCTGAGATCATGACCTGACCCGAAAGCAGAGGCTTTAACCCACTGAGCCACCCAGGCGCCCCAGATGGGCCTTTTACATAATAATCATACTTCATGGTGTGTTTGTGTGTGTTGTAGCAAAACTAGCTTAAGTTTGGAGTTTGGAAGACCTGAACTCAGCCCTAAACTTGTAGAAACCCCAGGCAAGTCCAATTGCCTTATTGAGTTTTGTTGACCTCAGAGCTTGTTGCAAAGTTCAAGTGCAACAGAGCATGTGAAAAGGCTTTGTAAATTATAAAATGCCACACAGAAGTGAGCTTTTATGATAGATGATAATTAAGGATCTTATTTGGCACCATTTTTGATATAAAACAAATCTACATAGCTTAAGAGAAACGGGAAGTTAATTTAGCTCATTGTCCAGTCTACTAGGGCTACTGTAACAAAATACTGTAGACTGGGTGGCTCAAACAACAAAACATTTTACTTTCAGGACACCTGGTTGGCTCCATTGGTTAAGTGTCTGACTCTCAGTCTCAGCTCAGATTTTTGAGGTCAAGTCCCATGTTGGGGCTCCAGGCCCAGCATGGAGCCTACTTAAAAAAAACAAACCCGGGCGCCTGGGTGGCTCAGTGGGTTAAAGCCTCTGCTTTCGGCTCAGGTCATGATCTCAGCGTCCTGGGATCGAGGCCCACATCGGGCTCTCTGCTCAGCAGGGAGCTTGCTTCCTCCTCTCTCTGTCTCTCTGCCTGCCTCTCTGCCTACTTGTAATCTCTCTCTCTGTGTCAAATAAATAAAATCTTTAAAAAAAAACAACAACAACAAAAAAAAACAAACCCAACCAACAAACAAAAAAACCAAATACTTTCACAGTTCTGGAGACTGGAAGTCCAAGATCAAGGCACTGGCAGGATTGGTTTGTCTTTTTTTTTTTTTTTTNAAGATTATTTTTTTATTTATTTGACAGAAAGAGAGAGGTTACACGTAGGGAGAGAGGCAGGCAGAGAGAGAGGAGGAAGCAGGCTTCCCGCTGAGCAGGGAGCCAGATGCGGGGCTTGATCCCAGGACCCTGAGATCATGACCTGAGCTGAAGGCAGAGGCTTTAACCCACTGAGCCACCCAGGTGCCCCAGGATCAGTTTGTCTTGAGGCCTCTCTCCTTGGCTTGCAGATAGCCATCTTCTTGCCATGTTCTCTCCTGGCCTTTTCTCACCAGGCACACTCCAGGTGTTTCTTCCTCTTCTTATAAGGACACTAGTCCTGATGGATCAGGGCCCTACTCTTACAACCTTACTTAACCTTAATTACCTCTTTAAAGGTCCTAACTCCAAATACAGTTGCTTTAGGAGTTAAGGCTTCATCAAATGGATTTTTTTTTTTTTTTTTGGTGGTTCAGTTCAGTACACTAATGGTTAAATATGTTCAAGGCTGTTCTAGGTCCACTTAGTACTGCCTTGGTCTACCTCAGGATAGCGTGGTTTCTGGACCTCCCCCATCAGGATCTTTTCAGGTGTTTGGTAGAAATGCAGATTCCGCAGTCCCATCTTGATTTTATTAAGTCAGAATTGTTGAGGTTCAGCAATCTGCATCTTTTACCATCTGGGTGAAAGTTATTTAGATGATTTTTGTGTACCACAGTTTAATAATTACTGATACAATGGAAAGCACACAGAAGTTTGGAGTCACATTGCTTGGGTTTGAATCCTTCCTCTACCAATGCCTAGATGTGTAATCTTTGCCAAAATACTTCACCTCTCTGTGCCTCAATTTACATATATGTAAAATGAATATTATTACTACCTTCAGATTATTGTGAGGAGTAAACATAGAGGATTAGAGGATGTTTCGTGATTTATTTTTTTAACTTATTTTATTTAAATTTGATTAGCTAGTTGCTTAATAATTTAAACACTTGTATCATTCTTCAACTTATGTCCTGATAAAATAGTGGCTCCATGAAAACTTTCTTCATTTAATGTTCTGTTTTCTTCCTTGTAATGTCTTCCTATCTCATCTCTAATCCTACCCATCCTTTAAGGTGAACTTTATTTTTTATTATTTTTTTAAAGAATTTATTTATTTGACACAGAGAGAGAGATATCACAAGTAGGCAGAGAGGCAGGCAGAGAGAGGAGGAAGCAGGCTCCTTGCTGAGCAGGGAGCCCGGTGCGGGCCTCGATCCCAGGATCCTGAGATCATGACCTGAGCCGAAGGCAGAGGCTTTAACCCACTGAGCCACCCAGGCGCCCTGAAGATCTGGTTTAATTTTTTGCAAACTTACTCTCTCCATGCTCATGATATAAAATGATTTAGGGTCTGGTAATGTACAGAAAAACTAGAAACAGAATTTTGACAAATGTAAATGTGTTCAGTAAATGACACTAACATTTTTCTCAATTATTATACCCTAGTGATTGCATAGAAGCGAATCCTAAAGGGGAGTAGATTTTGCCATCCCCAAATATGTCTCTTTGGCATAAGGATTATTTCGAGCTAAAGGCAATCAAAACCCAGGAAAAATTCTTCATTCAGGACAAAAATCTTTCAGGAAAAAATCTTTACCTTCCCCTCAATTGCCTAAATTTACATTGGAAAAGGGGCCTGGAACAGGAAGAGAGCTATTAGTAGGCATACCTTTTTACCTAGTAAATTTATCTGCATAACAGGACAGTCTTTGTTTTCTAAACATCTCCTCTGTCTGCCTGGAACCCGCTTTCCCCTTTTGGCTTTCCTTAGTTTAGGATCTTATATAAACTTCAATTACCTGGCTGCTGTATTTTTATGGGTCTCTTATATGCATGAATTGTGTTTTTCTCTTGCTAATCCATCTTATATCAGTGTAATTATTGGGCAGCCAAAGAACCGAGAAGGGAAGATGGGAAAATTGGTCTGCCTCTAGCACCCCTTAGTTCTTACAAATATGTGGCCGGAGTGACTGCAATGTAGCTCTAGAAGAGTAAAGAGCTGGAGAACGAGGTTGATGAAGGATGAAGGAATTTTGATTGTTAGAGAAACTTGGAGCCTACAGTTTATTTTGAAACTATTTTTAGTAATGATTTAGTCAGGTTCATTCCTATGAAGGCTTGGAAATGTCTGGTCTATTTTATAGCACAATAAAACCTCATGGTTTCCTGGTTGGCTGGTATTTGTTTAAAGAGAGTGGGTTGCTGGTCCAGACAACATTTGAGAGGTTATAATGAGAGGAAATCTGATGTAAACCTTTTCACCTATAAAAAGGAGAAGTTACTGAGGAATAAATATCAGCCATTCCCATGAGGTTTATTGATTACAGATCATAGTTTTGGTTTGTTTAAAGTCTTGTCCATATTAGAGTGGATGTTAGTCATCCTTTCAAATATGATTACACATCCCATCCCCAAAAGACAGTATTAAAATCTTGAATTTATATAAGAGTTCTTGTTATTTTTCACAGTTTGCACTTAAATTTAATATAGTTACCAAAGCACCAAACCATGCTAGAGAGTTGTCACTGGGAACAGTCCAAACAAAACTGTAGTAAAGACTGATGGAAGGTTAACTGGAACACTGCATTGAATCCTGGTTATTTAGCAGGAAAAGGACGTTAAATATGCTTGCTTTTGTATGAATTACCTGACCAGATATTTTTTTATATATTAATTTTATATAGATATTTCATTAGATCTAGTGGCTTGTTTACTATTTACTGAGCTGGTGAAAATATTGTGATTTTAAGCAAAGACTGTTGAACAAGGGCATTTAAATGATCTTATCAAAGGAATCTTCTCAAAAAATGACTTCTTACCAACTTCAAAGGGATACAAGAAAAAAAGAATCAGACTAAGATTGCACTACTCATCAAAGGTAAATAACAACCGCTTAGTTAAAAAAAAACTTTCAGAGATATGTTAGACATTTATTAGCTTCTGTATTTGTCTTATTTTGTATTCATTTATTTGTAGGACAACACTATGAATATGAAATAAATGCTAGTTTATAATACCCACTTATAAAGATATAGGTAAGGGGACACCTAGCTGGCTCAGTCGGAGGAGCATATAACTCTTGATCTCAGTGTTGTAAGTTCGAGCCCCATGATGGTTGTAGAGATTACTTAAAAATAAAACTGAAAAAAAAGATGTAAGAAAGACTGTAGATACACCCTTAAGGGGAATGCTAAATGTGTGTGTGTGTGTGTGTGTGTGTGTGTTGTCTTTATATTGTATCAGTAAGTTATTTAAATGATGCTTTTTAGCTTAAATTAACAAGAAATATTGATGAAACTAAAGGTAAAGCTTTTTCCTGGCTAAACTTTCTAGAATGAAATTTATCCTAATGTTCTCATAGATAGGAATTTATTCTTCAATCCACTGCAATCAGGCTCCTGCTCCCATCATGGCAACTGTTCCACATATGGTGGATAATGACTTCCTCTGGATTCTTTCCTGTCCTCATCTTTTTAGAATGTGGCATTTTATGTCTTTTGTTCCCTTTCTTGAAACATCCTGTCCTTACTATGGTAAGGATTATCCTTCCAACTTTGCCACTTCTTTTTCAGTCATCCTTTTGAGAAATTCTTTTGCTCCCTGTCCTTCATAAGTTGGTATTCCTCAGAGTTCAGACACAGAATCTCTTCTTACAATATATATCTTCTGGGGGAATGTCCCATTTTACTTCTGGGCATCCACTTGTCCCTATAGACCACAGGCTTCCAAACTTTGTCCCTAGTCCAGACTGCTTTCTTGAGCTTCAGACTCATAGGTCCAACTGCCAAGATGCATCTCTACTTGGATTTAACCTGTTCAAAATGAAACCCATAATGTTTATTCTATTTATTCCTCTAGTACTTCTTATCCTGGCTAATGGCTTCAAGGTATGGCAGTCCCGGAGCTTAGACCCAGGGAACCCTCTCTACATTCCTCTTTCCCACCTGTGGAATTGATCAGAAAGTTCTGTAGTTGCTAATATTAATTCCATCCTTCCTTTCCAAATTTACTGCCATTGCCTTAAAGAACTATATTTTTCATTTAGCCTATTATAATGGGTCCCTGAATTATTTTTCTGGCTTTCAGTTCACATTCTTCCAAACTATTCTTCATGCAGTACCAGCTTTGAGATTTGTATATTTAATTGTGTATTCACAATTAAAATCGGTCTGCAGAAAAAGAAAATTTGATCACGCCTGTTCCTTGCTTTAAAATCTGTTACAGTTCCTTAACACTAACAGAAAAAATTCCAGGCTCTTCAGAATGGTCTGGAGGGCTTCCCAGAATTTGAATTCCACCCATCTATCCGCTCTCGTTTCTCCATGCCCATCCTTCCACCATCCCAAATCATACCAGCCTTACAGAAATGTTCATGCCATTTCATGTTTCCATGTCTCTGGTTGTACTGCTCTCTGTCTGGCATGCTCAACTATCTTTTTGTCTACCTAGGGGGCCCTGTTATTCTTCAGTACCTGAGCTAGCATGTCTACTTATGAACTCCTCTCTGTCCCACCACTGTACTTGGTAAGACCTATATTAGAGCATTTCATACTGTGCCGCGCTTGTTTACATATTTTCTCCTCTACCAAACTGAGGGCAAGGACTCTATCTTATTCATATTTGTATTTTCAGTATCTAGGGCGATGACCGGCACATGCTGAGTGAAGGAATAAACATTTGCAAACATAAATGTTTTCTTGTCTTCACTAAGTTTAATGCTACTATGGAAGAAATTGGTTGTTGAAGTCTGATTTTTTTCCTCTTTCTCCATGTTACCACATATGGGCCTTAAATCAACATCTTTTCAGCAGAATGAAATCTAAGATGAAAGGACAAGAAAACTATGACAATAATATGCAGTCATCCCTTTAAAAATTAACCTATTAAAAATTTTTGCATCTAGGGCACCTGGGTGGCTCAGTGGGTTAAAGCCTCTGCTTTCGGCTCAGGTCATGATCTCAGGGTCCTGGGATCGAGGCCCGCATCGGGCTCCCTGCTCGGCAGGGAGCCTGCTTCCCCCCCCCCTCTCTGCCTTCCTCTCTGCCTCCTTGTGATCTCTCTCCCTCTGTGAAATAAATAAATAAAATCTTTAAAAAAAAATTTTTTGCATCTATAGTGCATAATTAGAATAGAACATTACAACTGCTATACTGTTTGCCTTCTGATGAAAGAAGGAGTTGCTAATTTATCTATTTGATTGCATAGATAGGGAGACAAAGACAGCTGAGCAAAATGGCATTGAAAGAAAGCCTTGAAAATGAGTTGAACAGATGATATAATCTGGGGATCTCCTTGGCAAAACTCAGAATTGATAGACTCTTGAAAAGCCTTGAAAGAATGGGGAAAGGTAAGGCAGAGGATAGGATGTAAGAAAAATACATTTGCTGAGAATCCAGTAATTTTTAGTCATTTTATTTTTATTTTTTAAAGATTTTATTTGACAAAGAGAGATCACAAGTAGGCAGAGAGGCAGGCAGAGAGGAGGAAGCAGGGTCTCCGCTGAGCAGGGAGCCTGATGCGGGGCTCAATCCCAGGACCCTGAGATCGTGACCTGAGCCGAAAGCAGAGGCCTTAACCCACTGAGCCACCCAGGTGCCCCTCCTTTTACATATTAATTTAATTTAGTCCATGACAATGACCCTATGGCAGAGACACTATTATCCCCATTTTGTAGATGGGGTGGGTAACCAGAGCCATTAAGTGCTCTCTCCAAGGTCATGCAGCTACAAAGTGGTAACTAGATCTGACTGACTAGTTTCCTTCCTTCTCAGCATGCATCCCTGACTTTCAAATAAAGTTTCCAGAGCAGCCTGGCGTTGTGTGCAGCTTACTGACACTCACAGAGACACATTATTTGCTCCTATTTGCAATGATCATATGTAGGCGGCCCACTTCGTAATTAGTAGCAATATAATTACAGTGTTATTTCTAATCTCAATGTCTATTTAAAAAAATTTGCTAAAAATTTTTAGTAAAAGAGAAGAAGAGCCTCGCATTTATCGATGGTGCTAGCTAATGAAGTGGATGAATCTTTTTGAGCTGTTCTTGCAAAACAACAAGAATCCACTTCCAGGAGGTTTAGTGGAGAAAGCACGCTTCTAGATTTTTCTTTGGTGTGTCCCGCTGCTGGCTGCATTTGGAATCCAGAAGTGACTGCTGTCTGGGGTAAAAGGCAGTTTGCTCTTGCTGCCTCCTGTCTATTGCTTGGCCTGGCAGTTTGTCACTCTCCTGGGCAAAAATCCAGCTTGTGGTAGTGAGGTGGTTTTGTGGCAGAACTCCACAATTAACCACAAGTTCAGTGTCAACGGTAGGCTGCCACCGTAGTGGCTATGATCCTTCACATCTGCTGGGAGAGTCAGAGCCGAAGAAACTACTGCTTGTCTAAGGAGGGAACAGGAAAACTTGGAAGAAGTTTGCATTGCTGTTTATTGTTCAAGGTTCAGGTTTTAGGTTTAATATACAAAATCCAGGAAATTTCAGATTAATAGTTACATATTTAAGACCTTTATCAGTGCTTTTTGTAAAAATTTATGGTGGAATTGTGTCATGCATACAATTGTTTCTCTGAAAGCAAGAAATAGAGAAAGGAAAATTTTTAAAGTAGTAGAATATATTTTTTCATAGCAGAAGACATCCAGGTGCCATCACTTGAATCACCCACACTCTCTTAAACACTTATGTTGGAAATTAAACAAAACATAAGTATATATATAATGTTTCCTGTAAATCTAAAATAGAAAGGGCTCTTTTACTGATTTTGTGAAAATGGATGTTAACAGAAACGTTTTTCAATAATGGTATGGAAGCTTTTTTGTATTAAGTCATATATTAGAGTTTCAATTTAAATTCATTGACTATTAAGAGTCTAAGGACATACAACTAAAAAAATCTAATGTATTAAATTTTTTTTGAGAAATACAAATACACTTCAAAAAATACTGAGTATTGGGGTGCCTGGCTGGCTCAATCAGTGGAGCATGTGACTCTTGATCTTGGGGTTGTGAGTTTGAGTATTGGGTATAGAGATTACTTTAAAAAAATTTTTTTTGAGCATTAACTGAGTACTCTGCAAGTACTTGAGCTAAGATTGAGTAAGACAGAACTCTTGTGTTTGTGGTTGAAGAGTATAGTAAAGAGGTAGCCATGCAAATAAACAAATAGGATAACAGAATATGAACTTTTATATAATAGTAACAATAAATTCCAGTTCCACATTAGAGCCACACCATCTCTCTAGCCTCCTCATTTTTGTTCTTTGTCCCTGTATACCTTACAGTCCAGCCACAGGATACTTGAAATTACCCAAATGCCCCGTGGTTGTATTCCTCCAAATTTTTGCACTTTCTTGCTTCCTTTGCCCAGATTATATGTCTCCCTACTTTACATAGGTAACTTCTACTCAACTTTCAATGCCAGGCCTGGAAATCTCTTTCTCTGACTCCCCAAGAGCATTTTTCCTTACTCAATATTCCCACCCCAGTCTGGGTTAGGTGTCCCTCTGAACTACCAGACCACACTGAGCTTCCTTACCTCTGTATCACAGGGACTATTACACGGGGCTTTAGTAGTCTTTGTACGTTTTTAGCTTCCACTATGAACCCTTAAAGGCGGGAACTGTACCTGTCATCGTTGTGTCCTTGTCCGCTAGCACAGTGCCTAGCACAATGGCAGGTACTCAATAAATGCTGAATGAATGACGGCATTCATTAAGAGAGAGAGATTAAATGTTCGGGAGGGGAGTGGCACTTCGGAGAACTGAAGAAGTCAAAGAAGTGAGGGAATTAAAAAGATGAGAGAAGGCGGGAAGAGGGGAGAGAGATAGGAAGATGGTCATGTGAATAGATTCTGGGGAGAGAATTGGAACGGATAGAGGAGAAACACATTGTGAAAACGAGCTGGGATAACCATACAGTGGGGAGACTCTGGAAAGGAATGACTTTATTTATTTATTTATTTTAAAGATTTTATTTATTTGACAGAGAGGGAGAGAGCACGAGCAAGGGGCATAGCAGAGGGAGAAGGAGCAGTAGGCTCCTTGCTGAGCAAGGAGCTGAATGTGGGACTTCATCCCAGGACCCTGGGATCATGACCTGAGCCCAAGGCAGATGCTTAATCGACTGAGCCACCCAGGTTCCCCTCTTCTTTTTTTTTAAAAAGATTTTATTTATTTGAATGAGAGAGTACAAGCAGGGGAGTAGCAGGGGGAGAAGGAGAAGCAGGCTCCCCACTGAGCAGGGATCTCCCCCACCCCCGCAAGATAGTGACCTGAGCTGAAAGCAGACATTTAACCGACTGAGCTACCCAGGCACCCCTCTCTTCTTTAATAGGTCTGAAGCACTCTTCTCAACAGCTTTTATCATATATTCTCTTATACTCTTTAACAGTCTATGTGCATAGGCCCTATCTCCCACATAGTGCTGCAGCTTGAGGAAGCTTTTAAAGAACTTCGGTTTTTAATGTTCTAAACAGCATCTAGCAGAGTGCTCAGTGTATAGTGGGCACTCAGTAAATACTTGCCAAGATGAACTAAAGAGTGCATCAAGGGGCACCTGTGTGGCACAGTCGGTTAAGCATTGGAATCTTGGTTGCAGCTCAGGTCTTGATCTCAGGGTCTTGAGAGGAAGCCATAGGTAGGGCTCTCTGCTCAGCGTGGAATCTGCTGATTCCTCTCTCTCTGTGAGTGCCCCTACCCCTGCTCACACTTGCACTCACTCACACACACACATACACACACGTACTTGTACTCTCTCTCTTTTTTAAAGATTTTATTTATTCACGTGAGGGAAAGTGTGTGCACAAGCTGGGGGAGTGGCAGGCAGAGAGGGAGTAGCAGGCTCAATCCCAGGACCCTGAGATCATGACCTGCGCTGAAGGCAATCACTTAACCTACTGAGCCACCCAGGTGCCCCCCCTTTCTCAAATAAATAAATAAATAAATAGAATCTTTATTATTTTTTTTTAAGATTTTTATTTATTTATTTGACAGAGAGAGAGAGAAAGCACACAAGGGGGGAGCTGCAGGCAGAGGGAGAGAAAGAAGCAGGCTCCCCGCTGAGCAGGGAGCCCGATGTGGGGCTCGATCCCAGGACTCCTGGGATCATGACCCCAGCGGAAGGCAGAGGCTTAACCGGCTGAGCCACCCAGGCGCCCCTAAATAGAATCTTTAAAAAACAAAAGTGAGTCAAAGTGAGGCTCTGATTCTGAGATGAGTGTTAGCCAGAAGGAAAATGGGAATTGTTAACAATCGAGTTTTCACTGCACATTGAACGTAGGGACCTTTCTCTACCAGAGAAAAGCCAATCCATTTGACTTTCAAATATATATATGTAAATGCTAATGCTTTCATTCTTTCAAAACCTTGTAAGGTTTTCATACACCTCAAGGAAAGGCTCTAGTTTTAGGAATTTGGAATCTCAGACTGGTTAATTTACTGGCTATTCCTGAAAGTTTCTTTGATGTTTAGAATTTGTCAGACCGTTTTATATCATTATCCCTCAGAAACTAGGGCTGCTTTATTACTGAGTTAAGGAAAACTGCATTTAGAAAGAGCACTCAGTTCTTTTCACAAATCCAATTCAAATCCATTTTTTATGGTCTATTTCAGAGGTTTAAAATCTTTCTCCTTCCCTCCCTTTCCTCCCCTCCCCTCCCCTCCCCTTTCCTCCCCTC
>LNAC01000062.1:2405946-2559512 GCA_002007465.1 Ailurus styani
AGCCGGGGGCGCCCCGAGCGCGGGGGCGGGGGCTGAGGGAGCGCGAGCGGCCGCCGCGGTGCGAGCGGGGCGTGCGGAGCCCCGGGGCCAGCCCGGGTCCGGGCCATGAGGAGGGACGAGCGAGACGCCAAAGCCATGCGGTGCCCGCAGCCGCCGGAGGGGGCCGGCTCGCCCCCCGAGAGTCTGAGGAACGGCTACGTGAAGAGCTGCGTGAGCCCCCTGCGGCAGGACCCTCCGCGCGGCTTCTTCTTCCACCTCTGCCGCTTCTGCAACGTGGAGCTGCTGCTGCCGCCGCCGGCCTCCCCCCAGCAGCCGCGCCGCGGCTCCCCCTCCGCCCGGGCGCGCCTCTCGCTGGGCGCCCTGGCCGCCTTTGTCCTCGCCCTGCTGCTCGGCTCGGGGCCCGGGAGCTGGTCTGCTGGGGCCGCCCGGCTGCGGACCCTGCTGAGCGTGTGCTCGCACAGCCTCAGCCCCCTGTTCAGCATCGCCTGTGCCTTCTTCTTCCTCACCTGCTTCCTGACCCGGAGCAAGCGGGGCCCCGGGCCGGGCCGGAGCGGCGGCGGCGGCTCCTGGTGGCTGTTGGCGCTGCCAGCCTGCTGTTACCTGGGGGACTTCGCGGGGTGGCAGGCGTGGGCTTGGGCTTGGGGGCCCGGAGACGCGGGGGCCCCAGCGGCGGCCCCGCACACGCCCCCGGCGGTGGCGGGCAGGTTGTTCTCGGTGCTGAGCTGCGTGGGCTTGCTGACGCTCGCGCACCCGGCGAGGCTCCGGCACAGCATCCTGGTGCTGCTCTTCTCCAGCTTCGTCTGGTGGGTCTCCTTCACCAGCCTCGGGTCGCTGCCCGCAGCCCTCAGGCCGCTGCTCTCCTGGCTGGTCGGGGACGCCGGCTGCCTCCTAGCCCTGGGCTTGGATCACTTCTTTCAGATCAGGGAAGCCCCTCACCATCCTCGCTTGGCCAGTGCCTCCGAGGACAAAGTGCCTGTGATCAGACCCCGCAGGAGGTCCAGCTGCGTGTCGTTCGGAGAAACTTCGGCCGGTTACTCCGGCAGTTGCAAGATGTTCAGGAGACCTTCGTTGCCTTGCATTTCCCGAGAACAGGTATGTTACCAGAAAGCACGGCTTGGTAAGGAAGTGAGTGCGGTTTTGTCGCTTCAGTTCCCAACTGGAATTAGCGAACTTGAAAGCATGTTCACTTCCAGGCTGGGGGAGGAAAAAAAAAAAGTTTTGTTCTGGAAAGAATTCCTAAATTACAGGAGGCTTTTTAAACACGCAGAGGTACCTTTTATCTTGGAATAGAAATGAAAGAGCAGGCTGATCATATTGCACCTTTTAAAGACTTTGTTCATGCGATAGGTGAGTTCTCAGGAATGAAGTGAATTATTTGCAGTTTAATAGATCGACGACTGCCACTTTGGCAAACACTAATGTAGGTCCTTTGATGCCATTTGTGCTGTTATAATGGTGGTGTCTCCCCAATGATAACTTACAATCATTAGATTGAATACATGTATATATGTAAACTTTAATCAGTGCGGTTTCATTCGTGATAATCGAGAGGAAGAATTGGAGATCATATAATGAACAGAGATGAGCTTTGGAACTGTGACTCAGTGTAGATGAAAAGATTGTTGGAAATAATTTTTAAGGGTTCTCTCCCTCCCCCATTTCAGTAGTATAGGCCATTACAAACTTTTACAGACTAACTCATGGTCGTGTGTATTTGTTGCATAATTAGGAGAATGTTGTAACAGTTTAACCTTTAAACTTAGTAATGTCTGTAAAGATGCCAAAAGCATTCCCATTTTTTTTCCTGTAGGTTTACATGTTTTTGTTTTTTAAAGGAATTGAAATCTCTTCCTCAGGGAAGAGTTTCTCTTTATGTGGCTTAGAGATATCTTGTTCTACATCACCAAGAAATCAGCAAATATAGTTGTTATTCATTGAGCATGTGCTAGGTGTGAAATATTACATGTATTGTCCCCATTGCTCACAAAAACCCTGTATGGTAGATGACAACCTCAATTTAGAAACGAGTAAATTGAGGCTTAGAGAGTTCACCCATCCTCACACATCCAGTAAGTGGCAGAGCAGGGATTTGAACCTAGACCTTTCAGTTTTCAATGCTGTTTTTTAAGCAACTAAAAGGATGTATGTAGAGGCTTTAAGTTGGAGAGTAGGAGTCTATACCATTGGTTTTCAGACTTTTTGTTTGGTGATATGTTTTACACTGGAACCCAGTGTATTTGAAACAAAAGTTTCTTGTTCTTGCTAAATGTGATGTTCTCTTTGCTTAATGATCTTCAAGCTACTACACTGATTTTATGTTTAACACTGATGTGTAGTGTTCCAATGAGACCACACTTTGCTTCTTGAAAACTGTTCTCAGAGGCCGCTTTTGTGGTCTGTAGTTACTTGGCCAAATGCTATTAAGAATTGTTCAAAATATGTTATGCCTTTTGTTTTCTTAGTTTATAGCCAGTGATAATAGACAATGCCCAGAATAATGTGTGTCAGGAGAAAAACTTGGGAGATGATTTACCACAGAGCAGAGTAATACCAGCCCTTTTCATAGACTAAAGCATTTGGTTTGACTCATGTGAATAGGTTGTATTTTATAACAACGGAAAAAAGTGTTTTAGCAATCTCATCACATTTGAAGACAAGTTTCCTGTACTTAACAGCATTACATTTTAATGTATTTTGATTGTAATCTGTTGGCGTAGTCGATTATGGCTGTTGTCTTGCTAATAAAAAATTCCTGGTCTTCTTAATCCTAGTCTGATGCCCTTTCCCTAACAGCAACCCTTTTCAACCTTCCACTAGGTACAGTGTTGTTGTTACTGCTAAGTTGCTTCACTTATTATTTGTCTTAGAGGAAACTACAATTTCATTTTTAAAAAGGTCATATTTTCTTATTTCAGAAAACTTAATCACATTTCACAATGAATAGGAACATTTTTGGGGTCTTAAATATATGCTATTAGTCCAAGGGTTTATATGTGGTTATTTAACATGCAGTATCATAAAATAATACTGTTTTGGCATTACTGGAAATTACTAGATATTTTTAACTCAGCAAAAGTTGTAATCATCACATTTTAACTTATGCTAAATTCCTGAAGTTTAACAGTGGATCTGTGGGTTTGTTTGCATGTTGTTTATGCTAAAGAAATTAAGGGGAAATCAGTACTTTTATGGAAGTAAAAGAGAAGAGATTTTCTGATTTTCAAAATGCTGAACTTTGTATATGACAATTGTGAAGCCACCTTTTTGTTTCAGAAAGTGAAGAAAGACAAAAAAGATTCTGGGTAGAACTAGAACAGGGGGAAATGTCCTGAAGTCATCGACAGAGGGTCAAGGGTAAAGTCTGGGCTTTGCTGTGTAATCTTGGAAGAGTCAGTGAGGAGATTTTTCTGAGTCTCTGGAACTCTGACAAGTTAGGGGATCCCAGTACATTGATTCTATAATAACTTTCAATTCTAGAATCCTTTTCTTTTAGTAAGTTATAAACAAAACTGTAACTAAAACATCACAAATAGTAGTTCTTGAAGTTGAGTGTTGATACTGCTAAGCTGTATTTTTTAATTGGAAAAGATGAACAAATACTCTACTTTTTGAACAGAGAACTTCTAAAAAGTGTATGTGGATTCATTTTTGGATTGATAAAATAATTATACTCTCATTTCCTCAAGAACTTAAATGTTTTTATGAACATCTTTGAAAAACAATTGAAAATTCATGTTAATATAAATATTTTTAATTGTGTCTGCAGATTTAAAATAATTTTTAAGTTTTGGGATGTTTGGTATGATGTTGAAAAATCAGGGCATATCTTTGTAAGATACTTTATTTTCATAATTACATTGGTAGCATTCGATGTAAATGCTGTGACTGTGTCAGTTCTTAGTGAACGGTTTCTGTTGTTATTTGTAAAGCATTTAGAGATTTAAAGTTTAAAGCTAGTTACTGCTGTTGGGTTAATGGAAAGAAGCACTAAATTTGTAGCACATTTGCCAGCAGTCAGCTGAAACTAATAGGAAGCTAAAAGAAAAAAATTAGTTGTCTACGTAGAAGTATTGACCAGAATTAAACAAACTGAATATCTATGCCATTTTACTTGTGTGTTCTACAATGTAGTTTTCAGCTTTTCAGCCAGATTCTTTGGTGTGTGATAGACTAGGTAAGTATAAGGTTTTGAAAGGTGTAAGTTAGTGTGTGAGAAATTTTTCTATACCTAAAATGCTAAGTGCTTTCTAAATGGTTGGGTAAATATTTAAAAATTCTGTGGCCTTAAAGTCCATAAATATTATTTAAAGTGTTAATTTTATTTGGAAAAGATATACACATGTAGTACGTAGGCTTTTAAAAAAGATTTTTAAAGTTTAAGTGATTATTTACCCCCTTAAGGAATTTGCAAGGCAAACCCCACTATGAATTTCTTTAATAATACTTTAGTGTTTGTGATATTTATTTCATGGTTTTAATGAGTGAGTGTTTTATTCTAATTTCATGTTAATGTTTTTGTATAAAAGTATCAACCTATGTAATTATTTTATGCTATATTTTGTAGGTATTCAATGTACTCTGCCATCCACGTTAATCACTCTTAAAAATCTCCTAGGCTTTTCAGTGTTCATGCTCTTGACCCTTGCTTGCAAAGTCCTTTATAAGCTTTTAACCTTTTGCTTGTTTTGTTTTTAAAAAAGCCATCTGGGATTTATGGAACACCCCTTCCTCACATCCATCCTTGTTTCTGGCTGTTTGAGGACTGCTTATTGTAGATTTTTTCCTCTGGCTTTTACTATTCACACTGATTGTAATCTCCTTTAAGAAAGTCTTTTTTTAAGATTAAGAATCTTTACTCAAATCAATGTGTTGAGGACAAAGCTCCGTTATAGCAAAGTTGGCCATATTAAAAAATAAAAGGTGAAAAAAAGGTAACAAGTCACGTGAACTAGTGATGATGTGAGAAAGAATATTTTCATTATATCGAATAAAATAATAACATATCCACAGTTTATGCTTTCCCATACCAAGTGAAAGATAGGTAGGGTCAACCAGGAATAAAACTGTACAAAGTTTGTTTTCATTGTCCTCTGACTTTCTTTCCTCCTCAGAGGGAGACCAGTTTTAGTCTCTTTCCTTTTTTTGCATTCAGTTACCATGTCAGCCCATTTCCCTAGCACATTCTCCCACTTTTCCATACCCCATCCAAAGCAAGAACAAGCTATACTTGCTGAAAACTTCCAGTTTATTTCAACATAAATATATTTATATAGCTATGGAAGAGATTTACAATTTATCTAATTGAAATGTCATTTTATAGAAAGGAAAGTAATTCAACTGCAGATAGATAGTACTGTGTCTAGGTTATGCCATGAAATACTGTAATACGGGGATTAGAGCCCAGGTCTTGGCTCCTAGTCCCTCTATATTTTCCATAAAGAGCATATGCATCTGCAGTCATAGTTTTCCAAGGCTGTCTTTAATTTCACCAGTTATCTCCAATTATGTGATAAATGATATCCTTGGTAAAAAGAGGTAGTGGGGGTGGAGAGCTGTGGGAGAGAAAAAGGAGAGTAAGATAGGAGAGACTCTTGATTACCTGGTTCATAATGACCTTGAAGACACACTTGGTACCTTATGTGGTTGTTTCAGGGTGACTTGTCAGGCTGCAGCTGGTCTCAAACTCCAGTGTCTTCAGAGGGCAGCTACATAACACGTTTATGTTACATGTTGAGGAAGGTGGGGAGGGTAGGAACAGTGAAAGTGAACTGACTATTGCCTACTTTGCTTAAGGGCATTTATTCTGAACAAAACAAACTGAACGACTGTTAGCCAAGCAAAACTTGAGAAGAGTTGAGTTCTGAGTCATTTCTGACAGTTTATGACATTGTTCACCTTATCATATACAAGTTACTCCACGTTTATTTAAGTGATTGTTAGAAGCTCATTCCTAGAAGTTGGGGCAGAGGAATGTATTTCCCATTTTTTTCTTTTACAACCTAGAACTTTCCCTTCACTATTGCTACCTAGCAGGTATCTTCTAGAGATCTTCTTTATCCCTGCTCTATCAGTTAGAGTACATTGTTTGACTACTACTTCTTTTTTTTTTTTTAAGATTTTATTTATTTATTTGTCAGAGAGAGAGAGCACAAGCAGGCAGAGTGGCAGTCAGAGGCAGAGGGAGAAGCATACTCCCTGCTGAGCAAGGATCCTGATGCGGGACTTGATCCCAGGACCCTGGGATCATGACCTGAGCTGAAGGCAGCCGCTTCACCAGCTGAGCCACCCAGGTGTCCCTGTTTGACTACTACTTCTTCATTTTCATACAACTTGAATTCATTGTATTTTACATTTATTTAGTTAATGTTTAAATTTGTAAATAAGAAATGCCGTACACGAAAGACTATACATATGCATATTTTTATACAGTTTAAAGAAGGAAATAAAACTAAAATCATGTACTCACCACTCATTTTCTTTGCCCTGTGTAACCTATTTTGCATCTCCTTCTCCCTGTGCCGGAGGCAACACACACACACACATATATATTGGCTATTCATTCCCTTGTTTATCTTTATAATCATAATCCTCATGAATGTTTCCTAAGTCAATAATGTGTTGTTAGTGTTGCCTACGTCTGAACTTTAAGTAAATAGAATCATGCTGTATGAATTCTTCCATAACCTTTTTTTTTTCTGATGTTTTCTGAGATTCATCCATGTTTATTTGGATAGTTGTAGTTAATTTTCAGTGCTATATAATATTTTATTGTATGGCCACAGTGAAATTTATTTATCCATTCCACTGTTTATGGACCCTTGGGTGGTTTTCAGTTTTTTGCTATTATGTACAGTGCTTCTATGAAAATTCTTGTAAATGTCTCCTGGTACATGTGTGCATCTAAGAAGTAGAATTGCTGAGTTGTAAGGTATGTTTGTATTCAACTTTACTAGGCAGAATAATGGCACTACAAAGGTGTCCCTGCCTTGATCCCTGGAATTTATGAATATATTGCTTTACATGGCAAAGGGGACTTCGCAGATGAGATTAATGTGAGGGCCTTGAGATGGGGAGATCAACCAGGATTATCTAAGTGGATCCAGTGTAACTGCAAGGGCCGCTAAAAAGTGGAAGAGGGAGACAGAAGAGATCACAGAAGATTACAGTTAGAATAATACAGTGTGAGAAAGACTCATTTCACCTTTGACTGAGAAATGGGAGAAGGCAGCCTGGAGCCGAGGAAAGCAGGCACTGTCTTGAAGCTGGAAAAGACAAGGAAAGGGATTTTCCCCTAGAGGTCCCAGAAAGTAATGATGCCTTGCTGATACCTTGACTTTAGCTCAGTCAGACCAGCCTGACCCATAGAACTGTAAGATAATAAATTTGTGTTGTTTTATACCGCTGAGTTTTTCCTTATTTGTTAAAGGAATGTATGCATTTGCATTAACTGCTGTAACATGGGTCCTTGTAACAAAGTACCACAGACTGGTGGCTTAAACCACAGAGACCCACTGTCTCTGTCCTGGAGCCTAGGAGTCCAGGATCAGCGTGTCCCCAGGCAGGGTTGGTTCCTTCACAAAGGCTTTTAGGGAGAAGATGTTCCATGCCTGTCTCCCAGCCTCTGTGGTTTGCTGGCAATCTTAGGCATTTTTTGGATTGTAGATGCATCATCCCTGTCTTTGCCTTCACCTTCCCGTGGCACTTTCTCTGTGTCTCTTCACGTAGTTTTCCCTCTGTGCCTGTCTTTGTGTCCCAATTTCCCCTTTTTGTAAGGGTCCCGGTCATATAGGATTAGGGCCCACGCTAATGACCTCACTTTAATTTAATTACTTCTGTGAAGACCTTTTTCCCAAATAAAGTCACCTTCTGAGGTACTGAAGGTCAGGATTTCAACATCTTTTTGCGGGGGCGGGGGAGGGGGGAACACAATTCAACCCATACAAGTGGCAGTAGAAAACTAAGACACTCTGGCAAGCTGAATTGTCTTTCACAATGGTTATTCCATTTCTGCTTTGGCTAGCAGTGAGTAAGAATGCCATCAAGCCAATGATTCCTAGTTACTGACTTTAACTTTTGTTAGTCTAGTGGATATGAAATGGTGTTTCTTTGTGATTTTGGTTTGTAGTTAACTAACTATGAATAAGGCTGAGTATTTTTTATGTTTATGGACTACATTTCCTATTCAGGGATTACCTGTTTATATCTTTTGCTCTTTTAAAAGTTGGATGGTTCATTTTTTCCTGAATAAATCATGTGTTCTTGGGGCGCTTGGGTGGCTCAGTCAGTCAAGCGTCTGCCTTCCGCTCAGGTCATGATCTCAGGGTCCTGGGATTGAACCCCACATTGGGCTCCCTGCTCAGCGGGAAGCCTGCCTGCTTCTTCCTCTCCCACTCCCCCTGCTTGTGTTCCCTCTCTTGCTGACTCACTCTCTGTCAAATAAAAAATAAAATCTTAAAAAAAAAATGAATTCTTTATGTATTCTGGATATTAATCCTTTATTGATTATTTGGGTTGCCAATATTTCAGTTTTTATGGTGTCTTTTGATAACTGAAGTTCTTAATTTTAATGTTTTCAGATTTGCCAGTCTTTTCCTCTAATGGTGAGACTTTTTGTATCTTGTTTATAAAACCCTTCCCTTTTGGAAGTCCTAAAATAAACTTCTATATTGTCTTTTTAATGTTTTAAAGTTTGCCTTTCAAATGTTTTTACCCACCTAGAACTAATTTATACGTGTGTTGTGATATAGATATCCAGTCTCATTTTTTTATCCAGTGAATAATCATTTATGTCAACACAATTTATTGAAAAATTTATTCTCCATTTATCAGCAGTGCTACCTCTGCATATATCAAGATTCTGTGTATATATGAATCTTTATCTGCACTCTCTATTAGGTTTCTTTTTTTTTTTTTAAAGATAGATTTATTTATTTATTTATTTTACAGAAAGAGCAAGCTGAAGCAGGGAGAGCAGCAGGCAGAGGAGAGGGAGAAGCAGGTTCCCCGCTGAGCAGGAATCCTTGATGGGGGGCTTAATTCCAGGACCCTGGGATCTTGACCTGAGTTGAAGGCAGGGGCTTAACCAACTGTGTCCCGCAGGCACCCTTCTATTAGGTTTCATTGGTTAGTTTATGCACCCTGTGTTGATACCACACTGTCTTAATTATAATAGCTTTATAGTAAGACAGTATATGGTAAATCCCTTTGGATAGTTACTCTTCTTCAAGAGTATCTTCAGGTGTTTTTGGACTTTACTCTTCAGTACAAATTTTAGAATAAGTTTGTCAGGTTTCACAAAAAATCCTGTTGGGATTTTGATCAGCATTGAATTAAATCTTTTGAACAGTTTGGAGAAGAATTTGTTTTTGATTGAAACTTTTAAGTTGTATTTTTCTAGGAATTTATTTAATGTAACTTTTCAGATTTTCTTGGTGCATAATATCTTTTTATTATCTGTCCAGTCTGTTCAACATTTGCATTTATTGCCTCTCTTTCATTTCTGATATCATTCGTCTCTTTTTCCTTTGTTTCTAAGTCAGCCTTGCTAGAAGTTTATTTGCTTTTTAATCTTTTTAAAACAATCAGCTCTTTGGATTGGCACTTATTTTCTATTTTATTTATATCAGCTTTTATTTATTTTTTTAAGATTTATTTATTTATTTTAGAGAAAGAGAGTGCATGTGTCTCGTGTGCATACATGAGTGGCAGGGACGGGCAGAGGGAGAGGGAGAGAGAAAATCTCAAGCAGACTCCCCACTGAGTGAAGAGCTTGGAGCAGGGCTTGATCCCATGACCCTGAGATCATGACCTGAACCAAAATCAAGAGTCGAATGCTTACCCACTCAGGTGCCTCTTCTTGGTTTTTGTTTGTTTGTTTTAAGATTTTTATTTATTTATTTGACAGAGAGATAGATCACAAGTAGGCAGAGAGAGAGGAGGAAGTAGGCTCCCCACTGAGCAGAGAGCCCCATGCGGGGCTCAATCCCAGAACCCTGAGATCGTGACCTGAGCAGAAAGCAGAGGCTTTAACCCACTGAGCCACCCAGCTGCCCCTCTTTTTCTAACTTTGTAACTGGAATGCCAGGCTTATCAGGTTTTAGCTTTTTTAGTGTATGCATTGAAAATCATATATTTTTCTGTAAATATTGCTTTAGTTGAATCTCACAGGTTTTGATGTGTAGTATTGTTATAGTTCAGCCCTAAGCATTTTCTGATTTTCATTTTAATTTCCCTTTGACTAACTAGTTGTTTAGAAATAATAAAAATTTCTAATCTTGTAGGCTTTCTAGTTATTTTATTGTTGTTTTCTGATTTAATTGCCTGTGGGCAAAGAATGTGGTCTAACATATGATTAGTTTTCATGAATGTTATGTGTGCTTGAAAATAATACAACTTTTTCAATTTTTAGGTACAATGTTTGTGAGCTGTCTGATAGGCAAAAGTTGTAAAATGTTCTTGCCACGTTTTTCTGTGCCCTTACTGACTGTATCTTTTCGACCTGTCAGTAGCTGGAGACAATATTAAAAAATCTTACTTTACTGGTGGATTTGTCAGTTTCCCCATCATAGTTTGCAGTTTGTTTCTTAGGTTCATGAGTGCACAGATGGAGAATAAAAATTTTCAAATTTGATAAAATTACTTATCAAAGGAACAGCAAAAAGGACACGAGAGAAAGCACATTTCAAATGTCTAAAGAGTTAATTTAGGAAAGTAAGGAAAAACTAATTTGATCAGAGTTAGCATATATTTGCAAATTGCCTTTTATATGTGGCAGGCCCTGGAGATATTAAGATGACAAGCCAGGGTCTGTATTGCAAGGAGATCAAACTCTAATGGAGAGAGAAAGTGTAAATAAGTAATTACAATTCATGTGGTAAGTGATACAGCAGAGGTATAAACAAGGTGCCATGGGAACATTATGGAAAGAACAACTAACCCATTCTAAGAGGAGAGTCAGAAAGCCTTCAGAAAGTAATTAACAATTGACCTTTAATCTTCAAAGAAAGTTTCATCTTCATATGAAACAAGTCAAAAATGAATTTAAAAAATTTCACCTCTGGGACACCTAGGTGGTTCAGTCACTTAATCATCTGCCTTCAGCTCAGGTCATAATCCCAGGATTCTGGGATCCATTCCCGCATCGGGCTCCTTGCTCAGTGGGGAGCCGCCTCCTTCTGTCTGCTGCTAGCCCTACTCCTGTGCTCACGTGCGCTCTCTCTCTTTCTAACAAATAAATAAAATCTTTTTTTTTTAAAAGATTTTATTTATTTATTTGACACAGAGAGAGAGATCACAAGTAGGCAGAGAGGCAGGCAGAGAGAGGAGGATGCAGGCTCCCCGCTGAGCAGGAAGCCCGATGTGGGCCTCGATCCCAGGACCCTGAGATCATGACCTGAGCCGAAAGCAGAGGCTTTAACCTACTGAGCCACCCAGGTGCCCAATAAATAAAATCTTAAAAAAAGAAAAATTCAATTCTCTGACTTTAAAAATAAATTTTTAAAATTTATTCCGGCATACTTTCTACCTTATTTTAGATACATATGGAGGTAAATACTTCTTGTCAACTAAGAAACTGAAAACTAAGACACAGAAAACATACTCAGCCAAATCAGGCAAACTGTTCACTTTCAGTCACCAATCAGTGCTAATCACTAAAAACGACGTTTAGGTTCTCTACCAGAAAGGTCAATATCAGTGGTAAAAATAGGCAATAAAGCAGTGTAACCCAGGATAAGAAAAGAGGGATTATCAAGATATAATTAATTACCAAATGCTTGCTAGGGTGCTAGTGAAGTCAGTATTGGGATCCTGTTTTGCAGCTGAATACTAAAGCAGAAAGGTGAATTAACTAGCCCCGAATCGCTTAGCTAGTACATAGAAAATACCGTAATATGCCAAGTGCCATTTCCAGTATAAACAAACCTCTCAGAACTCTCCCAACTGAAATAACTATAGGTTTAAACATTGTATAGAATACTTTTTGAAAGGAATCACTGAGTAAGAAAATCACAGATCCCAAAAAAGAAGTGAAAGTAATGTAGGGTAGGAAACATTTCCCTCCTTCTAGGTTCTTTGACTGGTCTAATAATTAAATTGACATAAAACAGATTAACAGGAGAAAAACAAATTTAATTTTGTGTATATTGGAGCCTCATACAAACATGAAACTCGAAGAAGTGACCAAAGCAGAACTCTTATACCTTTTAGACGGAGAAACAATAAATTGATGAAGAATTGATGACAAAGGGGTTTGGGCTTGGGCAGTAAGTTGGTAAAGAAGTAACAAGATTGTTTATACAGCGTTCTTGGCTCTAATTTCCCTATCTCTGGTGATAAGGGTACATTCTCCCCTCTTGGCACAGGGTGAGATACCTCTCACACTGGAGATTTATCTACTGCTTTTGGGGGCAGGGGAGACAAGGGAGGGTTAGAGTGTCCTTGCACCAGCTGTTTCTCAAGTACCTTTATTTTTATTTATTATTAAATTTTTATTTTCTGTTGAAGTATAGTTGATATACTGTATTATATTAGTTTCAGGTAAGTAACATAATGGTCTGACAACTACGTACATTATGAAATGCTCACTATGATGAGGGTAGTTATCTATCACCATACAAAGTTATTATAGCAGTATTGACTGTACTTCCTATGCTATTCAAGTATCTTTAATTCACAGTAATCAGTATGTCAGCATATTTGGGGATAGCGTATTCTGCTCTCCTTCAGTAGGAATTCTGAGAGGAAAGCAGACTCTAAAACCAGTTTTCACTGGATGAGTTTTGGACCATCTGTAGAGACTTTGAGCATTGGCTTCTGTTAGATATGGCTAGGTTCAAGAGATTAAAATCTAGAGTCTGTCCAAAGCCAGGAATCTAGTAAGAAACCTCTGCATAAAAGCTGAGGCTCTAAAGTGCGTCTGTTGGCCATCGGGATGTCTTCTTTAGAGAAATGTCTGTTCGTGTCTCCTTTTTGGATGTCGAATGGTATAATTTCTTTATATATTTTGGATACTAACCCTTTATCGGATATATCATTTGCAAATATCTTCTCCCATTCTGTAGGTTGCCTTTCAGTTTTGTTGATTGTTTCCTTTGCTGTACAAAAGCTGTTTATTTTGGTGTAGTCTCAATAGTTTGTTTTTACTTTTATTTCCCTTGCTTGAGGGGACATACCTAGAAAAATGTTGCTGAGGCTGGTGTCAAAGAGATTACTGGCTATATTTTTCTTCTAGGAGTTTTATGGTTTCAGGTCTCATATTTAGGTCTTTAATCCATTTTGAGTTTATTTTTGTATGTGGTATAAGAAAGTGGTCCAATTTCATTCTCCTGCATGTGGCTGTCCAGTTTTCTCAGCAAAATTTAGTGAAGAGACTATTTTGCCTCCTGTGTTGTAGGTTAATTGACCATTGTAAGTGTGGATTTATTTCTGGACTCTGTTCTGTTCCATTGATCTAGGTGCCTCTTTTTGTGCCAGTTCCATACTGTTTTGATTATTTTATCATTGTAGTGTATCTTGAAATTTGGGATTGTGGTGCCTGAAGCTTTGTTTTTCTTTTTCAAGATTGTTTTGGCTATTTGGGGTCTTTTGTACCATACAAATTTTAGGATTATTTGTTCTAGTTCTGTGAAAAATGCTATTGATATTTTGATAGGGAGTGCATTGAATCTGTAGATTGCTTTGGGTAGGATATTTTAACAATTTTCAGTCTTCTAGTCCATGAACACAGTGTATTTTTCCATTTGTTTCATCCTTAATTTCTTTCATCAGTGTTTTATAGTTTACGGAGTACTGATCTTTCAGTTTTTCAATTAAGTTTATTCCTAGGTATTGTATTCTTTTTGGTGCAATTGTAAATGAAATTGTTTTCTCTTTCTGCTACTTCATTATTGTATGGAAACGTTACAGATTTCTATATGATGTTTGTGCCTACAACTTTATTGAATTCATTTATTCTAATAGTGTTTTGGTGGAGTCTTTAGGGTTTTTTACGTTTAGTATCATGTCATCTGCAAATAGTGACAGTTTCACTTTTTCCTTATGAATTTGGGTGCCACTAATTAATTAATTAATTATCTGATTGCTGGGGCTAGAACTTCCCATACTGTGTTGAATAAAAGTGACTAGAGTGGGCATTCTTGTCTTAAAGGGAAAGCTCTGTTTTTCACTTTTGAGTATAGTATTGTCTGTGGGTTTTTCGTATGTGATCTTTTTTATGTATTCCCTCTACCCTGACTTCGTTGGGCATATTTATCATGAGTGGATGTTGAATTTTGTCAAATGCTTTTTTTGTGTGTCTATTGAGATGATCATTTGATTTTTATCCTTCATCTTTTATTTGAAGATTTTATTTATTTGACAGAGACACAGCGAGAGAGGGAACACAAGCAGAGGGAGTGGGAGAGGGAGAAGCAGGTTTTCCGCTGACCAGGGAGCCGGATGCAGGGCTCTATCCCAGGACCCTGGGACCATGATGTGAGCTGAAGGCAGATGCTTAACGACTGAGCCACCCAGGCATACCATTTTTATCCTTCATTTTGTTAATATGATGTGTCACACTGATTGATTTGTGGATATTGAACCATCTTTGCTTTGGTGGAATAAATCATTGATTTGTGTGTGTTGAACCATCTTTGTTTCTCCTGAATAAACCCCACTTGATCATGGTGAGTGAACCTTTTAGTATTGATGAATGCAGTTTTCTATGTTCATCAGGGATATTGACCTGTAGCTTTTTGTTGTTGTTTTATTTTGTTTTTATAGTGTCTGGTTTTGGTGTCAGGGCTGGCCTTGCAGAAATGAATTTGGGAACTTCCTTTTTCTTCTGTTTTTTTTTTTTTTTGAATAGTTTGAGGTGGATAAATATTAACTGTCTTTTAAATATTTGGTGCAATTCACCTGTGAATCCCTCTAGTCCTGGATTTTTGTTTGTTGGGAGTTTTTTGATTACTGATTCAGTTTCATTCCTAGTAATCAGTCTGTTCAGATTTTCTATTTCTTCCTGATACAGTGTTAGAGGATTGTATGTTTCTCTTATTTTTTATTTGAAAAATTTTTTTCATTTCAAGTTTTTATTTAAATTCTAGTTAGTTAACATACAGGGTAATATTGGTTTCAGGAGTTGTATGTTTCTTTTATTTTCTTTCTTTTTTTTGTGGTAAAATATGCATAACATAAAATTTACTATTGTAACCATTTTTTTTTAAAGATTTTATTTATTTATTTCACAGAGGGAGAGAGATCACAAGGAGGCAGAGAGGCAGGCAGAGAGGGGGGGGGGAAGCAGGCTCCCCGCTGAGCAGGGAGCCCGATGCGGGCCTCGATCCCAGGACCCTGAGATCATGACCTGAGCCGAAAGCAGAGGCATTAACCCACTGAGCCACCCAGGCGCCCTATTGTAACCATTTTTAAGTGTAAATTTTATTGCCATTAAGTACATTCTCATTGTTCTTTTTTTTAAAGATTTTATTTATTTATTTGACACAGAGAGAGAGAGATTACAAGTAGGCAGCAGGCAGAGAGAGGAGGAAGCAGGCTCCCTGCTGAGCAGAGAGCTGGATGCGGGCCTTGATCCCAGGACCCTGAGATCATGACCTGAGCCGAAGGCAGAGGCTTTAACCCACTGAGCCACCCAGGCGCCCTACATTCTCGTTGTTTTGCAGCCATCACTGCCATCCATATCTAAAACTTTTTTACCTTTCTAAACAAACTCTATACCCATTAAATAACTCTCCATTCCCTTTACCCCCAGCCTCTGATAACTGCTATTCCACTTTCTGTTTCTGTGAGTTTTACTTCTTCAGGAAACTCATATAAGCGGAATCATACAGTATTTACCTTTTTGTGACTAATGTATTTCACTTAGCATAATCATTTTTGGAATTTTCATAGAAATTGCTTTGACTTCATAGTTTGCTTTGAATAGTTGTTTTTTTTAAAAGATTTTATTTATTTATTTCACAGAGGGAGAGAGATCACAAGTAGACTGAGAGGCAAGCAGAGGGGGAAGCAGGCTCCCCGCTGAGCAGAGAGCCTGGGGCTCCATCCCAGGACCCTGAGATTGTGACCTGAGCTGAAGGCAGAGGCTTTAACCCACTGAGCTACCCAGGTGCCCTTGTTTTGTTTTTTGTTTTTTTGGTTTTTTTTAAAGATTCCATTCATTTATTTGACAGAGACAGAGAGAGAGGGAACACAAGCAAGGGGAGCGGGAGAAGCAGTCTTCCCACTGACCAGGGAGCCAGATGCGGGGCTTTGATCCCAGGACCCTGGGATCATGACCCCCGAGCTGAAGGCAGACACCCAGCAGCTGAGCCACCCAGGCACTCCTTCTTTGAATAGTAGTGACACATTAACAGTATTACATCTTACCTTCCATTAGCATAGGATGTCTTTCTATTTATTTGTTTTTCTACTTATTTGTGTTTTTATTTCTTTCAGGATTGTTTTATAGTTTTCAGTGTATGAGTCTGTTTCCTCTCTGGTTAAGTTTTTTCCTAAGTATTCTTTTTGATGCTATTTTAAATGGAATTTTTTAAAAAAGATTTTATTTATTTATTTGACACAGAGAGAGAGAGATTATGAGTAGACAGAGAGGCAGGCAGAGAGAGAGGAGGAGGAAGTAGGCTCCCTGCCGAGCAGAGAGCCTGATGCGGGCCTCAATCCCAGGACCCTGAGATCATGACCTGGGCCAAAGGCAAAGGCTTTAACCCACTGAGCCACCCAGGTGCCCTGGAATTTTTTTTTTAAAGATTTTATTTATTTATTTGTGTGTGTGTGTGTGAGAGAGAGAGAGAGAGAGAGAGAGAGAGAGAGAACGCACCAGAAGGGGAAGCCGCAGGTAGAAGCAGGCTCAATCCCAGGGTCCTGGGATCATGACCCGAGCTAAAGGCAGACACCTAATGGGCTGAGCCACACAGATACCCCTGGAATTGTTTCTTTTCTTTTCTTTTAAGATTTTATTTATTTATTTGACACACAGAGAGAGATTACAAGTAGGCAGAGAGGCAGGCAGAGAGAGAGGAGAGAGGAGGAAGCAGGCTCCCTGCCGAGCAGAGAGCCCGATGCGGGCCTCGATCCCAGGATCCTGGGATCATGACTTGACCCGAAGGCAGAGGCTTTAACCCACTGAGCCACCCAGGCGTCCCCTGGAATTGTTTCTTAATTTCATTTGTGAATTGTTCGTTGTGAGTGTATAGAAGTACAGCTGATTTATATGTGTTGATTTTGTATTCTGCAGCTTTCCTGAATTTGCTTATTCTAACAGTGTGTGTGTTTAATCTTTATGGTCCTCATTTAGTTAAAACATTTTAAAACTAAGGCTTAATTAAGTTTTTATTATTTTTTAGCCTAAGTTTTTTTTTTTTTTAGAGGAGTTTAAGATTTACTGCAGGGGTGCCTGGATGGCTCAGTTCATTGAGCGGCTGCCTTCTGCTTGTGTAATGATCCCTGAGTCCTGGGATTCAGTTCCAGGGCAAACTCCAGGTCAGGCTCCCTGCTCAGCTGGGAGCCTGCTTCTCCCTCTCCCTCTGCCCTTCCCTGCTGCTCTTGATCCCTCTCTTGCTTGTTCTCTTTCAAATAAATAAATAAAATATTTTAAAAAAATAAAGTTAATTGCAAAATTGAGGGGAAGGTAAAGAAATTTCCCATATGTACTCTGCCCCCATACTGGTAGGTCTTTTCCATTATCAGCATCTCCCACAAGATTATATTAGTTACAACTGAGGGCCTACCTACTTTGAAACTTCGTAATCACTCAAAATACATAGTTTCCATTATGTTTCACTCTCAGTGTTTTATAATCTGTGGGTTTTGACAAATGTATAATGACACGTATGCATCATTATGGAAAATAAAAAGTATTTTCACTGCCCTGAAAAAGCCTCTGTGCTATTGCATATTTATTTCCCCGGTCCCAGCCCTGGAAAACAATAATCTTTTTACTCTCTCCATACTTTTTCCTTTTCCAGAATTATAATTGGAATTATAAAGTACTCATTTAGTTTCTTTACATAAATTAATGATCTATATGTAGCCTGAGAAAATGCAAGTGAAAAATGTCAAGTGATCCCAAGGAAGTAAATTCATAATTAAGACCTCAAATAATTCCCACAGATAAAATTCTAAGGAAATTGAGCAGTGCATCATCAGGGATCCATAAAACCTTCAAGGAATGGCGGGTCAGTTGGTTAAGCAACTACCTTCAGCTCAGGTCTTGATCCCGGAGTCCTGGGATCGAGTCCCGCATTGGGCTCCTAGCTCCATGGGAAGTCTGCTTCTCCCTCTGACCTTCTCACCTCTCATGCTCTCTCTCTCTCTCTCAAATAAATAAATAAAATCTTAAAAAAAAAAAACCTTCAAGGAAACAAGGCACAATGAGTAAGATCCTACAGGGAAAAAGTATACAGCAAAAAATCACACTCAGTCTTCAGTGGTCAGAACTATCATATGCCAGATATAGAAAATGTTAATATGTTTAAAGAAATAAAATATAGGGCGCCTGGGTGGCTCGGTGGGTTAAAGCCGCTGCCTTCGGCTCAGGTCATGATCCCAGGGTCCTGGGATTGAGGCCCACATTGCGCTCCCTGCTCAGCAGGGAGCCTGCTTCCTCCTCTCTCCTCTCTCTCTGCCTGCCTCTCTGCCTACTTGTAATCTCTCTCTCTGTGTCAAATGAATAAATAAAATCTTTAAAAAAAAAAGAAATATAAAATTGGGGAAGTGATTGGGGAACAGAGGATCAAAAGAGCAGTCATACACATTTGAAAATTAGAACTTTATTTATTTGTTAAATATTTTATTTATTTATTTGACAGAGAGAGACACAGCTTGAGAGGGAACACCAGCAGGGGAGTGGGAGAGGGAGAAGCAGGCCTCCCGAAGAGCAGGGAGCCCGATGCGGGGCTCGATCCGAGGATCCTGGGATTGAGCCCAGCGTCCGGCTGCTTCTCCCACTCCCCCTGCTTGTGTTCCCTTTCTCACTGTCTTTCTCTCTGTCNTAAAAATTAGAACTTTTGAAGATAAAAAAAATCACCACAAATTAAAAACCTGATGCACATATTAATTAGCAGTTGAAGGACAGAATTTGTGAACCAGAAGATAGATCCGTAAAAACTATCCATAGTGTTTACAGAGAAAAAAAAAAGAGAGACGGAAATTAAGAGAAATAGAACAACTTGGAGAGTGGAGAGAAAAGGCTTACCATGGGTTTAACTGGAGTTCTAAAAAGAGATGAGAGGGGCGCCTGGGTGGCTCACTTGGTTAAGTGTCTGCCCTGGGCTCAGGTCATGATCCCAGGGTCCTGGGATTGAGCCCAGCGTCCGGCTGCTTCTCCCACTCCCCCTGCTTGTGTTCCCTTTCTCACTGTCTTTCTCTCTGTCAAATAAATAAATAAAATCTTAAAAAATAAATTAAAAAAGGAGATAAGAAATGGAAAACAGGCAGTATTTGAGGAGATAATGGCTGTAAAATAGAGTTTTATAGATCTGATGAAAAATACCAACTGATACCTAGAAAGCCCTCTGAATCTTAAGCAAAGTAAATAAAAATCCATGCCAGGTATATCATTGCAAAATTCAGAATACACAAAAAAGAGAAGTACTGAAAGAAGTCAGAAAAGAGAAATTTAACTACAAAAAGTGAATGACAGTTATATTGAAAGGTGACTTACTAATAGCAACAGTGGAAGCCAGAAAGCAGTAGAATGCCACCCCTCATGTGCGAAGGGAAAACAGTGGTCAAACTAGAAATCAGTGTCCTCTAAAACTTTATTTCTGGAAAGAGAACAAATTAAAATCATTTCAGACCAGCAAAAATTGGGAATTTTTCTCCCCAAAAATACATACAGTTCAGGGGAAAGAAGAACTGAAATCAGGAAGAGATGCTAATAATAGACATTAGGTAAAACTGAGCCACTGTGATGTTATAAAAACATCATTAACTGGGGCGCCTGGGTGGCTCAGTGGCTTAAGTCTCTGCCTTCAGCTCAGGTCATGATCTCAGGGTCCTGGGATCGAGCCCCAGGCTCTCTGCGTGGTGGGGAGCCTGCTTCCCCCTCTCTGCCTGCCTCTCTGCTTACTTGTGATCTCTTTCTCTCTCTCTGTCAAATAAATGAATAAAATCTTAAAAAAAAAAAAACCATCACTAACTGCGCCGATTTTGCAATGGGAAGACAAGCTAGGACTTAACCACTAGAAAACAATAGCATTTACATTAGAAGGAACAATTCAGAAAGTGAGACTATCTGATCAGTGGGAGCAGAGACGAAATATGGCTATTTTCAGATGATGAAAGAAGTCTGATTATGCCTGGGTGGCTCAGTTAAGTGTCTGCCTTAAGGCGTCTGCCTTCAGCTCAGGTTGTGATCCCAGAGTCTGGAATCAAGTCCCATGTGGGGCTCCCTACTCAGTGAGGAGTCTGCTTCTTCCTCTCCCTCAGCCCCTCCATCCTCACTTGTGCTCTCTCTCTCTCTCAAATAAATAAAATTAAGGGAAAAAAAAGAGAAGTCTGAAGATATCTTGGGTCTCGCTGTATGAAAGGTTAGTGGTGTCCTTAGTATCATTAGCTACCATAGGGAATATGGGAAAAGGAGCTGGTTTGGGAGAAGTGACAAAAAGCTGGGCTTTATCGAGTAACGTCTGTTATTTTCTCATGTGTGTGCTTTTTGCCTGAGATGTAAGCTCCCTAAGAACAAGGCTCAAATATTTCTGTTTTGTGTTTCTCATAGTACATTTGTGAGTTTGAGTGATTGACTATTACTGTATTTACTGGTACTGTCATTTTTCATAATAGAATTGTCGGTGGAGATGAGTCCTGGTCTTTGGCATTCTCATAAACAGTAAGTTGTGTCTCCAGTGTCGAAGCCAGACTGCTTTGAATTTAAATGGCATCTCTCCCACTTACAGGATATTGGACATGTTATTTAACAAACTGTGTAAACTAGGGGCAATAATAGGATTTATCTCACTGATGTGAGATGTTGTCAGAGAATTAAATGAGTTAATAGCCTGGAAAGTTCCTGGAACAGCGTCTGGTATCTGGCAAGCTGTCAATAGGTTAGTTGGTGGTGGTGGTGGTGTTAAAAATAGTTAAAATTTTCATTTCAAATTACTTGGTAGTTTATGTCAAATTACTCTAAAATCAGTGCATAGGGCTAATAAGTTTAAGTCTTTCAAACCATATCTTTTTTTTTTTTAAAGATTATATTTATTTATTTATTTGACACAGAGAGAGCGATCACAAGTAGGCAGAGAGTCAGGCAGAGAGAGAGGAGGAAGCAGGCTCCCCGCCGAGCAGGGAGCCCGATGCGGGCCTCGATCCCAGGACCCTGAGATCATGACCTGAGCCGAAGGCAGAGGCTTTAACCACTGAGCCATACAGGTGCCCAAACAATATCTTTTTTATTATCCCAAGAGTTCTCTTGCAACCGGTATTAAGTAAAAAAGCCTTATAGAAGGGATTAAATTGGGGGGGGAATTCTTTCCGCAATTGCTAGTAGTAGGACAACAAAGAAAAGATACAAATGATTTAAAAATTGGTTGAAAGGGTTTATTGGTAATGAAACAAGATGGGATGGGGAAGGAGACAAACCATAAGAGACTTCTAATCTCATAAAACAAACTGAGGGTTAAAATTGGGGGGGGAATTCTTTCCGCAATTGCTAGTAGTAGGACAACAAAGAAAAGATACAAATGATTTAAAAATTGGTTGAAAGGGTTTATTGGTAATGAAACAAGATGGGATGGGGAAGGAGACAAACCATAAGAGACTTCTAAAAAAAAGGGTTTATTGGGATTGCTTATCTTTTGAAGTTTCAAACTTCAAGGTTAAGGACCTTTGGTGTACAAATGAAGAATTTGTCAGCTACTGCAACCATAACTTAGTGTTGCCTAAATTTTTTGTTCCAGTTTGTCACTTTAGAGTTTGAGGTACACTAGAACTTGAAACAAGTGTCCTGACCCCTAACTGTTTCACAGCTCACTACTGAGCCTGTTGTCTGCTATGCAGTCTCACCCCAGGGATGCTGAGAGGGAGACAAAGATGAGAGAATAGAGGGAAGAGAAATGGCGTGTGAAGAAGTGACTCTGCCAACCCTGTTTCTCACTCCAGTCAGCATTAGGCACTGTGCTTTACTGCTGCTTCAATTTAACGCTTTGTTTCAGTTTTTGTTTTGTTTTGTTTTGTTTTGTTTTTAGATTTTATTTATTTATTTGACAAAGAGACAGACAGACAGTGAGAGAGGGAACACAAGCAGGGGGAAAGGGAAAGGGAGAAGCAGGCTTCCCGCAGAGCAGGGAGCCCCATGCGGGGCTCGATCCCAGGACCCTGAGATCATGACCTGAGCCGAAGGCAGAGGCTTAACCCACTGAGCCACCCAGGCACCCCAAGTGTACGTCATTTTAAAATAGGCTAGATTCTACCTTCATTTCTTTCTTTATTCTCTTGACAAAATTGAGTTGCTTCCTTCTCAGTGTGCATCTATTACTCTTGATGCTCAGTTTTATTTGTGTTGACAGGCCTCTCTTACCTCTTTGTTTTGTGTTCTTTAAATGCAGGCACAGTATCTTACTCACTTGTGTGTTCTGGTGCTTGGTGTATACCAGATAGTTCATTCAATTGAATACTGTGTTAAAAACTATGCTGCTTATCACTTACCATGGCATTTTTTCCTAGTTGCTACATAATGTTCATAATTCCATTGTTGAAAATAACTTGAAGAAGAAGCCTAAAGAATAAGTTCGTGAAATTGCAGAACCCAGCAGTAATCTCTAGTGGGGATATTTGCTGGAGGTAGGTGAATGCTGAAATTTATAAATGAAACTAGAAGAATATTCAGTGTTGGGAGAACAGAGACTAAATAATGCAGGATATTGTGGGTGGGAGTTGCCTCTTCAAAAAAAAAACATACAATTGATGATTTGAGGTGATATTGTAGTGATTCAGTAATGTTAAAAACAATTTTGACATTACTTTTTTGGATATGGCTTACAAAAAAATGCTTACAGCTTGGTTACAGATTCCTAGGTGTTTGGTTCTCAACAAGTGTCGATAGAATACAGTCAGTGCTTAGATATGCTTTTTAAAATTTCTTGGGTAAACTTCACATTCTTTTTTTGTTTGTTTGTTTGTTTTAAAGATTTTATTTATTTATTTGAGAGACAGATAAAGAAAGCATGAGCAGGGAGGAGAGGGAGAAGCAGACTCCCCCTGCTGAGCAGGGAGCCTGACACCCCGGCTTGATCCCAGGACCCTGGGATCATGACCTGAGCCTAAGGCAGACACTTAACCTAGTGAGCCACCCAGGCGCCCCTAAACTTCACATTCTTAATGCAAATCTGCTAATATTTATAGTTCATCAAGGAAGATGATAATAATAATTAGTCATAATTATCTAGCAAACTCTAGAAATGTGATTAATTTATTTTACTTTTTATTTTATTCTTGGGATTATTTTAAATTAATTACTTTTTTGTCAGGTAACTGAGATTTATCTTTCTATAGGTAATACCTTTTCAGTTTATATATGTTTTTGTTGTGTCTTTCTCCTATGTTTACCCCCTTTTGTGCTTACTGAGATCTTGAGAATATTTCTTTATTTCCCTGATAACTTTGTCTTACTGTGGCTTGATACAGTGATGCTCTGAGTGGCTTATAAAATCTTCTTGCCATGAACTAAATGATCAGACTTTGTGTTTCTTGAATTTTTATCTGCTTTTTAGTAGTTATTGTACTCACTTCTTGCTCTTCACTGTTACTTCTTGCTGTTAACAATCTTTAACAGATCCCCTAGCCCCCTTCCCAATTTGTTACTCATTGTCAGCAGTGGGTCAGGAAACTAGGTAATCAAGCTAATTAGAATTGGCCATGAAAGTAACAGCGAATAGGCCTTGGAGGTCTTTCTCGTTTTTCTTATTTATTTGAGAGAGAGAGAGAGAGAGAGAGAGCATGAGAGGGGTGAGGGTCAGAGGGAGAAGCCGACTCCGTGCTGAGCAGAGAGCCTGATGCAGGACTTGATCCTGGGACTCCAGGATCATGACCTGGGCTGAAGGCAGTCGCTTAACGAACTGAACCACCCAGGCACCCCTTTATTCCCTGTTTATTCTTGAAGCATTCATTTGGTGTCTACTGTTGGCAAGAAATTGATGATTTGGGATAGTCAAAGATGAGTTAAACATACCTTGCCATCAGGAAACTTGGAATCTAATACAAGAAAAAAAAAAATAAGTGCCATAAAGGAGATACAAACAAAATACAGAGAAGGCTAAAGGAAAGAGTGGTGCTGGGGGCGCCTGGGTGGCTCAGTGGGCTAAGCCTCTGCTTTTGGCTCAGGTCATGATCTCAGGGTCCTGGGATCGAGCCCCACATCAGGCTCTCTGCTCAGCAGGGGAAGCTTTGGCCCCTGGGAGAGGGATGTTGCTAACTAGCAGTGACTTTGTGTGAGACCTGGGGGCGTAAATACCCCAGCTCACGCTCTTCATGTCTTTCAGTTCCCATTGGCTGAATCCACTCAGAAGACAGGGCAAAAGACACCACTGATACAGTTTATTTGGGATACCCTCCTGAATAGTGGAGAAGAGTGGAGAATGGATCTGGAGGGGCAGATGAACCATACCCAGCACAATTGGCTATTTGAGGACGTACAGAGGAAAACAGTCTCTGCAGAAGTGGAGGAATGGCAGCTTAGGAAGAGAAAATGATGTCAACAGAGATAGAGGAGTATTAAGTAGAGTGTAGAAAAGGCAGGACCACTAGTCCTTTCTGTTCTTACAAAGAAGAGTCTCCTGCCCAATGAAGGACTTGTAGAAATGGTGGGCCTATTGTCCTTGATGGTAGAGATGAAGGAGGCACATGTGTAATGTTTATGTTAAGGCAATTTGGTATAAAGGGTTTCTTACTGTTCTTAAAATATCTCATCTTTGTTACTGAATATTAGGTTAATATTGTTCTTCACTGAAGTTCTTAGAATCAGAGTTCAGTCTGAAAAAGCTGCTTGAGAACCTTTTAGGCCTTAAGTCTCTGTGTTTCTGTTTCCAGGATTGTCTCCTTAAGACATGCAAACTTTTTTTCTGTTAGGTAGTCAATTATCACCAATATCTCTATTTCTTCTTCTTTTTTTCTCTTAAGAGAGAGAGAGAGCATAGGAGGGGCAGAGGGAGAGGGAGAGAGAAAATCCCAAGCAGGCTCCATGCCTAGCATGAGTCCACACTTGACTCCATGACCCCAGTATCATGACTTGAGCCAAAATCAGGAGTTGGAGACTCAACTGACTAAGCCACCAAGGTACTCCCAATTTCTCTGTCTCTTTCTTTTCTTTTTTCTTTTCTTTTGTCTTTGCTTTGCTCTTCTCTTCTTCTTTCTTTCTTTCTTTCTTTCTTTCTTTCTTTTTTTAAGATTCGTTTATTTATTTTAGAGGGGGGAGGGAGGGAGAGAGGATCACAAGCAGACTCCCTGCTGAGCATGCAGCCCAACTTGGGGCCGGATCCCACAACCCTGAGATCATGACCTGAGACAAAATCAAGAGTTGGACACCTAATGGACTGAGTCAATCAGGTGCCCCAATTTCTCTATTTCTTTTCTTTTTTTTTTTTTTTTGAGATTTTATTTATTTATTTGACACAGAGAGAGAGAGATTACAAGTAGGCAGAGAGGCAGGCAGAGAGACAGGGAGAGGAGGAAGCAGGCTCCCTGCTGAGCAGAGAGCCTGATGCGGGCCTCAATCCCAGGATGCTGAGATCATGACCTGAGCCGAAAGCAGAGGCTTTAACCGACTGAGCCACACAGGTGCCCCAATTTCTCTATTTCTTAAGAGCAATCATAGTCTTCAGGGTTGTTTTGTTTTGTTTTGTTTTTTAAGATTTTATTTATTTATTTGAAAGAGAGAGAATGAGAGAGAGAGAGCATGAGAGGGGGGAGGGTCAGAGGGGGAAGCAGACTCCCTGTTGAGCAGGGAGCCCGAAATGGGACTCGATTCCAGGACCCCAGGATCATGACCCGAACCGAAGGCAGTCGCTTAACCAGCTGAGCCACTCAGGTGCCCGTGGGATTGTTGTATTATAATTTTGATTCAAGATTTTTTCTTTCTTATTTATGTTGCTAATCATTTTCTTATTTGCCTATTTTTTAACATTCAGAAAATTTTAAATTGTGGTATAATTTATATACTTAAATATTTAGTTCAATGAGTTTTGATGTTCACATATACCTATATAGTTATGATCTCAAATGTGAGGTGGAACATTTCTTCTGCCTGAGAAAATTACCTTGAGTCCCTTTCTAGTCAATTCCTGCTTGCCTCTCAGAGGTAGCCATTTATTGATTTCTATTACGTAGATTTGTTTTATCTGTTTTTTAATTTTGTATAGATAGAATTATATAGTATACATTCTTTTGTATTGAGCTTCTTTTATGCCATGTAATGTTTTGAGATTCATCCATATTGTTATAAGTATTAATTGAATGACTGTGTTCACTGAATAAATGTAGTTATGACTGTATCACAATTTATTTTGTCACAATTTGTTTATACATTTTTATGTTGATAGATGTCTGTGTTTCCAGTTTTTGACTAATGAGTTAGGCTGCGCTGAGCATTCTTGTACAGGTGTTTTTTGTAGTAACGTGTTGTCCTTTCTCTTGTAGAAATGCCTAAGAGTAGAAGTGCTAAGTCAGATAGATGTGTATTTAATTTGGTAAGAAACTTGACATATGTTTTTTCAAAGTGGTTGTACCAACTTAGTCTCCCACCTGCAGTGTACGATGGTTCCAGTTGCTCCACATCCTTATCAGCACTTGGTATCGCCAGTCTTTTATATTTTAGCTGTATAGTGCCTGATGGTATTGAATGTCTTTTATGTGCTTATTGGCCACTTGTATTATCTTCTTTTGTGAAGTATCAGTTTAAGTCATTTCCTAATTTAAAAATTGAATGTTGACTTTTAAAATTATTGATTTGTAGGAGATCTTTACATATTATGAATGGGTCCTTTCTATATGTATGTATCATAAATATTTTCTCATAGACTGTCCCTTACCTTTTTCTTAATGATACCTTTTTTTTTAAGATTTTATTTATTTATTTGACAGAGAGAGAGAGCACAAGTAGGCAGAGCGGCAGGCAAAGGGAGAGGGAGAAGCAGGCTCTCTGCCAAGCAAGGGAGCCCGATGTAGGACTTGATCCCAGGACCCTGGGATCATGACCTGAGCCGAAGGCAGCTGCTTAACCAGCTGAGCCACCCAGGCACCTTTAATGATACCTTTTTTGAGCATGAATTTTTTATTTTCTTAAGTCTAATGTATTATTTTCCTTCACACTTAGTGCTTTTTTATATTCTCAGAAACCTTTGTCTACTTTAACATCTCAAAGATACTCTCTTATGTTTTCATCTGAGAGCTTTACGGTCTGTGTTCTAACCTAAATTAATTTTTTTGTGTATGGAGTGAGGGTCAAGATTTCTTTCTTTTTCTCTCTCTTTTTTTTTTCCCCTAAGATTTTATTTATTTATTTGACACAGAGAGAGAGAGAGAGACAGCGAGAGAGGGAATACAAGCAGGGGAGTGGGAGAGGGAGAAGCAGGCTTTCCGCTGAGCAGAGAGCCAGCCACTGGGCGGTGGGGGGGAGGGGTGGGCGCGCTTGGTCCCAGGACTCGGATCATGACCAGAGCCAAAGGCAGCCGTTTAATGACTGAGCCACCCAGGTGACCCAAGATTTCTTTTTTCCATGTAGATAACCAGTTGTTCCAGCACTGTTACAAAGATTTCCGCCCCCCCCATTGAATTGAGTTGGCACCCTTGTCTAAAATCAATTGGTAATATATTTGTGGGTTTATGTAAAGGATTCTAGTTTTGGGCGCCTGGGTGGCTCAGTGGGTTAAAGCCTCTGCTTTCGGCTCAGGTCATGATCTCAGGGTCCTGGGATCGAGGCCCGCATCGGGCTCTCTGCTCAGCAGGGAGCCTGCTTCCTCCTCTCCTTGTCTCTCTGCCTGCCTCTCTGCCTACTTGTAATCTCTCTCTCTGTGTCAAATAAATAAATAAAATCTTTAAAAAAAAAAAAAAAAAAGGATTCTAGTTTTGTTTTTCTTTTTTTTCTGAGTTAAACTCTAATAAAATGAAAACTAGGAGTAGAACGTAGGATGAGAAAGATACTTAATGGTACCTAATTTGATTATATTTTATAGTTTTTTTGGTTTTATCATTTCAGAATACATTGGAGTTCTTCAGAAAAAAGGAAGAAGCTTATCTCTTCTTTTTTTATCTCTTCTATTCATATGCTAAATCACTCTGAAGATTGGGGAAGTAATCCAGGCCTTGGTATGAGGCCGATGATAGAGGGTGAGGTAGCCTATGATCTTTACCTTTTCAGGTTAGGACTTAATAAAAATAACTTACACATATGATGAACACTTCCTACGTATTAGACATTGTGCATAGCGTTTCAGTATAAACAGTCTCATTTACTGCTTCCTCCAAACCTTAGGTACTTAACTTCTACCTTTTAATTAAAAAGAAATTTTTAAAAAAGATTTTATTTATTTATTTGAGAGAGAGAGCATGAGTGGGGGAGAGGGAGAGGGAGAAACAGACTCTGTGCTGAGCAAGGAGCCTGACTTGGGGCTCGATCATAGGAGCCTAAGATCATGTCAAATGCTTAACCAACTGAGCCACCCAGGTGCCCCTAATTAAAAATTTTAAATTAACATAATAAAATGGATCTTTTTGGCATATAGCTGGAGGAACTTTAACATAAGTATAGATTTGTGGATCCATCCTAGCAATCAGAATGCTTACTAGTTCCTTTACTCCTCAAAGTGACCTTGTACTATGTCTTTGTAGTGGTGTCTTGTCTCTCTCCTAACCCTGGGCAGCTACTAATCCCCTTTTTTTCTTTGTAGTTTTATCTTTTTGAGACTGTCAGAAATAGAATCACATAGTAGGTAACCCTTTGAGATTGACTTCTTTCACTTAGCATAATGCCTTTGAGATTCTTCCAAACTGTTTTGTGTATCAATGTATTCCTTTTTATTGCTGAGTAGTAGTCCATGGGCTGGATGTACCTGTTTGCTTATTCATTCACTTGTTGAAGGATAGTTGGCTTGCTTTCAGTTATGTTGATTATGAATAGAATTGTTGTTAACATTCATGTAAAGAGTTTTGTGTTAATGTAAGTTTTTATTTTTCTAGGATAAATACCTAAGAGTAGGGTTCTTGCCTTTTTGAACTGCCTTGGACTTCCAGGACCATGATGAATAAGAGTGATGAGTCAACATCTTTTCCTTGTTCTTAATCTAGGGGGAAGGCATCCAGTCTTTCATCATTATGTATAGTATTGGCTGTACCGTTCTTACAGATTTTTTTTATTGTAATGGAAATTTCTTTCTGTTGGTAAGAGTTGGATGTTGTCAAATGCTTTTTCTTCATCAAGTGTTATTATATTTGCCTTTTTTTTCTTTAGACTGTTAATATGGTGAATTACACTGATTGGATTTTGAATATATATATTTTTAAAGATTTTATTTATTTATTTGAGAGAGAGAGAAGGGCACAAGTGGCAGGGAGGGACAGAGGGAGAGGGAGAAGCAGGGTCGCCGCTAAGCAGGTAGCCTGATGTGGGGCTTTATCCCAGGACTCCAGGATCATGACCTGAGCTGAAGGCAGACACTTAACTGAGCCACCTAGGCATCCCTGGATTTTGAATATTGAACCAGCTTTGTATTGCTGCGATAATTCCCACTTGGTTATGGTGCATTATTATTCTTGTATATTGCTGGGTTTGATTTGTTAATATTTTGTTGAGAATATTTGTGTCTGTGTTCATGAGGGATATAGATCTGTAGTTTTCTTTGTGTACTGTTTCTGTCTGGTTTTCATATCAGGGTAATGGTGGCCCCCAAAATGTGTTGTTCTCTCTTCTATTTTCAGAAGAGAGTATGTAGAAGTGGTTTTATTTATTTTTGAAATGTTTGAAAGAATTTGCCAGAGATACCACCTGGGACTATAAGTCTCTTTTGTCTCTTTGGAAAGTTTTAAACTATGTATTAAGTTTATTTAGTAATTATATGATCGTTCAGGATATATTTTTCATCATTGATGAGTTTTGATAGTTTGTAGTTTTCAAGGAATTGGTTCATTTCATATGAGTTTTCTATATGCAAAGTACTTGTAGTATTATTATTTTTTTACAAGATTTTATTTATTTATTTGAGAGAGAAAGAGGGAGCACACTCGCGAGAGCATGAGAGGGGAGAAGGTCAGAGGAAGAGAAGCAGACTTCCCATGGGGCTGGGAGCCCGATGCGTGACTCGATCCTGGGACTCCATCCAGGGACTCTGGGATCATGACCTGAGCCGAAGAGAGTCGCTTAACCAACTGAGCCACCCAGGTGCCAGTTGTTTGTAGTATTCTTCTGTTATCCTTTTATACTCTGTGGGGTCAGTAGTAATATCCCTCTTTCACTCTTGTTGGTAATTTGTGTCTTTTCTTTTTTCTGTCAGCCTTGTTAGAGGTTTATCTTTTTTTTTTTTTTTTACATTTATTAACATCACCACCAATCCTTTTATTTATTTACTTAAAATTTTTTAAAGTAAGCTCTACATCCAGCGTGGAGCTTCAGCTCTCAACCTTGAGGTCAAGAGTCACATGCTCTACTCACTAAGCCAGCCAGGTGCATAAGGTTTATCTTAGTTAAAAAATCTTTCCAAAAAATCAGCTTTGGTTTTATTATTTTCTCCATTGTTTTTCTGTTGTCACTTTCATTCATGTCTGATCTTATCATTATTACCTTTTTTGTTTGCATTAGGTTTATTTTCTTCTTTTTTGAGCTTTTTAAAGTAAAGCTTAAATTATTGATTTTTTAAAGATTTTTCTCCTTTTCTAATATAAGCCTTTAATGTGTTACTTTCCCTGTAAGCAAAACCCTATTTGCATGTCATAAGTTTTGATATGGTGAATTACATTTTTATTTGGTTTAGACTGTCTTCTAGATTCCCTTTAAACTTCCTCTTTGAACCATAGCTTACTTAGTTGTTTAATTTCTAAGTGTTTAGTATGTTTCTATTATCTTTTTGTTACTGATTTCTAGTCTTATTTCTGTATGGTTAGGAAGTATACATCATACAGTTTCAGTTCTCTACATATATTTGATTCACACATATGATATTTCTTCTGCTCTATTACCCTGGTTGGACTTGTAGGTTATATCTTCAGTTTTATTAGGTAATACCAAACTGTTTTCCAAAGTTTGAAAATAGTTGTATTAATCTGTTACCACCCTTTACTGTACACCCTTGTCCCTGCCCCAGACTGGGATGTACTTTATTCTTCTCAGACCTACTGTGTGTTTGATTTACTCATTAGCTCCATATTTAATTTTAAACCTTTCTAGTCTTGAAGGCAACTGACCTCTAAAGTAACATTTTCTCATCTTTCTTGAATTGCGGTTGTGCATTCCCCCAAGTTAGCATTAAGCATACTGAAGTTGAAATTTCATATTTTGGTTATCATTCTTAGTGACTTGAAGTTTCTCGTTGATCATGGATTTTTGTCTGTGAGGTGACACTTGGGGCTGCATGTGGCCAGATTGTTTCTACCTGTGGTACAGGTGGTTACATAGGGTTGCATAGTAATAAGCCCTTTCCTAGTTGCTGAATTAAGTCCATACCTTAGGGATGAGATTAGACTTTCATCCATATTTAGTTCAAACCCACCTGATTTAAATGATCAAATATTTTAGTTGGGTGTAGGTAGAAGAAATTCTGTACCCATACATTGTTTATACCTAATCTCTTCCACTGATCTTTTCACTGCTTGATTGAATTCTTTTCTTTTCTTTTTTTTTTAAAGATTTTATTTATTTATTTGACACAGAGATAGAGATCACAAGTAGGCAGAGAGGCAGGCAGAGAGAGAAAGGGGGAAGCAGGCTTTCCACTGAGCAGAGAGCCCGATGTGGGCCTCGATCCCAGGACCCTGAGATCATGACCTGAGCCGAAGGCAGAGGCTTTAATCCACTGAGCCACCCAGACGCCCCTTAAAGATTTTATTTATTTATTTATTTGACAGAGAGATTATAAGTAGGCAAAGAGGCAGGCAGAGAGAGAGAGGAGGAAGCAGGCTCCCTGCCGAGCAGGGAGCTCGATGCGGGACTCAGTCCCAGGACCCTGAGATCATGACCTGAGCCGAAGGGAGAGGCTTTAACCCACTCAGCCACCCAGGTGCCCCTGAATCTATACTTTAAAAAAAAAATGTTACTGATCAGTAGAAGTTACTTAGGCCGCATAATTAATTTGAGAATATTGAAATAGTGGTTAGTTTCTAAGATACAGAAGGAAGGTTTTCTTTCTTGGGAATAATTTACTTTAAATTGAGACATTATTTTCAATTTCATTTATTTATTTATTTTTAAAGATTTTATTTATTTGACACAGAGAGAGATCACAAGTAGGCAGAGAGGCAGGCAGAGAGAGAGGGGGAGCTGAGCAGAGAGCCCGATGCGGGGCTTGATCCCAGGACCCTGGGATCATGACCTGAGCCGAAGGCAGAGGCTCAACCCACTGAACCACCCAGGTGCCCCAATTATTTTAAATTTTAAATGGCAGGAAAACATCTAGCTTTTTTTTTTTCTTTTTTTCTTTCTTTCTTTTCTTTTCTTTTCTTTTCTTTTCTTTTCTTTTCTCTTCTCTTCTCTTCTCTTCTCTTCTCTTCTTTCTTTCTTTCTTTCTTTTTTACGTAGGCTCCACTCCCAGTGTAGAACTCAGTGCAGGGCTTGAACTCATGGCCCTGAGATCAGGACCTGAGCTGAGATCAAGAGCCAGATGCTTAACCAACTGACCCACCCAGGTGCCCCAACATCTAGCTTTTTTAAATCATTGATTAAAACTTGAATTCAGGGGATATCTGGATGGCTCAGTTGGTTAAGTGTCTGCCTTTGGCTCAGGTCATGATCCCAGGGTCCTGAGATCAAGTACTGCATGGGGCTCCCTACTCAGTGGGGAGTCTGCTTCTCCCTCTGCCTGCCACTCCCCCTGCTTGTGCTCTCTCTCTCTGACAAATAAATAAATAAAATCTTAAAAAAAAATACCCCAAAAACTTGAATTCGGTAAAGACTGAATTATCTTTATGCTCGTTTTAAATTATAAAATACCTTAATATCTGTTTAACTTAAAAATAAGCCAATGTGTTTACTTAAAAAACAAACAAATTTGAGTATTAGAGTTTACTTAAAAAAATAAGCCAATGTTGTTAACTGCAAGTGTCATTCTTTTATTAAAATAATTTTTAAAATAAAAATCCCAGAATACAAGCTTATTGTTTAAGTAAATGTTACTTATATTTGTTCCTTTTGATAGTGATGATTTTGTAAAATACGACTGAAATATCTTCCAAATACTCCTGCTTTACTTACAGATGTGAGAATGAAAAAGCCAAACGCTTGGAACAAAAATTAAGATAATAGCCATTTAGGGTGCTTTTTACTAAAATGGAACTCTGATTTGTGAAAAATATTAATTGACAGGTAGTAAAGATATAAAATTTTGTATATATAGAAAAATTACTAATTTGTGACTTCCTAAATGTTATTTATTTATTTATTTATTGTAAAGATTTTATTTATTTATTTGACGCAGAGAGAGAAATTACAAGTAGGCAGAGAGGCAGACAGAGAGACAGGGAGAAGAGGAAGCAGGCTCCCTGCTGAGCAGAGAGCCCGATGTGGGCCTCCATCCTCAATCCCAGGACGCTGAGATCATGACCTGAGCCGAAAGCAGAGGCTTTAACCCACTGAGCCACCCAGGCGCCCCTTAAATGTTATTTAAATAGCAAATTCGTAATGTGCTTATAGTAAGTTATGTTGAATTGATTTGAAATACTGGAATCTTGAAATAAAGTGTGGAAGTTGTATCCTACAGTATCTAATAGTTGAAAAATATTTAAATGATTGAAAACCAGTGGGGAATGTGAAGCAACATTGTTTAATGCTGTTGTTTTCCTCACAGTGAAACTGTTGTTTATTATTGAACATTGAATTTCTGAATGTTTTCCTGGAAATTTGATTGTTTTTGCTGTCAACCAAAGGTATATCAAGCCCATCTGATGCATCATACCAGTGCTGTATCAAGAGCAAATGGAAGTTCCTGGGGGAGCTTTCTTACTGACCCATAATTGAGATAGGCTGATAGTTATGGAACTATAAAAAGTAGTCTGAGGTTGATACTATCTGTTTTATTTGCCTCACAAGCAGATTTCTTATCTTTTCTCTCACAGATCATGTGGATGACATACAATTCAGTTTATTTATTAGTATCAAATCGATGAACATATTTTAGGATTATAATTCCAAAGGTGAAATGGATGCTAACTGGAACGGCTTTAGGAGTTCAATCAGATCACCACATAATTTTCTTTTTTTGTTTTTTTTTTGTTTGTTTTTTTAAAGATTTTATTTATTTGACACAGACAGAGAGAGAGATCAGATCACAAGTAGGCAGAGAGGCAGGCAGAGAGAGAGGAGGAAGCAGGTTCCCCACTGAGCAGGGAGCCCGATGCGGGCCTCCATCCCAGGACCCTGAGGTCATGACCTGAGCCGAAGGCAGAGGCTTTAACCCACTGAGCCACCCAGGTGCCCTAATTTTCTTTTTTTGAATATTGCAAAATGCCCTTTATGATTGCAGAGATTCAAAAAGTTTCTGTATAGACTGGAGCTATTTTCTTTTAAAGCTACACTCAGAATTTTATTACTCTGATAGTAACTTGAAAGTATGCAGTTTGCCTTTTCATTTCATTTTGTTGAACTTGAGTTTTGCTGTTGTTTTTGGTAAAGAGAATGAAAATTTCACTTCCATTTGTTTTTTTACCACAGAGAAAACATGACTGTTTTCAATAAATTAGAGATTTGCATTTGAAATACTTTTTTTTGTAGATCAAGCATTTGGTCAATCTTCTGTTTAACTATGGAATCTTTAGCACATCATAGAGTTGCATGTTTTAAAGCTTAGAGAAAAATGGATACACGGAATCCTAGCAACTGAAGGCAAATAGTCAGATACGTCAGTGCTACACTTAGCTCAGCAGTCTGTTCTGTTTGCTTGGGAACTCTTTTGTTTTAGTAGTGTGTTTACAATGAGGTCTTTCAGTGGAGCAGGACTACATGACTAAATATGTACTCTGTATTGTCTGAGTACATTCTGTATATAAACTTTAAGACTTATGTATACAGGCATATTTATTTTTTTTAGCTATTGCTATTTAGTCTTACTGTATTTATTTTCTTTCCCCAGAGTATTTTATTTGTTCATGTTTGATAACTAGCAGTAGGCTTTGCATTTCTAATTATGGTGTCTTTGTATAGGGCATGGAGTATGTTCCCAGATAAGTTATTAAAATTAGATCTATATGGCTGAGCCACCTAACTTGTTTTTAAGGGATAAATTTAAGCTCTTAGAAGTAGAATAATCTTTTATTTTTCTTAATCAAGGCCTATAATTTTGTTGTACCTTAATTTCCTTAAAGGCTACTATGAAGATTACTTATTAAGAGTTTCAAATGTATCATTGAGTGTTAAAATGAAATTCAGAATACTCCACGTGCTGTGGGATTTTATGTTTGTTTTCTTGATGGGAGGGGCAGAAGTTACTTAGGTAGAAGAAGTCAGTAGGCAGTTGAAGATTGCAGGTTTGGAGTTGGAAAGAAAGAATGAGGCCGGAGGTACACTTTAGAAGTTACTCAGTGTATTTCACAGCAGGTTTGCTATAAGTCCCTGGAGTTCATGCAAACCACAAGACTGGCTTTCTTCCCCATGGATTTGATAGTCTAGTCACTAGATTCTAGAGGGAGAACTGTTGGCTTAGAAGGTCACAGATGAAGCTTGGTAATGGATGAGATTGAGAAAAAAAGAGTGTAGATGGGTCATGATCTCAGGGTCCTGGGATCAAGGCCTGCATTGGGCTCCCTGCTCAGCGGGGTGCCTGCTTCCTCCTCTCTCTCTGCCTGCCTCTCTGCCTACTTGTGATCTCTCTCTGTCAAATAAATAAATAAATAAAATCTAAAAAAAAAAGTGTAGATGGAATTAAATTAAGATCAAAGTAACTTTGGGAAATATCCATACTGTGCACGTTTTGGGGAGAAAGGCAAGGATTATGGAAAGTACCTATATTTTGTGGTTGTCATGGTAAAGAGGAGTAGTGAAGAAAACAGAACTAAAGTAGTAGGATGTGGAGAACTTACCATGAAGACAATTGAACTTAAGCTTCACAGTCTCTCACCTGTGCAAAATTTCTTCCAAGACTTTGGGAGAAAGGTGTTCAGGTGGCCATGTGTTTCTGTAGGGTTTCAAAAAATAAGATGCTTTAAGGTTGCTGTCTCTTTCCATTCTTGACTTACCCTCATGTTATGTAGCATTGAAGTGACTGCCGACTTTTTTGGGATCTAGCTAGGGGAAAGTTGAATTAGAGTTATAATTAGGTTGGGTGGCATATATTTATTTGGTTCATTGTCACTTTGGAGTATATATAAGTTTTTTCCAACCTTTCTGCTATAGGACTGACACCTAGAAATACTCTTGTTATCCTTCTTGCTGATTCAGTGTTTTGGCATAAAGATGCCAGGCCAGAGATCACAGGTGATGTGAGCATATTTTGTAGTGCCTGACAGTAGAAGTATGTGGTTAGGGTAAGAGAAAAACAATTTAAAATATACAGAGCCAGAAGCTAGTTTGGGGAAAATTCTTTTCAAAGCTTGTAAATGAAAGAAATGAATATAAGATTCCCCAAATTTAACAATGATACCAAGATTTTATGATGTGGACCAGTAAGCATTTGTGAACCTTAAAGAATATCTTTTAAAATGTAAATAACAATTTAGTCTATAGGAAGTTTTTAAAATCGTTTTATAGAAAATCTTACATATCATTGTCATGTGAAGAGAGGATCATGAAACATATGCAGTAAAAATGTGGAAAATGTATTCTAGAAGTGTGTCAGGGAATTTATTGCTAGAATTATGTTGTTTTTTTCTGGACTTTTGTGATGTTTGTGGTATGTTTTTCTCCTCATTCTGGATAAGTGTTTGCCTTTCTTCCTTTTTTTTTTTTTTAAAGATTTTATTTATTTGAGAGAGAAAGTGAGCACGAGTTGGGGGGGAGTGGCAGAGGGAGAAGCAGACTGCCCACTAAGCAGGGAGCCTGACGCAGAGCTCCGTCCTAGGACTCGAAATCATGACCTGAGCCCAAGCCAGGCGCCACCCAGGTGCCCTAATAAGTATTTGCTTTTGCACCTAATTTTGTATTTGTAATCCTACTTTTTTTTCCCTTAAAGAGGGCCTCCTAAATTCTTACCCAACAAAACCTGCAAGGCATGAAATCATGGATGTCAAGAGGAGACAGTTGAAAGATGGAAGGTGTGTTCTGTTTTAAATGATGCATTGAGTGGCGTGTCTGGATGGCTCGTTTGGTTGGTTAAATGATGCATAGAGGTAGCTGAGGAAGGCAGTTTGATTTGGTGATGGATAGCATTATTGATGATTTTTATGACTGAATATGAATTTGGGAGTGGGAAGTAGAGGTTATGTAAATTTTGAAGAAAGTGCCAGTGGAGTCAAAGAGCAGTATTTTGGTGGTGGAGGGGACAAGGAACAGGAAGTGGTGTGTGTGTGTATGTGTGTGAGCATGTGTGTGCACGCACACACTTTAAAAATAGGTGTATATCTAAATATGTTAAAGAGAAGGACAAAGATACATAAAGCAAAGAAGGAAGAGTTAAAGACCATAGCAAGAGAGGTTAAAGCAGAGCAGAGATGGTAGCTAGAGCAGGCTAGTCAAGGGAAACGGGATCAAGACCTAGGAGTGCCCTACACAGTAGAATTCAGCGAAAGGGCAAACATCCATCCCTACATATTTTAGTAGTTCTTTAGTCATCACTGTGTTAGCCCTTGTTAATGCCGAGTACAGTAATTGGTATTCATGATGCCGGTCCCAACTGTTTTTTTCCTAAAACCATGACATACACTATGCTTAGTTGGCTCCAGAATAATACAGTTCTAAAATTTACATTTGGATGGTTATATTGTTCATGACGTAAGTGGAAGATAATTATCTGTATTAGTTTAGCATGTTAAACATTTTTTTCCAAATTCTTTTTTGACTATATGAAGTAGTTGTCCAAAATCAGTTTAAATATCTATATCAAGGTTATATAGATTAATATATTTGTAAAATAGGTTAATTCCTCTTTTATAGATGTTATAGAAAAGGGTATAGAATTGAGTATCAGGTAGGATATTTGTTATTCCATCCACCGCTGTTTGTTAGGTGTTCATTATATGCCAGCCTGGGTCCAAGTGCTAGGGATAGAGCAATGAACAACAACATGGACAGTCTCTGCCTTCATGGAACTGATATTCTAGTTGGGGAGATAGAAAGTAAACAAATAAGCACATAAATATATATTATCAGATGGTAGTATGTGTCATGAAGTAAAATAAGTGAGTGTAAGATGACAGAGTGGTGGAGGATGATATTTAGATAATGTGGTAGGAAATCCAGATAAGATATTAACATAGCACTTTTTGTTAGTATATTTAGAAACTATATTATGCAAGCCAAAATGTGTTTATTAAGATCAAGTGATTTAAAATTTCATAAGATCAACATCTGCTCATCATTGTTTTCTCATCTCTAAAACTATTAATTAAAAATAGTAGGGGCGCCTGGGTGGCTCAGTGGGTTAAAGCCGCTGCCTTCGGCGAGGGTCGTGATCCCAGGGTCCTGGGATTGAGGCCCACATCGGGCTCTCTGCTCAGCAGGGAGCCTGCTTCCTCCTCTCTCCTCTCTCTCTGCCTGCCTCTCTGCCTACTTGTAATCTCTCTCTCTGTGTCAAATGAATAAATAAAAATCTTAAAAAAAAAAAAAAGTAACTACTGGGGCACCTGGGTGGCTCAGTCGGTTAAGGGTCTGCCTTCAGCTCAGGTCATGATCCCAGGGTCCTGGGATCCAGCCCCATGTTAGGCTCCCTGCTCAGTGGAGAGCCTGCTTCTCCCTCTCCCTTTGCTCCTACTCCCTGTTTGTGCTCGTGCTCTCTCTCTCAAATAAATAAAAATCTTTAAAAAAGGGCGCCTGGGTGGCTCAGTTGGTTAAGCGACTGCCTTCGGCTCAGGTCATGATCCTGGAGTCCCGGGATCGAGTCCCATATCGGGCTTACTGCTCCACGGGGAGTCTGCTTCTCCCTCTGACCCTCCCCCCTCTCGTGCTCTCTCTCTCATTCTCTTTTTCAAATAAATAAATACAATCTTAAAAAAAAAAGAGAGTAACTACCAAGGGGTGCCTGGGTGGCTCAGTTGGTTAGGTGTCCAAGTCTTGATTTCTGCTCAGGTCATGATCTCAGGGTGAGATCAAGACCTGAGTCAGGTTCCACGCTGGAGGTGGAGCCTGCCTAAGATTCTCTCTCTCCCTCTTGCATTCTGTGTCTTTCCATCCCTTCCAACCCCTCCCTCCCTAAAAAAATAGTAACTACCAAACAAAAACCAGTAACTATCTAGTAGGTTTGTTGCAGGGCAACAAATAATATCTAGATTATATGTGTAGGTATAGTTTTGGTACCGTGCTTGAGATATTATCACCTCCCAGTAAATGCTGACTCTTCTTTTTAATGTGATTGTATTTTCTGTTAGTTACTGTCTATGCCTTTATGTGAACCATGTAAATTGTAAGATAACCAGCTCTTAAGTAACAACTTTCTCTGCATATACCTCCAAATTCCACATTGAAGCTTTTGTTTTTTTAGATTTAGAGATCAAAGGAAATTTTTTTCATTGAGGTATAATGTGCGTACTGTAAAGTCTACTCATCTTAAATATACTCCTCAGTGAATATTTTCATAGGCATATACCTATGTAGTCACCACCCAGAGTCAAATGCACAACATTCCCAGGACCCCAGAAGAAATCTTTGTTCACCCTTGGAGTCGTTACTCCCTTCATGTGTAACCAATATTTTATCATCAATTTCTTTTGCCTGTTTATGAATTCCATATATATCAATTATTGGTATGTCATCTTTTATATCTGTTTTCATCTGCTGAAAAGATATATCCATGTCTCACTAGTTTCTTTATAGTTCTGTTTAGTATTTGTACTATAAAAGTACCATAATTTATTTATTCATCTGTAGTTTATGGACATTTGAGTTATTTCAATTTTTAGGGGACCATTAATAACAAAGCTATTGTGAACGTGTTTATGTTCTCTTTTGGTAGTTATATATATTGATTGTTGTTGACTACATACCCAGGAGTGGGTTTACTGAATTACAGGATTGGTATATGTTTAACCTCTGAAGAAGCTGCCAAGCAATTTTCCAGAGTTGTGCCAGTTTACACACCCGTAGCAGTTGATGAGAGTTCCCATCTCCATATTGTAATTAACATCTCGAGTGAGTGACTGTTTTATGCTGTGTGTGATTTGCATTTCATGGTGCTTGAGTGCTTTATATATGTTGATTGGCCATTTGGATATTCTCTTGTGAAGTTCCTATTTAGATCATTTGCCTCTTGAAAAATTGTTTTGGGGGCACCTGGGTGACTCTGTTGGTTTAACCTCCAACTCTTAGTTTCAGTTCCAGTTGTGATCTCAGGACCATGAGCCTCAAGGTCGTGGGATCAAGCCCCATGTTGGTCTCCGTGCTCAGCCTGGGCGTCTGCTTGGGATTTTCTCTCTCCCCATCTGTCCGTTCTCCACCCCCTGCTCCCCTCCTTGTGCTCTCAAATAAATAAATTCTAAAAATCTTTAAAAAAGTGGATCGTCTTTTTTATTATTGATTTGTAGTAGTTCTTTATATTCTTTAGGAATTCTATATATAAAATTGTTTCTGGATTTATGTATTGGAGGAAATATCTCCTGCTGGCTTGTGGTTTATCCTTTTGTTCTCAATGATAACTTTTGGTGAACAGAAGTTTCTTATTTTAATGTAGTCCAGCTTACTTTTTTTTTTTTAAAGATTTTATTTATTTATTTGACAGAGAGAGATTACAAGTAGGCAGAGAGGCACAGAGAGAGAGAGGAAGTAGCAGGCTTTCCACTGAGCAGGGAGCCCAATGCGGGGCTCTATCCCAGGACCCTGAGATCATGACCTGAGCTGAAGGCAGAGGCTTTAACCCACTGAGCCACCCAGGCGCCCAGCTTCCTTTTTTTCTTGTATGTTGGTAGCTTTTAGTACCTTAGGAGCTTTACTTTTTAGTGAGTAGTTAAGTAGTCTTTTGAATATTAATTTAAAGAATCTTTGCCTACACAGAAGATCATAAAGATATTTAAAAAATTTTTTTTCTTGAAGCTTGATAGTTTTACCTTTGACTTTTAGATCACTTTTTGTGATCTCGAATTAATTTTCATTTGTGGTGTGAAATTGAGGTCAAGGTTCATTGTTTTTTCAGTGTTTTTCAAGGTTCATGTTTTTCCAGTACCCTAGCTCCATTATTGAAGCGATTGTCTTTTCCCTCACATATTTGCAATGGTATCTTTTTCATAAGCTGAGTGGCTATATATGTGTGCATTTATTTTTAGACTTTGCTTCATTGGTCTTTTTTGTCCATCCTTTGACCATTGTCATACTATCACATTATAGTAAATCTTAAAATCTGGTTGTGTAAGTATTTCAAATTTGTTTTTAAAGATGGAACTTGGCCACTCTGTGATCTTTGCATTTCCATAGAAATTTTGGGTCAGTTTGTTAATTACCACAAAAAAGCTTGCTAGGATTTTGATTGGGATTGCATTGCACCTACAGATTAATTAGGGGAAAATTGGTATCATAACAGTATTGCGTTTTCCAAACTGAACTGTGGTCTGTATCTCCATTTATTTACATCATTAAGTATTTTTCTCATTTTTAAATTTATTTCACTGGGGAGGGTGTGTGTTGTGGTAAGCGCTGTATATTGTATAAGACTGATGAATCACAGACCTGTACCCTGAAACAAATAATAGACCTGAAACAAATAATACATTATATATTCATAATAAAATAGACCTGAAACATAATAATAATAATAGACCTAAAACAAATAATACATTATATGTTCATAATAAAAAGAAAGAAAAAATTATTTTATTTTTTATTAGTCTTTCTTGTTCTTTTTCTATTGAATTATAATGAACATGCCACATTATATTAGTTTCAGGTGTACAATATAATGATTTAACAATTCTGTAACTTACTCAGTGTTCATCAAGATAAGCGTACTCTTGATCCTTTTATTTATTTTACCCCTACCCTCAGCGCACCTCCCCCCTGGCAACCACTAGTTTGTTCTCTATTTAAGAGTGTTTTGTCTCTCTTTTTTTCTTTGTTTGCTCTCTTAAATTCCATATACGAGTGGAATCATATGGTATTTGTCTTTGACTGACTTATTTCACTTAGCATTTTACCCTCTAGGTCCATTCATGTTTGCAAATGTCAAGATCTCATTCTTTTTTATGGTTGAGTAATATTCCATTACGGCACACACACACATCTTCTTATTCATTCATTTATCAATGGGCATTTCCATTGCTTCCATATTCTTGGCTGTCATAAACAATGCTGCAGTAAACTTAGGGGTGCGTGTATCTTTTTGAATTAGTGCTTTCATTTTCTTTGGATAAATACCCAGTAGTGGAATTCTTGGATCATAGGATAACTCTATTTTTAATTTTTTGAGGAAACTCCATACTGTTTTCCATAGTGGCTGCACCAGTTTGTGTTCCCACAAACAGCATATGAGGGTTCCTTTTTCTCCACATCCTTGCTGACACCTGTTGTTTCTTGTGTTTTTGATTTTAGCAGTTCTCATGGGTGTGAAGTGATATCTCATTGTGGTTTTGATTTGTATTTCCCTGGTGATTAGGGACGTTGAGCATCTTTTCATCTCATTTCTGGTTTTTAGTTTTCAGTATATTTTACCCATCTTATGTAATATTTATTCATTATTTGATTTTTATAATATTATAAATGGTGTTTCCTAAATTTCATTTTCTATTTATTACCATGTAAAAATATAATAGAAAAGTTTTGAATTTATATCAGACAACCTTACTAAATTCACTTGTTCATTGTAGTTCTTATTTGTGGATTTCTTTGCATTTTTTTGGTATCTAATCCTTTTAGCCACCAGTAGACAATTTTACTTCTTTCTGATCTTTATACTATACCCACCCTATTATTACTTTATATTGGCTAGAACCTCCAATGTAATTGTGAGTAGAAATGATGATAGTGGACAGTCTCATTTTGTTCCCCAACCTCAGGGGTTAGGTATGCATTATTTTACCATTATGATTGATACTAACTGTAGGTGGTGTATATGTATGTGGTGTTTTTTGTTTGTTTGTTTGTTTGGGGTTTTTTTGGTCATGGATACCTTTTATCATTTTAAGGAATTTATGTTCTATTCCCAGATTGCTGAGAGGTTTTTTAAATGATGAGTGAGTGTTAAATTTTATCAAACACCTTTTCTGCATCTTTTGAGTTGATTCTGGGATTTTTCTTTTTTATTTTGTGTATGCAGTGATTCACTTTGGTTTATTTCTGAATGTTGAGCCAACATTGTATTCTTAGAATAAACCCTACTTGGTCATATATATTATGCTATATATATGTTGTTGTATTTACCTTGCAAAATTATTATTTTTGGATTTTCAGCTATGTTTATGAGAGATGTTGGTCTGTAATTTTCTTTTCTCATAAGGTCCATGTCAGGTGTTGGTGGTAGGATTATGGTGGTCTCATTCAAAGACTTAGTGTTTCATTTTTCACTATTTGCTGAAAAAATTGGTTGACATTGGTGCCTGCTGCTTTTAGTCTGTATGATCATTTCTTTTTCCTCCCTTTTATAAAGCTTGTGAAGTAGTCCTCAAAACAGGGTTATGGTTGTCTTCCTTTATAGTTGAGGAAACAAGCTTAGAGAAAGCAAGCAGAGTTAGCCAGCTGGTATTTACTGAACTGGTATTAAAAACCAGTTCTGCCTTGCTTCAAAGCCCATGCAGCACAGTGCACCTAGAGGAAAATGACTGACCCAAGTCTTCATACGTAGGTCTTAAGAAATACGTATTTTGAAACCTTTGAAACCTTCTTTTGAAATCTTTCAGTTCGTCTGAGAATCACACTAATGATTCCTGTGTCTTAGCTGTTTGTGAGGTTGGTTGTAGCTTAATGGAGCTAAGCTTTATAATTCTGTTGGCTCCGTCAAATGAGAAGTCCATCCATTCCAAAACTGAACAAATCAGTTTTATTTCTCTGTGGGAACAAATGGTTACTTGGAATTTATTGGAATTCCTCTTTTTCCAAATCCACATAGTCCTGGCAGAAATTCTTTGGCTTTGTAGAAGTTCATATATTTCCAGCCTTGACTTTTTCTAGCATATGGTAGGTTAAGAGTCAGCTCACCCTATACTGACAGGTCGAAGGATACAGGGAAAATCTTCATACAAGGGAAATACAAGGTGATTTTTAAGACTTATTTAATACTTTATATATCCCCAAGTTCAATCATTCTCATCAAAGAGCCTTTCTTACAAAAAGAAATTTTAACTTTTATCTCATATGGAAGCATCTTTTCTTTCTGTTAAGTGATATAAAATACATGAGAAGGTCTACCTTGTTTGTTGATTACTAAAGACTTCAGATTTTCAAATAACTATTTGCTAATTACTTCTCATTCCTTAACTCTTTACATTTTATTTTTAGGATTCCGTTGGAAATGTTTGACTCCTTTGTGAGTTTTCAGCAACTTATAATGTTGTTTAATCACTAAAGTTTATACTGTGCCAATCACATCATTTTATTTCTTCATATGAAAGACTCAGTTTGTCTCATTTCCAGTCAACTTAGTGAGAAAGTCTCCCTCTGAAGCATTTTTAAAGCATAAAGTGTTATTTAGTGAAACCTACAAAAGAATAATATTAGAGAAGGTAGTTCCTTTTAGGAGAAAAATGTTCTGTGTTAATAAGATCTCAGTATTTTAGAGCTGTAAACTTTTTCAAGAGACCATTTAATCCTTGTAGTACTTGTGATACTGCTATCTCAAGGAGATTATATTTCTGAGAAATACAGTATTTACTCCTTTCTAAAAATTTTTTTTATTAATTATGCGTGCCTTCAACAACAGAGTTAGACATTTAGTTTAAAGGAATAGCTGTTACTTTTAGCCTTGTCACCTTAAAAATTTAAGTATTGGGTTACTGGTTCTTTATCTTTTCTTTAGTTCTGCTGGTAATAGTAGAACATTATTCTGTTCGCATTCTGTAGGTCTGTTAGGTGGACCCTAATATTTAGTAAGGTTATTTACTAGTGTGAGAATTAAGGATTTCCTTTTGATTTTTATATATAAAGCTTAACATGAGTCAACTTACTGGTTACTTATTTGTGCTGCATAATAAAAGTTGAAGTTTTGGAGGTTTGGTATTTTAATAGAATTGGAAACATTTGCTCTAGAACTTGTATTAAAATTCTGAGATAGAAGAAGACGTTGATTGATTTTATTACAATAATGCTGTGAAGTGAAAAATAAAAAATTATCAAGGTAAGCTGCAAAAACAAAGTATTTAATAAGGAATACTAATGTTGAATTACTTATGGACTAAAAACTATAATTCTTTGCCTGAGATTAGTATCAGAGTACAGTGGTTTCAAAACGACTCTAGAGAAGGTTTGCCGGTTTTTCCCATTTTTAGGGTATTATTTCTTAAAATATTTGGTGAATTAAAAAAAAAAGGATTACTGAAATTCCTGAAGTTTTTCCTCTCTACGGTCTCGCTTCTAATGTTCAAGTGATACTCTTGCTAGTTAGATCTCCTAATAAGAGTGAATTTATTCTCCTGTTGTAGACGTTCTGATGTCATTATTTCCTTTTCTGTGTTTTATCGTGGTTCAGTTATTTAATGGGAACCTGACACAGTGAAAGGGCAAAAGGTTATTTGGAAGAGAGGAGAGATGAAACTGAAACTAGAAGTGGTTAAATATACACTAGTCAGTTATCAGTTACTCCTTGCGTAGTATCCATGGTCAGTTTTAAATTTGTACTGGCATTTCCTTGTTTTTCCGGAGCACAGCTTAGAGAATCTCCTTTGGTCACTCGTTAACAGATCCAAGCACCTATTTTGTACATTTCTGTGAACACCCAGGTCATCAGTTGTCCTCAAGTGATAGGAATCAATTTTAGTATTAATGTTGTAGAACATAAAGAAGTTCATCTTCCCCATTAGTTTTGTTTTTGTGTATTTTAATGACAAAAATACATGAATTTATTGATATCCTAGTTCTCTCCCTTTGGCATGAATGAATAGGTTTAGCTGTTTTTCCTGTTAGCATTTTTTTACGTCTTACCAAAAGAGAAGGCTAAAATGAGTAGTAGTTAATACCTACATTGCGGTTATCTCTGAATTCCAGTTACTTACACCATCTCTTTATAGCTAATACTAAAAAACAGTTTCAAAAGCACAAAAGTTTTTTTTATTTTTTTTATTTATTTATTTTTTATTTTTTTTTTTTAAAGATTTTATTTATTCATTTGACACAGAGAGAGAGATTACAAGTAGGCAGAGAGGCAGGCAGAGAGAGGAGAGAGGAGGAAGCAGGCTCCCTGCTGAGCAGAGAGCCCGATGTGGGCCTCGATCCCAGGACCCTGGGATCATGACCTGAGCCGAAGGCAGCGGCTTTAACCCACTGAGCCACCCAGGCACCCAGCACAAAAGTTTTTAATATAAAATTTTTGTTCGATTCTTTGGCACAAATTTATTTCTTTCAAAGTAACACATGCACACAGTTAAAAATCAAATGGTACTAAAAGACTTAAAATGAAAATTCAACCCCTTTCTAGTTCTTCCCTACATTCTAGCCTTGTTCCACAGACATAATCACTTCTAACACTTTTCACTGTTTATTATGGTGTTTATCTGCATAATTTAAAATAATCTGCCTCTCTGCCAATATGTTGGCTTCAGCAGTTCTTGTGATTGAGAGCTTAGGTCTCTTAGAATCCTGTCCTTCCACTCTTCCATTCTCTTACTATAGCTATGTCACAATTTTAAAACCTGTTTTTGGTGTTTGCATGCCTTGATTATGGAACTAGTGTTTACTATTGAAGTAAGTAGTCTTTTTTTTTTTTTTTAAACATCCAGTGTTACTGTTAAAGAGGTCAAAGCCATTCTGATTTCTCTCTAGAAGCATTTAGGATTTTCTTTACCATATTTTGTGGTGGTGTGTCTTGGTATAGGTCTTTTTTTAGTTATGTGCTGTACTTGATGGGTCTTTTTACTTTGAAGATTCATGTATTTTAATTTTGGGAAATTCTCCTGTGGTTTCTGGTACTTTCTTCTTTTCCTTTTTTTCAGTTCCTCCTTTCTGGACTTCCTATTAGTTGGACACTATATCTTCTAGATTGACATTGAAACTCCTAGGTTAATTGCTTAATTAAAAAATTTTTTTTTCCTCCCAGGGCTGCCTGGGTGGCTCAGTCGGTTAAGCATCTATCTACCTTTGGCTCAGGTCATGATCTCGGGGTCCTGAGATAGAGCCCCAGGTCAAGCTCTTTGCTCAGCAGGAAGCCTGCTTCTCCCTCTCCGTTTGCCCCTCCTGCCTGCTTGTGCACTCTGTCAAATAAATAAATAAATAATTTTTTTCTTCCCAGAGTCCACCTCTTAGACTTTTTTTTTCTAGTTGTCCTGTACTTCATCTTCCTATCCTTCCACTGAATTAAAAAGTTTGTCACCATAGTTTTACTTTCTCAGAGGGCTTTCTTGTTCTCTGTTCCTATTTTAATATTATGTTTTTGTTTCATAGAATAAATATCTACTCTCACCTCTCTGAGACTGTTAGTAAAAGTTTATTGATTTTTCTCCCACTTCCTAATTTCTTGTGGCTCATTTTGATATTTGACTTTCTATTACTTAGTCTTCTCCAAAGCATACTTGTAAATGCTTTGATTTGGTTAATTTGGGAGATGATTCCAGGAATTCTAATGAGAGAATAGGGAAGTAAGATAAAAAGAGAGGAAATCTAATCAAGTATATTGATTGAATGGCTTTCTTCTGTGGGCAGTTAAGGTTCAGTATTATTGGAGACCCCTCAGAAAGACTATAGAACTGTGCTGTCTAGTAATAACTACTAACCACATATGGTTATTTAAATTTAAATAAACTAGGGGCACCTGGGTGGCTCAGTCAGTTAAGCCTTCATTTCAACTGACTCTTCATTTCAACTCAAGTCATGAGATTGAGCGCCATGTGGGGCTCCACACTCATTGGGGAGTCTGCTTGTCCCTCTGTCTCTGCCCCTCCCCTTGTGCTCTCTCTGCCCCTCTTTCAAGTAATTAAGTAAATAAATAAATCCTTTATAATAATAATAATAATTATTATTATTACTATTATTTGCCCCAGGGGTACAGGTCTGTGAATCATCAAGCTTACACCTTTCGCAGCACTCACCATAGCACAAACCCTCCCCAATGTCGATAACCCAACCACTCTATCCCTAATAAATAAAATCTTAAAAAAAAAAACAACAAAAACCCCCCTGCCCCTCCCTGCCTCTCTAAAAACAATAAATTAAATAAACCAAATAAAATTAAAAATTCAGTTTTTAGTCACACAGACCATATTTCAAGTGCTCAATAGCCACTTGTGGCTAGTGGCTACCATATTAGACAGTACAAATATAGAATATTTCCATACTGGTTTAGAAAATACCTCAGAATTTCTGCCCCACTGAGGTGTGGGAAAACTGGGCTCTTTTTATCTACCAATCTCCTCTTTTACTTGTTAAAGGTTGCCCCTGGAGTTATGAACTTTCTGTCATTTCTGACTTGCTTCTAACAAGGATTGTACCAGTCTACTTACTCTCTCACCTCTCTTTTCTCCTGGGTACCTGTTGACACTAAATGCAGTTTATCTAGTTGATTTTCACCAATTTGAGGGAAGTAGTCACTTGATTGAATATGGTGGAGGTTGTCTTTTATAAGCAAAAATAATGTAGACTTTCAACCAAATGCCCCAGATTTTAATGGGAAATCTTATTCTAAAAATCTGTGGCAATTGCTGTCTTTCCATTCTGTCTTTGGAGCTTTCTGTGGAATAAATTGACTTTTTTATTCAAATCCCTTACTGTAGGCATTTAGGTTTCAATCTTCTTTGATCTACAAATTACCACCCCTTTAGAACTTAAGAAAACAATTATGACATGCAGTAGACTTTTGAACAACATGGGGGTTAGGGATATCAACTCACCTGTGCAGTTGAAAATTCATGTATAACTTCTGACTCCTCCCAGATTTAACTACTAATAGCTTTCCGTTGACCAGAAGCCTTACCAACTTAAACAGCTGATGAACAAATACTTTGTATGTTACATATATAATGTACTGTGTTCTTACAACAAAGTAATTTAGAGAAAAGAAAACATCATTATGGATATCATAAGGAAGACAAAATACATTTGTAGTACTGTATGCATATTTATTAAAAAACATCCCTGTACAAGTGGGCCTTTGCAATTCAAACCTATGTTCAACAGTCAACTATGTAATGTTTCAAACATATGGAAAACATGAAGAAAAATATACTTCTAATTCTTATAATGCTGGGTAAACTCAGGTCTGTTGTGATTTTTTTTTAAATGCCCAGAGTCTTTCATTTGATTAAATTTCAGGAGACTTGCCACCACTCATTGATAACAAGGCTGGTAATATTGTATTGTTTTTTTCTTCTCTACTTTTCTGTGTTTAGTTTGCTAATATTTTATTGAGAACTTTGTCTCTATTTGCATAAGAGATCTTGACATATAATGTTCTTTTCTTATAACATCGATACCATTTTAATGTTGAGATAATACTAGACTTATGAAAAAAAGCCAGTGAGTGTTACCCCTTTTTCTGTTATTTGGAATACTTTGTACAAAATTGGATTAGTTATTCCATAAATGCTTAGCTGAACAACCCAGTGTAGACCTAGTTGTATTTGTGTGTGTGTATGCCACACTCCTTCGTTTTTTATTTTTCTTCCTAAAATACACTTTAAAAAATAGTTCTTTCAGTTAAGCCCTGTTAGTAGTAAGCTCTTTTTTGTATGTTTGACAGTTTCTTTTAAAAGCATTCTTGAGGGACGTCTGGGTGACTCAGTCTGTTAAGCGTCAGCCTTCAGCTCAGGTCATGATCCCGGAGTCCTGGGATGGAGTTGTGCATTGGGCTCCTTGCTCAGTGGGTAGCCTGCTTCTCCCTCTGCCTGCTCTTCTACCTGCTTGCGTGTTCTCTCTCTGACAAATAAACAAAATCTTTAAAAAATAAATAAATAAAGCACTCTTGAATGACAGTTTAGCTAGGTATTGAATTCTAGTTGGACAGGTTTCCCCCCGCCTCCTGAGATCCCCCCACCCCACTTCTTCCTCAAATATCTTTTGAAAAATTTCCAAATTTCTTCTTTTTAAAGTTTGGCATCGGGGGCACCTGGGTGGCTCAGTGGGTTAAAGCCTCTGCCTTTGGCTCAGGTCATGATCTCAGGGTCCTGGGGTCGAGGCCCGCATAGGGCTCCCTGCTCAGCAGGGAGCCTGCTTCCTCCTCTCTGCCTGCCTCTCTGCCTACTTGTGATCTCTCTGTGTCAAATAAATAAATAAAATCTTAAAAAAAAAAAAGTTTGGCATTGGGGCACCTGGGTGGCTCAAATGATTAAGCGTCTGCCTTCAGCTCAGGTCATGATCCCAGGGTCCTGGGATCAAGCCCCCACATTGGGCATCCTGCTTGCTTCTCCCCCTCCTTCTGCTCCCCCTGCTGTGCTCTCTTGCTCTCTCTCTCAAATAAATAAAATCTTAAAAAAAAGAAAAATAAAGTTTGGCATGATGACCAGGTGGCTTGATATTTAGTCTGAGTCTTACTTAATATTAGGTCTTTAGATCTATAAAGTGGAAACTAATTTTTAAATAGATATCCCAGTTTCTAGTTAGATACCAGCAATATTTATGACAAAAAGCATTTTATAATCTCAGATATCTTTAACTTTAAAGGCAAGAATTTTTTCAAAAGGTTCAACCAGCATTTCTGAATCATGACTTTGTATTAGAACCTATTGACTTAATGGGGTAGGGGTCCAGGCCTGGATTATCTTTCAATGTGCCCCAGGTAATTCTGATATAGAGACAAGGATTAAGAAATACTGAGCTACAAATTGATCTGTACATTCAGTGAAATTCTAATACAAATTTCAGCAGTCTTTTTTTTTTTGAAAGGAATTAAACTTATATGGAAAGACAAATTAATAGTCAAAGCAATAATGAAAAAAAAAACATACTTGGACTTATGCTACCAGATTTTAAAGTTTACTTAAATACAGCATGGTAGTAGTGATAGGATAGACATAGTGGATCAGTGGAATAGAATTGAGTGTCCCAGAAATAGATTCACACATAGAAGGTCAGTTGATTTTTGGCAGAAGTACCAAGGCAATTCAAAGGAGGAACTTATAGTCTTTTCAGATGTGCTAGAACAACTGGATAGTGTGTGTGGGAAAAAAGTGAACATTGATTCTTACCTCATACCACACACAAAAAATGGGTTATAGACTAAACTTTAAAAAATAAAAAACTGTAAGACATTTAGAAGAAAACAGTGAACATGAGAAAACACAAACCATGAAAAAAAATTAACTGGATTTCATCAAAATGAAAGACTTTTGTTCTTTGATATCTGTCAGTAAGAAAATGGAAAGGTAATCTCTGGCATGGGAAAAATATTCCTGGTACATGTATCTGACAAATGACTTGAGTCCAGAACGTTTAAAGAACTCTTCCAACTCAGTAAAAAGAAAACAAATGATTGGGCTCCCTGCTCAGCGGGAAGCCTGCTTCTCTGTCTCCCACTCCCCCCCTCTTGTGTTCCCTTTCTGTGTTTCTCTCTGTCAAACAAATAAATTCTTTTAAAAAAACAAAACAAGACCAAAGAAACCCCCCAAATGATTCAGTTAAAATTAGGCAAGAGATTTGAATGCTGCTGGTAAGAATGTAAAATGGTACATACCCGTGGAAAATATTTTGGCAGTTTAGTATACAATCTTTGATTCCTCTACTAAGTGTTTACCAAAGAGAAATGAAAATATATCTTGGTAAAAAAACTTATTCACACATGTTTATAACACTTTTGTCCATAATGTCCCTAAATTAGAAACAATCCAAATGTTCATCATAGGTGCATGAGTAAACCAATTGTGGAATGTATTTCTTTATGTAATGCTAGTCAGTAAGGGAATAAACTTTGAATACACACAGCAACATGGGTGAATCTCAAAACATTAACAAAATCATCATGCTTAATGGGAGAAGCCATATACAAAAGAGTAAATGCTACATAATTCAATTTATATTATATTCTAGAAAATGAAAACTGTAGTGTCAAAAAGCAGATTGTTATTGGGGCTAGTGGTAAAGAGAATTGTCTGCAGAAGAGTATGAAGAAAATTTTGTTGGTAATGCCAATGTTTTATACCTTAATTGTGGTGTTGGTTATATAGTTGTATAATATTTATCAAAAATTACCATATCACCCAATTTTAAATGGTAAATTTTACTTCAGTAAATTTAATTTTAGAAAAAGGAACACTGGATTGGAATCCCCTGTTCTTGGCCAACTACTGTAGTATATAATTATATGTCCTTTTTATAAGCTTTTACTTATTACTTTAATATTATGGGTATACACTGATAGTTCAGTTTGTATCATAATAAAATACAATTCTATGGGAGGTGAGAGGGTAAGGATAGGGTGGCTGGGTTATGGACATTGGGGAGGGTTTGTGCTATGGTGAATGCTGTGAAAGGTGTAAACCTGATGATTCACAGACCTGTACCCCTGGGGGAAATAATAATAAAATAAAAAAAAATACAATTCTAGAGTCAAAGTTGCATTTCAAGAAAAATTGTAACTGCTCCTTTGAACTTTTTGTGTTGGATGGGGTGTGAGTGTAGGTAGCCTTTAACTCTAGGTTATCCCTCCTCCCCTGACCCTCCAAAAGAAAACCAACTGAGAAATAGTAACTTTGTTTTACATAGTGCAGAATAAAGCAGGCAAAAAATAATTTTGAGAATGAAATTGTAGCTTCTAGATTGGGTTTTGTGACTTTAAACCCATGATAGTGGTCAAACTACAATTAGTTCATGGTTGAATGTATATTCAGAGTGTATTTACTGTTTATGGTTGAACGTGTATTTACAGTGGTGAAAGTATATTTGATCTTGGCTCTTTGAAAATAAAATATTTTGACCTTTAATTGAATGTTGATATAGCATCAGTATTAAGCCTGTATTACAGTTACACCCTGTTGCATATTACTGGGAATATCTTTTATTATTTATATAATAATAAGGTGAAAAGACTGTATACAGTCTTTAAAAATGTGGATAATAGGTATTTCTAGATCTTTAATGTGAGCCTACTAAAAACAAAAAAAGCCTAACCACTGTTTCGTATATGCTGAATTAACCTCTGAACAAAATAAGATTCAATGACCTCATATGATGTTAGACTGTTGGAGCGATTGTACTCAGATGAGGAAGTACAGAGTCAGGCACTCCAGGACTTTGGCTGTTGCCCTGGAAACTGTTTGCATCAAACTTGCTAGCAATTACCTCCCTCCCTCCTTCTCTTCTTTTTCCCCTCCCTTCCTCCCTTTCTTTCTTCCTCTCCTCCTCTCCCTGCTATCTTTTTGATGATAGGAAGGACTGCTGTAGCTTACATGGCTATAGAAGGCCTTTGTAAAAAGATGACGTTTGATCTGAGACTTGAATGATGAGGACATGGTCTCATGAAGACCTGGGGATGGATTTTCCAGTGAACAGGGACAGGAGTGCAGTTGCAGCATAGGCCTGAAGACCTTGACCTATTTGATTACTTAAAAAGATGAATATTTCTTAAGGGTAGTGATTGGGCGGAAGAATAATAAAGGAGATGGAGTGTGAAGACAGGCAGGGACTAATGTGTCACACGTAGTCCTGGGAGTCATTTCTTACTAACTCTGTGAACCTTGATTGAATACCTACTGCATATCAGCAAAGAGGAGTATGGAAAATAATATGCTTGGTCTTAACAGTGTGGCTTTTAGGAAACAAAATATCCAAGAAGGTTTTTATTGGGAATTTGGAAGTATATGAAAAGAAATGATCATTAATTTTATAGGTTCTTGAATTAAACCAGGCCCAATACCTGACTTCTCTTTAGGGAATGTCAAGTATAAAAACATGTTTTGAAAGCAGCAGATGAGGTGGGCACACCACCCTTTCTTTTGCTCCTATTACCTATCTATTATTTTATTTTGCACATGCATATATACATGCATGAAGATGTATATATGTTTATGTGTTTTATATATCTTTATACATGTATGTATGTGTATCTGGAGATTGATAGACATAGACACATATAAATATTTTTGGTTCATGTTTTGTGAATATTATTGCAGGATATGAAATTACCATTTATGTAGAATGTGCAAACTATGAAGTTGGTTAGTAACTTTCTATTTTGGATTAATGTATTTGGAAGAATTGCATTAATCTTTTAGTTGTTGGACTATGTGTTCTTTGTTTCACTCAGTAATCTATTTGAATATGGATTTTATGATGGAATAGATAGATTTAAGTTTTTTTACTATGAGTTTAACTTCTGTCCTGTTGGTATTTGATTTTTCTTTTTATTTTTTCTGACCTACAGCCCACAAGTCAACCATCTGGAAATTTTGTACCACTTACAATTAATAGAAAAAAATATATGGAAAAACATTAGGCAAATGCCTACTATGTGTATGTAAAAAATAGACAATAGAATATCAAAAGATAGAGTTTAATGCTATTCCTAGCAGGTGATAATTCCTTTTATTTCACATTCAGTTGTGATAGTTAGCTCACCTCTGGTATTGTCACAGATTTTTAAAAGTTGTAAACAATTCATGCTTGTGACAATTCAAATAGTAGAGTGAGATGTAAAATGGAAAGTTAAAGTTCCTGATCCTTGTAGCCTTATTTCCCAGAGGTAAATATTGTTAACAGTTTTTTGTGTTTCGTTCTGGAAATGTTCTGTTTATGCAAGCTTACGTAAGGGTGTGTGTGTGTATAAATTTACATATGTAGTATATCTTCCTCTCCCTTCTGTTTTGCACATACGGGTTCTGCAAATCTATTCTGCAGCATTTTTGTCACTTAATACGTATTACATATATCTTTCATAGTTCTGTCTTGTTCTTTATAATAGCTGCATACTAGTCTATTGTTTGAATAAAATGTAATTTATTGATCTTGTTTCTTTTATTGATGAACACGTAGGTTGTTTCTGGTTTTCTTATATTGGTATATTTGCAACTTGTATAAGTTTATCCATGGGTATGTGCCTTTAAGAGTTTCAAAGCAGTTGCCACATTGTCTTTCAAAATCGGAGCAATAGTTTATATGCCTTACAACGGTGCTCCAGTACTTTCCCCTTTATATTCTGTCTAATGCATGAAAACAAAAACAACTGACAGTAGATCAGTACATTTTAGTGATGAATAGGAAGTATTTTTGGATATGATTCAAGTGTTAGTTATTTTCATTATTTTCTCTTAGGATCTTGGAGCACCTTTATATATACTTTACATGGCAAAAGTTGAATTGTACATTTTATCCCAAAGATGACAGCTATAGTGCTCAGCATTGTTCTTAGAAAACAACTCATACAGGACATAAATAAGCTGAAGTGATTAAGGTTAATATTTTAAAAATACTCAGTTATATGCAAGCTAAATTTCATGTAATTCACATAACAATAAATACATTTTTAGACTTCTCAGGGTAGACTTTATCTGTCATTAAATAATAGTTAATATAAATTTAAAATGAATGATTAAAATGGAATTAAATTTTGTAGCCATCATAGTACTTACTGATTGGATCAGGCAAGAATCATCAATGGATGATAAATCTGTGGGAAACTCTCAATGAGGAACAGGATATTGGCATGATTTTAAAGTGTTCCCTCACAGATTGCTTATTAGTGACAAAGGGAAAAATAGTAACCATACAGAGGAGAAATCAGGCAGCATCTTGATCCAATGTCGTGAAAATTGACATTAACAGTAAGGGGTAGGTGGATGCTGTGTGGTTCCAGATGTGATTCTCTAAGCATTGTTAGTATTTCAACCAGGAATGAGTAATCTGAACCTAATTATGAAAAAAGGTGGGCGCCTGGGTGGCTCAGTGGGTTAAAGCCTCTGCCTTCGGCTCAGGGCATGATCTCGGTCCTGGGATCGAGGCCCGCATCGGGCTCTCTGCTCAGCGGGGAGCCTGCTTCCTCCTCTCTCTCTGCCTGCCTCTCAGCCTACTTGTGATCTCTCTCCCTCTGTGAAATAAATAAATAAAATCTTTAAAAAATAATTCAAAAAAAGAAAAAAAGAAAAAAGATCAGAAAAATCCAAAATGAGGAACATATTACCAAAAATAAAGAATTTATATATATATATATATGTAGATATATATATATATATATATTTTTGAGAGTTCAAGCATGAGTGAAGAGGGGAGGGGCAGAGAGAGGGAGAGAATCTCAGCAGGCTTCAGACCCAGTGGAGAGCCCGATGCAGGGCTTGATTTCACAACCCTGAGATCATAACCTGAGCTAAAGTCAGGAGTTGGACGCTTAACTCAACCAACTGAGCCATTCAAAGTGCCTCAAAAGTTATATTCTTAAAAAAGTCAGTGTCATGAAAGGCAAAGGGAAGATTTAGAAAGGTATGAGATTAAAGGAGACTAGAGAGACATAACTAAATGTAATATCTGACTGTATGAAAAACTGTATTACTGGCTATTTTTAGTAATATGACTATATTACTGGTATTACTGGCTCAGTTGACAACTGGAACAGTACACTAGGTTTGTACAAGTATTTAGTAGTGTTGGTATTTCTGAAGTTAATAACTATAATGTCGTTACATAAGAGAATATCCTTATTCAGAGAAATTTACACTGAAGAATTTAAGGATAAAAGGCATCATATAAGCAGTATTTTCTCAGAAAGTTCCAAGGGAAATATATACGTGTAGAGAGAGTGTGCATGAAAGAGTGCATAAATGATAAGGCAGATAGGAAAAATGTTAACAATGGATGAGTGTGGGTAAAGGACATCCAGGGCTTCTGTGCGTTAATCTTATTTTTGCACAACTCTTCTGTAAATTTGAAATTATGTTCAAGTTAAATGTTAAAAAATAGATTAAAGGGCATCTGGGTGGCTCAGTTGGTTGAGCATCTGCCTGAATTCAGCTCAAGTCATGATCCCAGTGTCCTGGGATCGAGTCCCACGTCAGGCTCCCTGCTTAGCAGGGAGTCTGCTTCTCCCTCTGACCCTCTCCCTGCTCATGCTCTCTCTCTCAAATAAGTAAAATCTTAAAAAAAATAGATTAAAGATTTTTTTGGTTTGTAAAGATGACTTTTAAGAGCTGTTTATAAAAACAGAGACTTTTGATCACTAGTATTTTATCATGTATTAAATAGGGAGGAATAATTCCAAAATAGCTAAATCTCATTAAGTCAAATACTAATTTTGTGTGGAGGAGTTTCTCATGCAGAACAACAATGGCTGCTATAATTAGCAGGTGTTAAATATTGGGTTACAAAGTAAATATTTTTAAGAATCTTGAGCTGGGAAGGATTAGTGTGGGCTGGCTGTAAGGATCCTGAAGAAGTTAGTGTAGTAGTATTGGTGATGAGGTGAGAGAGAAATGGAAGTGGAATGGGTAGAGGAGAATGCAAAGTTGGAGAAAGTGAGTTTAGAAGTTATCAGTAAAGGCTGCCACTGTAGAGCAGTGGTTCCAGAGGGGACTTATTATATCTCACTGATTTTTTAAAAAAGAGTTTATTTATCTATTTGAGAGAGCATGCCTGAGAGAGCACAAGTGGGTGAGGGGAGGGGCAAAAGGAGAGGGAGAAGCAGGCTCCCTGCTGAGCAGGGAGCCCTCTGCAGGGCTCCATCCCAGGACTCTGGGATCATGACCTGAGCTGAAGGCAGATGCTTAACTGACTGAGCCACCCAAGTGCCCCATATAGTTCATTGATTTTTAACATGTACTTTTTTCTCTTCACATTTTAAAACCACTGAAGTGTGGATGTGCCTTACACGCAGTGGCATCTGACCATCAGTGTCTGTGTGTGTAGGAGTGCCGACCATACTGACTCACTGACTCCATCTTTTTCTTCATCATCCCCCACTCCTTCCCGCAAGGACCTTCCTCAGGACTACGTGTCCCCGGCCTCTTGGAGGTTAATGTGTGCCCTGACCCAAATGTGAGAAGGCTTGCTCTGATCTTCCTCAAGTGGAGCACAGAAGGCACCACTTGAGGTAACTGATGGAGAGCCCCTGGTGCACAGATGGCAGCACTTTAGGTAACTGCCTTGTGACCTCACCACCATGCCCTTCACTCTATAAAAGCTGAGGATTAAGGTCTGGCTTTGGCAGGGGATGGGTTTGGAGAGTGGCTGTGGAGTGCCCTGTTACGTCACCCTGCCAGATCCCCCTCTGTCGGTAAGTTACTCTGGATGAAGCTCTGTGTGAATGGTACAGAGTGGTTTGTGACATTTTCTGGTCTCAGAGTGTCTTCTCAGTCTGGAGGATACTTTACTGACCATCCTCCACCTTGTAACAATGTGGGTTGAGGTTAATTTTTCCATAAAAGATGTGTGTTTGCTTCTGCCAGTAACCAGAGGCCAGGTTAATAAATAATTAATAATAAATGTTATATATATGTCTCTACACATACATATTACATATAAGTAATAAATGACACAAATAATATTTTATTTTATAAAAGATTTTACTTATTAACTATTTGAGAGAGAGAGAGGAAAACAAATGGGGAGAGGAAGAGGGAGAAGCAGACTCCCCACAGAGCAGGGACGCCCACCCCCCCCCAACATGGGGCTCCATCCCAGGACCCAGGGATCATGACCAAAGGCAGACGCTTAAACAACTGAGCCACCCAGGCGCCCCAGCCTGAGGCCATTTAAAATTAAACTTTGTGGTTCAGTTCTTCCATGCTAGTAGTATGAATTCAGATTACAGATCTGTGTAAGTTCTTAGTGGTGGTTCAACTTTGGAGGAGAGATACCCCCGTTCCACTAGTGCAAGGTTGAGAAGACAAGTTTCTGTGTTGTTGCTTTCCGTGTACATTTGAGCCTTGAACAGTGCAAGGGTTGGGGGCACCAACCTGTCTCACAGGCCAAGGTCCGTGTGTAAGTTTTGATTCCCTCAAAGCTTAACAGCTGATAGCCTCCTGTTGACTCGAAGCCTTATTGAGTCCTTAAATGGTCGATTAACACACATTTTATATGTTGTGTGTATCATATGCTGTGTTCTTACAATAAAGTGACCCATGGGAATCCTTCTAAAGGTAAAACAACACCCTGCATTTATAGTTCAGACTCCCTTAAACCTTAAGTCTTGGCAAGAGGTTGCAGTGTGAAGTCACGGTCTATTCTTGGTGTTGAGGACATTTGGGATGACATTATAGAATAGACGAATGAGCATACATAGGCTTTGGAATAGGAACTGGTTTTGAATCCTCTGCTGCTTACCTTTGCAGATTACTTAACCTTTCTGAACTTTCTCTCATTTAGAGAATGGATATGATAATACCATTCTGATGACATTATTGTGGGTCTTCAACCAGACAGTATATTAAAGGTCTAATGAGGCATCTGGTGTATGTGTGGGGCTGGATAGATGATTGATTTTTGTTTTTGTTTTTGTTTTTTGATTGACTATGAAAGTTGAGGTTTTTGGTTTCCCACAATATCCCCTTCTACTTAATCCCTTTTATTTTAGAAAGATGTGACAGTCATCCATTCCCCATTGCCACCGAAGGCATGGGCACATTACTCATCCTGGCCAATCTAGGTTAATCTAAATTACAGATATAACGGGTACGGGGATAAAATGACATTTGCAGTTATTTGTGGATTGAATCTCTAGTTAAGAATCTCAGAATGAGTAGGGCCTTATTGGTCTGAAGCTTAAGGGGTGACCCAGAATGCAGGCGAGAGGACCAGAAAGGTACTGAGTCTGTGTCAGCATTCTCAGCTGGCAAAAGTGGTGTTTGTGTTCTCCATTGGGATCGTCAGCCGGAGAGCTCAGCATGGCCACATTCACATAAAAGCTTGTAATTTGATTAGGATGTGAGAATGTGTTAGGGAAGGAAAAAAAAAATTCCCCTTGAAATCATCCTGGACACTGAGTAGTGTGGTAGAAATGGATATAAGCTGAGAAGCCAAGAAAAAAGGTAGTCATCCCTCCAATTCTAAGGATAGCTATATCTGGAGAATAGTGTATAAACTCCTACTATTTGTATTTGCTTTTTTTTTTTTTTGATGTGCATTAGTTTTTAAATTTTACTCAAGATTGGAAAAATGGTTATGTGGGTGTGTGAGAGGTGTATTTTTAAATTAGGTGATAATCCTTGGGTGCCTGGGTGGTTCCGTCGGTTAAGCATCTGCGTTCAGCTCACGTCATGATCCCAGGGTCCTGGAATCAAGCCCTATGTTGGGCTCCCTGCTCAAGAAGCAGACTCTGCTTCTCCCTCTGTCTCTCAAATAAAATCTTTTTTTTTTTTAAAGATTTTATTTATTTATTTCACAGAGGGAGAGAGATCACAAGGAGGCAGAGAGGCAGGCAGAGAGAGGGGGGGGGAAGCAGGCTCCCCGCTGAGCAGGGAGCCCGATGCGGGCCTCGATCCCAGGACCCTGAGATCATGACCTGAGCCGAAAGCAGAGGCATTAACCCACTGAGCCACCCAGGCGCCCTCAAATAAAATCTTGAAAAAAGAGTAGATGATAATCCTGTGGATTTTCTTAATTTTCTTTGTAAGTGGTTGCATGGAGAATTGAATACAAGTCTTCCTGCTAATGTCAGATTTAAATAATGCCTTAATATAATGTCTTAAATAATGAACTGTCTGGTTATACTACAGATTGTCCCATGATTCCCTTAATGTATCTCATAAAGTTGTACAAAAGAGTGAGATTGAGATTGTTCGCTGTCAGGCACTTGGACTTATTTCATTTAGTATTTATTTTAAAAATTTGAATACCAGTTATATGCAGGACACTATGATAAATAGAGGATACAAGAAATAGTTTATGCCTTGGACCAGTTACATTCTCAGATTTAAAATATCTTTTTCCAAAGATTTATTTACTTGAGGGGCTCCTGGGTGGCTCTGTTAGTTAAGCATCTGCCTTTGGCTCAGGTTGTGATCCCAAGGTCCAGGGATATTGCTCTGCATAGGGCTCCCTGCTCAGCAGGGAGCCTGCTTTTCCCCCTCCTCCCCGCTCACACTAGCTCATCTTGCTCATGCTCTCTTGCTATCTTTGTCTCTCTCTCTCTCAAATAAATAAATTCTAAAAAAAAAATAAAAATAAAGATTTATTTATTTGAGAAAGGGCGAGAGAGAGGGCACAAGCAGGGGTGGGAGGAGAGGGAGAAGGAGACTCCCTGCTGACGTGCGGCTTGATCCGAGGACCCCTGGATCATGACCTGAGCCAAAAGCAGACGCTTAACCAGTTGAGCCACCCAGGCACCCTAAGATTTAAAATCTTTACACCAGTATCTATTACTCAAAGCCTTGTATATTAAGCACATTTTGCTGAGTATAAGCTAAGTATTTTAACTTGAGAAATGTCATTGAAGTCCATTTGGGGTATGTGATGGTTGATTTTATGTGTCAACTAGACCGGGCCATGGGGTGCCCAGATATTTGGTCAGACAGTATTCTGTGTGTTTCTAGGAGAGTATTTTTGGATGAGATCAGGATTTAAATAGGTAGATGGGGTAAAGGAAATTATCCTCTTTTTGTGGGTGGGCCTTATCCAATCAGTTGAAGGCCTGACTAGAACAAAAAGGATGACCCTTCTCCCAGTAAGAGACAATTCTTTCCTGCCTGACTGCCTTCAAACTGGGACATTAGCATGTTATCTGCAGACTCAAACTGAAACATGAGTTCTTCCTGGGCCTCAGACTTACTGGCCTACAGACAGGAACTATACCACCAACTCTCCTGGTTCTCAGGCTTCCTTACTCAGATTGGAACTAAACCATCAGCTCTCTTGGGTTTCCAGCTTGCTGACTCACTCTGCAGATCTTGGGATTTGCCAGCCTCCATAATTGTTGAATCAATCCTTTATAATAAGTTATATATATTTTAACAGATTTTATTTATTTACTTGAGAGAGAGTGGCAGAGAAGCAGGGGGATGGAGAGAGACAAAGCAGACTCTGCAGTGAGTGTGGAGCCTGACACGGGGCTCCATCTCAGGATCCCGAGATCATGACCTGAGCCAAAATCAAGAGTCTGGTGCTCAGTCTACTGAGCCACCCAAGCGTCCCTATAACAAATATCTTTATATCTGTATATTTCCTCTTAATTCTGTTTCTCTGGAGAACCCTGACTAATACAGAGCAACTCGGAAGGGTATCACGGAGGAAGTGGAAGCAAACCACAGGCTGAACTTTTGTATAAGCAGGATTTCACTAGGTAAAGATATTATAAGAAAACTATAGAAAGAGGAAATTGCATGTGTGATGGGGGCAATCTCAAGTAGTATAACTGGACTTGGATTTTAGGGTTTTTCTACTGCTGTTTTGCATTTCAGAAGAGTTGTAGGAGAGCACTCGTTTTACCACAACCTTGCTACCACTGGATGGTGGTGATATATATATGCACTTTTTTTTTTTTGACTGTAGCAAGTGGATTGATTATTGGATAAAGAGGAAAACTACTTTCTCAGAATCCTGATTAATTTTACCTGTGATCATTTTCATTACTTTGCCATGCTCTAGTTCCAGGGAAGGGATGTTTAGATGTAGACAGACTGTATAAGTGTGTGTGTGTGTGTGTGTGTGTGTGTGTGTGTGTGTGTGTTGCTATTTGTATTGGTCTTGGCGGGTTGCAAAGTCAAGATGATTGTATTCTTCCTTTGGCCCCATTTGAAGTTTGCTTTTGTGTTTATGGATCTAAATTACAGAAAGGCAAAGGTTTATATAGCTTTGAAATTCATGTTCATTATTGAGCCCATGAAAAACGGCTAGTGTGGCTGAGAAATAGAACTTTTACTTTTATTTAATTTTAATTAAATTTAAATTGCCACATATGGGTAGTGGGCACTGTATGGGACCGCACAGTTGTAGAGTTCAGGCAGTTTTGATGTCTTTCTAATAACTGTGGAGTTTAGAAGGGCTGACCAAGCAGTATTTTCTTTCACATATAGTAAATACATATTTAGAATAGAATATTATTTTAAATTATTTGACTACATTATTGGTGGTTGCACAGTAAATGAATTTTGATTTTGGGCAGTTCTCTAGTAAAATTGGGTATTAATTGATTTATTTATATTTTACCTAACACCAAATATTGTATGTGAATGTTAGCAATATATTGGGCACCTGGGTGTTCAGTTGGTTAAGTATCTGCCTTCAGTTCAGGTCGTAATCCCAGGGTCCTGGGATCAAGTTCCACATTGGGTTCCTTGTTCAGCATGGAGTCTGCTTCTCCCTTTCCCTCTGCCCCTCCTGTTGCTTGTGCTTCCTCTTTCTCTCTCTCAAATAGATAAATAACATCTTAAAAAAAAAAAAAGAAAGCAATATATTGATAATACGATTAGTAAAATAATGATAAAAGGAAAAGAGCCACATAATAAAAGAACTAAGAATAAGGGCAGGAGAGGGAGAAAAATCTAGGAAAGTCTAGGAGATAATCTAGAAGATCATTTGGCAAAAATGTGTCTGAACCAACTGTTAAGGAACAAGGAGACCTCCAATAAAAAACAATACTTTTATATATAATGGACATGCTGGGTTTTAACACCTTAATTTAATTTTATTTTTTTCAGTGTTCCAAGATTCATTGTTTATGCACCACACCCAGTGTTCAATGCAATATGTGCCCTCCTTAATACCCACCACCAGGCTCACCCATCCCCCACCCTCCTCCCCTCCATAACCCTCAGTTTGTTTCCTCCAAAGAAGACATACAAATGGCTAACAAACACATGAAAAAATGTTCATCATCACTAGCCATCAGGGAAATTAAAATCAAAACCACATTGAGGGGCACCTGGGTGGCTCAGTGGGTTAAAGCCTCTACCTTTGGCTCAGGTCATGATCTCAGGGTCCTGGGATTGAGGCCCACATTGGGCTCCCTGCTCAGTGGGGAGCCTGCTTCCTCCTCTCTCTCTGCCTGCCTCTCTGCCTACTTGTGATCTCTTTCTTTGTGTCAAATAAATAAATAAAATCTTAAAAAAACAAAAACAGAAACAAAAACACCACATTGAGATATCACCTTACACCAGTTAGAATGGCCAAAATCAACAGGACAGGAAACAAGTGTTGGAGAGGATGTGGAGAAAGGGGAACCCTCTTACACTGTTGGTAAGAAGCAGCCACTTTGGAAAACAGTGTGAAGATTCCTTAAAAAATAAAAAATAGAGCTACCCTATGACTCTGCAATTGTACTACTGGGTATTTACCCCAAAGATACAGATGTAATGAAAAGAAGGGCCATAAGTACCCCAGTGTTCATAAACATGCTGTTTTTATCGAGAGAAACTTTTCCCAAAGAGGAAACACAGGACAGATTTATTGCAAATTGTTTGTAAGGGATATTTTTTTGTTTTGTTTTGTTTTTGTAAAGATTTCATTTACTTGACAGAGACAGCGAGAGAGGGAACACAAGCAAGGGGAGTGTGAGAGGGAGAAGCAAAGGATCCCAATGCGGTACTCCATCCCAGAACCCCGGGATCATGATCTGAACCAAAGGCAGACACTTAAGGACTGAGCCACCCAGGTGCCCCTGTAAGAGGTGTTGAGTAGCATAAGGATGACACCGTTTTATAAAAGATAGACATTTTTTTTAAAGATTTTATTTATTTATTTGACACAGAGAGAGATCACAAGTAGGCAGAGAGGCAGGCAGAGAGAGAGGAGAGAGGAGGAAGCAGGCTCCCCGCTGAGCAGAGAGCCCGACGCGGGCCTCGATCCCAGGACCCTGGGATCATGACCTGAGCCGAAGGCAGAGGCTTTAACCCACTGAGCCACCCAGGCGCCCAAAGATAGACATTTTAATCTTGTGTCCACAATAAACCTTGTTAGAAATTTGTGAAGACCAAAAGTCTGCCAACAGCCATGTGAGAACTTACAAGTGGATCCTTCAGCCCTCGTCGCGTCTGGAGATGGCTGAAGCCCCAGACGACAGCTTCACTACAGAAGCTCTCTAGAGAACTTGAGCCAGAGGCACTCAGCTAAGCCACTTTCAGTTTACCCACAACTGTGAGATAAAAATGTTTGTTGTTTTAAGTTGCTACATTCTGGGGCATGTTTTTCACACAGAAGGAGATAACTAATAAAATACTGTATGTTTATTTTATACTTTTTTTTATATACTTTTTTTTTTAGGAGGAAGGTACTTGACATTAAACTTTGAACAGATTTCAAAATTTTAAAAATTATTTATGGAACTGTATTTACTGCTTTATACAGTTGAAGGTATAATTATGAAGAGGGCTGAAAATAAGTTAACTTTTACTAAGCCATCCTAAATGGCATCTGGCCATTTGAATGAATGAAAATAATAATAACAGTTAACATATATTGAACTTTTTCTGTATGTCAGAAACTGTGCTTAAGCATACTATGTACATTATCTTCTTTAATTGTCACGGAATCCAGTGAGGTACTTGAGGTTTTAAGAGTTTAATTAACTTTCCTAAAGTTCCATAGGCAGATGCATTCAGGACTGAAACTCCTCATGCCAGTGTAGCCAGTGTACCATCTGCCATCAGTGTAGAAATCCATGTAGCAAACATTTGAAGAATTCTTAGATTTTGATAGATGTTGGAGATAGAGTGGTGAAGAAAGTGAGACAGTCTCTCCTCATGACACAGTCTTCTGAAGGGAATAGACATCCTTTTTTAAAAAAAATTTTTACAAATATATTGTATTAGTTCTTTTACATTCTGTATTTTTTTTAATTTTATTTTTTTCAGTGACCCAAGATTCATTGTTTATGTACCACACCCAGTGCTCCATGCAGTACGTGCCCTCCTTAATACCCACCACTAGGCTCACCCATCCTCCAACCTCCCTCCCCTCCAAAACCCTCTGTTTCTCAGAGTCCACAGTCTCTCATGGTTCATCTCCCCCTCCGATTTACCCCACTCACTTTTCCTTTCCTTCTCCTAATGTCCTCCATGTTATTCCTTATGTTCCACAAGTGAATCCATATGATAACTGACTTTCTCTGCTTGACTTATTTCACTTAGCATAATCTCCTCCAGTCCTGTTCATGGTGGTACAAAAGTTGGGTATTCACCCTTTCTGATGGCTGTGTAATATTCCATTGTGTATATGGACAATATCTTCTTTATCCATTCGTCTGTTGAAGGGCATCTTGGCTCTTTCTACAGTTTGGCAATTGTGGCCATTGCTGCTATGAACATTGGGGTACATATGGCCCTTCTTTTCACTACATCTGTATATTTGGGGCGAATACTCAGTAGTGCAGGGTCATCCTAATAAGAATATATTTACAAACTGAGGTGGGTGCTCTGAAGGTGAGTTTTGTGAGACCCTTAAATAAAAGCAAGGTCACGTTGCAGGTGAGTAATGACATGTTTAGGAATTGAAAGAAGGCCCAATATGTTTGTAGCACAAGAAACAAAAAGGAAGAGTGGCATGAGATGAGCCTGAAAAGATATGTGTGGGCTAGACTGGCAAGGCCCTGGAGGGTTGTTTTGTTCTTCTCCCTAAGGGCCATGAGAAGCTATTGAAAAGTTTTATGTAGTAGATGTTGGGGTGTTCTTTTTGAAAAGACTTTTGTAGCTGAAACATGGACAGTTCATTATAGAGGTACCAGAGTGGCTTTGGGGAGACTATTAGGAAGCTCTTGCAACAGTCCCAACTAAAAGATGAGCTAGGGTGGTGGCAAAAGTCTTTTCAGAAGCGAGAGAGAGGGGTGCCTCACTGGCTCAGTCAGTGGAACATGAGATTTGATCTTGGGCTGTGAGTTTGAGCCCCACACTGGGCATAGGGATTACTCAAGAAGAAACAGAGATATCCAAAAGATGGTTACAAGAAAAAATCAGCAGGACATGGTGATAGATTAATTACCGGGGGTTGGGAGAGGTGATAAAAAGGATGATGAGAATATTTCCACCTTGCCTGTCTGGATGGATGGGGACAGGTTTGGTGGCAAATCTCACTATTAGCTCTTGCTGAATTCGAGATACCTTGAAATAGGTTGGATCCCAGAGGCTGGAGATAAAAATGTCCGAAATGTGGGCAAATCGATGGAAATTGAAGTGGTGGGTAAGAAATGCCTTTTGAGAGCTAGTGAGGAGAGAATAGGTTCTCAAAATTGAGGAGCTCCAGTATCAGCTGGCCAAACTGAAGAGTATAACTTACAGGGGAGACGGTAGGAGGATTCTTTTACTCATGTACTGTTTCACTCAACAAATGTTCATCGAGTGCCTACTATGTGCCAGGCAATATTCTAGGATCCAGGGATCTAGCAGTGAACTAGAGGTCAAAGTCTTTGCTCTCATAGAGCCTACACTGTAGTGGATGTAAATAAAGTAATTTGGGTAGCGGCAAGTGCTAGAAGGAAATAGGAAAGGATTATGTGACAGCAATGAGCTAGGAAGACTAGAAGAGGAACAAGGTTTTTGATGAAAACAAGAACGTCCCTTTAGCCATGCTACTTATGAGGTGTCAGATAGCCAAGTGATTACTAGAGGCTGCTGCATGCTAGTAAATAGCATTGCCATTCACCCCATTTGGCAGGCCAAAACCCCAGCAGCTGTTGTTTATTCCTTCCTCTTTGTCTTTTATCCCATATGCAGTCCATTAACAACTCCTGACAGCTCTATCTTTAAAATGGGAGCCCAGCCTAATTACATTGACTACTGGTACTATCTCTTTAGGCCAAACCACCATTTCCTCTTGCCTAGGCTATCACCGCAGTAACCTTTTCTTCCGTCCTTGACTTCTAGGCTTGTGCCCATGTAATCTGTTGTTCACATTGCAGCCGGAGTGATGCTTTTTTGGGTTGTGTGTGTGTGGTGGTGGTGGTGGTGGTGGTGGTGGTGGTGGTGTTTTAAGATTTAGAGAGAGTAGGCCCAGTCCCAGGTGCTCATGTCTGAGGCACAGGCTCAGGCAGAGGCTCAGGCAGAGGCAGAGGCTCTCCAGCAGATGCTCACTGAGCTCTGAGCCCAACATGGGACGTGATTTCACCAGCCCGGGATCATGACCCAAGCCAAAATCAAGAGTTGGACACTCAACTGACTGAGCCACTCAGGTACCCCCAGAGTGATCTTTTAAAAACTAAAATCTTACCATGTCCCTTCCTTGATCAAATGCTCCCGTTTTTTCCTATAATTGCTTTACAACAGTAAAATGCTCTATAAGACTTGATCACTTTCAACTTTACTGACTTCATAGTCAAATGTTCTTTCGTTCTCCTTCAGGACCCTTCGCTCTTCCTTTGAGGTGTCGGAATTATTCCTGAATTTAGGGCATTTGTTATTTCTTCTGGTTAGAATGCTCTTCCTCCATATGTTCACATAGCCTGCTCCCTTCATGCGGATTTCTGTTCAGGTGTGACCACGTAAGAGAGGTTTTTTTCCTTGACCATCCCATATAAATAAGCCTCTCTATATAGCTGCCTATCATTCTGTATTCCCTTAACCCACTTTATTTTTCTTTATTCCACTTATCAAATATATATATATTGGCAGGCCAAAAACCCAGCAGTCATTCTTTATTATTTATATATATTTCTATATAATTTATCATATGTAACTTTAGCTTATATATAGGTCTGCTTATTATCTTTCTTTTTCTCTAGAATACAAAGATATCTGGCTTATTTACCTCTGTATCCCAGGAGCCTGGAATAATACCTCATGCATAATATATGTGTTCAATAAATATTTGATGAATGAATGAATATATAAGTCCAGAACTCAGGGGGAAGTTCAGTGCTGAAATGTAAATTTAGGAGTCCATAGTACATAAATGGTTTTTAAAACCATAGGATTGGGGCACCTGGTGGCTCAGTTGGTTAAGTGTCTGCCTTCAGCTCAGGTCTCGATCCCACGGTCCTGGGATCGAGCCCTGCGTCAGGCTCCTTGCTTGGGGGGGGTGTGTGTGCTTCTCCCTCTCCCTTTCTGCCTGCCGCTCCCCCTGCTTGTGTTCTCCCTCTCTTTGTCTGTCAAATAAATAAATCTTAAAAAACAAAAATAAAAACAAACCATAGGGTTGAATGAGATTATCAAGGGACAGTGTGTAGTTGTAGCGGAAAAGGGGACCCAGAATTTAGCTTTGGGCCACTCTTCCACCTATAGATCAGACTAGGAGGATCCAGCAAATTAGGAGGAATGCCAGAAGAGATAAATCATCGAAACAAAGAGAAGAAATAAGTTATAAAGACATAACTGTGTTGAACGATACTGAAAGGTTGACCAAGATGAGGATTGTGAATCAGCCACTATATTTGGCAAGATAAAGGTTGTTCTGTGGCCCTCAGAAGTTATTTCAGTGGAGTGGTTGGGATGGAAACCAGATTTTAGAAGAGTGAATGATAGGTCAAGAGGTAGTAAGAGCAGCGTAGAGAACTCCCTTGAGAGGTTTTGCTGTGAAGGGGAACAGAGAATTGAGTGATTATTGAAGGAAAGAAATGAAGTCAAGGGAGAGCTTAAATGTTTCTCAGAATTTTTGGAATTTGGAATCTACCCATCTTGGTTATCTCCTCTTGTACTGAGTTCTAGCTGTCATGAGTTAACTGGATGGAGGATTGGCTTATAATGTCTTTTTGCGAGGTGGCAAAGCCTAGCTTCCTCTCCGAACCTTCTATCTACCAAGGTGCTTTTTCTTCCTCCGTTTCTTAGAACCTGGTTAATGCTTCCTATTTCTTTAAATGATAATTCTTTAGTAAATTAAAGTTTTTCAACTGATTGCTTTTCTTGATGATTTTATTGCATTGTATAACCACTGTAGTTTCCAGTGTAAATATTGATAGTAATTGTAATAAAGTGCTAATGTATATTGACACTTACTATGTATGTGGGACCATTTGAAGAGATTTATATGTATTTATTCAAAACAGTCCTGGGTGACAGGTACGATTATTATTCTGAACATAGAATCCAAGGGTATGAAGTACAGAAAGTTTTAATTTCCTCAAGATTATTTAGTTAAGTGGCTGTCAATGTGGTCATAGAGTTTTTGCTCTGAACTGCTAAGCTATTGTCTTTACATTAAAAAAAAGTCTCCTTTTCAAAGCAAACATCTTCTTTCCCAGTTTTGTTAAGTAAATATGCCTTTGGTGAATTACTTTGATAAAGTCAAGAATCCTCCACTTTTTAAAAGATTTTATTTACTTATTTGAGAGAGAGAGAGAGAGAATGATTAGGGAGAGGCGCGGAGGGAGTGGGAGAGGCAGACTCCCCACAGAGTGTAGAACCAGACAGAGGGTTCAATCCCAGGACGCTGAGACCATGACCTGCGTCGAAGTCGGCCACTTAACAGACTGAGTCATCCAGGCGCCCCAAGTATTCTCCACTTTTATATCTATTATATGAATGTATGTTTTGGACTGGGTTGCTGGTAATTCCATTATTTTTTTTAATAATCCGGTTTAGAGCTAGATGGGATATTTAATTGAATAATGAATGGAATAAAATTTACTAATCAGATAAACCTGTTTTCTAAATTGCATTTCCCTCCCCTGTATCTTTTTGGCCTACCTCTTTTGGCTCTGAACTTTAGTTTTAAATTTATTTGTGCTTGCAACAATAAGCACTATTTATTTAATGTGTAATTTTACTAACCTTACAAGGTTCACCATTTCCAGAATGTCAGAGGAGCCATTATCAAGTTTACACTTCTCAAATACACTCTTTTGGATTCATGACATTCCATTTTGACAGTGATAAAGAGCATGCTTGTAGGCATCATTGAAAAGGAATGTTAGAACTGTTTATGATAGCTCTGCAAGTTTCTTTCATTTATCTAACAGAAAGTCTCTTGACATGCTTACTATAGAGTATATAGTATATAGGTATGTTTTTATGAAGTTATTTATTAGTAATATGCCTCAGTGCCAAATAAAAGAATTTGTAGCAATTTAACTTTTGGTGTTATGTTAGGACTAGAATTTAAATTTTTTAAAATTATGAATTTAAATAAACTGTTTCATTTCAGGTGATTGGCCAAACTAGCTGTGGCTGATAAAAGTTATAAACTTCTAATTTTGAAAGGCTAACAGCTTATTTATTTTTATTATTTAAAAAAATTTTTTTAAAGATTTTATTTATTTATTTGACAGATAGAGAGAGATCACAAGTAGGCATAGAGGCAGGCAGATAGAGGAGGAAGCAGCCTTCCTGCCGAGCAGAGAGCCCGGTGTGGGGCTCCATCCCAGGACCCTGAGATCATGACCTAAGCCGAAGGCAGAAGCTTTAACCCACTGAGCCACCCAGGCGCTCTAACAACTTATTTAAATAAGTTTTTATGCTTTGTGAAATTTGCCCTTGAAATTGGAAGAAAATATTATTACTGCTGCAGCTGTGAAGGACTTGCAAGAACATAGGTTTAGTCAGTACTCGTTCCGTTAATGGTATAAGAATGCCTGAGAGGCAGTGGGGGAAATCGAAGAGAATCAGAGGAAAGGAAGAGCAAGAAATATATTTTTTGAACACATTGTATTCTAGGCAAGTCAGTGATCAGACTCCCTTACATTATCTCATTTAATTCTCATGGAAGTATTGTAAGGTAAGTATTAATCATTCCCCTTTTACAGATGACAAAACTGATGTTGCAGAGGTTATCTTGTAAAGATCACATAGAATTCAAATCTAGATCTATTTGATATTCAAGCCCAATCTGTGCTGTTACTTCATGGAGTTGTTCTTGTCCTCTTTCTTTCTTTCTTTCTTTCTTTCTTTTTTTTTTTAAGCAGGCTCCATGCCCAACATGGGGCTTGAAATCATGACTCTGAGATTGATTATGTTCTACTGACAGGGCCAGCCAGGTGCCCCAAGAACAGACACTTATTTTTTGGACATTATTTTCCTTAGCATTTATTGTAGAATGCCATCAGTAAATGCATTATTGACCAATGTGGATATGTAAGAAAGCATCTCAGTCCTGTTATTGATCAGATTCATAGTTCAGTTTTAGGGATTTCAAATAAAATGATAGTAATGTATTAATCTGATCATGCTGAAATTAATTGAAAATATTAACTTTTATGTTATTGGTTTTTTATTTGTTTGTATTTTATAACATTTCAAAGATCACATTGTACTTATTTTCCCAGTGACCTCTGACCAAAAGCAGTAAAGTTCTGTCTTGGGTGGGACTTGACTAGTTGTAGTTTCTATAATAAGGGATTTTGCTATAGCAAAAATAAGTCCTGCATTTTACTGTCACCTTTGCTTGCATCTCTGTTTTGTCCCATCTTGGTTGTAGAAATTAAGTACTACATAATAAAATACTAAGACCTTATGACTTCTCATATTTTAATCTGCAAGCAAAAAGTTTTGCCGAGGGCTCCTAGGTGGTTGCCTTCGGCTCAGGTCATGATCCCAGGGTCCTGGGATCGAATTCCGCGTCGGGCTCCTTGCTAAATGGGGAGCCTGCTTCTCCCTCTGCCTGCTGCTCCCCCTGCTGTGCTCTCTCTGACAAATAAATAAAATCTTAAAAAAAAAAAAGTTTTGCTGAAACATTTGTAAGACCCAGCTACTGTGAGATAAACAAGATTGATACTCAGTAGTTGGTTGTAACTTTCAGGACTATACCCATTGTACAATAAATAACTTCTATACTTAAGGGCAGAAACAGATTTTGAGTATAGAATCATAGTCCTAAATTTTGTTCTGCATTTGAGTATTCAAATGCTTTGTAACATAACACATAACTGAAATGACCAAATAAATTATTAAATAGGGATATATAAAATAAAGTTCTTAGTTGCAAATGATGGAAATCAACTCTGGCTGTTTTGAGAACTGAAAAAAAGAATAGTGGAAAAAATATTGAGACATTCACAGAATTACTGGGAGGGCTGGAAAACTAGGCTCAAAAAAAGTGAGGGGGCAAGAATACTAGAAGTTAGGCAGCAGACAAGACCACAGCCCAAATCACAGCACCTCGGTCTGGTGAAGATGTGCGTGGCTGCCACCAGACAGTGACTACTAACTTGCTTCTTGATCGCTGTAGCCCACGAATGCCCACTATCACCTCTGCCATTGCTGTTTCCACCTATCAGCTTCCACCTGTCTCCAGACTGGGTTCTCCAGTATCCCCCTCTGTTGCATACAGTGATAGGTAATCAAGTTAGATCAGCGTGTCCCGGTTTCCTGTGTTGTGTGTTTAGAATTTTGTTCATATTCTAGATAAATAACTCTTGGTTATGGCCTACCCACTGAATAGAGAATCATTTTACATCTGTATAATACTTTAAAGTTGTAAAGCATTTTTCTTTGATTGTATCCTTACAACACCCTTGTAATGATGTCAATATTATAGATATGGAAACTGAGGAATATAAGGGAAAAATGACTTAAGATCAATCTGTGAAGTCATGATTATGTACTTTATTTAAGGACTTTTGGTATATAACTAAGTCAGAGCATGCTTAATTTTTTAAGATGTTTTTATTTTAATGTTCCTTTAAAAAATTTTTTTTAGTAGAAAGACATTAATGTTTGGAGCTGTTTAACTGTCAGGCTGTAATGTCGTTTTCATAGAGAAACTGCCCTCCTTGAGCTTATATGCTAGTGGAAGGAGACAGAAAATAAACATGAAAAATAATGGTTAGTGGTTGATAAGTAAGTGCTGCAGAGAAAATTAATCAGGGAAAGGTAAAAGGGAACTTGTTCTGGGGATGGGACAGTGGAGTTGGAGTTTAAACAGAGTCTTTGAGGAAGACCTTACTAGGAAGGTGACATTTGAACAAAAAAATACCTAATGAAGGGACACCTAGGCGGCTCAGAGGGCTCAGGTCATGATCTCAGGGTCATGAGATAGAGCCCGGAGTTGGGCTCTGCACTGGGCAAGGAGCTTGCTTGGGGTTCTCTCTCTCTCTCTCCCCCCCCCACACCCCGTGCCCCTCCCGGCCCCTCCCCNTAATGAAGGGACACCTAGGCGGCTCAGAGGGCTCAGGTCATGATCTCAGGGTCATGAGATAGAGCCCGGAGTTGGGCTCTGCACTGGGCAAGGAGCTTGCTTGGGGTTCTCTCTCTCTCTCTCCCCCCCCCACACCCCGTGCCCCTCCCGGCCCCTCCCCCCCCAAACAAAAAAGATGTAATGGAAGCAACAGAGGGAGGCATGCAGTATCTTGAAAAAGAACATTACATGTAGAGAGAAGAGCAAGGTCAAAAGCCCTGAGATGGGAGTGTGTCTGACATGTTCAAGTTGAGGCAAGGGAGACAGTATGCCAAAAGCTGGGGAAGCAGAGGGAAGAGTCAAAACAGACAACTAAAAATAATGAAAAAGCTTACAAAAGTGTGACTTTTTTTTCTTATGTCTTGATTGCATACTGGTACCTAACTTTACTGAATGTTTCAGTAGTTAATGGGAATTGTTAATGCTCAATCGGCATGTCAGGGGATGGGGCTTGAGCAACTGGGGCAACTAGATTGAGAACCATGACTCCAGACGAGTTCAAAGTGAGAACAGATCAAATTAAATATACTCTGAGGAACTGCCTTTTTAATATATGATTTTGGAGGTCTTTTTTAGTGTCTTTTTTTCTTCATGGTTAGATAACATTGAGAGGAAAATAATGATCTTTTAAAATACCATTGTTCAAGATAACTTACTAGGATGGATCACCTGTGTTTGCCAAATCAGAACACTTTAAAATATCGGGTTAGTACCCCAGAGCTTTTTTGTTTTGCCTTGTATAAAATATAGATTTTTTAAAAAAGATTTTATGTATTTATTTGACAGAACACAAACAGGGGGGTGGGAGAGGGAGAATTGGCTTCCTGCAGAGCAGGGAGCCTGATGTGGGGCTCGATCCCAGGACCCTGGGATCACGACCTGAGCCAAAGGTAGCTGCTTAATGACTGAGCCACCCAGGTGCCCCTAAAATATTGATCTTTAGATTGATTACATGATCTCTGTTTTGTGTAGTTTCATAAAGGCATAATGCAATGATATCAATTCCCATTTTTAGATGCACTTATTAATATTTTTAAAATGCACATGAAAAATTTATTTTGGCAAATTGATAAACTAAGCTTATTTTGGGACAGTAGTATCTAAATGACAATATGAAAATGGCATTCTGATTCCTCTTTGTAAGATGCATGAACATCTTTTTACTTATTCAGTTATAAGTTTCACTAATATTTGTCAACAAAGAGTTATAACAAGAAATTTATGAGGATGCTATAGTGTCAGGTGTATTGAAATTTTAGGAGTGAATGTTTTATCTTACAAAAAGGTATCTATTAGGAAGGTCTAAAAGAAGAAACAATAAAACTCCAATTGTATATTTTTAAAAATTTTTTGTCTGTCTCTGTCCCTTGTCTTTTCCTGTACTTTCTCTATTTCGCTCTGAATCTCTCCAGTTTCTTTCAGTCCATCAAAGTCGGAAATTGACCAATAGTTTCGGTATATTATGAGATCTGAGGTCTTTGTGAATTCTCAAATCCACAAGTACAATTATAGTAACTGTTAAGGCATGACTTTTAATTATTTTTAATTACACACTGTCCAAGGTGGGCTGTGGGAGTCTCCTAGCAGGTGCACCTAGTTAGTGTCATACTTTAGCACTTGCTGTTTGTCTTGTTTACTGTAACTCCCATGAAGTGACAAAGGTTTTTGTATAGGTTCACTCTGGGAAATGGTCCTGAAAAGGGAGCCATTGGTAGTGATAAAAGAACGTGAAAAAGGCTAAGAAAGATCTGACTTTTAGCTAGAAAATGATAAGTTTAAGAGACATCACAGGGTGGGATGTCATTTTGTGCAGAAACTTGGGTTCAGCCATTGACAGGACTACCATTCATTATAAGAGAAAAAAGAAAAGAGATTGACTGTTCCAGAAAGTGTTCTTGTATTAAAAAGCACTTGAAAGAACACTTTACTGAAAACTAAAAATTAAGTCAGTATGAGGATATACATAGGCATCACCTTACTCAAAATTTTAAATATTGTTTTGACTCAAACCTATCACTTCTTCTCAAATTGAAATTAAATACAGTTTTTAAAAAAGATTTTATTTATTTGACAGAGAGAGATATCAAGAAAGGGAACACAAGCAGGGGGAGTGGGAGCGGGAGAAGCAGGCTTCCCTCCAAGCAGGGAGCCCGATGTGGGGCTCGATCCCAGAACCCTGGGATCATGACCTGAGCTGAAGGCAGACACTTAACTGACTGAGCCACCCAGGCACCCCTTAAATGTAGTTTGTATATCGATGACAATCTTGTTGAACTTTTAGTTTTTCTTCAAGTCTGCAAATAAACAATTTTATCATCCATAACTGATAATTTTTCTTTGTTTCCAATCTCAGATTTTACTTTTATCTCTGGTTGCACAAAATCGGCACTTCCAAGACTATACTTTTCGTCATCTATTGAACAGTTGGTGCTTTTCCTTTTGTTGTGGTTTAATAAGGTGAAGTATTTGAATAGGTGCACAATATTGACTTATTCTTGAATTTTTGGAGCATATGGTTCTGTTCTTTTTCTACTAGTGTTTTATTGTGAAAAATTTCAACACAAGAAAAGTAAAAATAGTTCAGTGAAAATCTGTATATCCTGTGCCTGAATTACTGATCATTGTTCTCATAACTACTGTATTGGTAATTACTGATAATTGTTCACCTTTTGGTGTATTTGCTCAATTTTTCTAAACTATTTGAAACCATTAGAAATTGTGACAGTTTACCATATATACTTTATTTAGCATGCATTTCTAAGAATAAGGACGCCAACCTAACCACAAAATCCTATCACATCTAAGAGTATTAATAATGATTCTACATTTTCTAATATCTATTCCTTATTTTCCCAAACGTCCCAAGAATATCTTCTATCGCTCTCATTTTTTCCAAACTAAACTAGGTTTATACATTGCATGTGGTTATGTCTCTTTCATTTTTATTTAATCTAGAACTCCCTCCCCACCATCCATTTTTCCCAATGTAGCGACTCTGAACAATCCAGGACAGTTGTCTTGACAGATACTGTCCCTGTGCTCACAGAGCTTTTTACTAATAGAAGAGACAAACATTAAATATACAGTTTCCTACATAATTTATAAACACGAGAATTGTATAGATAAGAAAACTGAGCAGTGGAGAGATTAAGTTCTGTATTATTTAGGATAACACTGTGGATAAGTGACCAAGCTGGATTTGAACTGGGTCTGATTTCAGAACTTACTCTGTTTCAACCATTATCAAAATGCGTCTAATTTTAAAATGTTAAAGAAAAACTTGAGCCTGTAAAATTCAGGTGAGATGCTTACTTTTCACCAATGTATACTTCTCTTTTTTAACTTGTAGACCAATAATGTTTGTAGATAAAAAGCGATCTTTTTTTTAAAAGATCTTATTTATGTATTTATTTGTCAGAGAAAGAGAGAGTGCACAAGCACAGGGAGCAGCAGGCAGAGGGAGAACCAAGCTCCCCGCTGTGCAAGGAGCCGGATGTAGGACTCAATCCCAGCACTCTGGGATCATGATCTGAGCTAAAGGCAGACATTTACTGACTGAGGCACCCAGGTTCCCCAGTTTTGGCAGAATTTAATCTTCTAATTTTTTAAAAAAAATTTGTTGGGTGCCTGGGTGGCTCAGTGGGTTAAAGCCGCTGCCTTTGGCTCAGGTCATGATCCCAGCGTCCTGGGATCGAGGCCCACATCGGGCTCTCTGCTCTGCGGGGAGCCTGCTTTCTCCTCTCTCCTCTCTCTCTGCCTGCCTCTCTGCCTACTTGTAATCTCTCTCTCTGTGTCAAATGAATAAATAAAATCTTAAAAAAAATTTGTTGCACATAATCTGTTATCTTGTAAGAAAGACTCACAGTCTATTAAATTCTCTTAAACACCTGCAGATCAGATAGGTTGGTGATCCGAGAAGAAACCCATGTATTTGTGATCCTTTTAGTCAGGAATCGTTCTGGGCTTATAGGTGATTTCTGTGAAGTATGGAGACTAGAATAAGTTCTTTAACTTTTCCCAACTTTTGTCTTAAAAGTTCAGCTACAAGTTTTAATTAATGTCTGCTTTGGACATTAGGACACAAGTAGGCTTGTTATTTGTTGTGACTGCCATAGCCAAAAAGCCAGAAATACAAAATGCATGGATATTACAATAGAGGTGCTGAAAAATAATCCATTTAATTTTTCTATAAGATCTCCTGACTGTTTAGGTACTACGGAATCAAATATTTTTTTTCAATACGTTCAGTGTTTGCAGGGTGTTTTGGTGATTAGATCCAGATTGTTAAGCTTTGTGGGCGGGGGGAGGTGGAGGTGTGTGTGTGAGGTACTTAAAACAATTGGCAGAGTATTAATAGCATTAATATTTACTGTGCACTTTTTGCTCAAACACATGCGCTGTGATAAGTGATTTCCACCACTGGGGCACCTGGGTGGCTCAGTGGGTTAAAGCCTCTGCCTTCGGCTCAGGTCATGATCTCAGGGTCCTGGGATCGAGCCCCACACCAGGCTCTCTGCTCAGCGGGGAGCCTGCTTCCTCCTCTCTCTCTGCCTGCCTCTCTGCCTACTTGTGATCTCTCTCTCTCTGTCAAATAAATAAAATCTTTTTTTTTTAAAACCTTTTTTTTATTTTATTTGACACAGAGAGAGAGATTACAAGTAGGCAGAGAGGCAGGCTGAGAGACAGGGAGAGAAGGAAGCAGGCTCCCTGCCGAGCAGAGAGCCCGATGCGGGCCTCGATCCCAGGACGCTGAGATCATGACCTGAGCCGAAAGCAGAGGCTTTAACCCACTGAGCCACCCAGGCGCCCACAAATAAATAAAATCTTTAAAAAAAAAAAGTGATTTCCATCTCTTATTTTCCTTAATTCTCATATTGCTAGCCTTTTGAAGCAGGCACCATATTTGCTCTGTTTTTAGATACTAGGCAAAGTTAAAACTTCGCCAGGGTCACATGGCTATTATGTAGCGGAGTCTGCATTTGAACTCAACTCTGGGAGAGATGTACTCTCTTGCACTGCTACTACTACTTGTTCAACTCTATTCTACAGATGAGGAAACTAAGTTACAAAGAGGTGAAGTTATTTTCTTTCAAAGGACTTCCTTGGCTATTTGTCCCATCTGGAAATTCCTTGACGTTTTTTCTCTCCAATAAATGCAAAGAATGTGTTGATTTTCATGAATTCTAAACATTAATGAAACTTGGTTAGTTTTATATATTTTATGTGCAAAAATAATATAAACATGTATGAAAGCATGAAAACTTAAACCATCTAGAAGGAGGCACCTGTGTGGCTCAGTGGGTTAAACCTCTGCCTTTGGCTCAGGTCATGATCTCAGGGTCCTGGGATCGAGCCCCGAATCAGGCTCTCTGCTCAGTGGGGAGCCTGCTTCCCCCTCTCCCTTTGCCTGCCTCTCTGCCTACTTGTGATCTCTTTCTCTCTGTCAAATAAATAAATAAAATCTTAAGACTTTCTAGATGGTTTCTTTCTTTTTCTTTCTTTCTTTTTTTTTTTTTTTTAAAGAAAATCAGTGTTGTTTTGGAACTGTAATTTGAGAATGTTTTTACTTGGATGCTAATTTTGGTCCTTTTTAACCGAAATAGTGTACAGGGACACAGGGATAACTAGGAAATGGTTCCTGCTTATGTTCTCTTTTCTCAAATGACCTTCCATACTGTTCCACTTCCCTGTCCCCATTCTTTCTTCCCTTTGCTCCCTCTTTTCTGTTTGGAGTAATCAAATCCCATCTTACCTTCTTCTCTGGCTCCCTTAGAAACAAACTCTTCTTCCTTTGCATTTCCCTAATAATTTAAGGCTTTGCTGTTTCTCTCTTGCTTGTATACTCCTTTGTTTTGCTAAAGTACATTTTCAAGCAGCCTTTGAAGAAAGAATATGTGGACCATATGCTTTCTGAATTCTTCCATACTTGACTATGACTTTATTCACTTCTAGACTTGATTGTATAGTATAAGTATAGTTTCTAAGTTATTGAGTATTTTTCAGAAATATGAAGGTTCTATGATCTTCCTTCATCCAGTATTGCTGGAAGTTGATCTGTAGTCTGATTCTTGGTAGGTGTTTTGTTTGTTTGTTTGTTTTTGTTTTTGTTGTTTTTCCTTTTCCTCTCTGAAAGTAGAGGGGGTGGTTAGTACCACAATTCCCTTCTTTGTTTTTTTTTTTTTTTTTTTAAAGATTTTATTTATTTATTTCACAGAGGGAGAGAGATCACAAGGAGGCAGAGAGAGAGAGGGGGAAGCAGGCTCCCCGCTGAGCAGGGAGCCCGATGCGGGCCTCGATCCCAGGACCCTGAGATCATGACCTGAGCCGAAAGCAGAGGCATTAACCCACTGAGCCACCCAGGCGCCCTCCCTTCTTTGTTGACAGGAAGGTTTCTGAATTGACTTTGATATTTTCAGTCCTTCCTAAGAGAGAGAATGTAGAACAGTAGTTGAGAGTGTAGATTTCGGAACCAAATTGCCCAGATTTGAATCTCAGCTTCATCATTGCTCCATGGCCTTGGGCAAGTTACTCAGTCCTGCTGTACCCCAGTTACCCCAGCTCTAAAGTGGAGATGATGGTAATAAAAGCACCTGCCAGCTAGGGTTGCTAGAATGATTTAATATTCATACATCCTTAGGATTATAGCAGGTACATAATAATGAGTTAATAAGCTATAATTTATGGGCCAAATCCAGCACATGTGAACCAAGAATCGTTCTTACACTTTTAAAGGATTGTTTAAAAAACAACAAAGAAGAATATGCATGGCACAGAGTCTAAGTATTACTGTCTTGCCCTTACAGAAAAAATTTGCTGACCCCTTAACATATGTTTCTTAAAAAAAAAAAATGTGATAACCTATTGCTGAAGAATGAGAAAGATAGGAAGTACTTAAAGTTCAGATAATTGTTGGTTTTCACCCCAAAATAGTTTTATCCTACCTAATCTTTTTTTTTTTTAAGATTTTATTTATTTGAGAGAGAGAGAGCATGAGCAGGAGGGGCAGAGGGAGAAGCAGACTCCCTGCTGAGCAGGGAGCCTGGCCTGGGACTCCATCCCAGGATTCTGGGATCACGACCTGAGCTGAATTCAGGCAGATGCTCAACTGACTGAGCCACCCAGGTGTCCCATCCCACCTAACTTTTATTAACCTTTTAGATTTTATAATTGTGATATAATGTCACATCAATTGTAGTGAGCACTTTGGTTTAAAGAAGTGTATTTTATTTATTTGAGAGAGAGAGTGCGAGCGATCATGAGAGCTCCCACATGTGAGGTGGAAGAGGGATCCCAGGAGACGGAGAGAGACAGTCTTAAGCAGGCTCCACTGATGTGGGGCTCGATCTCATATCCCTGAGATCATGACCTGAGCTGAAATCAAGAGTTGGACACTTAACCAACCAAGCCACCCAGGTGCTCCTAAAGAAATGTATTTTAAATGTTTTAGATTTATGTTTCAATATTTATTAATTTGCCTTTTAGCTTTCTAAAAGAACTAGATTTTTTTTCTTTGGCACTTCCCTTTGTCTTCAATATAGGGTCTGGAAAACTTGTTTGACGAATAACCCAATTTCTCTTTTGTCTCTTTCCTTTCATTATGATTAAAGTTAAACTCATGGCAGGAACAGTTTAAAGGGTAGTTTCAAGAAATTGTTATTACAGAAAAGAAATTAAAAATGTGTTTAGTTTTATGTTTACTGATTAAATAAACCATTACCCAAGGATGACACTGGGAGGTTTGAGGAATACGCTGTGGTTCAACTAACTGAGGGAATATAATAAGGAAAACTGAGAAAGAAGCATGGAAAGAAAGAAATTAGGAGTAAAAGAAAAAAAAAGACTTGGCAATGGTAGTATATAACCAAGAAACAGTCCCTCGTGCTGTTTGGTTATATTTTTGGTTAAAGAATTTTAGGAAATTTGGAAACTGAGTCAAATGCTGTTCTAGTCTCCTCTTTTGAAAAACCAAGTGACAGATATGCCTCAGCTCTACTGTTTTTTGAAACAGGGTGTTCATGCTTGAGATGTGCCATTATGGAGCGAAGTTAACTTCTGACGTAATATATCTGCCCTTCTTCGGCTTGTGGCATTTCTGTTTTCTCAGAGCACGTGTTTGTCATTATCCTGTCTTTTAGAAAATCTGTAGGCATTCATCCAGGAAAAGAAACTAACTACAACCAAATGAATCTGTGTTATTGTCTAGGATAAAACATTTTGACTTTTGTAACTGTATTTTGGGATCTCTTCCCTCCCTCCCCCTTACTTACATTTTGTGTTAGGAAATTTTAAGGCAGAATATATACACTGGATTTTATCATATAAGACCCTTATTGTTTTTCCTAAAATTATCGTTTTGGATATTAGCATTCCTACTGTAGACAGTCAGAATCAATGTTACACTCAGTGGTATTCCTATCATTTCTTACAATTACTTATGAATTACTTCAGACTGTGTCACATGGCTCATAGGTTGTAGTTTGTTAAATTTTTAGAAACATAGAGAATAATTAAGCACTGAGAATTTGTTTTAACACAGTTCTGTTGAAAAGTCTTTCAAGCGTATTACATACCTTAGTTTAATAACCACAAATGTGCTCTACGATACTTAATTATTCTTGGTAATAAAGAGCTTTAACTATTAATATATTAAACTAGTACAGTATATACTAGGGATTTCTTAGTACGGTGTTTTCATTTCAGCCTAGTAGCATCCTACAGTTGAGGAAGATAATATATACAGAGGTTACGTGACTCGCCCAAGGTCCCATGGTTAGTAAACAGTAGTAAACAGGAGAGTCAAGTCTTTGGACTTTTGTGAAGTGCCTTTATCCCTTATACTATGATTTCTATGTATCAGCAAGGTATGAGATGCTAGATTAGCCTCTTCTAATCCTAGTCATAATATTGCTAGACTAGCCGTTTTGAGTACATTGCTGATACCAACTTACTCTATAGTTGGTCTCGCTGTCATAAAGACAGAATAAATAAAGCACAGGTATACAAACCATAGAATTTAGAACTAGAAGGTAACCTTAGCTTTTTAGTGCAGTGGCCCCCATAACTGGCTCTACCTCAGATTTCGCTGAATAGCACTTAGGAGTGCTGTGTCCCTGTCCCTGTTCCAGTGATTCAGATTTAATAGGCTCAGTGTGGAGTCTAGAAATTTTTACTTATTAAAAGTTTCCTAAATGATCCTCAAAAAGTTTTTTTTTCTTTCTTTTTTTTTTTTTTTAAAGATTTTATCCATCCATTTGACAGAGAGATAACAAGTAGGCAGAGAGGCAGGCAGAAAAAGGAGGAAGCAGGCCCCCCGCCAAGCAGAGAGGCCAAGATCCCAGAACCCTGAGATCAGGACCTGAGCCAAAGGCAAAGGCTTTAACCCACTGAGCCACCCAGGTGCCCCGATCCTCACGAAGTTTGAGAACCCCTGCTAGCCCATTCCTTTATTTTGAAAGCCAGAAAGGTTAGAAGATAGTGCTAGTAAATGGCAAACTGGGACTCCCCGGTGTTCTCGAGTCTTCTTAGCGCAGTGCTTTCCCCTATGACAGGGACTTACCTGTAACTCCTTAGGTGCTTTCTTTTGTCAGGGACACTGATGGGTCCTCCATAAGTATTATAATTCTGAAGAAAAGGTAATAACAATAATAATTTTTGTCAATTTTTTCTCTGTTATGAAAATCGTTTCTTTCAGTGGTACTTATACACTTTATTGGTTTAGCCTCCTTTTTAGTAGTGCTCTTCTTTTTTTTTTTTTTTACCTCCCTTACGTTTTTGTTTTTTTTTTTGTTGTTGTTTTGTTTTTTTTTTAAAGATTTTATTTATTCATTTGACACAGAGAGAGAGATTACAAGCAGGCAGAGAGGCAGGCAGAGAGACAGGGAGAGGAGGAAGCAGGCTCCCTGCTGAGCAGAGAGCCCGATGTGGGCCTCGATCCCAGGACCCTGGGATCATGACCTGAGCCGAAGGCAGCGGCTTTAACCCACTGAGCCACCCAGGCGCCCTCCCTTACGTTTTTGTTGTTTGGTAATTTGTGATACTGTATTTTCTACCTCAAAGCTTTAAAATACTTCCTTAGAAGCTAATCCATAAAATTGAATGGACTTTATAACAGAAGGTGGAAGAAGTTAAATAATAAGTGATAGACTCTCTTGCAGTTGGGTCGTTTTATAGTCTTGTAACTGTGTCTGAGAGACTCTATTGATTGGTGGTAATTGGTGTTAATTTTTTGATTAAGAACCAAAGCATATGTTTGGCACAAGGAGAACACTGTAGTTAGAAGGAGGCTAATAAAATGGCTACCACTCACTGAACACAGTATATACTAACCACTGTGTTAAGTGCTTCACAGACATAAGTTCATCTAATCCTTTACAATAATTCTTGGAAATAACTGCCCTATGGGAATTTTTTTTTTAAATCAAGGATGTATGGTCTTTATTTGTCTCTTAAAATCTTTTGTTTTAATGTGTGTTTTGTCCTGTATTAGTATAGGCATCCCAGCTCTCTTTTGCTTACTGTTTGTGTGGAAAATCTTTTCCTGTTCTTTCAATTTCAACCTATTTGGTTTTTGTTTTTTCCTTAGTAGTTACCCTGGGGGTTACAATTAACATCTCATTACACTCAAGTTTGAATTAATACCAATGTAATTTCCATAGTGAACACAAAACTAATCCTTTTCAGCTCTATTCCCTTTTCTCTTATTGTCACAAATTATATCTTTGTGCTTTTTGTTCCCTCTTTAACACAGTTATATACTTTATTTTATGCATTTGCCTTTTAAATCGTATAGAAGTAAGGGTGCCTGGGTGGCTTAGTCAGCTAAGTGTCTGCCTTCAGCTCAGGTCATGATCCTGGGGTCCTGGGATCGAGTTCCGCATCAGTCTCCCTGCTAAACAGGGAGTCTGCTTCTCCCTCTCCCTCTGCCCCTCCCCCTGCTTGTGCTCTCTCTCTCTCTCTCAAATAAATAAAAATCTTTAAAAAATATAAATCCTATAGAAATAAAAGAAGTTCCAAAATGCAATACTACTGGCTTTCATATTTACTTACCTCAGCTACCTTTACCGTTCTTTATGTCCTTATATGCCTTTAAATTATTTTGTAGTGCCTTTTCATCCTAGAGGACTCCCTTTAGCACTTCTTATAGGGTGGGTCTAGTAGTAACTACCTCTGTTTGGAAAGTGTTCAGAATGCCTTCTAGAATTTCTATCTAAAGGATGGGTAACTGGGACCTTTATCACTTGTCCTCACTGGTTAAGGATTGCCCTTCCCCTTCAACCTGGAGATCCTCATTTGCCCACATTTCCAGGCTGTGTTTGCCCGCGGGCTGAGTGGACCATTACAGTGCCATTGAAAGTCCGGAGATGGGAAAAATGGAAAAATGAGCAAATGCCTGTTTGAAGTGCCATTCTGTTAAGATGAGGGGAATCTTCCCAGGACAGTCCACCATACGTTTGACTAAAAGTGGGCTGAGGAGCTATGACATGGCATCTGCTACCCTCATCTTTTGTATTTTATGGAATCTATCTTCTCTTTTAAAATTAATTACATTTGTTTGTTTCTGGGATTCTTCAGTGGTTACCAGTCACCTCATGTGCTACTGCTCTTAGTATCCTTTATCTAATTCATCTTGACAGGGACTTTGGACTTAACCTGTCTCAGGCTTTAGTTACAGCATTAGAGTGTTTGTTCAGCCTTTTCAATCCCTGACAGAAAACCGGGACAATTTAGGAATTAAAAACTTTTGTTTTTTTTCTTGGGATTATACTGTCTTTTGAGATAAGCCTACTTTTTTCTTTTGTTCTTTAAGCTATTCCTCCCACCCCCCCAAAAAAGAGAGACTTCCTTTTGTTTTCTCTTGCGTTTTGCAAGCAATAGATATTTTTGAGGTTTGGCCTTTTTGAATCCACTGGTCAACTTAAATTTCTTTTCCTATCTGTCTTAAAGTTCCTCCCTCCATTGAGTTTGATGCTATGGAATCATGGCTATATTTTTGTGAAGTTTTTGAAATGTTTTCTCAAATGTAAGATACGTGACTGTGTCCAGACTGTCTGTCTGACCATCTTGAACACTGAGCTGACATGGTCAGTATTTACATCCTCCCCTTGGTTCCAGCTGGCCCCGGACCCTTTGATAAGTATTTCTGTCTTCATGCAGTACAGACGCATTTGTCATTCTGTCATTTTTGCTCTCCTACCCTATTCTCTTCTTTTGCCTCACCCTTCTTTTTCTTCTCCCTCTGAGATGATCTAGAATGGTCTGTTCTAGTATGGCCTGTGGACTTTTACATCTGAACTATCCTCATTGCTCTCATTTATCCTCTTGCCTTGGGACCCTTATTCAGTGATTATAGCTAATCTGATAAACTACTTGTGGCTCAAATATTTGGAATGATGGTATTTGAAAGTGGTAACATAACTTATTTGTGTTTTGTCAGTAACCTAGGATCTCTGTCCACACCCCCTTTATTCTTTTTCTTATCCATGAGGCATTGGATCACAGGAACTATCAACTGGCTATTAACAGAAGGGAATCGTAATTTAGTTCTTTGGAAGGGAAACTATGAAAGTTTCTACTCAGGTGATTTTAAAATGAACATGTCTGTATAGTTTTATCAATATGTATTTTGAAATCATTTTATTTTATGACTAGTTAAAGGAAAAGTTGAAGGAGAAAGGAAAGCACTGAGTAACACAGAAGAAAATATTTAAGAACTAGAGTAGACAAGGGAAGATCAGAGTATGTTGTGAGGTCATATTAAGTATGACACAATGAGTTCTGGATTTCTTAGGGTAGACTGGAATAGAGGGGTGAGGGAAAGAGGCCAGCCTAGGTACCAGTTCTAATCACTGTCATCCAAAGGCCAAAGATGTGATTGATTTTTGGGATTTCAAGCAAGCCCCTGTGGGGAGAGAGAGAGAGGGGCAAGGAGGGAGGGAACGGGAATGAGTGTGTCCATATGTCCATCCTGGTCATAGGAAATCTCACATAACAGTTTTCAACAAATGCTTGTTAATTATGGTAAAGTGGTATAGATGTAATGGTTGTTGTGTAGATGTAATGAACTTGGTATATATCCCAAGTCTAAATGCTTACTAATACCAGCACAGCAGTGAAACTTGCTTTCTGGGAAAAGAGCTACCATAGTAATTTGTCTCTTGTTCACTTGCCTTTCCCTCATACATGTGGAATGAAATGTATGCTGCATGACTTTTTGAGTATTGTAAAAAGCTTTCTTTATTTTAAAAACCAAGTAGTGAAATAAATGCCAAACCAGCCCAGTCTCAGAGTATTCAGTAACTTGTGCTAGGGTGTTTAGAGGAAACTTGTCCAAAGGCTGCAAAAATTTCATGTTAAAAAGGTGACGTTCCTATAAATATTTCAGCAGGTCATAGTTTTCTTAGGCTTGCTTTGATAGCTGGCTTTTCTTACTTATCCGTTCAGTATGCATTTGTTTGAGTGCCTTCCATGAACCATGTGCTTTGTTAGTCACTGAGGATAAACAAGGCAGGAACCTTGCCATCAAAGAAAGTCCAGGAGATAAAATGGAAAGGTAAACAAATGAATTTTATTTTATTCTTTAAAAAGATTGAATTTTAATGTCAAAATACAATTGAATGTTCTCAGGATTTTTTAAAAATGAAATGTCTTTTGTAATAACATTTGATATTCTGATAATCCTTGGGTCCTAAGTTAAACCATTGGTATCTGAAGTTGACATGTTATTCTCAGACACCAATTCAGATTTCCTTAGGCTGAAAATTATGTTTGTCTAAGAATCTATTAACTTTGATCTTCTTAAGTAAATGTTAAGCTACCATATCATCAGCATTTTCTACAGACAGAATTGTTACTTTTATGCCTCTCTACTCAAATGATAGAGGCAAGGTAATTGAAAGAATAAAAACCTTTAAAGTACCCATTTTAGGGGATCATAAGGGAGCAGGAATGCCTCATCTGGTCATAGCTGGTATATTGTTCTCAAATGTCTTTTAGCATACTAAAAAAAAAAGTTTATAAATATGGAAATGGTCTATAAAATTAAAAACTCCCGCATGTTCATTATTGTTTTCCTTAGAAAGGTAATGAATAATATTTTCTGCATTGTTCATTCAACTCAAGTGTTCAGGTATTTTAGTAAGTAAAATGTACATAAAGCCTTAAAATTGTTACTTTTCTGGGATAACATAAGCAGGCACACGAGAATTTTTAAATCTTCGCTTGATGTTAAATGACTAAATGGGGTCTTCCTTTGGAAGTTAGAAAACAAGAAGTTTTATGAAAATAGTTTATTTCACACCAACAAAATCTTATTGGCTTATTTATTTTTATCTTTGAAGAAAATAGAGTGATTTTGGAAGCCTGTGTTCTAGGGACTTCATGTTTAGATTGTGTTAAATAACGTATACTTTTTTTCTTTTTTCCACAGTAGCTCTGATATAAAGACCGAAGCAAAGTAATAATGGGTTGTGAGAATGAACTTGACTCAGTAGATAGGCAGAGACTTTAGAAAGCATTTTTGGCACAGAGGGATAGTTCACTTTTCATGAATTAGTCGTTCCTATCTGACTTGTGTGGATGTTTATGGAAATTTAATTTTATTTTTTCCCTTGATAATTGGATAATTTAACTTGATAATATAATTTTACTGGCTAATTTCTTTAACACTTTAGTTTTAATGTTCATTACTCCTTAACTTTTTGTAAACCTTTAAGTCAAGAGAAATCATTATTAACATCAAACAGTAGTAGTAAATAATGTTAATTTATTGAGATCGGTTTTTACAGTAATACCTAGGGCCTTCATTTGATCTGAATAAGCTGAGTATGAGTATTATGACTATTTGATAGATGACATTACTTAAAAGAACTCTTCTTTTCAAGTCCTTTGGAAAAATGAACTATTTTGGAAAGTGAGTGGCCATACCTCCAATTTATCTACTTTATATGTACTGATTTTTGTATATGACAGCATTCCTGTTAAACTTGCTATTTATAAATCTCCTCATCCTTAATTATTATTTTTATTAATGTCATTTTATAATGTCAGTCTCTTTAGACTTCAACTTTCTAGGCACTTTTGACTATGCAACCCTGGTCTCCCCTTTAGTTTCTCAAAAATCAGGATGTCGCTCAGTCTTGGAAAGACAATCGCTGTATATATCCACTATTGTCTATTGTATATTTTGAGTTCATGGTTGAAATTGAAATTTTTTTGAATGAGAGAACCACCCTCCGCCATTGTTAAACACTGAATGACTTTGGAAATTAGCTTATGCTGCAGACTTGACAATATTTCTTAATGGATTCAGCCTAAAATTACAAGGAATAATAATACTTAAATGCCAAATTTATGCTGTAGTAAAAGTAATTTTGATGAGAAGGAATGTTGTTTGAATCACAAAAAATATCAAGCTGTTTTATATCCTCCACATGTCAAAAGTTAAAACAAGTGGCATCTACATTTCCATACCAATTTGCAGCAGATACAGTTCCAAGATCAAAGTACAGTTCCAGCAGTGGTTTTTGGAACTCAGTGCAAGTAAAGGACTTTTTAAATTTCAAAATCCATTTAACTGTCCAGTGAAGGAACTTTCAAGTAACCTTCCATTAGAACAACGTAATGACAAGCTGGTGCTTCTCCTAAGTACCAGGAGAAGAATCTAATTCTATGAATACCTTTCAAGTAATGAATATGCTCAATTAAAATCATATGCTTGTGGACTGGTGTCTTTTCACTGATATAAATACTGCCAAATATTGACATTTTCAAGGGTGAGGCATGTAAAATCATATTATAGGTGAGCATGAATAGATGAACATGGATTTTGGTGATAGAGAATACCAACTTTGAGTCACAATGAAATGAAATGCTCTCTTCCCAAGGTAATTCCTTTCTTCTTATTGGCAGACTGGCATTATAAAAATTTATACTCACAATTATATTTTGCATTTTGTCAATAAAAACTATACATTTTTCTCTTGTTAATAGTAGTACTTATATAGTACTCATTTTGTTTCCTGGCTACACAGCCTAAAGTATTTACTCTTTGGCCCTTTACATAAGAAGTTTGTCAACATGGAACTAAACAATGATTATTTTGTTTTTAAGTGATACCATACTTATCCAAACACAAAAGAAAGAAGTCTTTGTTGGCAGGGTTTCAACTATTAGCAGAGAAAAAATAACTCTACATCATTTTTGGAACAGACTTTCCATGACCATTTAATCCAGTTTAATATAAATTCCTTATTTTGCAATTAAGAATCCAAGGTTTAGTGGGAGTTAGTCATTGGTAGAATTGAAGGTAGAACTAAAATATTCTTATTTTCTGTCCAGTGTCTTTTTATATTTTTTCCAAAGGTTGATTAATTTATTTTAGAGTGGGGGTGGGGCACAAGCAGGAGAGACAGAGGGAGAGAGAGAGAGAGAAAATCCCCAGTAGACTCCACGCTGAGCACAGAGTCTGACACAGGATCTGATCTCACGACCGTGAGATCATGACCAGAACCAAAGGTGGATGCCTAACTGCCTGACCAAGAGTCTGACGCACTCAACCAACTGAGCCACCCAGGCATCCCTGTCCAGTGTCCTTTTAGTGTCCTTTATTTGTGTGCAAGTGTTGATGCTGGGTGCAAAGGATGACAAAAAAGTATGAGAAACAGTGTCTAAATCATCAAGGAATGTAATCTAGTTGAGTAGTGTATCAGTCAGGTTCCCAGCCAGAAACAAATGGTACACTAAAATGGAGAGAGGCTCATTTATAAAAGTGCGAGGAAGTTAAGGGAAACAACTGTTACTACCACACAAGGTCTTAAGAGCTGTCGGAGCTGTAGGAGAGAGAGGGTCCCCAACAGAAGCTGTAGCTCTCCATGGAGGAATCCAGCCGCTGCCAGCCTGTGCTGTGCAGGAAGGAGCACCTCCTTTTCCTCCTGCCCTTTCGTCAACACTGGTGTCTCTTGTAGTCTTCTCCGAAGAGCCAGATGACAGACAACCTTTTGATGCAGTCCAGGAAGGTCAGCCTCCCAGGGAAAACTGCCATTTGGAGAGTGGATATGAAGGGACAAATGAAGACTGTCCAGCCCAAGGGGCACTACTGTTTATACAACAGTACATGGTAACATACACTAAGTGTGAGCAATCCAGACAACATATATCTTAGACAATGGTGTATTGACACATAAATTATTTTATGAGCATTTTTGTAATGCCTTACATCTGGAACAAAAGTAGAGCATTGCTTGGTATTCTAAATTGTAGGCCACTCTTCTGCATGAAGGTGTTCTACTCTGTAATAGAAACAGATGTTGTTTTAAGTGCTTAAGAATTTAACTTTAGCAGAAGACCAAGTAATAAAAGCCAGGAAGGCAAATAATGTTTTACAAGTATGTATCATTTGAAAATTCATCATTTTCATATTGTTATAAACTGATCTTTTCTGTAGGGTGAAAGAGACTTGCATAGAACAGATTCTCAGCATAATAATGAAATGTGAATGTTCCAGTATAATATTGAGATTAAAATTCTGGATTTTTTAGTTCGAAGACCCGCAGTTTGAATTCTGGCTCTCTCACTAACTTGCATGTAAACTTGGGCAAGTTATTAGAGTGTCTGTCAGCCATAGTCAGCTGCCAAAACGAGAACAACAGGTCTTAAGTGACATAATGGCATATAGTATGCTTTCAGTAAATTTTAACTATTAGTAGTAGTATGGATTCCATGACCAAAATCTCAGATTTATAAAATGTGACGGGTGATATTTATAGGTTAGTTCATTTTACAAGTATTTAGTAAGCAACTGTTACGTGCTAGGTTCTCACTTTGCTGGATATTCAGATCACAGTTGGGAACAAATCAGACCTTGTCCTCCTAGAGGCTGAAGGTACATAATTTGCGTCTGATTTGTATTAATAATTGGTGAATTAGTAAACAGTGCTGATGCTGACATACCTGTTGCCAGCCTAATGGTTTATTTAGCTATCCTCATTAACCATCAGCATACCAAAAAGGCTAGGTTGGTTTATTTTTTAATGGCTTTGTTGTCAAGAATTAGCACAGTTTGTCACTGTGCTAGGCTCACTAATCTCAGCAAAACACTAGGTTAGTGTGCTTTTGTCCCCTAATGAATGAGCAGCTGTTAATTTGGGGGGGGGAAGACTATCAAGTTAGAAATGGATGTATTTTTAAAATTCTAATATCTTGATGACTGACAGGTCTTAATGTAACTATCTGGTTTCCTTTTTTATGCCAGTTGGAGCTACTAATGGTAACTGTTACTTGTGCAGCACTATCAGAAAGTTTAATTTTGGGAAAATAAATTTATTCCACACTAAACAGGCAGCAGTTGCTCTCAGTTTGTGTAGGATCTCTAGAAATTACTTGAGGTTCTTGATTTTTTGATCTGTCAATTTCTTTATCTGATCCATATCACATTATAATAAAATTTAATTCATGTTAAGTAATTCTCAGATTTTTTATTTTATACATTGAAAATTAGTGTTTCATGGTCTCCAGCATGGTGATGTTTTTCTTAAAATGTAGTGTCAAATTTATCTTTGTATTTATAATTTATTTTAAAAAGTCATTTTGCTCATGCAAAGCATGAAGCTTTCAGTAAACTTTGTTTCACAATTTTAGGATATACTGTGAGGATCCTTGGGGGTCTGATTTTTTTTTTTTAAATAGACTAGAGGTTCTATTTTCAATCAAGTCACTATCTTTGTTTGCTCAATTTTAAGCTCTGTTACCATGACAAAACTTATTTACTCAACTAATGCCTAGCACTGTCAAACAGACACTGCTAGCAACTTGAATAATTTCTATCTGCCAATAAAATCCCAAATAAAAATGGTAAATTTTCATTTTAAATGCAAAAGAATAGTTTTGTTACTATACATTGATTTTAAAATTTCTTTCTTGGTTAATTACAATCTACTTCGATGCTTTATGACAATTTTCTTTAATATCTTTATCTCCTAAATATCTCCTTAATATTATTAAATATGTTAAATATCTCCTTAACATTCAGTTGTACAGGGCCTAGTAAGTACGATAAGGGTCTAGTAAATGTATCTCTGTTAAAATTATTAACAATAATAACAGTCATTATTATTTAAAATTTTATTTTATTTTATTTATTTATTTTTTTTTTTTAAAGATTTTTTATTTATTCATTTGACACAGAGAGAGAGATTACAAGTAGGCAGAGAGGCAGGCAGAGAGAGAGGAGAGAGGAGGAAGCAGGCTCCCTGCTGAGCAGAGAGCCCGATGTGGGCCTCGATCCCAGGACCCTGGGATCATGACCTGAGCCGAAGGCAGCGGCTTTAACCCACTGAGCCACCCAGGCGCCCTATTATTTAAAATTTTAACCATGTAAAGTTTAATTTCACACAAGTGACAAAAAAAATTCTTAAATATACCTGTGCTCCTTTCTAGTATAGTCATTTTTGTGTGAAATGTCTTTTATGGCTTTCGAGATGTAGCTGTTTGGCAGAATCAGAGCCCTTCGCTTCTGGTCTTGAATCTGTACCATACTGGCAGTGTGCTTGTTCATACTGAATAATCCATTTCTGATTATTAGTTTCAAAATTAGCTTGCAGTTGCTGTTTCCAAAAAGCTTTATTGTTTAAAGAATACTTTCACTGTGGCCTTTAGTGTGTCTTGTGTTTGAAGAGGCCAGATACATCAACTGAGATTAACAAATAGGAAGTAGAGAATAAAACCAAGGAAAATAAGTTCAAGTCAGATGTAGAAAGTGGTTAAGCAGATTTTTGTTTCCAGATGTACCTCCCTCCACCTCTGCCCATTGGTTTGGGAGATAGTCAGATCTGAGTCCAGTTGGACAGGTGAATTGGTAGAATTATAAAAGGTAATCAGAGAGAGATGTTTGTATTTTCTTTGCAGAAGGCCTGTCTCATTTAAAACCAAATAGTTCTCCCCCTCCTTTTTTTTTTTTTTTAATTTGAATGTCTGCCTACAGGTAGGTTTTTGTTTTTGTTTTTTTTTTTTTTTTGGTTGAATGAGGTTAGGCACAGAGGTAGGAAAGACAAGGAAAATAACTTAATTACTCTGGTCCTTGTTTTCTTTATCTGTAAAATGAGAATATTGGAATTGTTGACTTCTAAATTCCCTTCAGCTGAAATATACTCTCAATATTTATAATAGGGTAGTAACATGATACAAATGGTTTTGAAGACTGATTTTATTGTATAAATTAGATGTAATTGTCAGGAAAATTGATTGGAGGTTGTTATAAGAGATCCATGCTTGATGTAATAAAAATGTAAAAAAATATAGTGATGACAGAAAATCAGAAATATCTTAGATTGAATTAGATTGATAGGAGGAAGAAGAGAGAGGGATTTTTAAAATGAGTAAATCTTTCAACAAGTTATTGAATCTGTTTCATTATACATTAAGAAAAATACTTACCTCACAGGATGAATATACAGATTGAATGTAATAATGTATATAAAGCTGCCACCAGAGCGCCTCCTATAATGGACATACATGTTTTCATTCTCTTTGGCTGCACATGGTTTGCCAGACCACATGGCTTGCATATGATACCTCTCATCTTTTTTTTTTTTTTTAAAGATTTTATTTATTTATTTGACACAGAGAGAGAGATTACAAGTAGGCAGAGAGGCAGGCAGAGAGAGGAGGAAGCAGGCTCCCTGCGGAGCAGAGAGCCCGATGCGGGCCTCGATCCCAGGACCCTGAGATCATGACCTGAGCCGAAGGCAGAGGCTTTAACCCACTGAGCCACCCAGGCGCCCAATACCTCTCATCTTTTGACTAGGTTTTACTTGTTCTAGTTTCACTTTGTTCTGACCATTTGTTCTGACCCACGGGTTCTCTTTCAAATGCATGACCCAAACAGTATTTAGGTATTACCTACCGGGCTTCCCACCCTCTGTTCAAAGATGGATTGGACAGAACCCATTTTTGAAAATGGGAAACTTCAACAGCCACAATGGTCCTGGACCCATAGAGGACATTGATAGTTCTGATGATCAAAGACAGGGTAGGATGGGTGGACTGCAGAGAGGTAACAAAGCCTAGAGTTGAGCCCCTGAAAGGAATTTCTAGCTTTTTCCTCTGATTTCTAAGAGCGTATACCAAGCCTCTTCAGTGTTCCTTTTCAGGCAGAGATTACACATTGATTATGGAATATACTTATAATCTCTGCCCATGGTAAAATACCATGAGGACTCTGTTGTATCATTTGGGAATACAAAGACTATGTGTCTCTGTAAACACATTAGATGAGACATAGATACAAAAGAGCCAAAGAGCAAAATTCCTGAACCAATGGACTTTCAGCAGATTTTACATGTGTTATTTTAAAATTTTTCCTCAATACATGTAATGTAACTATTTCACCGGTACTGCTTGTGTCTTGGCTGACTCACCATTCTTAAGTTTGAACTATAATTTATCTGTCCCCAGATAAATTTTAAAGGGCAACCAGAGAAGAAATACATGTTGTATTTGCTTTGTTAGTCACAGGGTGTGCCTGTCTATGAGACCAGCTAGTTCCTTTTACTTGAACAACTGTGATTTGTGGATCTTTTAATTGTGTGAGAGTTGATTTGGAGGGAAAAAGCAACCGAGGCCCCTTGGTTTCAGTCATAAGCAGGTGGGAAGCAGTATAGTACAGTGTCTGAGAACCTGGGCTCTAGCATCAGTCTACCTGTTATTTTATGTAGAGAAGAGGGTATCTTTAGGTTTGGTTGTAAGACCACCATCTTAGGTTGATCTCATATCCCCCTTGTGATTTCCTGATTTTCTTCCCAGACCCAGAATCAAGTTTGTAGCATATTTTTGTTATCAGAGTGAAGAGCCATTTTTTTTCTCTTTTGGTCTTGTTCATAAGCCACGCTTAGAATTCTAGAATATTTATTAGGATATGTCTTATGCAATCCTGAATTTTTCAAGTGTTTTAGTAAGGTTTTAAACAGTATTAGCTATTATTAATTTAATCCTCTTATTTTCTTAAATTATACTAAAAATCACGTAACTTAAAAGGAAGACATTTTACTTATTCATGATAGGGGGGGAAATAGAAATTATTTTCTTTAGAGATTTACAATTCCAGTTTTTCCAGTTATTTTTGGCACATTATCCCCAGAATGCATATCCTTTGGTGAGAATGTGGAGTCTGTGTCTGGGATGGAGATAAAATTTTGTTCAGTCATAGGCTAGAAAAAGTAGTTTTTCTATCATGTACCAAGATATATATCCAGAAAGACATAGGGAGGTCTGGAGGAAGAGCAGGTAGGTAAAACTTTTAAAACCTGTAGAGAGAATAAGAGATTAACAATACTGATAAATGGAAGCTATTACATATTATATTTAGAAAATGGCTCTCTTTGCTTGAATTCCCTTAGCACACTACTTAGGCCATGGTATATGGAACTGTTTTGTAACTTATAAATGCTTATGAAAAATTGTAAGGTTTAAAAAAAGACACTTTAATCAGTTTCAGAACATCAAATGGTAAAAACAAAATAGTCTCCTGAGAGGTAATGAACAAAAATTTTAAGTGCATATTAGTTTATCGGTAGGACATGGAGATTTGAGTAATTAGTACTTTCACAGGTTAAAACTGTGTATTTCAAACAATGTATGACTTCCATACTTTTCTATTACACTCACTCAACCTGTGTTTATTCCTGTCTCTTTAAATGTCTTTGTCTCTTTTTTTGTACTCTTGACAGGAAAAAAAATGAAACTTGTATTTCAGGTGCTCCTTTATAAAACCCAAATTATTAGTCCAACTTCAGAAAATCATATTTTATACAACAGTATTATGTAATTTATTTCCTTTTGAATTTATTAAGAAAAAGGAGTGAATTTTATTGGTCCTTGCCTGGCACGTTCAAGGACCAGAAAACACCAGTGTAGCTAGATCAGTGTCCCTTGTGAGAGAATTATAGGGGAGGAATTGGAAACAAGAGGCAAACATCACTTTTTTTTTTTTTTTGCAAACATCACTCTTTTGAGGAATTTTGCTCTAAAGGGGAGCAGAGAAATGGTACAGTGGCTGAGAGTAAGTGTGATCCTGAGAAGGTATGTGTAGGTGAGGTGTGAGAAATTGCAGCATGTTTATAATCTAATAAGAATGATTTTGTAGAGAGAGAAAATGATGTTGTAGGAGAGAGGGAGAGAGTAGGTTGTGAATATCTTCAAGTAGGCAACCTGGGATTGGATCTAGTATGTTTATGAAAAAACTGGCCATTGAATAGAGCTCAGAAAGTCCATCTGTAGAAACTGCATGAAATGCAGGGAAGGTAGGATCAGATTTTACAGGGTGACTTGATAATTAAAAGCAATGTCTTTGGGAAAGAAAGATCTCATAAACCGCATGAATAATTATCCTTTTAGCATACTGGAAAGGGAGTAAAACTGGAGGGAGATAAAATTTGAGTTCAGATTCTAGCTCTGATTTAGTAGCTGACATGTGAACTTAGTTACAACATCCCTGTACTATTTAGGGGTGCAGAAATAGAATTCATTTTAAGCTGGTTAAAATAAAAAGATTTTTAAAAGAGTTTATTTATTTATTTCACAGAGGGAGAGAGATCACAAGTAGGCTGAGAGGCAGGCGGAGAGAGAGGAGGAAGCAGGCTCCCTGCTGAGCAGAGAGCCTGATGTGGGCCTCCATCCCAGGACCCTAAGATCATGACCTGAGCTGAAGGCAGAGGCTTTAACCCACTGAGCCACCCAGGGGCCCAAATAAAAAGATTTTAATGATGAATCAACTTTGAGAGAATGAGCAGGGCAAGAGAATGGACAAGAGATGGTTAGAAATTAGCAACCACGAAAAGCTGTTACCTCTCCTGAGGCTGCAAGAACAGGGGTGGAAATGGTGTTTTCAGAGCCACAGCTTCAGTTGTAAAGGGAAGGCCACCTGGTAAGAGCTGTAGTCACGGGGTGGGGGTGGGGGTTTCCACAGCCATTAGGAGGGACAATGGTGTGTACGCAGGCAACAGAAAAGAAATAACCTTGATTTCTCTTTCCTCTGAGATTCCAGTTTCCTGTTGGTGGGTCCCAGCCTAAGCAGAAACTAGCTGGATGGGAGCTTAGGTGATGCAGAATAGGGATCAGCCTCCCTAGGATCTAGGGAAGGGCAAAGAAGGACTCTGGGGGGCAAAAGCAGAATTATGAGTATAATCACCAAACCTCAACTTCTCCCTAGAGAAAATGGGGTGACTTGCAAAGTTGTTGTGAGTTTACATGGCTGTCAAGTGCCTGGCACACTGCTGCCATATAATGGTGTTTAGTAAATAATAATAATAAGATGGTGTGGCATCATGGTAAAGAGTCCTTAAAGCTTTGGAGTTAGAGCCCAATTTAGTTTGTCTCTGCCACTTATTAAGGTAACTTTGGACAGGTTACTTAACCTTTTTTAGTCTCTGTTGTGTCATCTGTAAAATGGGGAAATAAGGCTTACCACAGAGAATTCTAGTAAAGATTAAAGGAGACAATATGTATTAAGTGTCTAACATGGTACTGGTACATAGCATACAGTCTGCGTTACCATGATCATATTATTTGTTGGATTAGTCTGAGCAGTATATCCAAATAATACTTGTCCTCCCACACCTTCCCTGTACACACACACACACACACGTTTTCTCTGCTTCTCAGTTCTGTCTGGGGGCCGTTCTTTGTCACACAGGGCTCAAGGGTACTTTCTTTGCCCTTTAGACGGTCAGGAAGTACAGTTTTAGTTAATTTAACACTTTGGCTATCCATTTACGTTTCTGGTTTCTGGTCACTAAACACAATCATGGAGCTAAATTTCTTTATTGGGCTTACGTCGGAAGGCGTAGAAATAGAAAAAGTTGGGAATACTGAAATTCCATCAGTTTCATGAGCATAGATTTATACACAAAGCTCAAGTAAATTGTCATTAAGCAATTTGAGAATAAAGGGTATTGTAACAGTTAATTAACAGCTGTACCATAATACACATTTTTTAAAAATTTCACATAAGTCTAACAGTTCCTGTGAGTTCGACTTGAAGGCGCATGTGTGTTTTTCTTTTCGGCTACATAGGGAACAATGAAATAAAACCTCATTGACGTAATAGAACCTGATAACATCTCCCAGTCGTACTGCTGATGTTTCACTGTGGTATTGGTGGTTTTGTAGAGCTCTGGAAAGCATGTTGGACTTATAAACATATTCAAACAGAAACTTATCAGGATTCAACTTTTTTAACCGCAAAGTTGAATTTATATAAAGGCATAGTCTTGGGTTCACTTTATCAAATCCACTAAAAAAAATTCTTTTAGTAGTATATACCTCATATGCTACTTAGAATGCTGTTTTTAAAACTAGTTTTGAACAGATGACCACAGCGTGTGAAAATATGTAATTCTGATACTGTATTTGAGCTGAGAAGGAAACATAAACATTGGAAGCTTCTAAAGCAGCAATTAAAATTACATACTTTCATTAAAGGGTGTCTTCTAATATAGTAGAACCATATTCTGAAAACAAACCATACCCAAAATAACTTCTTTTTGTACTGTGGTTAAAAATTTAGCGAATTTACATTATTTTTCTATTTAAATTATTTACGGAATCTATCGACTTTGGTGTTGGTACTAAAGTTTAGATGCCTAAAGTTTTGCTGACTTGGGAACAATATATACACGACACACACTGTTTGCTTGGAAGTAAGACTTTAAAAGAGCTGTCTCTTATTCTGTGGGAGGAATGAATGTTTATGCCAGTTTTTCTTAAACTTTTACTATCCATGTACCATATACTATGTATTCAGTATGCATGGCAGGCACCTGCCAATTTTAGACAAATGTACAAAAATGATTCATTATAATTTTTAGAAACAAAAATCAATATTTTTCTATCATTAAACATTGCAACATTAAGGGTATCTTAGCTCACTGTAAATTGTAGCTCACTGTAAATGTTAGATTCATTCTGTATCGAACCAAATTCTATTCTTTTCTCTATTTCTCTTAAATTAGAAAAATTCGGGGGCACCTGTGTGGCTCAGTGGGTTAAGCCTCTGCCTTCGGTTCAGGTCGTCATCTCAGGGTCCTGGGATTGAGTCCCGCATCAGGCTCCCTGCTCGGCAGGGAGCCTGCTTCCTCCTCTCTCTCTGCCTGCCTCTCTGCCTACTTGTAATCTCTCTCTCTGTCAAAAAAAATAAGTAAATAAAATCTTTAAAAAAAAATCATAATTGGGTGATGTAAGGCAGCAAGTATTTTTGGTTTTTGGTTCTGAATGCTCAGATTCAGCGTGGACCCTGCAGTTGTAAAGAGATTTCTCACTGAAGATTATTTGCAGAGCTGTGTCAGTTGCTAAGCTAATGACCCAAACTTGAGAAATAGGGGTGCCTGGGTGTCTCTGTTCAGCACCTGAGTCTTGATTTTGGCTGGGGGATGTGATCTCAGGGTCGTGGGCCTGAGCCCCACATCAGGCTCCGTGCTCAGCTGGGAGTCCGCTGGAGAGTCCCTCTCTCCCTCTGTCCCTCCTCTGTCTCTCTCAAAAACAAATACATCTAAAAGCTTGAGAAATAGAAGTTTTGTGCATTTTATTGAAGGAAATGCTTCTGTTATATTTGCTATTTATGTTTCTATTTTATATTTGTTTTTCAATATTTTTATATTTGCCCCATTTTCCAAAGCACACGGAAAGGATGTATACTCTGTGGCCAAAAATAGCGTGCAGTTACCTTTATGCTATTTCCTAAGCACTGAATTATGACCAGCATATGTGTTTCAACCACCAGCTGTTTTCTTTTCTTTTTTAAGATTTTATTTATTTGACAGAGACACAGGGAGAGAGGGAACACAAGCAGGGGGAGAGGGAAAGGGAGAAGCAGGCTTCCTGCAGAGCAAGGAGCCGATGCAGGGCTCGATCCCAGGGTCCTGGGATCATGACCTGAGCTGAAGGCAGACACTTAATGACTGAGCCACCCAGGCACCTGTCAACCACCAGCTGTTTTCTGTGAATAAAGTAGTATATAACACTTGCAGCTAGGAAATATTCTCATTGCTTAGCACGACTTCTCCTTGCTGTACAGATAACTGATTCTCTCAGAACTTATTCTAACACACGTTTCTCAGTTTTTGTCAGTGTTCACAAAATAATCATTAAATGGGCGAGGGGGAAATCCTATTTTGTAGTATGGGTTTTCAGTGATAGACACATAAGAACTTGTCTGCCACCCTTCCTCCTAAGTATTGCACATAACAAGAGTTGGTTCAGACTTAGCTCATGAGTGCCTTTATCCAGCAATAAAGTGACATATCGGCTGTATGCAAAGGTGGCGGTAATTACTCTTTTGTATCCTATGCCTTTTCAGTTCTGTGATACCCCAAGGTGTCATATGGTAAGTATATGTTGGAAATTATTTGATGTGGTCTCTCTTCCAGCAAATGCTTATCATCTATGTGGCTGGTTTTACAAGCCCCTCGGCAGTAGTGTGTATATGTGTGTGTGTGTGTGTGTGTGTGTATATATATATATATATATATATATATATATAAAAATTTTTTTTTACAATGTGTGTTTGCAGTGAGGAGCTCTGAATCTGGATGGTGCCTCTATAATTTTTGTCTCTTCTGTTTAAAGAACGCAGATCTTCAGCTTCACATAAGAAACCATTATGTTCTTGTTCTAGAAAAATTCTGTTGGTTTTACCAGAAAGATTTTTAGGTTTTGTTGGAATATGACCCAAAAGTTCCCATGGCTTCCTATTATTATTCGATGAGGTTTCAAAGTGGAAAACAGGCAGAGGAATGTAGGGTAAATGAATTACAAGTCTAAAAGAAAAATTCGCTTTTAGTCACTGTTGTATGACCTAGTAATATTTTCATTTTTGTGGGTTTGTGTGGCATTTACATTAGATTTGTAGTCCATTTGCATTAGAGTCTTGTTCTCTTTTTTAATTTTTTTTTAAGATTTTATTTATTCATTTGAGGGACAGAGCACAAGCAGGGGGAGAGGCAGAGGGAGAGAGAGAAGCCAACTACCTGCTGAGCTGGGAGCCCAACGTGGAGCTCAATCCCAGGACCTGGAGCGGAAGGCAGACGCCCAACCATTTGAGCCACCCAGGCGCCCCTAGAGTCTTGCTCTTGATCTAGGCTGAGCATTTATTCTGAGTTATTTATGTTTCTATTTTTCCTTAAGCTTTAGCAAACCAACTTTGAGCCATTTCTTTCTTTGATTGGAGATATAGTGCAACACAATGAAAAAATGCAGATTTAACAGATGTAAACAATAATATTCCAATGACATAAAAATACTTCAGTTAAGATAATTTGTAAAGAATAACACAGGCCTTAGGGGACCTGCCTAGCTTTTAAGAATATAATAAGCAATTACGAATGAAGATGATGAGATTTCTGTGGAAGTCAGAATTAATCTCATATTTCATAATTTTGAAATACATGTAAACTACATGGATTCCTTTTTCCCTCTAAGTATTCCAGGCCACTGATGAACAACAAGTGACTTATCGATCATAATCTGATAAATAATGGCTAATATTCCATTACTGCTTCCTAGTTTAAATTTTATCTAAGTCCTAATATTATAGAGCCATTAAGCAGTATTTTCCTTAAGGGTTTTATTATTTTGAATATCTCTCAATCTGTCCTGTATTATTAGTTCTCCTACTGTCCTGGATCATTCCTATCAGGTACAGACAAGCTCTAGAATCTGGAGCTTTTGTTAACCATGTCAGCAACGACACAAAGTATTATCCCCACATTCTTTTCCAACTCTCATCCCATTTCATTCTTGTCATTACAGCACAGTTTCTCAAGAGTTTTCACTAGTGACAGTCTTCACTACTTTACCTTCCTGAGTTCTTAGTTTTTAATTAAAGCTTCATAAATACTTGTAAAATATGCATAAAGTATAGACGAAGGATCACAAATACCAGCTACTCTCCGTTACCATTGATTTTGACCATTACCTGAAACTTTGAAGTTCCCTGTATGCTACTCCCGGCTCCAGTTTCCTTCTCTTCTCCCTTAGAAACAGTCACCATCCTGAATTTCTTAGAGTTTCCATTATATTTATAATCCTGAAAAGTATATTTCCATATATTTTACATGTGTCAAATTATACTGTATGTATTCTTCTGTGACTTTTCTTATTCAGTCCTATGTTTCTGGGATTTATTTATGTAGTATGTAACATTACTTCATTTATTTTCACTGTTGTATTCCATGGTATGAATATACCCCTATGTCCCCATCTTGTTATGGATAGACAGTTGGGTTATATCTAGTTTGCTTGCTACCTCAAACGGTGCTGCTATGTGCATTTAGGTTAAACGGTATAGCAGAGTCCAAGTTTTGGGAAGGTTTTTCTCCTAATCTGTTGTGGATTGATGCTCTCATAAAATACACTACAAATGTTTCGGCAGTGTTAAATTGCTATAAAAATTTCTGAGCCTGTACTCTCCATTTCTTTATCTTACTGTGGTGCACACTTGGAGTAACACCGCTTTCATACGTTTGTACCTGCAGAATTCCTGGCTCATACATCTTCTGCGACCCAGGCAAAGATTGTGTTTGCTCAAAATCACTAATCGCTAGGTCTTCAGGTTAAACAGAAGACAGTCTGCTAGCAGTTTGTGACTTTCACTGTATGTTTTTTCAGTTGCTAACCGGCAGGGGATTTCACACAAAGGCCTCCGAGAGCAGCTAGAGTAGGGCGCATGTTAACCTCTCACATTGCAGCAGTGGCCTCTCAGCGGGCCGTACCCTCAACACGTCTCTCTCCGAACACAAGCCAATCTTGCTTCTCTAAGCAAGAAGCCGGATGACTTTATGTCAGTATTTCTCAACCTTATTTTCATTATTATTCCCCTCTTAAGGAGCTGCTTTAGACATTTTTTCCCTTCTAATCATTCCTCCTCCTCTATGAAATTTCAGTACTGTAGATTGACAGTCTCTGTTTCTGTACTGTGGTGTATGGAAGCCTACAACCATTTTATTATTTTTAAGGTGTGTGTGTGTGTGTGTGTGTGTGTGTGTGTGCGCGCGTGTGTGTTTGTCCTAAGAACCGATTTTTTTCACCTGCTTGGGAGTGATAGCAGTACCTTAAGAATGCCTGATATGAATACAGATAATGGTTCTGGCATCAGAGTACAAGCTTTAAGAAGATAGTATTTATTTATCATAGAGGTGAATGAAGTGGGGAACAAGGGAGACTCAGTGTTAAGAAACTGTCCTCATGAAAATGTGCTTGGCTTAGCAAAAGATCAGCTTCTACTTAGACCCATGAATTGGGAAAGTGAGGAATAGGCATTTGTCACTGTTTAATGGTACTTTGTAGAAGAAATGTACAAGTATGGATTGGAGGACAGTACAGTTAGTCAAGTTTGTAGATTTAGAATGCAAATTAGTGAATTGATGCCTATCTCCTAGGTAATTTTTGGTGACCCATCCATCATGTGGCTCTGACTACACGCCTGTCTGTTCTGTGCTTTTATTGGTGACTTAAGAAAACCTCAGATTTACAAATGATGAAAGGAATGGTCACTACATTAGTTAACATCCTCAATCTCAAAAGAAAAATTAAGAACAGAAGTAAAGTATTGCAGTTGGGTCTAAAATACCAATTGTAGGGACATCTGGATTGGCTCAGTCAGTTAAGTGTCTGCCTTCAGCTCAGGTGGTGATCCCAGAGTCCTGGGATCAAGGCCTGCGTAGGACTCTCTGCTCAGCGGGGAGTCTATTTCTCCCTCTTCCTCTGGCCCTGCTGCCTCACCCCCCGGCCCCCACCTTGTGTGCACATGTGCTCTCTCTCTCTCTCAAATAAATACTTTAAAAATACCAATAATGTGAGAATGGCATGGACAAAGTGGAGCATAGCAATACCAAGTATAAAAGAAACTTAAAGATTTAAGTTATGTTACTCATTAAAAAAAAAGATTTATTTATTTTAGAGAGGGAGAGAGAATGGGGGGGGGTAGAGGGAGAGGGAGAACCAGACTCTGGGTTGAGTTTGGAGTCCCATGCAGGGCTCAATCGCAGGATCCTGAGATCATGACCTGAGCTGAAATCAGGAGTCTGCTACTTAACCAACTGAGCCACCCAGGTGTCCCAAGTTACATTACTTTTAACATGTTACTTTCTCAGAACACTCATCTTAAACTGCATTAATGTCTCTAGAATGAATGCTGGTCAAATCACAACCTGAAATAATTATGTCAGGATTACACTTGAGGCCATATAAAATATTGCATAAATTTAATGAGTCTACTAATATCCATGAACTACTTTGCATGTAGTTATCCTATATCCATTCTGTGGGTACTGGTCCATGAGTTTCAGATGTAGTTATAGTATGTCCACATATTCTTTGGGAAGAAATAGGTTTCTTTTCACTAGCAAGAGATGACCTTCTGTAAGGATGTTGACAAGGAGATGGTGGTAATGACAACTGACAATCTTTTGAAGGATTAAGGGTGCGTATATCATCTAAAATAAGGGTCAGCAAACTATACCCCACCGACCAAATCCAGCCAGCAGCCTGTTTTTGTAGGGCTTTCCAGCTAAGAATGGTTTTGCATTTTAAAGTATTGTAAAACAAAAAAAGAAAGATTATGTCATAGTGACCTTAGGTGACTTGCATAGCCTAAAATATTTTTCTGTCCCTCTATAGAAAAAAAATATGCCAACTCCTGGTAAAATACTGGACGAGTGATAGAGTGGATAACACTTTGAGATCTTTTGCAGACAGGAGACAGAAGACCAAGGATAAAAAACAGATAGTTTACTCTTCAGGTGCACCTGGTGGTCCATAGAACATGTGACTCCTGATCTTGGGGTTGTGAGATGGGCCCCTCGTTGGGGGTAGAATTTACTTGGAAAAAAAAATAGTTCAACATATAGAAATCAGGTGATTGTATTACAAATTAACTAGGTTTAAATTAGACTAGGGTTCAAAGCTTTGTAGAAGATTGCAATTATTATCAGTTTATTTTGGCAAAAAGAGACCTTTTTATTAAACTAAAGAAAAATTTAGGATTAATTATAGATAACAGTTATAGATTGCTAAATTAAAGCTAATGTTTTCTCCTTGAGCATAGTGACTGAAGGAAGGAGAAGTGGCCAGAAAGCTTTCTGGAAGAAAAAGGACAGGAAAATACTAGTCTGGGACTAAGAAATTATCATTGATAGCCGATGAAGGAGACAGACAGGAAAATCATCACTAATTATCTGCATATCAAAACGGTTGAGTGTTGCTGTTTATAATCCATTACTTTATACTTAATCTAACCTCAAGGATAAGCTTTTTAAATTGCTTTTGCAAGAACTGCCTTATTAGTAAGGAAATAGCACCACCTATTGACATGGTTTAGAAAGATGAGCGATGATCCTTTGAAGATGGTGGGAGGAGGGAGAGTGTCTGATGATTTGTAATTTTTCTTGTATTTTTAGTAACTGGGTGTTATTTTGATTTGTATTTTCCTTTTTGTGGTAATGTATATTTTGAAGGTTAATATACCTTATTATAGTGGCTTTATTTTGACAATTTTCTTGATTTCCCAATCACAGAGTGTATAATTTATGGAATAATCTTTCTATAGATAATTTTATTTTCACATTCCCAGTTGCTCTTGCAAACTGTAAGCTGTCTTTGACTGTAAGCAAGCTGTAATTGAAGATGTCCTATTTTGTCTTTATATATATTTGTTTATTTCTGGTTTGTAACTTTTGTTGTTGTTGTTTTTTTCAGATGATTCTTTGGGATTGGGACTTAAAGCAATGGTATAAACCTCATTATCAGGTAAATATAGTAAATATCACTAATGTCTGTAATAAACCCTTTTTTTAATTGAAGTATAGTTGACACATAATGTTAGTCTCAAGTATACTGTAATGAAACTTTTGACATTTTGTTATTTTTTATTTGTTTTATATATATTTTTAAAAATTTTAAAAATATTTATTTGAGAGTGAGAACACGATGGGTGGTGGAAGGGGCAGGGGGGAGAGGGAAAGGCAGGTGCCCTGTGAGTGGGGACTAGATCGCAGGAGCCAGGAATCACGACCTGAGTCTAAGGCAGATGCTTAACCAACTGAGCCACCCAGGTACCCTGAAACTTTTGACATTTTATAGAAGTTACATTCACGAGACTTTTGTGTCATAGATTTTAACTGAACTAAAAGATAACTTTCTTTTAGGTAATTAAAAAAAATACATTTTAATCATGAAGGGAAAAAGAAAATGATAAGAAACCATACTTGTATAAGAGGTTTTTTTTAAAAGATTTTATTTATTTGACAGAGAGAGAGAGATCAAAGTTGGCAGAGAGGCAGGCAGAGGGAGAAGGGAAAGCAGGCTCCCTGCTGAGCAGAGAGCCTGGATTGGGGGGGGGCTCCATCCCAGGACCCTGAGATCATGACCTGAGCCGAAGGCAGAGGTTTAACCCACTGAGCCACCCAGGCACCCCTAAGAGTTATTTTTTAAATGTTGGTAATATAATCTGGGCTCAGAATAAAGTAATAATTCTATATTAAGCATGAGATTATTTTTTTTTCTGATTCACAGAGGAGGAAAAATAGATTAAAGGCCCTATATGAGAAGAAGCAAAACATTTGGCAGAATGTTTTATTACGGAAACAAAAACACAGTGTTTGGGTTTTTTTGTTTGTTTTTAGTTTTTGGTAAACTTTCAATTATACATATAGAAAAGTACACAACCTGATGAATTTTCACAAACGAAACATTCCACATAACTAATACCTGTTTCAAGAAATAGAACTTCACCAGCATTCCAGAAACTTCACTTATGTACCATTCTCGTTATTAACTGTATCACCAATGATGATGTCTGTCCTGACTGATGTAGGAAAGATGTTAGGGTTGGAAGCAGAAGGCCAAGAAAGAATTCTTGAGAGGTCTTTGGTGCAAAAAGGTGATTTTATTCTCAAGCATGGGGACAGGACCCGTGTGCAATGGGGTCATGACTGGTGGCCCACTGTATACTTCTAGGTTTGGAGGGGGTTAGGGATAGTGTAAGTCTCTAAGGAATTTTGGTAGCAAGGTTTCCAGGACCTTGAGGAGCTAGCTATTGTTGGGAAAAGGTCCTGTATTACCGTCTAATAAAACCTTAGCCATGAGACCCTTCAGAAGTATATTGGTGGGCCATATATGCTTGGGGGGTTTAGAGATAAAGGAAGTTTCCAAAGGAATTTTTATACCTTAAAGTAGACTTACAGAATCCTGGGGTGGGGTGGGGGGGTGGGCTAGGATTGCCTTTTGCCCTTAGCAAAGTATTAACATGGAGTCAGTTAAGAACTAGAACAATGTCACTCTGCCTGTTTCAAGGATTTGTCAATGGGCTGTAGGTAGTAAGGAAATTTAAATTTTTTTCTGTCTTTGTTTCCCACGTCACTGATTTCCAGCAATTAATTTGGTTTATTTATGAATTTTATATATATAAATAGAATCATATGATGTATACTTCTATAAAAGTGTATATAGTATGTAGTTAAAATGGGTGGGGTTTTTTTTTTTTAAGATTTTATTTGAGAGAGAGAGAGAGAGCTGAGTGGGGAGGGGCAGAGGGAGAGGGAGAAGCAGGCTCCCTGCTGTGTGCAGACCTCCATCCTGGACTCCAGGATCATGACCTGAGCTGAAGGCCAAGGCTTCACCAACTGAGCCACCCAGGTGCCCCAAAATGTGTGTTTTTTGAAAAAGTCCTTTCCTAGTCTGATTTATCATAATGTCTTTTGATGAAAATATCACCAGTGCTTTCTGTGGATACCCTTTATCAGATTAAGGAAGTTAAAAAAAAATAAGGACATTCCATTGTAATCCTAGTTTACTAAAGATATATTTTTTTCTTATTAGTCATGAATGGGTGTATAATTTTTATCAGATGCTTTTTCTGCATCTATGGAGATGGTTCCTGGATTTTTTCCCCCATTTATTCTATTAATTTGGTAAATTATATTGTTTAATTCTGTGCCTGTGTTAAACCATTCCCATATTCCCAGAATAAAGCAAATTTGATCAAGGTATTTAAAAAAATACATATATATGTAATATGTATAGATACCACTGGATTTTATTTTTTGTTTTGGAATTTTGAATCCATGTTTACAAGGAAATTGGCCTATAATTCTTGTTTTTCCTAATGTTCTTGGCATGTTTTTGGTATTTTAAAGCTTATAATGGCCTCATAAAATAAAGTGGGATATTTACTATCTATTATTGAGAAACATTCTTTAATGTTTGAAAGAATGCTGTGGTGAAGCCATTTCAGTTCGGAGCTTTTTTTAATGAACAAATGTTAAATTATGGATTCAGTTTCTTCGATAGTTTTAGGGCTAGTGCGGTTTTCTGTCTCTTCTTTTAACAGTTGGGTTAGTGGTGCTTTCTAGGAACTCCTTTTTTTGTTCCCTCCAGTGCTGAGACTGCTGAAAGCTCTGTTTTCCTTTCAAAATAGAAATCTGTTTGACAATTTTTGCCTGCTTTCTCCATCTCAGCCGCTGTTTGCAAATTGGCAAATGCCTTTAGGGGAAAGCAGCTCTGAAGCCAAGCTTGCTGCTTTTTCTTCTGAGATCTTGCCTGTCTTGATAACCCTGACGTTTCGGGCTCCCAGCCTCCTGTGACTACAGAAAGCTTTGCTCTGATTCCTGGCCTCCTACCTGCTCTGTTTTGTAGCCTCTCTGCCCCGGCCAGTTATGAGTCCGCAGCAGAGACCTTGAGGTAGAAAGTAGCACAGAATGGTGGATTCATTTTAATTTATTAACTTTGAGTTCTTGTTCTTTCAAAGCCTGACTGCTTGACTGTTTGTTCTCTGATGCCTTCAAATGGTTGCTATTTTTATTTTATTTCAGCTTTTCTAGACTAGTTATTCTAGGAAGAAGAGTTGTTTTTTGTTTTTTGATTTTATTTACTTGACACAGAGAGAGAGAGATCACAAGTAGGCAGAGAGGCAGGCAGAGAGAGGAGGAAGCAGGCTCCCTGCCGAGCAGAGAGCCCGATGTGGGACTCGATCCCAGGACCCTGAGATCATGACCTGAGCCGAAGGCAGAGGCTTTAACCCACTGAGCCACCCAGGCGCCCCAAGAGTTGTTTTGATATAGCCTCCTTGCCGAAAAATAAGGCAAGCCTCTTACGTCACTTAAACATATTTTGTCACCTACACATTGGGAATAATACCAGTTTCCTCAGCGGGCTGGTTACAGTAACAACAACAACAACAGTAAGTGCCTGGTGGATAGTAGCACTCAATAAAAATGTGAGCTGATACTATGTTAATATATAATAATGAATTCTAAGTATCTGTGAAGTTATAGTATAAGACAGGATTTAGCACAGTTTTTTCTATAAAGGGCCAGTTAGTAAATATTTCAGCATTTGGAGGTGATACACAGCCATCTACCCCACCTTCCTCCCCCTCTTCAGTCATCCTTTAAAGTGCAAAGTCTATTAGCTCCCTGAGCAAAACCAAGATTTGCCACATATTAGCCAATGGGAAATAGGAATTTAAGCTCAGATTTAAAAATTTGTCACTCTTGCTTCCTATACTCCTCTCACCCAGAATAAAAGTTGAAGTCCTTATCATGGACCCAACTGACCTTCCACAATATGGTCCCTCACTTTACTTCCGTTTACTTCTCTGACCTCGTGTTGTACTCATTTCTCCTTCATTTACTCTTCTCCAGTTACTCGGGCCTCCTCGTTATTCCTCAGACAAGCTAGGCTGGCTGGCCCTCTGGGTCTTCACACTTGCTGGTCTCCCTGCCTGGAATGCTCTTTTCCCATATCTCTGTCAGTTCTTAACAGAAAGATGATCTTTTCACCTTCTTGTAACATTTCAGTGCCCTCTATTACTTTTCTCTTTCCTCACTTTAGTCTTCCTCTTTAACCTGCTCAAAGTCCGTGACTCTCCCTTGCCCATACCCATTAGCTGGAATCCTGTGTGCCAAAAATTTGATCCCAACATGTCTCTCCAACCTTATTTTCCAGTGCTCTTAAAAAAAAAAAAATGAAGCCTGTACTTTAATCATTTCATGTACCCTGTACTTTGTTATTTTACTGCTTTTGTACCTTTATTTGCGTTCTTTTTTTTTTTTTTAAAGATTTTATTTATTTATTTGACACAGAGAGAGAGATTACAAGTAGGCAGAGAGGCAGGCAGAGAGAGAGGAGGAAGCAGGCTCCCCGCTGAGCAGAGAGCCCGATGCGGGCCTCAATCCCCGGACGCTGAAATCATGACCTGAGCCGAAAGCAGAAGCTTTAACCCACTGAGCCACCCACGTGCCCTATTTGCGTTCTTTCTTGATGAACTCCCCCAAATGCATTTTTAGTTTGATTGTAAAGGAATTATTTCTCCCCAGTCTTTTATAAATAAAATCCTGCCAGATTAATATCTCAGCCCAAATGCTATGCCTTCCATAAAGTTTCTGTTAACCATTCAAGTTAAAGTTTATGTATCTTCTTTGAACTCTGATGCCACTTTATCTGTATTTTTATTTCATCACTTTCCATAATATTAATAATAGTACTACTTACTGTACTCATGTCTACGTACAAAACATCGCCTTATGTGCTCTGCATGTATCATCAGCTTTAATTCTCCCTGCTCCTCTCCACTAAGTGTAACTATGAACTCTGGAAATAACAAGAGGCAATCAAAGGAGATTTCTGAAAAATGGGAAGAGGAGGGTGTAGTAGTTAGGGACCTCGGTAATAAAAACTGTAGTGATGGGATTTCCTACAACCCTTGCCAACAGCAAAAGGTGATTCAGGTAGGCTCATTCCTTCCCCAAGATTAAATGAGACTCCTGCCAAGTTTTTTTTTTTTTTTTAAAGATTTTATTTATTTATTTGACAGAGAGAGATCACAAATAGGCAGAGAGGCAGGCAAAGAGAGGAGGAAGCAGACTCCCCGCTGAGCAGACAGCCCAATGCGGGCCTCGATCCCAGGACCCTGAGATCATGGCCTGAGCTGAAGGCAGAGGCTTTAACCCACTGAGCCACCTAGGAGCCCCTTTTCTTAAGATTTTATTTCTTTATTTTAGAGCATGAGCAGGGGAAGAGCAGAGGGAGGGGGACAAGCAGTCTCCCCACGGAGCAGGGAGTCTGATACGGGGCTCTGAGATCATGACCTGAGTTGAAAAGCTGAAATCAAGAGTTGGGTGCTTAACCAACTGAGCCATCCAGGTGCCCCCAACAAGAATTTTAAAGCAGCCATCATAAAAACGTTCTAACAAGCAATTACAAATAAACAAAATAGAAAATCTCAACAATAACAAAAATACAGGCATGCCTCCCCTTTTATTGCGCCTCACAGATACTGTGGTGGGCTTTTTTGTTTTGTTTTACAAATCGAAGGTCTGTAGCAAACCTGCATCAAGCAAGTCTGTTTTTACTGTTTTAAGAACAGCATTTGCTCACTTCATGTTTCTCTGACACATTTTGCCAATTGTTAAAATATTTCAAACTTTTTCATTATTATACATGTTACGGTGATCTGTGATCAGTGATCTTTGACGTTACTATTGCAGTTGTTCTGGGGCACCATGAATCGTGCTCCTAGAAATAAGATGGTTAACTTAGTAAGTACTGTGTGTGTTATGACTGCTCCACTGACCAGCTCTTCCCCCATCTCTCCACCTTCTCTTTGGGCCTCCTTATTTCCCAAGATGGAACAATATTGAAATTCAGTCAGTTAGTAACCCTCCCAGGCCCTTTTAGTGTTCAAGTGAGAGTCACATGTCTCTCACTTTAAATGAAAAGCTAGAAATGATTAAGCTTTGAGAGGAAGGCACGTCCAAAGCTAAGATAGGTCAAAAGCTAGGCCTCTTGCATCAGACATCCAAGTTACGAATGCAAAGGAAAAGTTCTTGAAGGAAATGTAAAAGTGCTACTTCAGTGAACATGTGAATGAAAAGAAAGTGAGACAGCTTCTTTGCTGGTACGGAGAAAGTTTTAGTGTTCTGGATAGAGGATCAAACCAGCCACAACATTCCCTTCAGCCAAAGCCTAATCCAGAGCACGGTCCTAACTCTGTTCAATTCTGTGAAGGGCTGAGAGAGGTGAGGAAGCTGCAGAAGTAAAGTCTGAAAGTAGCAGAGGTTGGCTCATGAGGTTTAAGGAAGGAAGCCATCCCCATAACATCAAAGTGCAAGGAAGTGCTGATGTAGAAGCTGCAGCAAGTTATCCAGAAGATCTGAGCTAAGATAGTGAAGGTGGTTACACTGAACAACAGATTTTCAATGTAGGTGCAACAGCCTTCTACTGGAAGAAGATGGCACTCAGGGCTTACACGGCCAGAGAGAAGTCAATGCCTGGCCTCAAAGCTTCAAAGAGTAGACTGATTCTCTCACTGGGGCTAATGCAGCTGGTGACTTGACATTGAAGTCAGTGCTCATTTACTGTTCTGAAAATCCTAGGGTCCTTAAGAATTATGTTAAACGTACTCTGTGCTCTGTAAATAGAACAACAAAGCACGTCTGTTTGCAATGGTTTACTGAACATTTTAAGCCCACTTTTAAGACCTCAAAAAAAATTCAGATATTATTGCTCATTGACAATGCACCTGATCACCCAATAGCTCTGATGGAGATGCAACAAGATTAAATATTTTCATGTCTTATTAACATAGTGTCCATTCTGCAGCCCATGGAATAAGTAATTTTGACTTTCAGGTCTCATTATTTAAGAAATACATTTTGTAAGGCTGTACCTGCCATAGATAGTGATTCCTCTGTCAGATCTGGGCAAAGAAAATTGAAAACCTTTTGAAAAGGCTTCATAACTCAAGAGGTGACAGAATACCAGCATTTACAGGAATTTGGAAGAAATTGATTCCAACCTTTGTGGATGACTTTGAGGGGCTCAAGATTTAAGTGAAGAAAGTAACTACACACGTGGTAGAAATAGCAAGAGAAATACAATTAGAAGTGGAGCCTGACGATGACTGAATTGTTGCAATCTCATGATAAAACTTGAACGTATGAGGAGTTGCTTCTTATGAGCGAGCAAAGAAAAGTGGTTTCATGAGATAGAATCTACTCCTGAAGCTGCTGTGAGCACTGTTGAAATGATAACAAAGGATTTAGGTTATTATATAAACTTGATAAAGCAACAGCAGGTTTTGAGAGGATTGACTCCAAGTTTGAAAAAAGTTCTACTGTGGGTAAAATGCTATCAAACAGCATCGCATGACACAGAGAAACTGTGAAAGAAAGAGTTAACTGAATGCAGCTACCTTCATTTATTTTAAGAAATTGCCACAGCCACGCCAACCTTTAGCAACCACCACCTTGATTTGATTAGTCTGCAGCCATCAACATCAAATTCAAGACCATCCACTAGCAAAAACATGACGACTCACTGAAAACTCAGATGATGATGGTTGGCATTTTTTAGCAATAAAGTATTTTTTAATTTTAATTTTAACTTATTTTTTAAGATTTTATTTATTGGACAGAGAGAGACACAGCAAGAGAGGGAACATAAGCAGAGCCAGTGGGAGAGGGAGAATCAGGTATCCCGCAGAGCAGGGAGCCCGATGTGGGGCTCGATTCCAGGACCCTGGGATCATGAGCTGAGCTGAAGGGAGATGCTTAATGACTGAGCCACCCAGGTGCCCCTAAAGCTTGTTTGTTTTTTTTTGTTTGTTTTGGTTTGGTTTTTTTAGAGGCGGGGAGAGTGTGGAGAGGGGAAGGGCAGAGGGAGAGAGATTCCTAAGCAGGTTCCACACCCAGTGCAGATCCTAACATAGGGCTTGATCTCAAAACCCTGAGATCATGACCTGAGCTGAAATCAATAGTCAGATGCTTAACCAAGTGAGCCACCCGGGTGGCTAAATAAAGTAGTTTTAAATTAAGGTATTTACATTGTTTTTTTTAGATATAATGCCATCGCACACATGATAGACTACAGTATATTGTAAACATAACTTTTATATGCACTAGGAAACCAGAAAATTTATTTGACTCACTTTATTGTGCTATTTGCTCTATTGCAGTGGTCTGGAACCAAATCTGCAACATCTCCGAGGTAGACCTCTAGAAGTTATAAAAAAGAAAGAAATGAAAACTATGGAATTCAAAATGCAGTAATGGAGATGAAAAATTTGCTGAATGGGCTTAGGATGGAATTTGTGAGCTTGAGGATAGAGCAACATAATTTACCTGGTTTGAACAACAGGAAATAGATGGAAATAAGATGAACAGAGCTTTAGGGACATGTGGGACAATAACAGAAGATCCAAAATTCATATCTGTGTCTGAGAAGGAGATAGAGTGAGTTTAAAAGATTACTTGAAAAATGATGGCTGAAAATGTCCCCAAGTTTTGCGAAAGAAGTAATCCTACAAATTTGAGAAGCTGAGTGAATCCCAAATATGAAAAACCCCCAATAAATCTGCAAGCCATGTCATATTTAAACATTTGAAAACTAACTTGAAAGCAACTAGAGAGAAATAACACATGATCTATATTGGAACACCAACTCAAATATCAACAGATTTCTCGTTTGGATGTGGGGAAACATGCTATTATAGTACAATTTGTGGAAGTAAAGATTTAACCAACATACAACAGGGCAGTTTTATAGTAATTATCAAACTGTAACATGTTCATTTACTGTGGTTCAGCAATTCAGTTTTATGGGAAGCTGTTTGTCAGAAGTATGCTTAATTATCTATAGTGACATATATAGGGAAGTATTTATTTATAAAGATTAGCAATAGCTGGGCTATCTTCTAATAATAGGGAATGTTTTCAAATAAAAGGTTAGACAAATTAATACTTCACAAAGGAAAAAAAAATTCCCCAAAGAGAAAAGACATTATTTAACTAATTATTGGTCTAACTTCCAGAACATTTCTTTTTTTTTTTTGACAGAGAGAGAGAGATCACAAGTAGGCAGAGAGGCAGGCAGAGAGAGGAGGAGGCAGGCTCCCTGCTGAGCAGAGAGCCCGATGCGGGCCTCCATCCCAGGACCCTGAGATCATGACCTGAGCCGAAGGCAGAGGCTTTAACCTACTGAGCCACCCAGGAGCCCCAGAACATTTCTTAGTTCTGAAATGTGTTGAGGGTACTTAATAAACTGTTTTATGATGAACTCATTAAATACATTTGATAATTATGAATTTTAGATACACTCAAATGTAAGTTTAAGGTACAAAAAAAGTAACAAAAGTAACATCTAATTCACTGTTGATTATCCATGTGCTCATTTCTATGGGTAATTGAGTTGAGCATCATATATATGTATTTTGAAGAAGTAAAAATCATGCCATGTGTATACATCAATGACATATTCTAAATTTTAAAAATATCTTTCCTATCCACTCTTTAAGGCCAAGTGTGATATTACCCTTCCATGAAGTTGTTGGTGACCATTTAGTTCAAAGTTAATCACTATCTCCTTCAAACTCTGACACCTTTTTTCCTGTATTATCTTATTTTCCATAATATTAATGGTTATGCTGTGATTTATTGCACTTTAAATATATTTCCTAGTGTGTTTTACATGTATTCTCAGACTAAAGTCTCATGTCAGCCCTTAATGAGGTACTTGTAATCTCCATTTTACGGTAAAGCAACTAAAAGGTTCAGATGTTCATTCAATAACTTGCTCAAAATCACACAATTAGGATTAAAGTGTAGATTTCAGATTCCGATGTCTTTGCAACAGAGCCTTGTCACACGCTTGGCTGCCTCTTAAGTGCGTAAGGTTTACTGAAAGAAACGCTGTGGATGTACCTTGTATATGTATATCGATCTAAGATAGAGTGTTTCTTAAATGTTAGAGCATTTTCATAACAAATCTATAATATTACTTTTTTCTTTTCTTTTCTAGAATTCTGGAGGTGGAAGTGGAGTTGATCTTTCAGTACTAAATGAGGCTCGCAATATGGTGTCAGATCTTCTGATTGATCCGACCCTTCCCCCACAAGTCATTTCCTCCCTGCGGAGTATCAGTAGCTTGATGGGGGCTTTCTCAGGTTCCTGTAGGCCAAAGATTAATCCTCTCACTCCATTTCCTGGATTTTACCCCTGCTCAGATATAGAAGACCCAACTGAGAAAGGAGATCGAAAACTTCACAAGGTCAAGATCAGCCAGACCTACTTACCACATTTAATATTTTCAAATTAAAAAAGCTCTTTTATAGCTTAGATAAAATATAATTTCTTTTTCAAGGATCAGCTTTTTTATACATTATATTGAGCTGCTTGGGACTTTGGAGGAGGTGATTGTAAATCTCAAATCATTCTAAAGGAGTATTCACTGAGTATTTTATTCTAAACAACTTTGCTATAACCAGCAGTTACAACTCCATCGATTATAACTATCATTATTGTTATTGTTTTTAAATAGAAAACAACACACAAATTTAATTCCAGGCTTTTGTAACAAACTAGTGGTCCTGCATGTCATTAATCCGTTGTATGATTTAGAATCCAGGAATATTCTTATTGAACCACAAGGAATTTATTGTTATAATATTCATTTTATGAATTACATAGCATTATTTTAAATTAATTTTCACATTTTTTTTTAAAGATTTTGTTTATTTATTTCACCGAGGGAGAGAGATCACAAGTAGGCAGAGAGGCAGGCAGAGAGAGAGGAGGAAGCAGGCTCCCCGCTGAGCAGGGAGCCCGATGTGGGCCTCAATCCCAGGACCCTGAGATCATGACCTGAGCCGAAAGCAGAGGCTTTAACCACTGAGCCACCCAGGCGCCCTAATTTTCACATTTTTTTGATCTCTGGTTTTCCCTTTTATGCACTAGAGATTGCTGTAGCCCAGTAGACATTGATTTTTCCATCATTAAATATGGGATTAATTGTTTTTTAAATCCCAATGCCTCAAAATAAGGTTTTCTTTCAGAAATAATAAATACTATTCTGAGTAGGTCTACATTATGCTTGTTCATAGTGCAGTTAAAATTGCTTTTTGACTAATGAATATCAATAGCTAAAATCATAAGCTTTAGAAATAAAAACATTTTAGAGATTATTCTAATTTATTCTACAGGTAAAGAAACTAATAAAGAGAAGATAAAATTCGAATCAGTTAATTTTGTTCATTGTAATAATGTATATAGAGCTTAGAATAAGTTAAATATCATTTTGAAAGGATTTTAATCAGTTAATTTCATTGTGTTAGTTCTCAGCATTAGGATGTAGAAATGTTGAAAAATTAAGCCCAATTAGGGCTAAAGTTTGGTAATTACTGATCACAAAGCTAGACGATGGGTGATTATGTGATGCTTTTATTTATAAGAAATATATATAGTAGCATTTGCCTTAGTCAAAATCCAATTAACAAAATCCAGTTAACAATGGTACTTCCTTATATGGTATTCTTTTTAACACTCTGCCTATGAGAAGTAGGTTAATCACAAGCATCAAAATGTGACAGTAATAAATTCATCAATAAAATAACACTAATATATTCTTGAGTTAGTTTTCACTTGGTACGTCGTTCTTCTTTGTATTTTCTATTGAGATTTGATGTTTTGAATAGTAGTTTTTTTCTCTTTTCAATTGGAGTATACTCGACACAACAGAAGAGCAATTTTTTAAAGTAATAATTCTTAAAAATCTTAATCAGAAAAATCTTACTAATATCAACATTATGTTTGTCACTATGTTTACTGTGTAAAAAAAACATGTACTGGTACATTTTAGACACATTTTAAACAATATTAATGAAACAGGATGCCAAAGTGCCCCATTTCCTGAACATTCTAGTTAATCAAGCTGATTTTTGGTACTGGCATCTACTGATAGGGAGTAAGTCCTATAAGAACCAGGAAGTAACCCTTATTTCTTTTCCTTGTGTTCTTTAAACTTCTTTCTTGAATTTCACATCGAATTTGTCTCTGCTTTTGGGAAAGAATAGAAAAGGCCTGATACTATCCCAGAAAAGAACAATAGCCATTTATGAAAAGATAATTAATAAGGAAAAGGGAGTTGTAAAATATAATTTAATGTAAATGTCTTATATACGTGTTAAGAACTAAGGCACTATATGGACCTAAACTATAGCCAGAAAGGATTATGTTCCACAAAGAACGTTTTCAGTGTGAGTCTAACTCACTACTAACCTTTACAAAATCAACATGCTTGGGAAACTTAAGCATAGGAGATATTTCTCTCTGAGATGCTTTAAGTATTTGCTAATGGTGGAAATTCAGAAGAAGCAAAGACTGTTTTATGTAAATCTCAGTAAAACACATATTCAGTGGATATTCAGTGGTAAAAAAAAATTAAAATACGCTGGTTAATTGAATATTTGGATCAGTTTAGAATATTTTTTAAAGATTTTATTTATTTGACACAGAGAGAGGGATCACAAGTAGGCAGAGAGGCAGGCAGAGAGAGAGGAGAGAGGAGGAAGCAGGCTCCCTGCTGAGCAGAGAGCCCGATGCGGGCCTCGATCCCAGGACCCTGGGATCGTGACCTGAGCCGAAGGCAGAGGCTTTAACCCACTGAGCCACCCAGGCGCCCAGTTTAGAATATTTTTAAAAATTAAGGTAAAATATTAATGCTAATGGTGTCCTGAGTTTAATTGTTAATTGAAAAGATAGCTCTGAATCTTTCAGTTTCTCCAGGTTAATCCTATGTACTTTTAGCCTTATACTAAAAATAAAAGAGGTTTAGTACATAGGGCTTATAGTCCCTGATCCTAAGCTTGAACTCTACAGTTGATTTTCAGGGTAAATCTTTCATATTTGCTTTTGAAATTGTCAAGTGTTTATTTCTCATGAAATGAGGGAATAAAGTATACAAAAGAATAAAGATCTTGTTAAATTGTAGGGAGTTCAGAAATCATTTTTTAGTGGGGGGAACACTAAATAGAACAACAGTGTAAAATGTGAAATTTGGGGTAAATTTGATGTATTTTCAGAGTAAAGTGTTCTGTGTCTCCTGTACATGTTAAAAATAGACTTTGTATTGATATTTTTACATGTCATCTTTACTAATACATGTACAGCAGATCTAATGGTGACAATTTTAACCATCGTTAAATTATTCAACAGGGACTAAACAGTAGGAATAATTTACCAGCTCCACAGCTGAGGAGGAGCTCCGCAACCTCAGGTCTGCCTCCCGTAGAACAGTCTTCTTCAAGGTGGGAACGCAATAATGGAAAGAGGCCACACCAAGACTTTGGCATTTCAAGGTAAAATCCCCACTCTTTTAAAGAAACTTGAGTCAAATACATCCATTTTGTCCCTGTTGAATGAAGTTTGAAATAACTAAAAGCAGAAAGGAACAAGTTGAAGTATTTTCGACGTAGGACAGCATGGGTAGTAATAAAGCATGATAGAGAAACGGATTCCTTTTTTTTTTTCTTAACATAAATTATTTGCTTTAGGGGTACAGGTCTGTGAATCCTCAGTCTTACACAATTCACCGCACTCATCATGGCACAAACCCTCCCCAATGTCCATAACCCAGCCACCCTATTCCTTCCCCACCCCCCAGCAATCCTCAGTTTGTTTCCTGAGATTAAGAGTCTCTTATGGTTTGTCTCCCTCCCCAGTCCCATTTTGTTTCATTTTTCCCCCTCCCTTCCGCCACCCTACCTCTCAAATTCCTTGTATCAGAAAGATCATATGATAATTGTCTTTCTCTGATTGACTTATTTCACTTAGCATAGTACCCTCTAGTTCCATCCATGTCATTGCAAATGGCAAGATTTCGAGGTATTTTCTTTTTGATGGCTGCATAGTATTTGCGCGCGCGCGCGCGTGTGTGTGTGTGTGTGTGTATCTCACATCTTCTTTATCCATTCATCTGTTGATGGACATCTAGGTTCTTTCCATGGTCTGGCTACTGTGGACATTGCTACTGTAAACATTCGGGTGCATGTACACCCAGTAGTGTGATTGCTGGGTCATAGGGTAGTTCTATTTCCAACTTTTTGAGGAACCTCCATACTGCTTTCCAGAGTGGCTGCACCAGCTTGCATTCCCACCAGCAGTGTAGGAGGGTTCCCCTTTCTCCGCATCCTCACCAACACCTGTTGTTTCCTGACTTGTTAATTTTAGCCATTCTGACTGGTGTGAGGTGGTATCTCACTAGGGTTTTGATTTGTATTTCCCTGATGCCGAGTGTTGTTGAGCATTTTTCATGTGTCTGTTGGGCATTTGGATGTCTTCTTTGGAGAAATGTCTGTTCACGTCTTCTGCCCACTTCTTGATTGGATTATTTGTTCTTTGGGTGTTGAGTTTGATAAGTTCTTTATACATTTTAGATACTAGCCCTTTATCTGATATGTCATTTGCAAATAGCTTCTCCCATTCTGTCCCTGTCTTTTGGTTTTGTTAACTGTTTCCTTTGCTGTGGAAAAGCTTTTGATCTTGAGGAAGTCCCAGTAGTTCATTTTTGCCCTTGCTTCCCTTGCCTTTGGCGATGGTTCTAGGAAGAAGTTGCTGTGACTGAGGTCAGAGAGGTTGCTGCCTGTGTTCTCCTCAAGGATTTTGATGGATTCCTGTCTCACATTGAGGCCTTTCATCCATTTTGAGTCATTTTGTGTGTGATGTAAGGAAATGGTCCAGTTTCATTCTTCTGCATGTGTCTGTCCACTTTTCCCAACACCGTTTGTTGAAGAGACTGTCTTTTATCCACTGGACATTCTTTCCTGCTTTGTCGAAGATTAGTTGACCATAGACTTGAGGGTCCATTTCTGGCCTGTCTATTCTGTTCCATTGATCTGTATGTTTCTTTTTGTGCCTGTACCATACTGTCTTGATGATTACCACTTTGTAATAGTTTGAAGTCTGGAATTGTGGTGCCGCCAACTTTGGTTTTCTTTTTCAACACTCCTCTGGCTATTCGGGGTCTTTTCTGGTTCCATATAAATTTTAGGATTATTTGTTCCATTTCTTTGAAAAAATTTGATGGTATTTTGATAGGAATTGCATTAAATGTGTAGATTGCTCTAGGTAGCATAGACATTTTCACAATATTTGTTCTTCCAATCCATAAGCATGGAACGTTTTTCCATTTCTTTGTGTCTTCCTCAATTTCTTTCATCAGTATAGTTTTCTGAGTACAGATTCTTTACCTCTTTAGTTAGGTTTATTCCTAGGTATCTTATGGTTTTGGTTGCAATTGTAAATGGGATCGACTCCTTCTCTTTGTTCTGTCTTGCTATTGGTGTTTGGAAATGCAACTGATTGGGCGCCTGGGTGGCTCAGTGGGTTAAAGCCTCTGCTTTCGGCTCAGGTCATGATCTCAGGGTCCTGGGATCGAGGCCCGCATCAGGCTCTCTGCTCAGCAGGGAGCCTGCTTCCCCTTCTCTCTCTGCCTGCCTCTGCCTCCTTGTGATCTCTCTCCCTCTGTGAAATAAATAAATAAATAATCTTAAAAAAAAAAAAAGAAAGAAATGCAACTGATTTCTGTGCATTGATTTTATATCCTGACACTTTACTGAATTCCTGTGTGAGTTCTAGCAGTTTTGGAGTGGAGTCTTTTGGGTTTCCCACATAACGTATCATATCATCTGCAAAGAGAGAAACTGATTCTTAAAAGGAAGCTAACCTGTCTTCTCCAAAAAGTGAGGCACATTGGATACAAGGCGTGCTGAGGCCTTAAGAGGAAGTCAGGGAGGCAGTTTAAGGAAGCGAGGGTCAGTTTAGGACAGGGCGGTGAGAAAGTTTTAAAATTAGTATCAGTGACCAGTATGGGGGCAATCACCCCTATCCAGGGCAGTGTCCAAGATAGGTTTACAGAGTTACTGACTAGTTAGAGGAGAAGCAAAGTTCTCAGGGCTCATCTCAGATGTTAGTTAGATACAAGGTAGCAAAACTCTTCCAAACTCTGTTCTTGCTGGAGGACTAAGACTACTCCTGTATTCTGTACTCACTTGATGATTGGCTTGGAACTGACCAGTACTAATCCGACACATGAAAGGCATCAGTAACTGGGAAAATACAGATATTTTCTGAATGTAAGTATACCCACTTACCCTCATAACAAAGGATTCAATATTTTGTTTTCTAATAGCCAGGAAACATAGTGATCTCCTGTGTGAGTTATGAACTTCTCTTTAGTCACTCATCTGACTATGTTAACGGAGCTGGAGTTAATGTAAACTTTCTATTAAAGCAGTGTTGTTAACTGGGCCTGTGTGTATTTCGTTTAGCTCGAGCTGTGTAGTTACACATTTGAAACAGCAGGTGGCAGGATTGGAGCATATGGATTTGTCTGTTAAAAGTTGTATGAACGTTTATATAGGAAATATGGTCAAATAATTACAATGTTCCAGATTCTTGTGTGATTTTTTAATTTGAATTTTTTATAATGTATTCAAGGAGGTGGACTCCTTTTTTATAAAAGAAACTGAGTGAAATGGTATATAAAACAGGAACAGATTGATGTCCCAGGGAATGCAGAGCTTGCTGAGAGCCTAAACATGACAGTTTTGGGGTTTTTTGTTTTTTGTTTTTTAATGGAAGCAGGATATGGGGAAGTCAGTGATGATGGGAACTGAAAATATGACGTATTTCTTAACCATGGGAAATATCATCTTGAGAATATTGTTTGGTTTTAAAAAGAATGATGAAAATGCTTTTTAATCTTTCAAAATCACACTGATGTAAAGGCAGTACATTTGCAGTTAAAGAAACACTTGATACAGTGAGTAAAGATCAGTTTTATCCTGCTGACTTAAGATGATTAATGTTAAAATAGAACCATGGTCCAAAGAAAATTAACTCTGAGAAATGTTCATTTAAAAGTAAATGTTTGCTGATTTGATATAATTACTTAGCTCTCATGAAAACAAAGTCATATGCCTCAAAAGATTTAGAAATTTGGAGAATAAAGTAACTCATGGTATTATGCAGTGTCTCCTTGAAAGAGGTAAGGCTAGAAGTAAGTCTTCTAGTGTGCAGAAGCTGTAGCTTCTCAGTAATAAGTTTTTTTTTTTTTAAGATTTTATTTATTTATTTGACACACAGAGCAAGATTACAAGTAGGCAGAGAGGCAGGCAGAGAGAGAGGAGGAAGCAGGCTCCTCACCGAGCAGAGAGCCTGATGTGGGCCTCGATCCCAGGACCCTGAGATCATGACCTGAGCCGAAGGCAGAGGCTTTAACCCACTGAGCCACCCAGGCGCCCAGTAATAAGTTTCTAAGTGTCCTTTGAACGTGGCATAAGGAGTGTATGAAGCATTTACAGGAACCATTCCTTTTGAGATTTAAGTCTCTAGATCGGTGCCGTGCAATAGAAATTTTTGTGATGATGGGAATGTTTTGTATCTGGACTGTCCAGTTCAGTAGTCCCTAGCTACACATGGCTATTGATTACTTGAAATGTGTCTGGTATGTTTAAGGAACCAAGTTTAAATTTGATTTAATTTTCTAAAATAAAAAGGGCTATATATGACCGTCATAGAGACCTGTATGGCAACCACATTAGACAGCATAGCTGTAGGTGTTTCATGTATGGTAATGTTTTGTGCAGGAACCTTTAGGCTTTAGTAGCTTTAACCAAAGAGACTTGTGAATCTGGAATCATGAGGCATTCATCTTGACTTCATCAGAGTACCCCAAAACTGAGATCACATGTCCTCCATTTTTGAGTCTTGATTGGAAGGCAGCCTTGGATTCTAATTATAGCTTCTCTGCCTGTGATCTTAAATAACCCTGGCTGTCCTTTCAGTTGGTCCAGTATTGAACCTCTCAGTTCCTGAAGCGCTGACTAAAACTGAATTTCTCATCTTCCAGGTGCTTTTTCATGTTACTGTTTTTCTGCCTTTATTTCCTGACACAGTGCTGCTACCCTCTAGTTCTGTGGTTGCTTAAAAAAATGGATTTAGCTAGAAAACTTGGTGTTACCTTGCATCCTGTTACCTTATCCTGTAGACACCGGTTGTTGGGTCTGTGTCTGCATCTTGTTTCTTCTCTGCTCCCTCCTCTCCTTTATCACTTTGCCTACACTGTTTCCTTTCTTTACTCCTTATCTGGGCTCTTATCCTCTTAATTGGCCTTTCATTTCTAATAGCCTTCACTGCCTGATCCATCTCCTACCCTCCCACCACAAATCTTCCTTAAACAAAACCTTGATTATACAGTGTTTCTTTTTTTTTCTTTTTAAAGATTTTATTTATTTGTCAGAGAGAGAGAGAGAGAGCACATGCAGGCAGAGTAGCAGGCAGAGGCAGAGAGAGAAGCAGGCAGAGGCAGAGAGAGAAGCAGGCACCCTGCTGATCAAGGAGCCCAGTGTGGGACTCAATCCCAGAACCCGACCTGGGATCATGACCTGAGCTGAGGGCAGCCGCTTAACTGAGCCACCCAGGGCTCCCAATTATACAGTGTTTCTAGTCATTAAATTTTTGGACTCTTTACCAATGCCTGTAGAATATTACCTAAATTCCTGGCCTGGGATTTGAAACCCTGTTACTCCCTCATGTCAAAGCTGCACCCTTACTTGGAATGATTGAACAAACTAAAAGACATGAGCAGTCCTGCAAAGAATGAGAACAGAAAAATGAGTTGGAAGGCTCTCTAGGTGTCAACAGCAGTGCCATGTGACTTGAGTTAAACTCTTCCTTGAACTTTTTCTAATAATTTCGTTTTCAGTTTACCTCATTTGAAAATTAAGCTGAATTATAGTGTCCAGCCCACCTTGTTTGAGTGAAGAGTAATATAGGATTTAATTTTGCTTTTCTTCATGCTTCATCTGGAGAAAAAAGTATTATATACCTTATGATAGCTATGACAAAAGGAATCTAAAGGAAGAAAACCACAAGGAAGAAGAGTTACCGTATTTGAACAGCCACTGTATTACCTACCCTGAAGAGTTTATCGCTGTTCATCTCTTACAGAACTTGAAATTTTATTTTATTTTTTTTTAAAAGATTTTATTTATTTATTTGACACAGAGAGAGAGAGAGATCACAAGTAGNAAAATTTTATTTTATTTTATTTTTTTTTAAAAGATTTTATTTATTTATTTGACACACAGAGAGAGAGATCACAAGTAGGCAGAGAGGCAGGCAGAGAGAGAGGGGGAAGCAGGCTCTCTGCTGAGCAGAGAGCCCGATATGGGCCTCGATCCCAGGACCCTGAGATCATGACCTGAGCCGAAGGCAGAGGCTTTAACCCACTGAGCCACCCAGGCGCCCAGAACTTGAAATTTTAATTAAGAGGGCCATTACTTTACAACACCAAAATACATCAGTCTCTCTCTATTTATCCGAAACTCCAGTCAAGCGCAACTATTTGCTGTTCCCTTTACTTATCCGCTTCTATCCCCCGCCCCCACCCCCAGCCGTGGTGGTTCTCTCTCCCCAGAACAGGTCTCCTCACTTGAAGAGTCACACCCTGCTATCCTCCTCCCTTGGTTTCCAAGGAGAGGTAATTTGTTTCACCTCTGAATCTCCTTAACACCTTTTCTTTGCTGCTTTTATGGCACTGTCACTTTGTACCCTGTGTTAGTCATTACTGCTTTTCTGAGGCTTGCCTGATTACTGGGATGAGTTTGATTGCATTAAAATGGATCTTTGAAGATAAACCGCTGCTGAAAAAATGTCCTGCAGGAGTATGGTGTCCATATTGGATTATGACAGTGGATGCTGCTTTCTGCTGACATTTTAGAGGAAGGTTCTCTGGTCAGGAAGTTCCAGGAAATGTGGAATAATGCTCTCTTGGGTTAGCTGACAGTTGGATTACCCATCTCTGAGTTTCAGGGTTAGTAGCTATGGTTAAAAAACGGCTAAGCTTGTATCCTGGGACTGATGGTGGGACCCATCCCTCCCTGTAAACGAACAGAGCACGATTTAGAGCTCACAGCTCACTTCCTTTGAACAGACTTTCCCTGGGGAAAAATAGGCAAGTCGTTTTCCAAAACTCCCTAGGCTATCAACTGTAGTTACTCCTACACTGAAGAGACTTGCCTTTAACCTATTCTCCAATTCATCTTTCATCTCCATGACTGCTCTGTAATTCAGTGTAAGAATTTGTTCAGGGCGCCTGGGTGGCTCAGTGGGTTAAAGCCGCTGCCTTCGGCTCAGGTCATGATCCCAGGGTCCTGGGATCGAGGCCCATATCGGGCTCTCTGCTCAGCGGGGAGCCTGCTTCCTCCTCTCTCCTCTCTCTCTGCCTGCCTCTCTGCCTACTTGTAATCTCTCTGTGTCNATTCTCCAATTCATCTTTCATCTCCATGACTGCTCTGTAATTCAGTGTAAGAATTTGTTCAGAACTGTGTTCCCTAAATAACGTACCAGGGAACTAGCTTCTCAATTCTGCATCTCATAATTTATTAGAGATTTATACCAGTACCTGGACCCTATTTGAACTGCAGAGATTGAAGAAGGCTAATGGTGTCATCTCACTCAGTTTCTCAAGAGAATAGCTCTATGAAGCTAGGCATCATATAGCCAACCAGTTTGTACAGCTTCTCACACACAAAACCACACAAGGTGATCCAAACCTTATCAAGGTAATTTGCTTTGGTTATCCAAAAGTCAGCTCATAACATATGGTTTAACTCTGTGACCATAACTTCTGACAGTCTTCTTGCAGTGATTCCCAAATCTGACTTCATTCATCCTCTTACAAACTATTAATAAATCTTGAGACTCCTGTCCTTCTTGTCCTCTGCTTTCTTCAGTATGGTTTTATATAATCTCATCAGAGTGTACATTTATCTGGTTGCAGGCTGGGAATTAGACGATTCTAGAATTCAGCTGAAAACCTGTAATTTGACCTGTACCTCTCAATTCTAAACAGCTAACTGAATGTATAGTATACTTAATTATTAGAAGAGCTTGGATCAAAATTGGAAACTAGAGCAGTGGGTCTGTTTTGAAAAGGAGAAAGTCCTATCTTTGTTTTGAATATTAATCAGGGAGTGAACTTTGGTAGAGTACACGGATTTTTCTGTTTGAATATACCCCTGAGCGGTATTCTTACTGTGCTTTCTTAGTCTCCCCGACTTCACAGGTGAGCAGGGAGTAACTCAGATACAGAGAATGATTGAGCTTGAACAGAGACGTGAGTTTATTGGGTGGTATTATTTGCATATTGCCTCTTTTTGTGACATCATCAAATTATCATTACTGCTGGCTTGAGAAAAAAATATGATAGACTCGAAAAATTAGCTGTTAAAAGTTCTTAGCTCTAGGAGGGAAGGTGGGTAGGGAGATGGGGTGACTGGGTGATGGGCATTGGGTGTTATATGCAACTGATGAATCAGTAATTCTATCCCTGATACTAAAAAAAAAAGAAAGAAAAGAAAAAAGAAAAGTCCCTACCTCTAAATCTCTAATTTTACAGATGGAGAAACACAGAGCTAGAATCAGAGTTGTTCTGTGGAAGGTGCGGGCAAGACCTTTTAAAAATAGGTAGAAAGTAAATGCTTTCTCCTTTTAGAGTCAAAGAAATTAGAGGTTGAATTTTAGCTCTGCCACAGCTGTGAATTTTAGCCGTGTGAATGGGGAGACAGTACTTAGCCTCTTGAAGCCTCAGTTTCCTTATCTGTCTATCTCTATCTCTTAGGAGACTAAAAAAGATAAAAGTATGTAAACTACCTAAAACAATGAATGGTACATAATAGATACTCAAAATAGTGCTGCTGTTATAGTTTTTGTTAATGTCAGTAAGGAAGTTGTAAGGGTTGCTGACTGGTTTTACATGCCTTCTCTTTTTGTAATACAGAATATTTGCTCCCATGGGAAGATAGAACAAACCAGATTTCTAGAAAAAAGGTCCAAGGAGAGCCTCAAAGCAAGAGTTAGTGAAAGGAAAAGAGCCCATTCGCCCAAAACTGGGGAGCAAAAATGATCTGTTCTCTAGGAAATTGAGAGCAGGAACCTAAAGAGAAGATCACTCGCTCATTCCACAAGTGTCTGTTGAACACCTGTATCAGGCACTGTGCTGTCTCCACCAGGAATGCAGAGAGATGTGTTAGAGCCCCAGAGAAAATCACAAAATAATGAGGGAGAAGAATTTGTAAGCAGTGGAATTATAATGCGCTACAGATAAATGTAAAAGAGAAATGAACAAAAACCTTTTAGGTCACAAAGAAAATAGGCCTTCCTTGAGTAACAGGGCATGAAGTACAGAAAAGATGAAGCAGTTGGAAAAGAGCTTATGAGAACTGAGCCTACACTAAAAAATAGAGTGAAAAGTAGAGAATCTGGATTTGTCCTTGAGCCTGTGGCAAAGTGCCCACGTGAAGAGTCGACAGAAGAAAACAGGCTAGTGAATATCGAAGAAAAGGTAAAATTTATGGTGTACTTGCTACATACTTGGCCCTGGAAAGCTTTCAAATATATAATCTTAAATTGCATTTTACATATCACATTGCTGTAGTGTGTGATTCCCTGCCTGTGTTTAATTTCTTCATAAAAGCTCTAAAACCTACAATAAATAGTTACAGGAAGTGACTGAGTTAATGGGTAATCAATAGCTGTGAAGAGAGGGAGCAGGAATTAGTGAAAACTATATGTATTAGGCCAGTGATTCTCAGTGAGGTCCATAGACCCAGCAATGTCAGCATCACCTAAGAACTATTAGAAATGCAGATTACTGGCCCTGCCCTAGACCTACTGAACCAGAAATCCTGGGGGTAGAACCAGCAATCTGTGTTCTAAGAAGTCCTCCAGATAATTGATAACCTGCTTTATACCAGGATTCAGCGAACTATAGCCTGTGGGCCCAGTGTGGTCCATAACTCTTTTTTTTTGGCAAATAAAATTATATTGAAACACAGTCATACATATTTGTTTATTAATATTTGTGGCTGCTTTTATGCTATAATGGCATAGTTGAGTAAATGCAAAGCCAAAAGTTTTTACTACTTGGTCCTTTTTTTTTTTTTTTTTATTTATTCATTTGACACAGAGAGAGAGATCACAAGTAGGCAGAGAGGCAGGCAGAGAGAGGAGGAAGCAGGCTCCCTGTGGAGCAGAGAGCCGGATGTGGGCCTCGATGCCTCGATCCCAGGACCCTGGGATCATGACCTGAGCCGAAGGCAGCGGCTTTAACCCACTGAGCCACCCAGGCGCCCTACTTGGTCCTTTATAGAAAGCATTTTTGGCTCCTGCTTTAGGCTTTAAGCACTAGATAGATGTCTAAACTCTGAATGTGTAAGCAGATGTTTCCTAGTTGAATTGAAGATCATGAATAAAAAAGAGGAAATTTCCCATGGCTTTAAAATTCTTAATCTGTTATCTTTCCCTTTTAGTCAAGGATCCTATCTAAATGGGCCTTTTAGTTCAAATCTACTGACAATCCCGAAGCAAAGGTCATCTTCTGTATCCCTAACTCACCATATAGGTCTAAGAAGAGCTGGTAAGAAACCATTCTTTATGATTTAAATGTGGGAGGTCTCAAAGTGTATGGTAGTGCACAATTTTTTCATTATACATTTAGAGCTAATTTAGAATACTGTTTTATGTGTCATAAATTAACATGACTAAGTGATTTGGATTGGCTGTTAGTTGACCATTTGCTCATTCATTCATAACACTTTTGTTTTTTTTAAAGAGTTTATTTTATTTTTTTTTTTAAGATTTTTATTTATTTATTTCACAGAGGGAGAGAGATCACAAGGAGGCAGAGAGGCAGGCAGAGAGAGAGAGAGGGGGNCAGATACTTTGTTAGGCACTAGGGATTCAGGGATAAAATACACAACTACTTAACCAACCTGAGTAGTTGAAGATCCAGATTCACATATTCAGAACAAGGGAAAATTCTATGGAAAGGGTATTCTTTTGCAGTGTGGCAATTATAGAGAAAAAAAAAACTTACTATGAGAATAGAAAAAACCTGATGATATAAGTCATTCTAATAGAATTTCTCACATTTATTTATTTAAGGTATAATTGACATATAAGAGTATATTATTTTCAGGTGTACAATGATCTGATATTTGTGTGTATTGCCAAATGATCACTCCAGTGAGTCTAAACATCTGTCGCCATATATAGTCACAATTTTTTCCCCCTGTGGTAACTTTAAGATCTGCTCTATTAGTACTTTCCAAGTATACAGTCCAGTATTATTAACTGTAGTCACCACGCTGTACATTACATCCCCCTGATTTATTTATCTTATAACTACGGATTTGTTCCTTTTGACCTGCTTCACCCATTTCACCACCCCCACTAATTTAATTAAGGAATTTTCTTTAACTCAAAAGATTATAGAACACTTCAAAATATTTTAGATGAAAGATGCAAATACAACATAGCAATAACAACAACACTGATACCTCCTTTTAAAGTACCTTATGTCTGGTATTAAGGGCAATAGAATATACATACAGTTAGAAAATTCTTTTATATATAATGTTTGGCATACAACAAAAAAACAGTAAAACACGAAGAGGTAGGAACATGTTATTGATAAGAAAAGCCGACACTAGAAGGAGATCTGCATACGATATTGATGTTGGATTTAACAAAGTCTTTAAAATAATAATGTTTTAAAATATAAGGAAAGATGGACTAAAATGGATGGATAATTTTAACACAGAACTGGAACACACAGAAAAAGTGGACAGTCTAGAACTGAGAAATGTGGTTGATTAAATTAAAAAGCTTACAGGATGGTTTAAGAACAGACTGGACATGACAGAAAATAAGGGTAGTGAACTTGAAGACAGAAAAATAGAAAATATCCAAACTGAAACAGAGGGGAAAAAAGATATGGATAATACTTATGGTTCTGATTGTTAAGGAGCCCAGAAGCCGTCATTCTGTCCTAACAAGTAAAAAGCTGGACAGACTAAAAAATCATCTCTTCTAGGATCTGTGAGGGAGGTGAGAACACGGGGCAAGTGGTCTCTCCAAGAATGGAGAGACAGGCAAATACAGGCAGGACTTACTATAAGGAAAAGCTTGGAGCCACTGCCTGGAACCGGTGCTGGGGCAGGGAAGCCTGAACTGTAGTTGGCAAATTGCTAGAGGATAACTCTGAGAATGAAAAACTCCAGAGAGACCCAGTCATAAGGAGCATCCCCAACCCCCAATGTTGTGAGATTCACCTCTGGGAGCTTGGCAGATTCTCTCAGAAATAGCGGAGAAGATGCTTCCATCAGGGGGCAAGGAAAGGAACCATGTTTACATACACCAGAGCACTTTCCTCTTCTTAATAAGGCTGCCTTCAGGAGAAACAAGTTAACCAGAACCTACTTGGCTGAGGCTTTATCAGAGCCTAACTAACCGGGGGGAAGGGAAATATTCACCTTCCATTAGCTCTAGTCATTCTCCCACCAAAGGGAGAGACAAAACAAAGCAGAAAACAAAAGAAAACACAAAAACAAACCAAAAAACAACCTGAGAAACACTTGTGAAGTTCTTCACACTTGGGAAGTGAGCACAGGCTCACTGGAAGACTGAGAGCTAATCACAGGACTATACAGCACTTCTCCCCTCACACCTCAGAACCATTACTAAAGGCCTGTTTACAGCAGTTTCTTTTACCTGGTACATCATGTCTGGCTATCAGGAAAAAATTGCGAGGTGTACCGAAAGGTAAAAAACACAATTTGGATAGACAGAGCAAACTATCAGAATCAGATAGGGATGTTAGAATTGTCAGACTGGAAACTTAAAACAACTATGATAAATATGGCAAGGGCTCTAATGGATTAAGTAGATAAAACGCAAGAATGGACAGGCAATGTAAGCAGAGAGGTAGAAATCCTAAGATAATAAAACAAAAATGAATACTCACAATCAAAAACACTGTAACAGAAATTAATGCCTTCAGTGGGCTCGTGAGTAGGGTAGACACAGCTGAAGAAAGAATCTCTGAGCTTGAGGATATGTCAACAGAAATCTTCAAAACTGAAAAACAAAGACTGAAAAAACAGAACAGACTATCCAGGGACTGTGGACGACTGCAAAAGGAAAACCAGCACAAGAAAACAAGAAGGAACAGAATAAATATTTGAGACAGTAATGACTGAGAATTTTCTCAAATTAATATCAGACACCAAACCATAGATCCAGGAAGCTCACAGAACACCTAACAGGATAAATATCAAAAGAATAATACCTAGGTATATTGTTTTCAAATGACAGAAAACCAAAGATAAAAAATCCTTAAAGAAGCTGGGGCGATTGGGGGAAGCAACTTACTTATAGAGGAACAAAAATAATAATTATATCAAACCTATCTTCATAAACTATTCGAATGGAGTGAAACTTTTAAAGTATTATGGGGGTGGGGGTGGGAACAACACCAGCCTAGAATTCTGTTCCCTTTTAAATTCTCCTACAGAAGCGAAGGTGAAAAAAGGCTTCCTCAAGACAAAAATTGAGGGGATTTGTTGCCAGTAGACCTGACAGACAAGAAATATTAAAAGAAGTTGTTTAAACAGAAGTAATACAGGTTAGAAACTCAGATCTCCATAAAGAAGCAAAGAAACCCACTTTAAATGTAAAGACACATAAAGATTAAAAGTAATGGATGGAGAAAAATATACCATACTAACCCTAATCAAAAGGAGGCAGGTGTAGCTGTAATAATTTCAGCCTAGGCAGACTTCTAAGCAGAGAAAGTTATCAGAGAGAAGTGTGTTACATAACAGAAGATGTTAATAGTCCTTTATAGGAGCCTAAGTAACAGAACAACATTTAAGAGACATATTGGGCCCAATTAACAGTTTAATATATGTACAAACGAAGTCCCAAAAGGGGAGGAGAGAGACAATAGGGCAGAATAATTTTCCAAAATAATAGGGGAATTAACAAATTCCTAAAACTCCATGAACCCTAAGAAGATAAGGAAAATGATAGCTTGGCATTTCAGCCAAACCCCTGAATTATAACACAACAAGCAAAAANGCCCCAACAGAAGATGTTAATAGTCCTTTATAGGAGCCTAAGTAACAGAACAACATTTAAGAGACATATTGGGCCCAATTAACAGTTTAATATATGTACAAACGAAGTCCCAAAAGGGGAGGAGAGAGACAATAGGGCAGAATAATTTTCCAAAATAATAGGGGAATTAACAAATTCCTAAAACTCCATGAACCCTAAGAAGATAAGGAAAATGATAGCTTGGCATTTCAGCCAAACCCCTGAATTATAACACAACAAGCAAAAATCTCAAAAGCAACCAGATAAAAAAGGTTATTTTCCAGGGAACAACAGTAATATTGACACTGATTTTACAACGGCAGGTATGAACTCAAAAGACAGGTATTAAGAAAAGCAACAACAAAAAATGCCAACCTGGAATTCTTTACCCAATGAAAATATCTTTTAAAACTAAAAGTGAAATATTTTTTCATACAGACAAAAGCTGATAGAATTTATTGCTGATAGACCTGCACTACCAAGATTCAACAAAGGAAGTAGCTTAGGTAGAAGGAAAAATCCAGATCAAAGCACATAATGGCAGGAATGAATGAAAAGCACTAGTAGTAAGCCTAAACATGCGGGTGAATATTGATTAAAAAACACAATAATAACTTCCTTGCATCATGCTTAATATCTGAAGGAGTCAAATATATGGTAATAATGGCATATAACGGGTGGAAGAGGGGTAAATGGATTTAAACTTGTAAATGCAGTAAAAACTATAAATTTGAGAGAAAGTAAAACTTCAAAGATGCACATTGTAGTATCCAGAGTGACAATTAAAAGAATGAAAGAAAAAAGGTACTGAGCGTTATATATGACTAATGAATTGTTGAACACTACATCAAAAACTAATGATGTACTGAATGTTGGCTAACTGAACATAATAAAAAAAATTAAAAAGAATAAGATGTAAGTAAAAAATGAATATAGGAGGCAACATTGGCACGAGTTTTTAAAAACAACAACAACAACAAAAAAATCCAGAAGAATCTAAGAAAAGATAAGACAAAAAGGAGGAACAACTAGAGTGAAAACTGCATCACGTAAACTTATAATTTGTGGGAGAGGGGGAAGAGAGGCAGGGATCTGCCAGTGTTGTTAAGCGTTTTTTTAAAACATCCAGTTTTCAACAAAAAATTGAAAATACACTCCAGTTAAAAGACAAAGGTTGTCAGGCAGTTAACACCACAAGAGTCAAGCATATGCTCTGAACAAGATGCACACTCTGAATACAAGGATGCAAGTAGGTCTGATCTCATAGCTGTAATATACATGAGCTAAAAATCGACAGAACTAAAGGGAGAAATAGACAAATCCAATTTCATATTTGGAGATTTTAACTCCCCGTTCTTATTAGTAGAACAAGCAGACCAAAATATTAGTATGGATATATGAAAGATAAGAGCACCATGACTTGACCTAATTGACTGCAAAACACCACATTCAGCCGTCACAGGATGAATGTTTTCCAAGAATACACTCAAGGTGGAGGACAGTAGACCATTTGCTGGACTATGAGACAAGAAGTCTCAATGAGTTTCCAAGTGTTAAAGTCCTGTATAGAGATTGACTTCAGGAATGGCAGAGGGAAGATCTCCGTAAACTTGGCTCTCCTGCTAAAACAACAAAAAGGTGGAAAATGAAACGCAGCCATTTCAGAACATTGGGCATTAAGAAAAGCCTGAGAAAAAAACTAGAAGTCCTCTGTAAAAGAGAGACTGCTGAACCTGGGTAAGCCTGTGGATCCTGTGACATTTGGTCTGGGGGCTCCCTCCATGGAACTGTTGCTAAAAGCAGGTAGCATTGCTACCATCAGGGAGATCTGACTTTTATAACTCCACTGAGAGTAGAGTACAGTAAACACTTTGTCCCAACTTGAAGCTCCTCGGGAAATCTCTATTCCCTGGGTGTCGTCGGTATTTGGACTCAGAGCTCAGCTCTCTAAAAAAAAAACAAATAAAAAACCCAAACCCTATGCCCGGCAACATCGTGACCACCTAAGGCTGTGATTTCAGTGGCGGCGAACAAGAGCTGCCTGGGAATTTAGAAGGAAATCCTGGATGCTACTTGATGACCATAGGGAACTCGAGAACGTCTGACAGATTTCTGGGAATCTGCGAGGCTGGGCACCTGCATCGGAGAAGGCCCCAGTCCCTCACATGGAGCTGACCCAGAGGCTCTCTCAAGCAGGACGTGAAATCCAAGCCTGTGTCATAAACTAAAGTTTGAGGGTGTATCTTTTTCAACAGATTCCCTTCTACAGTTGACTTCTAGGCAACTGACTATAGGCAACACATTTAAAGAAATCTTCAGACTCATCATCGATTGACCACAAAATTATTCTGACTCATGGGTGACTTACAGGAAGTCAAGCTTAAAAAATCAAGAACTTAAAGGTAAAACAGCAGCAACAACAACAACAAAAAACCAGCTAGTAAGACCTCAGTGGCGACACACGTCAGAGAGAACAAAATCTACATAATTTGTCCAGGAAAGTCATTTCAACAACTAGAAGCAAGAAACTAAACACAAATCAGCAACCTAACAAACCTTGGGTGTGGGAGGGGTCTGATACCAGAATTGTTAAAATGCTACCTAAAATCTCCAGTTTTGACAAAAAAATATGAAACATACTAAGGAATTTTTGTGATGTACAAAAAAACAAGTTTTTGTCTACAGAAAATTTCCCTGATGGGGCTTGGAATTTTTTTTTTTTTTAATTTATTCATTTGACACAGAGAGAGAGATCACAAGTAGGCAGAGAGGCAGGCAGAGAGAGAGGAGAGAGGAGGAAGCAGGCTCCCTGCTGAGCAGAGAGCCCGACGTGGGCCTCGATCCCAGGATCCTGGGATCATGACCTGAGCCGAAGGCAGCGGCTTTAACCCACTGAGCCACCCAGGCGCCCTGGAATTTAGACTTAAGAGACAATGACTTTAAATCTGCTATTATAAAAATTTTAAAGTACTAGTGGAAACCATATCTAAAATTTTTAAAAGAGGTTATTTATTTGAGAGAGAGCACAAGTCGGGGGTGAGGTGGAGGGACAGAGGGAGAGGGAGAAGCAGACTCCCCGCTGAGCAGGGAGCCTAACATGGGACTCGATCCCAGGACCCTGAGATCATGACCTGAGCTGAAGGCAGACACTTAACTGAAGCACCCAGGCGCCAATGTCTACAGTATTTAAGAAGAGCTATGACAACAGTGTCTCATTAAAGAGAGACTATAAAGAACTAGAAATTATAAAATGAAATCATAAAACATTTTTAATACTTAGAAAATAATTAGCTACCTCTAATCAGTATTGGATTGGAGGTTCTAGCCATAGCAGTCAGGTAAGAAGAAATGAAAGGAATAGGTAAAACTTATATTTGCAGATGATATCATGTATTTATAAAACCTGAAGAAACTCATTAAAATCTATTACAAACTAATAAGTTTATCAGTATGGCAGGATACAGGATCCCAATGCAAAAATCAATTATATTTTTATATACTAGCAATGAATAATGCAAACTGAAATTAAGAAAATAATTCCATGTATTAAAAAGAATAAAATACTTGGAATAAATTTAACAAAATAGCATAAAACCTGTAAACTGTAAAACATTGAGAGAAACTAAAGGTCTAAATAAATACAAAAATACTGTGTGTTTGTGGATCAGAAAACGTAATATTGTTAAGATGGCAATACTCTCCAAATTGTTCTAGATTTTATTCCATCTTTATCAAGTTCTAAGATGGTTTCTTAGCAGAAATTGACAAGCTGATCATAAAATGCAAATGGTGGAGCACCTGGGTGGCTTAATCAGTTAAGCGTCTACTTTTGGCTCAGGTCATGATCTCTGGTCCTGGGATTGAGCCCCACGTCAGGCTCCCTGCTCAGCAGGGAGTCTGCTTCTCCCTTTCCCTTTGCCCCTCCCCCCCAACTTGTGCACACTCTCTCTCTCTTAAATGAATAAAATCTAAAAAAATAAAATTCACAAGGAAATTCAAGGGACCTAGATTAGCTAAAGCAATTTTTAATAAAACACAGAAGAATTTGGAGGACTCACACTTTCAAATTTAAAACTTACTACCCAGCTGTATAATCAAGGTGGTATAAAGATATTCCATCTCTGTAGGATAGAATTGAGAGTCTAGAAGTAAATCCTAACGTGGCCAACTGATTTTCAGCAGGGGTGCCAAGACGATTCAGTGGGGGAAGAAACAGTTTTTAACAAATGGTGTTGAGACAACTGGATATACACAGGAAAAAGAATGAATTTGGAATCCCGCCTGTTATAATACTCAGAAACTAACACAAATGCATCATGGACACAACTATAAGAGTTAAGACCTGCAACTCGTAGAAGAAAACAGAAAATTTTTGTGACTTGGGGTGTTGAATCTAGCATTCTAATATATGACAGCAAAGGCACAGTTCATGAATGAGAAAAACTGACAATTGGAATTCATTAAAATGAAAAACATTTGTATTTCTACAGACACCAAAAAAAGTGAAAAGACACAGGATGGGAGAAAATGTTTGCAAAATGAATATTTGATAGTACCCTGGTATCCAGAATATACAAAGATGTCCTACAACTCAATAATAAAAAGACCAAGGACCTCATTAAAAAAGACGTTTCTCCAGAGGAGATACACCGGTGGCTTCATACCACACGAAAAGATGTTCAGTATCATTAATCATTAGGGAAATGCACATCAAAACCACACTAACCCAAGACTTCACACCCACTGCGAGGCCTGCAATTTTAAAGACGGACAAGCACAAGTGGTAAAAATGTTGCGAAGTGGGAATGCTGACACATTGATGGGAAAGTGAAATGCTTCAGCCACTTGGGAGGACAATTTGGCAGTTCAGTACTTGAACAGAGAAATAAAATTGTGCTATCTTCATGCGTACAATTTTATACGGCCTTGAAAATCAGAGAACTGCAATTACACCCAACTGCCTGGAAGTATCTTTTTAAAATGTAAGCAAGGCAGAGAAGCATTTATATTCATCATCTAATTCAGTTTATGAAGTTAAAAAGGCAAAACTAATCTAAATTGTGAAAAATGCGTACTTACATGGTAGAAATATAGAGAAAGGTAAGAAAAACAATACCATGCAAGTGAAGATAGTGATTTCCTTTAATGAGAAGGGGAGCTGGAAGACAGGGTTTCTGGTCTCTCTGGCTGTGCTTTATGTCTTAGCTTGAGTGGTGAACATTCCCTTTGTATGCATGTTCTATTTCACACTAAAAAAGGTTTAAAATTAAAATAATAACTCCGTATCATAGAAAGCATTTTTTTAAGGGTTGCCAGGTTTTTCTCTGTCACATCAAATTTCTACCCTAAGATTATGTTACCCTTTATTCTTCTTAGCCCATCTGTCAGGATTTTGGACACTCACTAGTATAACGAGGCAAAAGAGGGATAGAAATTGGACCTTTAGTTTCCGGTTAGTAACTAATCATTATGACAAGCAAGGCACTTCCTGTCTGGGTCTCAGTTTCCTCTTCTGAAACATTAAATTGGCTGACCAGATTTTAAAAAAGAAAAAAATCCCATTCAGCTCTAACACCGTATGAAATTACAGGAGCCTCTATGTAAATCAGTCTGGTAGGACAGTAGTGGCGGCTCTGGAGAAAAGGACTATGATCTCTCAGTGTTAACTATGTTAACTAAATCAAGTTCTTAGCTTTTCTTTTTTTTTTTTTTTGGTAGTTCTCCGCCCCCCAAATGTGAAAATGAAAATACTATTTAACTCACAAGGTGATGAAAATAACACAATGTATTAAATAACACATTGTATTCAGATTCTCTAGAGAGCTAATAGGGTGTGCGTGTGTATTTACAGAGAGAAAGAAATGGAGGGATGGTTTATTTTAAGGAATTGGTTTGCAGGATTGTGAGGGTAGGCAGGTTTGAGATTTGCAAGGCAGGCTGTCCAGCTAGAAATTCTAGGAGGAGGTGATGCGGCTGTCCTGAATCTGAAGGCAGTCTGAAGCCGAAATTCCTTCCTCTTTGGAGGACCTCAGTCTTGTCTTTTAAGACCTTCAACCAATTGGATGAGGCCCACACACATTAGGGAGGGTAATTGGCTTTGCTCAGTTTACTGATTTATTTATTTATTTATTTATTTATTTATTTTTAAAGATTTTATTTATTTATTTGACACAGAGAGAGATTGCAAGTAGGCAGAGAGGAGGAAGCAGGCTCCCTGCTGAGCAAAGAGCCCGATGCGGGCCTCGATCCCAGGACGCCGAGATCATGACCTGAGCCAAAAGCAGAGGCTCCAACCCACTGAGCCACCCAGGCGCCCCAGTTTACTGATTTAAATGTTAATCATCTCTGGAAAATACTTTCACGGCCACATCTAGCCTGGTGCTTGACCAAACAACTGGACGCTGTAGATAGCCTAGCCAAGTGACACATAGAATTAACCATCACACACATACCACTATGCCTGAAAATATCCTAGCTCCTGAATAACTCTTACTCTGATTCACAGTTTACTTGGATCTTTATTTGCAAATAAGTTTTTAAATCTGCCTACCTTTCTCCAGATATACCCATCCCACCTTAGTTCAGGTCACTCAGTGAAGGTTTTTGGAGCAAATCAGTAGCATTAGAGATGTATTTCTAAAGCACTCTGTTTGTTTTTGTTTTTGTTTTTTGTATTTTAGCACCGAGCACTTGTTTGTATTCTCCACTAGTCTCTAGGTTTGTTGAGTTGCAGGGATGGTATCTTTTTCTGCATTGTGAAACCCAGCACATTTTCTACCATATAGTAGGCTTTCAAATATTTGTTAAATGAATGAATGAGCTGGAATGATTTGGATAATATTTTTAAAAGGAATCTGCTGTTGTGTTAACATATAATTTTGTCATTGCTCAACCAGCTTTTAAGAACTTTGTTTCTTCAGTTAAGTTTGGTATCAGTACTTTCTTCATATGGATATTAAGCTGATAAGGATATAAAATGTGAAGATAAAGACCAATGTGAATTAGGAAAATTTGTGCCACACTTTGTACATTTTACTTATACTGTTAATATTTGTGCCATCTTGCTGCAAGGTATTTATTTTACACTCACTGATGATGACAAATAATGCCTACAATGTCTTGAAGATAGCTCCATGTGGAAATGTCTTTTATTATTTAATTGTAAATACTTTGCTTTCTTTAAAGAGGGAAAATGTTCTTTGTAAATACACAGAGACAATAAACACCTACACATGCATACATATTTATTGATCTTTTTCCTCTCTTAATTTCTTAAGGTGCTTTCCCCAGCCTGAGTCCTGTGAATTCTCACAGCCATGGACCAGTATCTGCTGGCTCTCTAAGTAATCGATCACCCATAGAATTTCCTGACACTGCCAGTTTTCTTACTAAGTCAAGTGTTATTTTACAAAGATCTCTGGGCAGTGCACCGGGTTCACCAGATACTTACCAGCAACTTAGAAATTCTGATAGCAGCTTGTGTAACAAGTAAGTTTCCCAAATATGTTATTTTAATAAACTACTACTAGTTTTCTATTACAACGTGTTAATGGATTAAGAGTATATCTTCTTTATCAAGTAGTTTTTATTCTTAACAAACTTTTTCTCATTTTAGTGCTATGATTCATTTTCCAATTAAGTGATCTCTATCTGAAGTGACAAATAGTGGTATTCTATCCATCTCAAGATACTGATAAATTATGAGAATTATTTTGCTATATAGTACCCTAGTACCCAGTTTATATGGTGTTTGTTTTCATTTTTTCATTTTTTTATCAGTAATAAGTGTTTACTTCAGTGTTGACTTTCAAAATATATTATTGTCTTCAGGGACACAGGATGCCTTCCAGGATAAAGCCTACCTATTAGGTTTATCGAGAGATTGGACTTGGATCATGTTTTGCAGTTAGGATCTTGGTTAAAATTAAGCATATTTTCTAATTGTATTTAGGTCAAAATTTGCTCGCCTCATTTGTAAATGTGTATCTGTCTGTTTTATTCCATAAGCTGTGGACATCAAATACTGAAACGTGTGTCAACATCTGAATCTGAGTCTGGTACAGACTGCCACAGTGAAAAGTCAGGTGAGATTACAGAAGTCGTGTGTGTTTGAATTTCAGAGCAACTTCTGAAATTGTTTTAGAAGTGCATAAATGAGTGAGTCGAACTTCAGCTTATCCATCTTTAAAATCAAGATATAATGTTTTACCTACTTAGGAGATAAGTAGAGGAGTTACTAGGAACAAGTTAGAAATAACAGACGGTGAAAGTGTTTTGAAGACTACAGTGTGCTGTTGAAATGAATGTGGTGTTTTCAGGTTATGGCTAGGGTTCATAAACAGTGAAATTAATTATATTAATGTTGAACCCCAAGCCCAGAAGAGTTTGCATACATTTTTTATGGCACAGAGAGGGGTTGTTGTAAATTTTGTTACATCATTCTGAAACATTTTATATCCTCAAGCAAGAAATATTGTTGGTGATAAAGTTATGTTTGTTTTATAACTTAAAAAAATTGATGACTCAGGCATACAGTAATAGTTAATGAGGTAACTCAGACCGTCATTTCCCCCTGAAAGTAGCTAGAAGAGCCAGACACATTATTAACAACAAGAATGTGCTTAAAACCATTGAAAACTAACAAGCTCCTGAGAATTACCAGTACAAGATCCGGAGGAAGACAGAAACTCACAAAAATGAGCCTGGAGTTTGGGTCTATCAAAAGGGTATTTGCTCCTTCTAGAGGGGCCAGTGACTAATAGAATCAGCAGTCCTTTTGGTAGTTCGATGGGACTAGGGAGATAGAGGTTGGAATTGAAAGCTTTACCATAGCAGGGATAACTTGGTATACTCTGTAGTCCTCTACCCTAAGAATAAAGGCAAACCAGAAATAGATGGGCCCCCACAGGGATTATGGGCTCTTATTGATCTCTTTACATACTATAAAAGTCACCCTTTTAAAGTGTACAGTTAGTAGTTTTTGGCTCTTACATTGTATAATGCACATACACGCATGCACACACACACGGAAAAGACCAATCCTTCACAAACTCTTCCAAAAAGTAGAATAGGAGGGAGAACTTCCCGACACATTCTACAGGACTAGTGTTATCCTTTTTTTTTTTTTCTTTTAAAGATTTTATTTATTTATTTGACAGAGAGAAAGAGAGATTACAAGTAGGGAGAGAGGCAGGCAGAGAGAGAGAGAGGAGGAAGCAGGCTCCCCGCTGAGCAGAGAGCCCGATACAGGCCTCCATCCCAGGATCCTGAGATCATGACCTGAGCCGAAGGCAGAGTCTTTTAACCCACTGAGCCACCCAGGTGCCCCAGGACTAGTATTATCCTGATGTCATAACCAGACAAAGGCATCCAAGAAAACTACAGACCAATATCCCTTATGTGTATAGACACAAAAATCCTTAACAAAAGAATATTAAACTGAATCCAGCAGCATACGAAATGATCACGCCATGACCACGAGGTATTTATCCCAGGAATGCAAGAGTAGTTTAACAGTTGAAAATCAATCAATGTAATATATATACCACATTAATAGAACAGAAGGGGAGAAAGACATGATAATCTAAATATGTGCAGAAAAAACATTTGATAAAATATAAGATACTCTCATGATAAAAACACTTGAACTAGTTATAGCAGGGAAGTTCTTCAATCTGATAAAGGACATCTTTGGAAAACACACACCTGAACATCGTCCTTATTGGAAAAAGACTGATGCTTTCTCCCTAAGGTCAAGAATAAGATAAAGATTTTTGCTTCCAGCACTTTTAGTCAACATGGTACTGGTGGTTCTCACCAGGAAAATTAGAAAGAAAAAGAAATAAAGTCATCCTGAATGAAAATAAATAAAACTGCCCCATATTCATAGATTATATGAACTTTTGTGTAGAAAATCCCAAAGAATACACATACATGCACTAGAACCAATAACCCAGTTTAGCAGGGACAAGATGCAAGATCAATCAGTGATGTACAAAATTGTATTTCTGTGTACTACCAATGGATCATCATAAATTGAAATTAGGAAAAATTTCAATTTATAGTAATACTGATAAGAATAAAGTTGTTAGAATAAATTTAGCAAAAGAAGGAGGATTTGTAACCTGAAAACAAAACATTGATAAAAACTAGAGAAAATCTAAATAAATTGAGAGGCATTTCATATTAAAAGATTAGAACAATTAGTATTGTCAGTAGGGCTGTTCTCCCAAATTGATCTATAAATTCATTGTAATTTTTATCAAATTATAGCAGGCTTTTTTTTTTTTTTGTAAGAATTGACAATTGGTCTTAAATTTTACATTGAAAGACAAGGACCAAGAATAGCCAAAACAGGGCTCCTGGGTGGTTCAGTCGGTTAGGTCCTGCATTGAGCTCCCTGCTCATCAGGGAGCCTGCTTCTCCCTCTGCCCTTCGCCTTGCTTGTGCTTGCTCTCACTTGCTCTTCTCTCAAGTAAATAAATAAAATCTTAAAAACCAACAAACAGTAGCCAAAACAATTTGGAGAAAAAACAAATTTGGAAGACTGACACTATCTGATTTCAAACTTACTATAAAGCCACTATAATTAAGATAGTGACATATTGGCTCATAGATGAGCCTGTAGATTAGTAGAACAGAACTGCAAATCCAAAAATAGATTCTTGCATTTATGATCAATTGAATTTTGATATCGAAGCCAAGACAATTCAAAAGAGAAAGGATAGTTGTTTTTTTTTACCATATGGAGCCAAGACAATTGGATATCCACTTGTCAAAGGAAGACTTTGGACTCTTACTTTATATACAAAAAGTAACTCAAAATAAATCATAGACCTGGGCGCCTGGGTGGCTCAGTGGGTTAAAGCCGCTGCCTTCGGCTCGGGTCATGATCCCAGGGTCCTGGGATCGAGGCCCACATCGGGCTCTCTGCTCGGCAGGGAGCCTGCTTCCTCCTCTCTCCTCTCTCTGCCTGCCTCTCTGCCTACTTGTAATCTCTCTCTCTGTGTCAAATGAATAAATAAAATCTTTAAAAAAAAAAAAAATAAAAAAAAAATAAATCATAGACCTAAGTGTAAGAGTTAAAACCTTGAAACTTGTAGAAGAAAATATAGGATATAGTCTTTGTGACCTTGAATTGATTAAAGCATTCTTAGATACCATACCAAAAGCAAAGTCCGTGAAAGAAAAAAATGACAAATTGGGCTTTCAGCAAGGAAAAAATAAATTGAGCTTCAGCAAAATGAAAAACTTGTGCACTTCAAAAGACAACAATAGGAAAATAAAAAGACCACAGATTGAGAGAAAATATTTGGAAATTATACATCTGATTAGGCCTTATATCCATAATACATAAAGAACATTTATAATTCATTATTAAGGAGTCAAACAACTCAAAAAATGGTCAAAGATGTCAGATATTTTGGTCTGAGTCATTTGATGAAGGATATAAACAAATGGGTAATGAACACATGAAAAGATGTATGACATCATTTGTCATTAAGGAAATGCAAATTAATACTACAATGAGATACCACTATACTCAAACTAGAATAACTATAATAAAAAAGACAGGACCAAGTGTTAGCAAGGAGTCAGAGAAATCAGAACACTTACGCATTGCTGATGGGAATATAAAACAGTATACCACTTCGGAAAACATTCTGACAGTCTCTTTAAAAGTTATACATACGTTTACCATATCACCCAGTAATACCATGGCTATGAATTTATCCATGAGAAAACATATGAGCACTCAGAGACAAGATTGTGAATGATATGACATTATTGATGATGCTGCAAAACTGGAAATGATCCAGATGTCCATTAACTTGTGACTGGAAATACATTATGTGGTATATTCGTACAATGTAATTTTATTTATCAATTAAAGGTACAAACTTCTGATACATGCCACTACATAGATAGCCTTCAAAACATTATTCTAGGTGAAAGAAGCCAGGCTCCAAAGATTCCATATTGTATGTTTCTATTTATATAAGATGCTAGAAAAGGTGAATTTATAGGGACAATAATCAGAATAGTGATTGCCTAGGATGAAAATAGGGATTAAATGTAAATAAGCAGGAGGGCACTTTTTGGGGTGTTGAGAATGTTCTAAAACCAGATTGTCATAGCGGTTGTACAACTCTTTAAATTTACTAAAATTGTTGAATTATATAGTATGTTATATATATATATATGATACAATATTATACACACACACACACACAGTTCTTTGGATTGACTGGTATCAGCTGGGAGATTCTCACTTGAAGACTCCATTGTGATTGCAATCAGATATTGGTAAGAGTGACGGTCATCCGAAGGAATAAAGAATGATTGGGCTGAATTTTCAAGATGGGATTATTCATGTGTCTGTTGACTATTGACTAGTCCATCTAAATATGACCTCTCTATGGGCTTCTTCGAACGTGTTTATAGGATTTCAGGAGAGAAGGAAGTGGAAGCTGCCAGTCAAGCTAATGGCTCAATCCAGAACTAAGTGTTACTTATGCCCTGTTCTGTTAATCAGAGCAGTCACACAGGCAGTCCAGATTCCAGGGGATTAGGAAATAAATGTTGTGTCTTGATGGAGGAGGGACAGGAAATAACATTTCAAAAGAGTACAGGAGGGCTAAGAGATAGTGTTGTGGACAACTTTGGAAAAGAAATTATTACATTTATTTCAACTGTGTTTATTACTGTTCTATGTAAAATATAGTTATTAGGAGTTTGGGTCATTAAAAAGTATGTATGGGGGGCGCCTGGGTGGCTCAGTGGATTAAAGCCTCTGCTTTCGGCTCAGGTCATGATCTCAGGGTCCTGGGATCGAGGCCCGCATTGGGCTCTCTGCTCAGCAGGGAGCCTGCTTCCTCCTCTCCCTGTCTCTCTGCCTGCCTCTCTGCCTCCTTGTAATCTCTCTCTCTGTGTCAAATAAATAAATAAAATCTTAAAAAAAAAAATGTATGGGGCACCCGGGTGGCTCAGTTGGTTAAACATCTGCCTTTGGCTCAGGTCATGATCTCTGGGTCCTGGGATCAAGTCCTGCATTGGGCTCCCTGTTCAATGGGGAGTCTGGTTCTACATCTGTGCTCTCCCCCCTCAAATACATAAGTAAAATCTTAAAAAGAAAATACGTAATAAACCTCATATATCACGATGGCTATTTTAGAATATTATTATATATATTAATAGTACTGCCTTATCAAGAGTAGTTGCATATTCTAAATTTTATTTCTTATATTTTTCATTGGGAAAAAATAGTATTTTCTAAAGGATATCTCCTGATCATAATTAGTTAATGATTTTTTAGTATATTCAGTGTTAGATTCAGATTTGACTAGTATTGATCATTTATTTTATGTAATATCTAGTAAGATGTTATTATCCATATTTTACAGGGAAAAAACTTGCACAAAAATCAGGATTTGAACCTAGTTCTTCTGAAACTCAATTCCAATAAGTACTTTTTTTTTTAATATTTATTTGACAGAGAGACGGACACAGAGAACAAGCAGGGGGAGCAGCAGAGGGAAAGGAAGAAGCAGGCTCCCTGCTGAGCAAGGAGCCAGATGTGGAGCTTGATCCCAGAACCCTGGGATCATGACCTGAGCCGAAGGCAGCTGCCTAAATGACTGAGCCACCCAGGTGCCCCTCCAATAAGTACTCTTAAAAACTCTTTTACCTAGGGGCCGCCTGGGTGGCTTAGTCACTTAAGTATCTGACTTGGTTTTGGGTCAGGTCATGATCTTAGTGTCATGAGATCAAGCCTCCAGTGCTCAGCAGGGGGAGTCTACTTGAGATTCTGTCCCTCCCCCCCTCCCCCGCTTGTTGCGTGTGTGTGCACTCTGTTTCAAATAAAATAAATAAAATCTTTAAAAAATAAAAAAGCTTTTACTTAGAAAAAACCCCTACAAATTGAAGAGTAAATGAATGATAACTTTATAACTTGATGGGTATTCATACACTTAACATACCTGTGTAATCACTCAGATCAATAATAAAAATATTACCAGCACTTCAGAATTTCTCCTCATGCCCCCTCCATGTATTCCCTTTAAAGATAACATTTGTCTTGGCTTTCTATACTCATATGTGTCCGTTTTGGTATGTTTAATTTTTTTTTTTTTAAGATTTCATTTATTTGACAGAGAGACAGCGAGAGAGAGAACACAAGCAGGGGGAGTGGGAGAAGCAGGCTTCCCGCAGAGCAGGGAGCCCGATGCGGGACTCGATCCCAGGACCCTGGGATCATGATCTGAGCCTAAGGCAGACGCCTGACAACTGAGCCACCCAGGTGCCCCTGTTGTTTAATTTTTCATAAAGAGAATCAAGAGTCTGTACCTTTGTGTCTGGCTTCCTTCATTCAACGTTATATTTTTAAGAATTATCCATGTTGTTGCATGTGGTTGTAGTTTGTTCTCTTTGCTCCATAGTGTTCAGTTGTGTGAATACACTACATTTATTTATTCTTCTGTTGATGGGTTTTGGGAAAGTTTCCTGTTTATAATATTACCAACAGAATGAATGTGATTTTCTTTTTACATGTGAATGAATACTATTTAGCTACCAGTGCTGCTTCCCTTTTCCATGAGGTTTGGGAAAAAGTATTATTAATAACATTGGTAGTGAAATAATTCACAATAAATGATACTGTGTTTTAATTTTTAGATGTGCCTTGATCACATTCATTTATAATTAGGAATCTAGAGCTTTCATAGCCATAACTCAAACAATTTCAGATGTTGGAATTGCAGACATCAAATTGCTAAAAAGTTCCTATTGATAGGGACTGACTTTTCTTTCTTTTTTTCTTTCTTTCTTTTCTTTTCTTTTCTTTCTTTCTTTCTTTCTTTCTTTCTTTCTTTCTTTCTTTCTTTCTTTCTTTTTCTTTCTTTCTTTCTTTCTGATTTTATTTATTTGACAGTGCACACACAAGCAGGGGAGAGGTGTTGAGGGAGACAGGGAAGCAGGCTCCCCGCTGAGTGCAGAGCCTGTCGCAGGGGTCCATCCCAGGACCCTGAGATCATGACCTGAGCCAAAGGAAGACGCTTAACCAATTGTGCCATCCAGGCACCCCATTTCAATAATTTTTATAAGTAATTTTCCTTATAAAACTATGCATATAGGGCAAATTTTATTCTTATTACTATGATATGTATTTTTTGAAAGGTGACGAAGACTGCACTGTTCCCTCAAAACAATCATTCAGCTCTACAGAAGCACGACAAGAAGTGGAAACAGAGAACAGAGACTCCAGAAAATTATTTTTGGAAGGTGATAATCACCTAACAGAAGAGGCACAGAATGAACAGCAACCAAATGTAAAAGACAAACTTTCCATATGATTATGTTAAGGTGAAATATAACATTAGCTTAGTACTGGTTTTATTATCTTTGCCCAGAACAAGATTTTTAATATAATAGTATTTTTAAATATTTTACTAAAAAGTCATTATATCATATTAAAAAAAAACTTGGGTTCAAAATAATAATTACAGTTGACCCTCGAACAAGGGTGGTGTTAGGGGTCCTGACCCTCCCACACACAGTCAAAAATCCACATAAAACTTTTGACTCCCCCAGAACTTCATTGCTAATGACCTCCTGTTGATCAGAAGTCTTACTGATAGCATAAACACATAGGTCAGTGAACACGTATTTTGTATGTTACGTGTATTGTGTACTGTATTCTTGCAGTGAAATAAGCTAGAGCACAGAATGTGATTACAAGTCCTAAGGAGGAGAGAATGCAGTACTGTTTATGCTGTACTTACAGTCCTAGGAGAACTCGGTCTACTTACTGTACTACAGGAATCGGGGAGGTGGACCCACGTGGTCCAAACTTGTGTTGTCCAAGACTCAGCCGTACTTCTGAATCCATCCTCCTAGAACAACAAAGTGCATTCTTGTGAAACGCACACATGAACACATTTTATTTAGTTTTAGTAGATACATTACTTTCCATGCTGATACTTTCTCATTGTATATGGTTAAGGTATGAGGAACAGGTGCATAAAACATTAAAAAACAAAATCTGCTTACTTAGAACAGCAGTTTTTTTGTTCTTAAGTTCCAGATTTAAGCTTTTTAGGGGAAAAAAAACATCCATTCCTTTTGGGAAGTTAAACTAGTAATAAATGCCAATATAAAGATAGGAGTCTCTTTCTATTATCCTTTGGTACCTAACTTCTGAAATGAAAATAGTGGATTTTAGGTTTGTATATAGTGTTTGGGAAAGACAGTGTTTTTATTTGTAAAAGTACTGTGAGGATTAATAAGGCTTCTGATGCCTAGAAGACATTTTTACATTTTCCAAAGATAGAATTTCACAAAGGGGGGAAATTGGGAGTACAGATTATATTTGAGAAAACTTTTGTAGAAAATAATATTGACCATTTTTTAATGTTCAGTTTTAAGTGTTCTCATTTAGATGAGGATTTAATAATATTTTTAAGAGGTAAGGTTAAGTTGGTTTGTGTTTTCTCTCGCATATGTGCAGATTGAACAGGAAGCATCACTGGACCTGATTTTAATAGAAGATTATGATTCCTTAATTGAAAAGATGAGCAACTGGAATTTTCAAATATTTGAAGTTGTAGAAAAAATGGGAGAGAAATCAGGAAGGATCCTTAGTCAGGTTTGTTTAAAATCTGTTTTTTTTATTACAAATTAATTTTTTCTTGGATCTTTATAAAACACAAAATCTAAAAACGTAATACTGGTTTAGGCACAAGGTTAACATTGTTCACTGAATTCTTTTCACAAAAATGAAGTTTCAGTAGAAAGTTTGAAAAGAGAAACCTATATACATAAACCCATATATAAAAAATTATATTATCATATGTAATATATTTCATATAATGTCATTTGAATAAGTGAAAAGTAGTTTTTTGGCCCGTATTAGTGGGATTTAATTTTACTACAGAATAAAGAGTTATTTTATATTGAAACCTGAGGTTGAAAAAGATATGAAAGGTGAGCTAGTTCTAACCACTGAAACTTATGCTTTATTTTTTTCACCTGTGCTCCCTGTACTTTACTCAATGCCAGATGTTTCATTTCATGCTTGAACCATGGAAAAATAGTTGCTTTTTAACCACCCAGACTCAAGGTTCCCCCTGAGGGGTTCATCCAACAGCATCAGATTAACCTTCCCAAAATACCACTCTTATCCTCTTCAAAGTATTTAAAGTATTTAAAGTATTCTTATTTATGAAATGTACAAACATAAGCATAAATTACGTGGAGGGCATATAGTTTCATCTCACTGAAGTCTTTAGGGACAAAAATGTAATAAATATATTGTTCTGACTTCTGTTAACATCTAGGACTAGAGAAGAATAGAATTCATATGCCCCTTAATAAATTGTAAATAAAAAAACTAAAGGGAAGAGTGGAAAAATTTTAAAACTGGGACATGATATGGTACTCTTTCTTTGGTTTTCAAGGGTTTTAGGGTGATGTCTTCCCTTTTAATGTTTTGAAAAGAATTTCTTGTAGGGAAGTTTTTAATAAATTATTAACATAAAGACAGATGTACATGGTAACATTCCCAAATGCAAATCACAAAAACATATTCTACTCAAGTACAAATAGAAATTCTGATTTTTAAAGTGAATTTTATTTTAATTGACATTTAGGTTATGTATACCTTATTTCAAGACACTGGCTTATTGGAAATATTTAAAATCCCCACTGTACAGTTCATGAACTATTTTCGTGCGTTGGAGAATGGCTACCGAGACATTCCTTGTAAGTATCAGCAGATCTTATTAAGTTCAGATAATACTGGTTTTGAAACTGTTATTTTTCCCTTTAGATCTAAACACTTTTTAAATTACATATTTGGAAAAATTTTAAATAGGAATTTAAAAAAGTAATCTAGGGGCGCCTGGGTGGCTCAGTGGGTTAAGCCTCTGCCTTCGGCTCAGGTCCTGATCTCAGGGTCCTGGGATCGAGGCCCGCATCGGGCTCTCTGCTCAGTAGGGAGCCTGCTTCCCCCTCTCCCTTTGCCTGCCTCTCTGCCTACTTGTGATCTCTCTCTCTGTCAAATAAATAAATAAAACTTAAAAAGTAATTTATATCCTGCAACCTGGAGTTAACAGACTATTAACATTTTGGTATATTTTCATATTTATGGTTCATAAAGTGAATCATAATACAGACATATTTATAATGTGCTCTTTCCCTTAATTATTATATGGTGTACAGCTTTCTGTGTTAATAATTATTCACCTGAGTACCTTATCTTTTAAAATGTTTGAATTAAGTTAGTAGTGTCAGAAAATTCTTGACTTCAAAATATTTAAAAAGTACCCATAGAATTTCCAGTTTTAACTGTGTCCCGCCTTACAGAGTAATTGCTAATGTCACTTGATTTTATGGTAAAATATAATTTGAATTTCATATTAGGAAATGATATAGGTTTCCTTTATACATCTATATATTCTACAGTTTCTCTTCATATGGACACGTTTTGGGAAATCATTTGTATAAACACAGAGCAGATTATTAAATTTGTATAACTCACTAATAATGATACTTAGTGTGAGTTATATGTACTATAATTTCTACCTACAAAGTCTACTTTTTAAAAAGTGACTGCATTTTATAAATAGAATAAAGTGATACTTAATTTTAAAAAATATTTATTTATTTGAGAGAGAGAGAGAGAGAGAGAGAGAGAGAGAGAGTGTGCACGAGCAGAGGGGAGAGGGAGAAGCAGACTCCCCGCTGAGCAGGGAGCCCAACTCAGGACTCAGTCCCAGGACCCTGGGATCGTGACCTGAACTGAAGGCAGATGCTCAACCAACTGAGTCACCCAGGCGCCCCTAAAGTGATACTTTAAATGGACTTCAGAGGAAGGGGAAAGGGGGAAAAAAGAGGCAATGAAGAGTCTTCACTATCAGCTCCAAATAGGATATTAAGAAAAGAGCCTCTGGGTCTAACTTTTTTAAACTTCAGTATCCAGATTTAAAATGGAAATTACACTAGTCTTTACTCCATAGGTAGTGATAAGCCTCAGAAGCACAGATTAGAATTCCTGGCACATAGTAAATGGTCAATAAAAGGTGTTGACTATATGAATAATTAAGCTCCTTACAGACTGACATCATGTCATATCAATAGCCTGAATACTTAGTATTGTGTCATCTGCTGATTCTACCTGGTACTCATTAAATATCTGTTGAAGCATTGAACTTTTATTGAATATCAGCTGTGACTATAATCATTAGATACATGAAGATTATATCATTTAATCTTTGTTGGAAAGTTTATATTATCTGCCTTTCACAGGTGAGAAGTACAAACTATGAAGAATCTTTTGCAAGATCGTGAAACTGGGTTTCACTTGTAGGTCTTGCCTTTTCACATAGTGATATTTCAGTAAACCGGTGTTTTCTTGATTATGTGCTATGTCTCAGACACTCAGACACTGTTCTGGATGTTTTCATATGCCATTTTAACATTTCATCCTTCTAGCAGGCCTGAGAGATAGGTATGTCTTTTTTTTTTTTTTTTTTTTTTTTGTT
>LNAC01000062.1:2559528-2611330 GCA_002007465.1 Ailurus styani
TTTTTTTTTTTTTTTTTTGGTGTATGTGTTGTTTTTTTTGTTGTTGTTGGGGGGGGGTTCAAGTATCCAGAATTTTTAAGTGTTGCCTGTATGCAAACATGGGTCCCCGTAATCCAGACACTATTTATGTAGTATTTTTAAAGCTACAAAATAGCAACCTTCAATAAATTTTTCAATGCCTTTCAATTAGCCCTTGTTACTTGCCTTTTCTTTGACTATCTTACTATATTTTCATAGTATATGTGAAAGTTTTTAAAAGAGAACTTTTTAATACATTAAGGGACTTTAAAAAAAGACGAAACCAAGGGTTCCTGACTGGCCCAGTCACTAGAACATGCTACTCTTGATCTCAGGGTCATAAATTCAAGCCCCGCGTTGGGCATTGAACCTACCTAAAAAAAAAAAAAGATGAAATATAATTATGAGAAGTTATTCCAAGCCATACATTTTATTTACGAGGGTATAAGATAGTAGAAAATTACTGTACTTTAAAAAATGTCCTACGTTGGGGCACCTGGGTGGCTCAGTTGGTTGGGCGTCTGCCTTCAGCTCAGGTCATGATCCCAGGGTCCTGGGATCGAGTCCCCTGTCAGGATCCCTGCTCAGCAGGGAGCCTGCTTCTCCTTCTCCTGCTCCCCTTGCTTGTACTGTCTCTCTCTCTCTGTCCAATAAATAAAATCCCTTAAAAAAAAAAAAGTCCTATGTTAAACATAACATTTTTATAAAACATTTTGATGACTTTAGATCACAATCGCATACACGCCACAGATGTCCTGCATGCAGTTTGGTATCTGACAACGCGGCCCGTTCCTGGGTTACAGCAGATCCACAGTGACCACGCAACAGGAAATGAAACAGGTACTTCCGTCTACAAGTTTTCCTTTTAATTATTTGTCCAGAAATAATAAATCAAGACATCTCATTTCATTACCTCTCTTCTTTTAAAAATTGCACTAAGTAATCTTTGTTACATGTAAATGACTATAAATTTTGATGCGTAATAATGGCATGCAAATTAGGAAAGCTATGACTCGCCTTAAGAGCTAGGTTAAGATGCAATACTGTTGAATCTACTATATTTCTTTTCTGTGTCCCATCCTGCTTCTTGCTATCTGGAATAGCATTATAATCCTTTCTTTGCTCTTTTCTTTCAATTCTTGTTTTTTTGTTATAGGTGTGTCATGTAAATTTAAAATATATAACCTTCAGATGAAAGCGGGCATACTTAAAAGTCTTATGTAAGCATTTAAATGACATTAAAAACCTTTCATAACATTTATGTTTTGCTCCCAAAGAAGTTAATCTTGTTCCTCATCATAAATACAATTATTTATACAAATGCAATAAATTTACATAACATGGTTCTCTTACTCTAATTTGTAAAAGAAGGGAGAACTACTCCAGTGAGATACACACACACAGACACACACACACACACATCAGGACAGAATCTGCTTAGCTACAGATGCCTGAGAAGTGTGATCATGCTAATCAAGGCAAACGTCACAGGCTCAGCTGTTGCTTTATATTCTTTGGTCATTGAGCCCAAAGTATTGCCATTACGTTTTCTGCCATGCCATATTTACCCTTTCTCAGTCCTCCTCATTCCTTCCATTAGTCCTGTGCTTCCATCAGATCATTTTCTTCAGCTTTTTTGTTTGTAGATGTTTTTATTTTCTTAGAAGAATATTTTCATATTTTAGCCCATTTGACAGTAGTGATTGATTTTGTCTGATCCTTATTATCAAGAGGAAATAAGGTTCCTACTATATGTGGGAGGATGTATGTCTGTAACCCAGGGGATTTTTTTTGGCCTTTTTAGTGCTCCCATGTCCAGTGACAAACGATAATGTAAAACTGCAGTAATCCACTCTCATCAGGATTACAGTAGTGCAGACCTTTGAAAATATAGGTCATTCCACTAGGCAGAGTACCATGATCAGTAGAGATGCTGGCTGAGGACAGAGGGGAAATGGAATTGTTAGTGGAATAAGAAAATGAGAAATCTGAAGTACAGCTATGTGACCAGTCTCAGAAGTGAAATCTGTAATAGCCATATGTATTTTCCTTATTGATATTTATTTTATATAATCAAATTTTTTCTTCCTCTTCCTCATTCTTCTACCACCCAAACCGTTGGTGCACTTTTGGGTTCTTTCTACATTGGGGCTATTATGAATGATGCTGCTATAAGTATTCTTTTTTGTTGTTGTTGTTAAAGATTTTATTTATTTATTTGACAGAGAGATCACAAGCAGGCAGAGAGTAGGGAGAAGCAGGTTCCCCGCTGAGCAGAGAGCCCGATGCGGGGCTTGATCCCAGGACCCTGAGATCATGACTTGAGCCAAAGGCAGAGGCTTAACCCACTGAGCCACCCAGGCACCCCTGCTATAAGTATTCTTGTACTAGTTTTTGTGTGGATATGTTTTCATTTCTCTTGGGCACGTTCCTAGCTATGGAATTTCTGGGTCATCAGATGATTCTGTGCTTAACATTTTTAGGATCTTCCAAAATGTTTTCCAAGGTGGCTGCACTACTTTATTTTCTCACTAACAGTGTATGAAGAATCCAATTTTTGCACTTCTTGTTTTTATCTTTCTGATAGCCATTCTAGTGGCTGTGAAGTGGTATTTCATTGTGGTTTGGATTTGCATTTACCTAATGGCTAATAATGTTGAATGCCTTGCCATTTGTCTATCTTCTTTGAAGAAATGTCTATTCATGTCTTTCATCCATTTTTAAATTTGGCCATTTGTCTTTTTATTATTGAGCTGTAGGAGTTCTTTGTATATTTTATTTATTATTATTATTATTATTTTTTTAAGATTTTATTTATTTATTTGACACAGAGAGAGATTACAAGTAGGCAGAGAGGCAGGCAGACAGGCAGAGGAGGAAGCAGGCTCCCTGCTGAGCAGAGAGCCTGATGCGGGCCTTGATCCCAGGACGCTGAGATCATGACCTGAGCCGAAGAAAGCAGAGGCTTTAACCCACTGAGCCACGCAGACGCCCTCTTTGTATATTTTAGATATAAGTCACCAGATTTATGATTTGCAGCTATTTTCACCCATTCTGTAAGTTGTCTTTTAACTTTCTTGGTGGTGTCTATTGAAGTACAAACTTTGTTGAAGTACAAACTTTGATGAAGTCTAATTTATTTTCTTCTTTTTTGCTCATGCTTTAGTATCATGTCCAAGATCATGAAGGTTTACTCCTATGTTTTCTTCTAAGAGTTTCATAGTTACAGAAAGTTTAGGTCTATGACCCACTGGAACTAATCTGGCAAATAAAGGAAAAGATCTAACTTTCTTCTGCACATGAATATCCAGTTGTCCCAGAACCATTTGTTGAAAAGAGTCCTTTATATATACTCCACATAGTCCGCTCTTAAACATTAGTGAATCAGTTTCTACCTTATAAGATGTGAGCATTAAGTGAAACAATATGTATGAAAAAGCCTAACATCATGCAGGGCACATAGATGGCTCTCAGCATGGTCTTAGCACCCTTGTACAAAATCAGTTGGCCATAAATATGAGGGTTTATTTCTGGACTCTTAGTTTTATTCCATTGATTTTTATGTCTGTCCTCATACCAGTACATTATATGCATTACTAAAGCTTTGTTAGTAAGCTTTGAAATTGATAAGTTTAAGTCCTTCAGCTTTGTTCTTTTTCAAGATTGTTTTGGCTGTTCTGGTTCTCTTGTATTTCCATGTGGATTTAGGTCCAGCTTGTGAATTTCTACCAAAAAGAAAAAAAAATTGAAAAAAACCAGCTAGGATTTTGATAGGGATTATGTGAAATCTGTAGATCATTTTGGGCGAATATTGCTATTTTAACAATATTAAGTCTTCTGCTCCATGAGCATGGATATTTTTCCCCCACTTATTTAAGTCTTCTTAATTTCTTTCAACAATATTTCTTAATTTGCAGAATACTGGTTTTGTACTTGTGTTAAGTTTACTCCTAAGTATTTTATTCTTTTTGATGCTAGTGTAAATGGTATGGGTTTGGGGACTCATTTTTTTATTATTCATTGCCGTCATATATAAAAATAATTGATTTTTTGTGTATTCATCTTTTATCCTGCAATCTTGAAGATCACCTTTATTAGTTCTTATAGTTCTTGGTTGGCTTTCTTAGGATTTTTCTATATACAAGAGCATGTCATCTATAAGTAGAGATAGTTTTACATCTTTGTGTGTGTTGTTCTCACCCTGTCAATAACCATTGTTGTGTTTGGACCAGCTCTTGTAGTTACTATGATTACAAGATGATAACTACCAAGAAACTTAAAAAAAAATAAAGGTTTATTACTTAAAGGAATTGAAAATTACACAGCATAGCTGGGACCACAGAACAAGGTCACAGGAGGAGAGAGAGGGAGGTCACAAGGAGGGAGCGAGAGAGAACATTCACAGCCATGCATGCAAGCAGATGCGTCTGAGGTTTGTTGGGGTCAAGAGTGGGGAGTTTGACTTTCAAGCATGAGAACAAGAATTAAAGCATGGGTTGAGAAAAAACCAGCAGCCCAAATGGTCAGTTATTGAAATCAACCAAGATTTCTGAAACAGAAGTGGCCTGTGTGTCTAGACAGGGGGCTGGCATGGTGTTTCTTCGAGATGAGCGGCTTTGAAGTGGATGCCTCTTTGAATGGACACCTGGGAGAGCAAAGCTGAAATCAGGCACTTCTTCTACAAAAAGGGGGGGAAACTGTCAGGGTTTACACTATTCTCTTCCAATCTGGATGCCTTTTACTGAGGCCTCCTTTTAAGATAATCAGCCCATTAAAAGAATCACCATTTTCTGAAAGAAAGTAAACAAATGGGATCTGTGATAGTTATGCTGAATTGTCCTTGCCAACTAAATTTTATTTTTCATACTATTAATTTCACGTTAAACAAAACAAAAAGCAAAACTGAATATATGTATTGGGATCCTAATAAGTCAGTTTTAAGTAACTTGAGTTCAAAAGGATGTCTTTTGCCATATTTGATATTTTATATGTGTATTCATAATTCTAGGGAAATCCAGAATGCATATAACATAGGGAAAATTCAGATTATTGGTTGATGTTGATAAACTAGTCTTATTAGAAATTTGAATATTAAATATATCTTTACGCATACATTCAACTGCCTTGCTTTTATTTTTTATAATTGTTTTTTAAAAGTTGTAGTGTGAGTGATTCTAAAACTCAATTTAAATAAAAAAATACAAACAACGTTAAAAATAATGAGATACCTACAATTATCACTAGTGTGTATTAAAGTCATTATGTTAAAAAAATTCATGTGATGGCAAATAATGGGGTGAAATAAATTATGACAAAGATCGTTTTGGACTCTGGCAAGCCAGGACATTATTCCTGGTTTCCACCGATGAAGTCAGTCAGTGAAATTTGCTATCTCTCTAATACCTTTGTGGTTTTATTTGCTGTCTATTCTAAATATGGTTTATTTTTTCCTTCTTAAACTCTAAGATCATTTCAGCAAAATTAATAGAATGACCATCTAAATAGATAAAACCACTAAAATACAAAAAAAAATGAAGAAATCAATGGTAAGATACTAAGACATGGAAAGCATGGTGTTAATAGTGAAAATATTGTTTCTAACTAGAGGATAAAAAGAGAATTAAGTGAGACATTCTTCCGTTTTGTACATCTTCTCATTTTCCACAGTTTTTCTTGTCATCGTCTTCTAGGGGCTTCACGGAAGGAAAGAGAGAAGGGGAGGGGGAGTTGTACTCAGGGCTACAAATGAAATGTAATCTCTCTGGTATGTTTTGAAAAGCATCCATGTTGAGAAGCTTAGTTTGTTGATACATTAAATTCCTAAATCTCCATACAGTTTTCACAAAATTTTATTCTCTAGATTGCTTTTTCCTGTTACTTCCTGTGTGCTGGCCGTTATCTCCAGTCCTTAAATAATAAGTGTTAAGAAAACCAGAGGTTTTTAAAAATTATTATTAGCCTGAGTAAGATAGCGTCATAAAAATCTCATAATGTCTTATAAAGTAAGTGACTTTAGCGTCATGTTTAACCTTGCTCCTCTCTAGGAGCATGTATGTTGGAGAGAATAGACTGTTTTAAGTCCTTGTTTATAAATAGAGTTTATTTCTTAGCTTAGTCAACAAGATAAATAATCGTATTACCTATGGGGAGCCCCTCCACGGTCTCATTTTGTGAGGGAGTTGCGTGTAATGCCGGTTTATTTTGCTTGTTCCTCAGATTCTGACGGTAGAATGAACCCTGGGCAAATTGCCTACATTTCTTCAAGGAGCTGCTCTATTCCAGATGAGACCTATGGTTGCCTTTCTTCAAACATTCCTGCGCTGGAGTTGATGGCTCTCTATGTGGCGGCTGCCATGCACGATTACGATCACCCAGGGCGGACGAACGCATTTCTGGTGGCTACAAATGCCCCTCAGGTAGGAAACACTGTTTCAGAAAGTTACAAGAGTGATTCTGAAATTTTGCAGCTGCGTTGTATATCCTTTTGCAACCCACCCTTCAGTTGGATCAGGTGGCCATTCCATCTGCACTGTAATTAATTGGATTTTAACACATGGCCTTGACATGAGATGTGCAAAAGAATGAAGAAAAGTTTACCATCTTCCACTTCAAAATAAATAGATATGGTCATGAAAGAGTGACCCGCTGTTCTATGAAATTCTGGAATCCTTGCTGCCAGTATTTTTGCCTTTGATGAAATTGATGAGACTGACTAGATGGAAGCCTGATTCTTTCTATGGCTAAAAGTGTAACAATGAAGAACTATCATCTTCGTCGATGTCTTCTTTTTCCCTTAAGACTCAGACTCTAAAGCTCTTAGCCCTGCATATATTAGTGTATGTAAACATTCCTTCTAGTACCGTGGTATTTTTGTATCCAGTACAGCTGATAAGGTGCAAGATTCCTTTACTGTCAAAATTTGCATAAGAGGTAGGAGTTCCCACAAATGGATACTGTAATTGCAGTAGCTTTACACTTTAGGGCTTGGAACTAAATCCTTGGTTTTAAGTGGTTGTGGGTGTGTGTTTAGGCTGGTGATTCCTGAAATGTCATCTTTGCGTCTAACTGCGTGCCTTACAAAGAACAAGTAGTCGGTTCAGCTTGCTGAATTCATCTTCATGTCTTCACTCCACCACTCTATGTGTAAACCTCACTTCTGATTTTTTTTTCATCTTCTGTAGCCATCCTGTGTCGCTTCACCTTTTCCTTTCCCACTCTCACTATTTAAGAGAGGAGATCGGTTCTCTAGCCAGAACAAGAATGGGATTCAGAGACAGAGAGGGAGAGAGGGTTAAGACTACTACGTGATTCATTTCTCCAGTGGGGCTTTATCTGTTAATAGCTCACGATTTCCACAGGTAACTTTTAAATGAATTTCAATCTAGATGTTAATATTTGTCTACTTTCTAAGAATAGCTATGGAGAGATTACAAACTCAGGAGCCCATGCCTCCTCACATGCAGAGCCATTCTGCAGGAAGCAGAGGTGCTCTCTCTCTCTCACTTCACACTCCGTCATCTTTAAAAACCGGGGCCTCTGGGGAGTCGTGGAGCTGGTTGGAAGGGGCACAGTGCAAAAGCACTGGTCTTGAGATCAAGAGACAAGAGTTCAGTTTCTGATTACCCAGTCATTAGCCGTGTGATCTTAGGCAAGTCACCCTTGTCTTTCTGAACCTTAGAGTATGGACCTAATATGCTTAAGGGTAAAGGGACAACATATGGGAAGTTTTCATTTCGTGTGTTTGAGAGGCTCCTGAATCAGATATCCTATAGACGGAAATTAGCAACTCTTTTGCTCTTGGCTTTAAGTCTTTCATCAGCTTCCAGCACAGGTGAGTCAGACTTCCTGCCTCTCCTCCAAGGGGATGACTAGCGAGCGAACGCCAGCCAGTGTTACTGTTGCACTGTTGCAGATAAAACAATGATACATGAAAATCATTCCTTCCTACAGGTTACATGCTCAAAACTGTTGTCCTAATCAAAATAAAAATGTGAAGTCTGGATATAGTATCACTAATACATGTCATTTCTAACTTCTCGTTGTTAAGGACTACCCAGTAGAGGAAGCAAGGGAAGTGTTGGAATAGAAAGGAAATTGACAGGAAATTCAGCTGTTGAGAAAGCTTAGCCTTCCCCCTAGTCTCCTTGCTTACTTCCAGCTCCCTGCTGGTCTGTTCTGAACTCAGAGCCGCCAGAGTGGCCCTGTTCTAATGTGAGTTACATCACTTTCTGTTCCAGACCCTCCAGCAGCATTCACCTCAGTCCTGGTAAAAGTCATTGTAATGGCTCTGGGGGTGGGGGTGGGGGTGTCGTCATGATTTAGCCCCTGTTGATTCTTCTGCCTTTATTCACCCTGTCCAGCCTCAGTGGCCTCCTGGCTGTTTTCTTCTGTAACCCCAGGCACACGCACTCCCTTTCTGAGAGCCTTTGCACTTCCTGTCCTCCCTGCCCGGAGTGCTCTCTCTCCACACATCTGTGTGGCTCACTTTGTCACCTAGCTCCGCGTAACATTCCACGAGCCCCTCCTGGTGCTCAGTATGTTCCTTCCCTGCTTTGTGTTTTCCATGGCAGTGGTCACTCAGCATACTGGGTATTTTGTTTAATACGGGTCTCTCCTCAGTGGAGTATGTTCTCATGACAAGGATTTTTGCCTTATTGCCTAGTACCTAGAATAGTGCCTAACACATAAAAGTCATTGAGTAAATATTTGTTGAATGTTGAAGGATGCCTGATTTCTTTGCTCTGCAGGCCTGCTAGCTTGTCTGAAATATCCTGTTCTTCCCAAAGTAATGAAATTCATGAGACCTTCTTCAGCTAGCGCGTCTGAGATGAGGACCCTTCTGTGAAAGCCTGAGGCGTGTTTATTAGGTGATAAAGTAGGTCCTCTCATCTTGGGAAGCTCAATGGGTCTAATTAGGCCACAATTAGTGAAAAATGTTATTGCTTCAGTGGTAGTGTATAATACCAGCAACTGGATCAGATGTTCTTCATTCTCCTGGTTAAGGAAAGGACGCTGGGAAGGTACAGAGGATTATTTTAAATTCTTGCTATGAGAGAACGTGAAACACTTAGGTTTATCCTGAAGAGATGCCAGTATTGAAATTCTAAGAGATATCTAAGCTATTTCCAAATGAAAAGTTGGCTAAAAGATGGAGCTTAGTGCCTGAGGTATTATAATTTGAGAATATTTTCATGATATTTGGGGTAAAAGGAATTGAAATTTGAGGTTGAGATTTGTAAACTGGAAACACTCATAAATGTTTTATCCCCCCAAATATGGATCAAGATGGTGACTAAATATATGCATTTGACTCCTCATTATAACAGAATAGGTGGAGAAGGGTATTATCATCAGATTATTAAAGAGTTTTCCAGAAACTTCTATTTCTGGAAAATGAAAAACAGGAATATCACGAGGTGAAAGTATACTAGAGGTGGCTACAGCTTAAATGAACTCTAGAGAGACTTCTGATGCCTTTGCCCCGGCTTGCTACACACAACGCACACACACACCCCCAATCCCTGTACACGTACATTGCACATCTTTAAATAAAGTTACTACGACCCTGCACCTACCTCCAGGCAGAAAACTCATCTTTTAGATATTGAAGGAAACTGCCAGAAGAGGATAAGAATTACTAGTTGTGAGTATTACTACTCCAGAGTAAATCCTTCTCATTCTAAAAACTAAACAGCTGGTGACTGGTCTCATAACTGTAAAGCAGAACCTACAAAGTAACAAACGTCATCCACATTCATAGAATTCCTACTCATCTTTCCAAATTAAAGAAGAGACTCAACACTAAACAGAAGAGAATCTAGAATTTTTTTTTAAAGATTTTATTTATTTATTTGACAGAGAAACAGAGATCACAAGTAGACAGAGAGGCAGGCAGAGAGAGAGGAGGAAGCAGGCTCCCCGCCAAGCAGAGAGCCCAAGATGGGCCTCGATCCCAGGACCCCGAGATCATGACCTGAGCCGAAGGCAGGGGCTTTAACCCACTGAGCCACCCAGGCGCCCAAGAATTTTTTTTTTAATATGAACAGATAACCCAAGGATCACTAGATATAACATTAACTAGTAGCTTGGAAAGAAAAGGCTAAAATGGACAGGGTAACCAACTACAGGGGAGAAAAAAATCGAGGAAGTAGAAAAGCTGGTTTGTTTTCCAAAAAGGAATTCTCAGAATTTGAGAAACACTGCATCCCTAAGAACAGCAAGCTATGAAAAAGGAAACATCAGAGAACAAGTTAGAGCTAGGAATTAAAACTATTACTGCAAAAAAATTCTAAAAATTCAGTGCTAAACCCTTGGAAGTAAACTCTAGGTAACCTCTCCCAGAATGCAGACTAAAAAGAAGAGATGGGAAATATCAGGAAGGGGGAAATGGGGCACAGTGGACCAGGTCACAAACTGACCGTTGGGTCCAGAGCCGGTTTTGCATCGAAGGGGTTCAGCAGGTGCCAGAGAAGTTGGGGAGAAAACACCAAAAACCTGCACATGGAGTGCCATGGTAAAATTTCTTCAAAAAAAAAAAATTTGTGAGAGAATGACAACAGTACACATATAAAAACAAAAATCCAAATGGCACCATATTTTAGCAACAATGGATGCTTGAGAGAACTGGAATAAACAAATATTGGGTGCCTAGTGGGGTAGAGGGACTATTCTAGGCATTATTATTGAACAAAACAGGCCAAAAAACATCTCTGCCCCCATAGAATGTACATTCCAGTAAAGCAAGGAAAAGAATCAAGAGTGTATGTATGTAGGAGGCACAGAGAGAGACGATTATGATGTATGTGCTAGGAAAGAAGTAACCCGGGGATGGGAGAGGGAGTCCTCGCCTAAACATACTATCTTCAAGTTAGATTTCTGTATCCCGCTAAGCTACAGATGAGTGTAAGAGCAAAATGAAGAGATCCTCTTATACAGAGTTAAAATAAATCATGCACCCATTCACCCCTAGAAAGTTGTCTTAGCAAAACAAGGGTGACAAGGAAGACAAAGGCTCTTAGAAGATATGGGATTACCAGAAATTTGAAAACAAGCCCAGAACTTCAAGATAAAGGGATCCCAAGATGACAGCTGTTCATATCGACTTTTTTTTTTTAAGGAGAAAGTACCTTCTCTTTGTTCCTTTTTAAAACTAGCTGCTTTGTTTTCTCTAGCACCTGAGTTACTACCTCTTTTGGATTTTTTAAGTTTAGAATTTTTAAAATGAAAGCAATTTTCCTTAATCCAGGATTTTTCACTTTTCGGAAGTACCCTCTTTAATCTCGAGTATGACCTACTGACTTTAATGTTTCCTCCTGTCTCGTTTCAAAAGGGAACATTTGGTCAGATTTGTCGGCCTCTTCCTTTGTGTGATCTAAGCCCCCCCACCCCACCCCAGCAGGGGATTCCTTCCACTTACTCTCCAGGTGGGTTTTTCCTTCTCATGTGTTAACTTAATTGACCTCTCCTCAATCCATTTCCACTTCCCCCGTGTATTTGAAGTTTCCAGGATGGTGATAATACCAAGGTTTTAATATTGATTCAGATTTTTTTTTGCCCCTACTGTATATTTCTTTGGTAATTTCTACCAAATGGTGAAAGGTGAAGAAATGGTGAATGGTGAAGAAATTCTAAACTTCTTTTACTGATCTTGCTAGCAGAGAGTTTATTAAGTCAGCTAGCTCGATAGGACACTTATTTTATGTTGTGCTGTATTGAGCTGGAAGTTTGATTACTTCTTCCTGAACAAAGCTGTTCTAATAGTTTATCAGCTTTCATCAGATTTGAATATGAATTAATGAAATCACTATTAAATATAAATGGGCCCCTTAGGGAATCTTTGAAGCTTATTCTCTCTCTTCGAACTTAATGTTTGGAAACTGTAATAAGGCCAGTATAAAATGCCTTTTGTATTGACATGTAATTGATAATTTACCATTGTGTAAAGTTTAAGGCATACAGCCTGCTCATTGATACACATATCACTGTAATACTACCACTGTGTCACCTAATAGCCTATCTTTTTTATGGCAAGTACATTTAAGATCTTGTCTCCTAGCAACTTTCCAAGTATATAATATAGTACTATTAACTATAATACTACTACTAACTATAATCACAGTGCTGGGCATTAGATCTCCAAAACTTTCCCATCCTATAACTGGAAGTTTGTACCCTTTGACCAACATCTCTCCACTTCCCCCACCCTCTGGTAACCCTGTCTGTGTTCCCATGAGTTCAACTTTTCAGGATTCCACATATAAGAGATGCCGTATGGTATGACTTTTTTAGCATCATGCTCTCAAGGTCCAGCCATGTTGTCTCAAATGGCAGGATTACCTTTTCTCATGGCTAACTAAATACTCCTTTCTCTCACACACACCCCGCATCTTTATCCATTCATCCACTGATAGATATTTAGATTGTTTGCAGCCTTTATAGGTCTCAATCCAAAGCTTAAATCATTACTTTCATAAAATCAAATGGTGTAAATAAACAAATGGTGTTAAGTATCTTACATTTAGACTATAGCTTATTTTCACAAATCACACACAAACTTGTTTAAGTTCCCAGAATGTGTATCTTTTTAAAAAATCTTAATTAGGGGCACCTGGGCGGCTCAGTCATTTAGTGTCTACCTTCAGCTCAGGTCATGATCCCAGAGTCCTGGGATCGAGCCCCGCATCGGGCTCCCTGCTCGGCAGGAAGCCTGCTTCTCCCTCTCCCACTCCCCCTGCTTGTGTTCCCTCTATCGCTATGTGTCTGTCAAATAAATAAAAGATTTTATTTATTTATTTGAGAGAGAGAACACAAGTGGGGAAGGGCAGAGGGAGAGAGGCAGACTCCCCACTGAGCCGGGAGCCCAACATGGGATCCCTGGACCCCGGGATCATGACCTGAGCTGAAGGCAGACAACCGACTGAGCCCCCCAGACACCGCCCCCCACCCCAAAAATGTATCTTAATGTAGACTACATTCTATTTTTATCTGTCCTTTCTCATTAACAAGATGCTCTATGAAAACAGGGACAAGTTTTTATGTTTATCCCCAGCCTTTAGCACTGACTGTGAAAGTTTTTAAAATAATTACTATCCTTATTTAATAATTTTTTAAATTGTTTAATTTTTGGAGATAGAAGAGACTCTAACAATTCTATAAGCCACTAGTTTTTGAAATCTGTATTCCAGAGTTCTAGAGTAGTGAGGGTCTTGCATTGAAATGAGCTGGATGAGAAGTAAAGAGTAGCACACCAGCTGAACCGGAGGATTTGTGTGTTTACCTGTTCCATGCTTCTCTTACTCCCGGGGAACCGTGTCAGGGTTGGAGTGTAGGAACGTGTCCTTCCTGGGCATCAGGACTCACTCACCCAGGACAGTGCTTCTGCTTCCCTTCTTTGGTCATCAGCACCATGGATTGTGTGCTAGCTAAATACGAGACCTGTGTCCCTAAACCTGCTCTCTCTAATGGCTTCACTAACAGAAGCTTTATCTAAGACGGTTCACAGATTCAGTGAAGTGGACCTCAGATTTGAGCTTTACATCTCTTGAGGGCAGCATGGTGTCTGCGAAGATGAACTTTGGAGATGAATTACCCTTTCAGTTTTAGATGCATATGGTGGACAGGTCTACCTTACCCTTTTTGTGCTTCAGTAAACTCATTTAGAAAATTATCACAACCCTTCTTCACAGATATTAAAATGCTTGGCATAGAGTAGTTACTCATTGTTTGTATTCTTCCAGCCTGTTTATTATTAAAGATTAATATCTGAGATGCCTGACTCATTTTTATTACTTTTCAGGCAGTTTTGTACAACGACAGATCTGTTCTAGAAAATCATCATGCTGCATCAGCTTGGAATCTGTACCTCTCTCGCCCAGAATACAACTTCCTTCTTAACCTTGATCATGTGGAATTCAAGCGCTTTCGTTTTTTAGTCATTGAAGCAATACTCGCCACAGATCTTAAAAAGCATTTTGATTTCCTTGCTGAATTCAATGCCAAGGTTTGTGATACAACTTACTGTCTGGTTTCAGTGATGGAAATCACTATTTTCAGTATTACCGATAAGCGTTTTTTTTTATGTTAGAATTACTACTACTTATAAAGTCATAATACCTGATGTGAGGCAATACAGGTTTTTTTAAATAACTTTTTATTATAACATGTCCTAAACATACTATCATTTGCCACCTTTCCTTTCTGACACATAGACTTAAAACTTTATTCCGCATGGTGATAAGCCAATTCGTGAGGTCATAAGCTTTCAGGGGCAGATTGGAGAAAGTTGTGCACAGTGCCACGTAAGTTATTTCGTGATATCAAAGATATGTTTCTCAGAAGCCAGTTATGCTAATCCCTTCTTTCTGTTAAACTGGCTGGTGTGGGAGAGAAGTACCCTCCACTCTTCTACCTGAGAATAATGCGCTCATGGAACAACTGCCTGGGCTCTGCCCTCTGTGGGCAGTCCCGCCAGCAAAGACTGAGGAGAACCTGTGGAAGTCCCTGAGGTCAGGAGTTCACATTTATTAGAGAATTGAGAAACAGTGCCCTCAGGTGGTAGGGGTGGAAAACTGCTGAGAACCACTGCTTTACAGATTCCTGAAGGAAGGATGCTCCCTCTTTGGCTGGCAGGAAGCAGTCGTTTCCTTGGTGACATTTGTGACATAGAGCACAGTCTTACCTTCAGGGCAGAGGAACTGGTAACAAAGGAATACTAGATTTAACCCCCTGGGCGGAGACCCTGTATGTGGCTGGCGTGATATTAATCAGTGAGAAATCCATATGCCTTTAAAATTAAAGATTTTTATTTATTTAACACAGAGAGAGAGAGAGAGAGAGAGAGAGAGAGAGAGAGAGAGAGAGAGAGAGAGAGATCAGATCACAAGTAGGCAGAGAGGCAGGCAGAGAGAGAGGAGGAAGCAGGCTCCCCGCTGAGCAGGGAGCCCGATGCGGGCCTCGATCCCAGGACCCTGAGATCATGACCTGAGCCGAAGGCAGAGGCTTTAACCCACTGAGCCACCCAGGCGCCCTAAAATTACTTTATAGTTGTGTAGCTGTTAACTTTTATTTAATAATCAAATTCACTTAAGTGCTTAAGTCAGAGTAATAGTTTTAAGATTACCAGTTTAAGATGATCAGTTTTAAGGTAAAGGATCACCTAGCCCAGTACTTCTGAATCTGTGATCTTCAGAGGTTTCTATGCTGTATAGTCAGTCAGGAAAATGCCATATGAGTGGGGCTCCAGATCGCCTACGTGGTTTCAATCCAAAAAGCCCTCCTTTTAAGTGTTCTCTACAGTGGTGGTCCACATAAATTTTCCTTTGACAAAAGATTTGGTGCCCAAAAAACTACCCTCAAACCAAAGTTCAGAAGCCACTGATCTGGCCCCTTTACTTCATTTTTTACAAAAGAAAATTTGAGTTTTTGAAAGGCAGCAGAGTAATTTGCCTAATTAGTGATACTACATTTAAATAACAGTGTTAGCATTTAGCATTTACTGTGAACAAGGGATTTTTCGCTTATTAATCCTCATGGTAATATGGCTAGATTGGTACTACTCCCGTTTTATAGATGAAGATAGTTAAATTCAAGGAGGTTAAGTGATTTTTCTGTTACACAATGAATAAAGCATTGAGTCAGGATTTGAAGCCAGAGGGATCAGCTTTTAAGACTTGTATTCTTTCAACTATATCATATTTTCCTTTCACAGCTGAAGCCAACTTCTCTGTAGATCCTAAGTGTTCTTTTTTGAAGTAGAATTAGTTATAATTCTTAAATGATCTGTTGATGTTTTGCATATACATATAATTATAGTGTATATTATATATTAACACGTTATATATATGTTAGTTTTCCATGGTAATCACAAATATTGAAACCCGTGGTTTGTTATGTTTTTGTGGCACTCTGCTTCCAGTGAAACAAAAATTATGACACTTTGAAGGGAAACTTTTAACCTATATTCCTTCCTGTCATTTAGACAGGAAGCAGTTTTGTTGTTTTTTTAACCAAATATTTTAAAACTCCTGTACCCTCAGAACCTAAAATAACTTTTTCCAAAATAGGCCAACGATGTAAACAGTAATGGTATAGAATGGAGCAATGAGAATGATCGCCTCTTAGTATGCCAAGTGTGCATCAAACTGGCAGACATCAACGGCCCGGCGAAAGTTCGGGACTTGCATCTGAAATGGACAGAAGGCATTGTCAATGAATTTTATGAGCAGGTCAGTTAAACTTGAGATGGGTGGGGTTTTTGAGAGCTGCCCTCTGACGTTAGTCTTTGGATAGCTACATTAAATGTTTGAAGTCTGGTTGCTTTGACCAAAACCGGTGAGAGCTTGTAGAATTTGCACTGCTCTTAGTATTTTCTCAGCTCTTTTTCGCTGATAAAATTTAAAAGAATAGCTTATTCCCAACTGACATGGGTCGATTGTCCCTCGAGGCTAGAGGTAAGGGCTCTTTTAAAACCCTGAGTGCCTATAACTTAGGATCCTGAGTTTATTTCTAGATGAAATTGTTTTTAATTGATTCAGGGTGTACTTCGATTATATTTAAAGAATATCGACCTGTTTTTAACTCAGCTGTAGAAAGACTGCCTGCCTGCCTTAGAAACATCAACTGGGTAAAAGTCCTGGCTGGAGGGGGGGGTGGGGAGACGACATTTGAGAGCTACAAATGGGGATAAAGTAGGTATTTCGTGGTTTTTAAGTATTCAGAGATAAAAACATGCTCTTCCAGGTTTTAAAATCTTTAAACTACTACTCCTGTAAGGGAACTCAAGTTTGTATGCCCTGTACACAGAGAAGCCAGTCAACTGAGGTGTTGAGTATGCATCAAGGAGTTCACTTGAGAGGAGTGACAGACTCAGCTTTGGCTCCTCAAGGTGGGAGAGTAGGGAACACGTAAGGCAAATGAAAAGGATGTGGATATAAGGGAGAGCTGCTGTGTGATTTCAGAAATCAAGGAAAGGAAGTTAGGAAGTAGGGAAGGGTTGGAGTCCTTTTGTTGTCTGCCCCTGCATGGAGCTGCCACATATATTTTCCTGTGACCCATAACCAGAAACTGGCATCCTCAGCGTGACCAAAGGGTAGGGGTTTAGGCCCTTCCACATTAAAAGTTTATCCGTTGGACACTTGTCCATGCTCAGAGAAGGTCGGTGGTCCTGACCAGCTCTGGCTGGTTTCTTGGTAAAGCCTCATTAAGTCTCTGCCAAACCACGAAATTAACATTTTGCTATCATGATGTCAGGCAAGAACATTATTTGTAGAAACATGGTAGCAAGCTACACACCAAGAACAAGCAGATATGGGTAAAAAGTTAAGAGTTACTCTTCCTAGTCCCCTTAACCCTCTGGTTACTGGTTTCACTACCACTTTGCAGAATCTGTTTTATGTAAAAATATATATGCATATGTACACACACACACACACACACACACATATATATTTTGTCCAATTCTGAAGCTCCCTATGATGTAGAAGTATATGGATTTCCCCACAAGCCAGCATTTCATTATCTCCAAAATACCAAATACATCTTTACTTTGGAGTTGCATTCCTTGGGAATCCTTGACCCTAATAATCAGGCAAGATCAAGAGGTCTAGCAGATGAGGCCTTTGAGACAGTGTTTTCTTACCTTGAGTTGCTACTCCAGCAGGGATGGTAAATTTGACCCCATAAACCATACATACCCGTTCTACCTTGTTACATCTGGTCTGTATTGAATAAACTCCCACACGAGGCTTACTCTGCTATTATCAAGTTACAAAATACTATGCAGTAAAAAAACCATAGGAATACATAGGGATTCCAAGATAATTAATATTTTACTATTTTGATACATTTGAACTAAATTACATATAATTTGGAGATCTAAATGGTTATAAATATTTACCTAGAGATTGCAGTATTCTACTGCATATTACCATCTTCATTCTCAAAGATAATTGAAGGCGGCCTCAGGCTTCACTTCATATTCACAAAAGAATTTTACATTAAGAAAAATGCCATCTTTATATTATCTGTGCAAACAGAGGTCATAAAAAAGTAGTAGTATATGCTGATCTCACTAATTCAGTAAAAGAACACTAGAAAAGTTCATTTAGACCCAATTTATAATATATTTTTAAAGTATATAGAATTCTTATTGAAGTTGGAATCATGCTTGAGGTTGAAGCCTGGGTTCTCTTCTTTACCAGCAGTGTGACCTTAGGTAAGTTACTCGACCTGTGCCTCAGTTTCTCCATTGATAAAATAGGAATATTTGATAGTATCTAACTCAAGGTTGCTGTGAGGATTAGGTGAATTAAGTTATTAGAACAGTTCTGACACAAATGCTCAATAAATGTCAGCTATTATAATTCCAAATCTATCAGTAAAAACATTATTTCAGACAGTTTTATTCATATGTTAAAGGAAAAAAGGTCACCTGACACCCTACCTAGTTGTCATGAAGGTTAAAGGTACTAATCTATATGAAAGTCCTAGTCAGTTTTCATCAACACTGTTAAATTTCTCAGTCTGGTTATGCTATGAAGCATCCTTCAGATATGGATGCAAAAATTCCAATCTTGCCCAACTTTTTATTTTATTATCTTAATTATCTTGTCTTTATATCCCTATAGCCATTTAAGTGTCATGGGCTTAAAAAAGTGAAACTCCTATTTAAAAGTAAAAAAAATTTAAAAAACCAAACTTAGAAATAGAATCCTGTGGATAAACCCAGCCGAGGGTTTTTGTTTTCTGTTTTTTGTTTTGTAAACAATGGTTTTCTTCCTCACAGAAGGTAAAATCATAGATTTTTTAAATCATGGGCCAGTCACTAGAACAGTTTCTGGTTGTTTCCCTAGCACAGTGTTGCCTCATCAGAGCCCGACCCTGCTTGCTTACACTTTATACATTCTGGAGTTTATTCATTCCCCACCAGTTCAGACACTAGGAAGGAAAAGGTCAATTACTACCCATTGGGGAATGCTCAGCACTGTGCTAAATACTTGATATAATATTGCTTTTCATCCTCACAGCAACCTTGTAAAGTAGATTATTAAGATTTTACACCTGAAACGGGCATAGAGCTTGCTCAGTACCGCACACGTAGTAGGTAGCAAAAGCAGGGTTTGAAAACCGCATTTGTCTGATCTCAGGTTACACTCTCCGAAGCCCTGGAGACCACAGGGGGAGGGAGTCAGAGGGCAGGCTCTTGGACCCTGACTCCTCACCTCAGCCGCATCTCAGCTACCCTTACCTCGGCTTCTGCTGTTAGAAACGGGTAGGGTGTTGAAAGGCTTTTGCAAAATCCAATTCTGGGCATTTAAGGTACAACAACAACTTGCTGATACCATCTCCCCCTAGGAGAAAGAGACAAAATTTTTCAGGTTGTTAGATTTGCTGTTTTTTTTTCGTGTATGTTTTTCTTGTTCACTGAACATCAGTTATCCTGTTGACTGGTGGGGTGTGAAAATAAAGTCTTATTAGGATATCGCAGATATTTGAGAAATGCTTACAGTTGAAATAACACTTTGTAAAAATTATTTTGATGTAGAGTATGCATATTAAAAAAATCTCAAGATAATTTTTTAACAGGAAAGCTCAGTGGTTATTCTTTCAACAGTTCAGAATGTACTTTTCTTTTAAAAATGATCAGGGAGATGAAGAAGCAAACCTCGGTTTGCCCGTCAGTCCCTTCATGGATCGTTCTTCGCCTCAACTAGCAAAACTCCAAGAATCCTTCATCACCCACATTGTGGGTCCTCTGTGTAATTCCTACGACGCCGCTGGCTTGCTGCCGGGTCAGTGGGTCGAAGCAGAAGAGGACGAGGATACGGAGAGTTGTTATGATGAGGAAGATGGTGAAGAATTAGATACAGATGATGAAGAACTAGAAGACAATCTAACTCTGAGTAAGAATATAGGGATGTTGTGATTTCTTAAATGGATATTTGTAGTTAGTAACATTAAATTTGGATCTTTGTTTTTTGGGGTTTTGTTTTAGAGAAAGGGAGAGGGAGAATCCCAAGTGGGACTTGATCTCACAACCCCATGATCATGACCTGAGCTGAACTCAAGAGTCAGACGCTTACCCAGCTAATAATTAACCCCTGGATCTTTGTTTTTAAGATACAGATTTAATAGTTCTATCGTGAGTAACTACTCTCCAAGTTTTCAGGTTGAATGGGCTCTTGCGTAACTCCTGTGTGCCAGGGGACAAGCTAATGTGGTCACACTCGGTCTTCGTCTCTTCGGGGCCAGTCCACTGGAGGAGGCTCTACCTTTGCATCCCCCGTTGGGCTGCCACCATGTCTGACTTTGTGAGGTGAGGTGGTTCGCATGGCTGGTGCGCCCCTCTGCTAATCTGCCCTTCCTAAAGACTGGGAAGATGGATCACAATAGTTGGGAGAAGAGGAAACGTATCTTCTCTAGCTCTAAGGGAAGAAGCAAGTTTGGCATTGTTACGGATTTGAATTGCCAAACTGTAGGGACATAGTTTTCTACATAAAGCAGTAAATATAAATGGGAAAAAAAAATTTTGTCACCATTGTAGCTGTAAATGAAATCAGTTATTTGCCCTTTAAAGTAGAATTTAAGGGGCACCTGGGTGGCTCAGTTGGTTAAGCGTCTGCCTTCAGCTCAGGTCATGATCTCCCAGTCCTAGGATCAAGTCCCCCATCGGGCTCTCTGCTCAGTGGGGAGCCTGCTTCTCCCTCTTACTCTGCTGCTCCCCTGTTTATGCTCTCTCTCCTGCTCTGTGAAGTAAATAGACAAATTATATCTAACATTCCAAGTGTACATGAGAACAGATAACATAATTGCGAAGAACTACCCGCACCTCCCCAGTTGTACTCAGGGACAGCATGATGAAGGGAAGTAGTCTTCTGCCTCTACCCTCTGAGCATCATCATGGACAAGTTGACTGGCTTCCAAAAATTATTTCTATTCACTGAAACCTTGATAATGGTGTTTAATTCAATACTTAAATCCTAAAAAGGTTGTTGAACTTCACATTGCTATTTATCATTTGAAATTTTAGGACCATCCTCCCCTCACACACCACCCAGTCTTTCCTAATCTCCTTCTCTGCTTTATTTTCATCCGATGATAACACCATCTCATGTTTCCCTTCTTCTTTTGCTTACCTGGGTCTTTCCATTAGAATATAAGCTCCATAGTGCAGATTATTTCTATTTTACTGTTTATTACTACAACCCCAGTGCCTTAAATAAGTGCCTGGAAAATAACAGGCACTCGGATATTTAATGAACAAGGGAATTGTTTTGCTATGATCACAATATATTGCTTTTAAACTTCACAGAACCACAGAGGAGGAAAGGCAGACGGCGAATATTTTGTCAGCTAATGCACCACCTCACCGAAAACCACAAGATATGGAAGGAAATGATAGAGGAAGAAGAGAAATGTAAAGTTGATGGGAATAAACTGCAGGTGGAAAATCCTTCCTTACCTCAAGCAGATGACATTCAGGTCATTGAAGAAGCAGATGAAGAGGAGGAGAGACCGCTGGAATAAAGGAAAAGGCATATGGAAGAAGCCTGGAGGGCTGTGCCCAGGGTCAGTGTGCAGACCCACAGCGGACCCTTCCTGTGGGGACAGGCTCCTCTCCGCGCTGGCCTCTCTCGTGCGCGCTCACCACACCAACTCCGAAAGTATCCTTGGAGTGTGGCTTCTGTTGACTCGTGTTGCAGAGCTCTTCCTTGAAGCCTTCACTGGTGTACCAGTACTCTGTCGTAATAATGCTTTGCTGGGTAGTAAGCTCTTCCTTTTCACGAATGGTAGCTAGAACTGAAAATTCAAGTGACTTCAGTTTCCAGAGTGGCCAGAACTGTTTGCTTTCATGAAAACAGGATTCATACTGTTTTTTTCCGAATGTGTCTTCTAGGTCTTTGAACATTGTGGCAGGGGGAGTCTGTACCTATCTAAAAACGAATCCAGTGTTGCCTTTCCGAGGGGTGTGTTCAGTGCAAGACACTGTTCAGTGCTATGCTCCCCGCTGCATTTATCCATGAAAAACTGAGTGAACTTTGTTAAATATAACGGAATCCAAGTGCATCGATTTCTGATGCTGCTTACTGTTGTGTGTTACCTACAATGTGTGTTAGATTTCTGCTCAGAGTATTCAGGTTTGCCATGGACATCAGAAGTCTAAATTCTAGTCTGACTGACTTACATTCCATGGTTGAATTTTTAAAGCTGTTTCAGGTGTCACAATGAAGAGATTTTCTTCTTTAGTCAAATGGTTCTTACTGCTGTTGCTCAGGATTCATAATTTTAAACATTGAGTTGATATAAACACAGATTTGTCAGAAGAAAAAGGAACTGTCCTAAAGAGGTTAACCTTTTATGAAATGAGCATTATTCTTTCTTAGATAAATTTGAGTCTAATCAAAAGAAACAGTAGGAGCTCCAAAAGCCACAGCGAATAATTGGATTATGTGCTTATGTCCGGATCCTATGTTAGGTGTCATTCATTTAGTCACTGTAAAACTGATACTCATCCTTGTTCAGTTCCTGCTGCCTTGAGACTACATGACAGAAGTGACCCAGGACTACTGAGTACTGCTAGAACCCAAATGTGAGTCTGACTTAAGTATCCCCACCATTTTTTTTTAACTGCAAAGAAAATGAACCATATTTACAATGTTCATGAACTCCCAGGGTACAGATATGTACCTGAGTCACTGAAGATTTTTGATGATCTAAAGAGCAGCCTAAATGACAACAGGATGGGAGACTAATTTTTTTTTTCTTGGAAACCATATTTTGGATCTATATGGCTTTTGTAGACAGTAAAACCATTAATTTTCCAAGATGATTCCTTTTTAAGTATAATGTCAGGCAGTTTCTTACCTACCTAGAATATTTGGCATTTCTCAAAGCTATTAAAGATCTTTAGAAGTGTTGGAAGTTTTGATTTTGTATAATATTGAGTGAATCAATCACCAAGCTTTATTTATTAGACATGTTGAGTGCGAAGTTCCTTCCTGCCACTTTTGCTACCACTGCCACATAATTTGTAACCTGGTCGCACATTACTGAGTAATAAAATTTTAACTAATTTATTGAGTTTGCACTTTAAATGTATATATCATGGGCTCTTATTTCCCTGGTGCACATTTTGCATCCTGAGTAAGTATATTTCTGCTATGGCCAAGTACACGTGTATAAATTCACATATGCATAATGAGACTCAGGTTTCCTACTAAAATTCTGTATTGGTGTTAAGGTAAATATTAAAAGGAATATTTTTATTAAAAATACTATTACTGAGAACTCATTTTTAAACAATTTAACTTTTAAATGTAACCTTTGCTAAAAATTAAAGTAGACCAAAGAAACACTAAGAAGTATCCTTGCTGAAACAAATTCATAAACTTTAAGAAATGAATCTGACTATATTAAGTATATACAGTGCTATTAAATGCAATCTTACTTGAAAAGTTGCCATAAGGGGTACCTGGGTGGCTCAGTCGGTTAAGCATCTGCCCTCGGCTCAGGTCATGATCCTAGAGTCCTGGGATCAAGTCCCACATCAGGCTCCTTGCTCTCAGGGGGCCTGCTTATGCTATGACAATAAATCTTTAAAGAAAAAGAAATTAACATAAACCAAGTTACATATTCTATTTTGGTTACTACTGAATCAGATTAACTTTATTATAATTTTCATCATGAATTTGCTATTGTTTTAACGTATGGTCTTAGAAATAATTTTGTAGTGCTATATGTATGTGCTTACCCATACATTCTTTTTCTATATAAAAACAAACTACTTTTTAAAGTTATTTCCTGATTTGAAGGCTCTTTCCTGCTATTCTTTGTTGGTGCTATTGGCCTTTTCTATTTTTATAAGAATCCTGTAAACTCTAGCATTGCCAAAGTCAAAAATTTCCTCTCTAGATTGCATCTCATAGGCATGAACTTCACGAAAGATGAATAAAGCCAACTGGTTTCCTACAGTTGCCAGGCTAACCTGCATAGCTCTAGCAAGTGGGCGGGGGATGGCGACTGGGCTGTGGAGCAGGGGTGAACAGCTTCCCAGAGAAGAATGCATCCCCACCATGGAGGAGCCAGAAGAGGTTGCGGGTGGCTGGCAGGGAGTGGTAGAGAGAGGATGGCTACGGAAGGGCTTGGTAGAACATGACATGCCAGTTAAACTTTCTTCCTCAAGGAAACGGGGAACTGAAAAAATTTTAATCCAGAAGAGTGACCTGATTTTATATTTTATGAAGATCATTCTAATAATAACATACTATGTTAAATGGGAGAATAAGATTAGACATGGGGAGATCTCCCTGATCTGGACGTGGAAAGATTATAGAACAGAGAAGTGAGTAGACTGGAGATTTGAGATGGAGACTCAGTTTGCCCTGATGATTGCTGGATATGGTGGTAAGACAACCGTAGGGACTTTCAGATTTCCACTTTGGGTGACTGTCCCTGTCATTCACTGTGAGAAGGTAGGCCAGAGAAGGAGTAGACTGTGGATGTGGTGGAGGGGCAGGGGTGTGTCTATATATCTTATTGGTTCTCTTCCTCTGGAGAACTGTGATAGAAGTCACCAAACACAAGGAAACAACCTTAAAGGAGAATAGCAGAAATAGCAGATTTAGACTACCCAATGACTACAGATGCTGCATTGCTTTATCAAAACAATATAAAATAACCATGCCTGAAATATAAGGAAATGAGATACAAAGTGACAGAAAATGAAGCAGCAGTTAGAAATTTAAAAGTCACCAGGTGCTAGCTGGCTCAGTTGGTAGAATATGTGCCTTCATCTCAGGGTTGTGAAGGTCAAGCCCTATGTGGGGCATGGAACTTAAGGGGAAAAAAAAAGACTCACCAGGTACAAATAGCCACAAGACAGATGACAAACTTCTCAGTATCAAAAATGGAAGCCAGAAGTCACTACAACACTACAATTATCCGCTAAGTGCTGAGGAGAGAAAAATAAAAAATTAAAAAAAATAAATCTGTCAACTTAATCACCTTAACTACCACAAGTGAGGTTAAAATAAAGAGACATTTTCAGATAAACAGTGATTTTTCCCATCAACAGATTTAACCTAATGAAATTTTTAGAGCAGTGCTTCTAAAGCTTACTGTAATGCACATATAAATCATTTTGTGGTCTGGTTAAAATGCGTATTCTGATCTAGTAAATTTGTAGTGGAACTCAGGAGTCTGTATTTCTTAAAAGTAGGTCCCTGAGAATCTATTTTTAAAAAAAGTTCTCAGGTGATATAATGCTGATGCTACTGGTCTGTTGACAACACTTAAGAGTAGTAAGGCTCGGGCGCCTGGGTGGCTCAGTGGGTTAAAGCCTCTGCCTTCGGCTCAGGTCATGATCTCAGGGTCCTGGGATTGAGGCCCGGATCGGGCTCTCTGCTCAGCAGGGAGCCTGCTTCCTCCTCTCTCTCTCTCTCTCTGCCTTACTCTCTGCCTACTTGCGATCTCTCTCTCTCTGTATGTTAAATAAATAAATAAAATATTAAAAAAAAATGCCTTACTCTCTGCCTACTTGCGATCTCTCTCTCTCTGTATGTTAAATAAATAAATAAAATATTAAAAAAAAAAAAAAGAGTAGCAAGGCTCTAAAGCGTATACTTAAGAATGACCCACAGGGAAGACGGACAATGCAAGTAAAAGTAAACAGATTAATAAACAACATATTTAAGTCTTAAATCATTCATTATTTATATGAAATAAAAAATTATTTTGTGGGCCTTAAAATCCTGGATAACAACATGTCAGTCAAGAGATAAAGTTAAGGGTCTTATATGGTTTCAAAATGGAAATGAAGATATTAACTTTAGACTTTGTTAAATTAGGAAAAATGCTAAAATTAAGAGGAACTACTAAAGTTTTAAAAAAGTATATAACTTCTAAACTGGTGGGGGAATTAAAAAACCTGATCAAAATGTCATAAATGAGAAACAACAGGACAAACGGAGAAAAAAAAAACAACGTAGGAACAAATTTTAAAATATCAATACCCACAAGAAATGTATAGTCACTATTTTGGATTGGCACATCTAATCTGTCAGGATTTTTTTTAAGCCAGCAATTAGGTAGTACTTACAATGTACTAATGTTAAACATTGTTCTTAGTGATTTGTGATTTGATGTTAATTTATATTATCGCCACTCTTCTAAGGTAGCTATTATTATCTCTGTTTTGTAAAGGAAATTTACCAGGTACATAAAATACAAGTACTTGGGCGCCTGGGTGGCTCAGTGGATTAAAGCCTCTGCTTTCGGCTCAGATCATGATCTCAGGGTCCTGGGATCGAGGCCCATATCGGGCTCTCTGCTCGGCAGGGAGCCTGCTTCCTCCTCTCTCTCTGCCTCTGCCTACTTGTGATCTCTCTCTCTGTGTGTCAAATAAAGAAATAAAATCTTTAAAAAAAAAATACAAGTACTTACCTAATAGTCTCAAAGATGCATAAGTCAAAAGTTGGTAAAACTACAGAGAAAAAAATTGTCATTTTTACAACCTGGATGGGAAATTTAAACACACTGAATAAGTTAAACAGACCAAAAATTAAAAATATAAAACAGCATAGTGACCAGTCTTATTAGACATATACAGAACATAAAACCCAACAATTAAAACTTGTCCTTAAAAATCCAAAGAACACTTATAAAACTTGACCACATACTCGTGTAAAAGGAAGTCCCAGTAAATTTCAGAGAGTAAGTATCATATAAACCATGTTCTCTGACCACAAGACCATTAGTCTTCAGTTATCTTTTGTTATTTCCATGTATGCTTGATAGATTAAAGAAACTGCTCCTAAATAACTCCAGGCTAAATAAAGAAATCATAATGGGCATTTAAACGTAAGTAGAGGTGAACGATTAAATACCTGTACTACTTTCCAAAAATTAACATGTAGTGAAATGACACTTGAAAAGCAACTTAGGGCATTAGAGGTTTATATTAGAAAAAAACGCTGGTAAGTTACAGAGCTAAGGATCCAGCTTAAGTTAGAAAAACAATATAGGTATACTACATTAACCAAATGAAGGATAAAAATCATGATCTCAGTAGAGCACAAAAACATTGGATAAAATTCACTATCTGTTTATGATAAAATCTCTCAGCAAAATGGGTAATGGAAGAAACATAATAAAAACCATATATAGAAAAGCCCACAGTTAACCTTAAATAAAAACCAAACAAAGAGGGACGCCTGGGTGGCTCAGTAGGTTAAGCATCTGCCTTCGGCTCAGGTCATGATCCCAGGGTCCTGGGATGGAGTCCCGCATCAGACTCCTTGCTCAGCAGGGACCTGCTTCTCCCTCTACCTCTGCTGCTCCCCCTGCTTGTGCACTCGGTCGCTCTCCAACAAACAAATAAATAAAATCTTAAAAAAACAAAACAAAGATGCCTACACTCACCACTTTTATCCAACATAGTATTGGAAGTCCTAGCCAGACCACTGAGAAGAAATGAAAGCTTCCATTTCGAAAGGAAGAAGTAAAATGGTCTCTACTTGCAGATAATGTGATATTATATACATATAGAAAACCCTAAAGTCTTCACTAAAAAAAAAAAAAAAAAACTGTTAAACAAGTTCAGTAAAGTTGGTAGGTACAAAATAAAAAATCTCTTGCATTTCTATAAACTAATGAAATATTAGAAATTAAGAATCCCATCTACAATTTCAAAAAGAAAATACATAAAAATACAACTAAGGTGAACAACATAGGGGCGCATGGATGGCACAGTTGGTGAAGTGACTGACTCTTGGTTCCAGTTCAGGTCATGATCTCAGGCTTGTGAGACTGAGCCTGGTGACCGGTTCCACACTTTGCACGGAGTCCACTTGGATTCTTTCTCCCTCTCCCCCTCCCCTCCATGCTCATGCACATGCTTTCTAAAATAAAGCTTCTACATCGAAAACTAATGATGTATTGTATGTTGGTTAATTGAACACAATAGAAAAAATAAATCTTAAAAAAGTAAACAACTCATTGAAGTAACACATTGAAGAAAATTGAATGAATGCAAAATTCAGTGCTCATGGTTGAAAGAATATTGTTTAAAATGTACAGACCACCCAAAACAATCTACGGACTCAATACAATCCTTACCAAATTCCAGTGGCATTTTTAAGATTGAGATAATTGGCAAATTTGTACGGAACCACAAGACATAGGCAAAGAAATCATAAGAAAAAAAGAGCAAAACTAGACACGCCTGAGTGGCTCAGTCAGTTAGGCATCTGCCTCTTGATTTTGGCTCAGGTCATGATCTCGGGGTTGTGAAATCAAGCCCCACATCGGGCTCTGTACTTAGCGCGGAGTCTGCTTCTCGCTCTTTCTTTGCCTTTCCTCCTGGTTGCTCTCAATAAATAAATCTCAGGGGAAAAAAAAAAAGCAAACTGAAGATATCATGCTTCCTGATTTTAACCTATTTTGTAAGGCTAGTTACCAAAACAGAATAGTAATGAGATAAAAACAGACATGGATCAAAGGACTAGAAGAGAGAGCCCAGGAATAAATCCACATATGTGGTCAATTTATGAGAAAGAAACCAAGGATATACAATGCTAAAAGAATAGTATTTTCAATAAATGGTGCTGGGAAAACTGGACAGCTACATGTAAAAGAATGAAACTGAACCACTCTCTCACACCATATACAAAATAAACTCAAAATGAATTAAAGACCTACATGTGAGACCTGAAACCATAAAACACAAACCTTGACTGATGTCGGCATTGATTTTTTTGATAGGTCAGCACGAACAAAAACAAACAACTGGAACTACATCAAACTGAAAAGCTTCTGCAGTGAAGGAAGCCATCAACAAAACAAACAAGGCAACTCACTGAATGGGAGAAGATATTTGTAAAGGTCCGATCTGATAAGGGGGTAATATCCAAACTGTACAAAGCACTCATACACCTCAATAGCAAAAAACAAACCCCACAAAAACCAAAACCCGATCTGATTTATGAAATGGGCAGAGGCTCTGAATGCACTTTTTTCCCAAGGAGAAGAAACAGCCAAAAGGTACATGAAAAGGAGCCCAACATCACTAGTCAAGGAAGTGCAAATCAAAATCGCAATGAGTGATTCCTTCACACCTGTTGTCTCATGATTTTTGATTGTTGTCTCCTGATTTTTTATAGTAACCATTCTAACAAGTGTTGGCAAGAGAGAGGAGAGAAGGGAACCCTTGTGTGCTCTTGGTGGGAAAATAAACTGGCACAGCCTCTATGACAAACATACAAAAGTTCTCCCCAAAATAAAAAACAACCAACCATGAGATCCAGCAAGTCTACTTCTGGGTATTTATCCAAAGGAAACAAAAAGACTAACTCAAAAAGGTACATACACCTCCAAGTTCATTGCAGCATATTTTTTTAAGTTGTTCATTTGTTTATTTAGACAGACAGAATACAAGCAGCAGGAGCAGCAGGCTCCCTGCTGAGTAGGGATCCCCCCCACCCCGAGCAGGGACCCCAACACAGGGCTCGATCCCAGGACCCAGTTAAGCAGATGCTTAACTGACTGAGCCACCCTGGTGTCCCCATTCCAGCATTCTTTGCAATAGTCAAGACATGGAAGCAACCTAAGTGTCCATCGATAGATGAATAAAGAAAGAAAATGTGGCATTTATGTCCAACAGAATACTATTCAGCCATAAAAATGGAAGAAATCTTGCCATCTGTGACAACACAGATGGACCTTGAGGTCCTTAAGCTAACTAAGTGAAAAAAGTGAGAGAAAGAAAAACACCACACAATCTGCCTTATATGTGGAATCTTAACTGTTGACAATGAACTCGGGTACAGAGAATAGATTGGTGGTTGACAGAGGTGGGGAGGTGGACAGAATGGGTGCAGTTAGTTAAAAGATACAAACTTCCAGTTATAAAATAAGTCCTGGGGATGTAATATACAATGGTGACTATAGTTAATAATCCTCTATTGTACATGTGAAAGTTGCTAAGAGTAATCTGACAAGTTCCCATTGCAAGAAAAAAATTTTTTTAACTGTGGTGATGAATGTTAAGTACACTTATTGTGGTGATCATTTCACACTATATACAAACATCAAATCATTCTGTTGTACAAATGAAACATATATATCAATTATATCTCAATTAGGTGTTGGGAGTAGGGAGATCTTATAGTAAGGAGGTTGGGGGAAACCAGCATGGTAGACAGCAAGATGCTTACAGCTCATGGCTACCAGACTAATTTCTAGATCCTGCTTGCTGCAGACATAGGGCACTCAAGGTGTTGTTAAAACTGTAAATTGGGCGCCTGGGTGGCTCAGTGGGTTAAAGCCGCTGCTTTCAGCTCAGGTCATGATCCCAGGGTCCTGGGATTGAGGCCCACATCGGGCTCTCTGCTCAGCAGGGAACCTGCTTCCTCCTCTCTCTTCTCTCTCTGCCTGCCTCTCTGCCTACTTGCAATCTCTCTCTCTGTGTCAAATGAATAAATAAAATCTTAAAAAAAAAAAACAACTGTGTAAATTGAGTCCAGAAATAGGACTGAGCTTACCAGTGAAGGTCTCCCATGCCTGCAGCTGAGCTCAGCTCAGCTGAAAAAAAAAAAGGCAGGAATATCTGCAGTGCTTTAACCCTCTAGAAAGAACACAGACACAATTTTAGGATTGGATGGAAAGTAGAAATAGTTTGATTGCCTTCTCTTTCTGGGAAAAGTTCTGTCTCTGTGTGGTCTAGACCACCATGTTGAAACCATATAACCCCACCCTTCTGTCCACATCTGATTGATTCAAGAATGGTATACCTAACCCAAGTGGAAAATAAGTCCATAGACTGAACTTAGTCTATCACATTCTTCCTTAAGAATTTGAACCAGTAAAACTAAGAAACCATGATTAAGAACGATGAACCACACTATCAGATAGTAGAGGTAATGGAGTTATATAAGGTCATTGCAACAGACTGAACTTTTGTTCCTATGTTGAAACCTAATCCCCAATTCCTAACCCAGGAGTATGTGAGGTGGAAACTTTGGGAGCTAATTAGATCATAAAGATGGAGCCCTCATGAAGGGGTCAGTGCCCTTCAAAAAGGGCTCAGCCAGCAACCAGGAACAGGTGGCTCTGTGTTACCTGGAAGTGTTCTCACTGTAACCCAGCTTGGCACCTTGGCTTCAGACTTCTAGCCTCCAGAGTCATGAGAAATACATTTCCCCCCAGTATTTTAGTTTTTCTTTCTTTTGTTTAAAATAAAGAATGAGGGCACCTGGGTGGCTCAGTTGGTTAAGCGACTGCCTTCAAGTCAGATCCTAGGGTCCTGGGATCGAGGCCCGCATCAGGCTCTCTGCTTGGCAGGAGGCCTGCTTCTCCTTCTCCCTCTGCCTGCTACTACTCCTGCTTGTGCTCTCTCTCCATCAAATAAATAAAATCTTAAAAAAAAAAAAAGATAAAAAATAAAGAATGGAATGTAGAAAATATAAAAAACGACAGAATAAATGAAATAGAAAACAAAGAAGGTCGACAAACCCCAAAGCTGAAACAGAACCAAAAGGAAAACAAAAAAACATCAAACTTTGCTGCAAATTGCTGAAGGACAAAAAAATGAATATAAATATTAATATTAGGAACGAAAAAGCTCTGGAATAGGAAATAAAGGAACATGTTAAACAACTTTATGCCAATAAAATTGAAAACTCAGACAAAAGAAAAAACTCCTAAATAATAAAACATAAGTCACCAAAATTCACCCAAGGAGAGTTAGAAATCATGAATAGGCCTATAGTAAATAAATAAATTGTATCAATAGTTAAAAATCTACCCCCAAACAAACTTCACCAGGTCAAGATGGTTTTGTGATCAAATTCTATGAACACTCAAGGAACTGAGTGTTCCCATCTTATTGAAAGTATTCTAGATTATATATACAAAGGAGGAATAGTATCTGATGCATTCTACTGGGTACTATTACTTTGATATCAAACCCAACTAATAGTGTAAGAAAAGAAAAATCACAGGCCAATCTCAGTCATGACACAGATGTGGAATTCCTAAATAATATATTTGCAAGTTGGGTTTATCCCAGCATTGTGGGAGGTAGGGGGTTGGGAGTGGAGATGGAATCACCATTAGAAGTTTATTAACATGGGGCACCTGGGTGGCTCAGTTGGTTAAATGTCTGCCTTCGGCTCAGGTCATGATCCCAGAGTCCTGGGATCAAGCGCCACATCGGGCTCCCTGCTCGGTGGGAAGCCTGCTTCTCCTTCTCCCACTCCTTCTGCTTGTGTCCCCTCTCTTACGGACTCTCTCTCTGTCAAATGAATAAAAAAAATCTTAAAAAAAATAAGTTTATTAATGTAAAAAATTCTATCATGGAAAATGCTGGGGTGCCTGTGTGGCTCAGTCATTAAGCATCTGCCTTCAGCTCAGGTCATGATCCCAGGGTCCTGGGATCGAGCTCCACGTCAGGCTCCCTGCTCAGCTGGAAGCCTGCTTCTCCCTCTCCTACTCCCCCTGCTTATGTTCCCTCTCTCACTGCCTCTCTCTGTCAAATAAATAAAATCTTAAGAAAAAAAAAGCTAGCATAGGAAGATCCCAAACTCACCCCCTCCCATGGACACAGCAAATCTATAGCTACATATGGATCATTTTCTTCTGAAAAAGATCTGAAGACTAGATGGATTTCTCTCCACAACAAAGGATAAAAGGACCACACCAAGATGAGTAGGAGAGACAGAGGCATCATTTGGTGAAAAAACAAAACAAAAAAACCCAGCCTCGGCATAGTGATACACAATAGGGAAGGATCTCATCAGACAGGCACTTCTCCCAGAGGACCAAGGGGTTGGTGTCCCACATCGGGCCCCCCAGCCCTTAGGATCTGCATGGGAAAGAGAGGAGTCTCCAGAACATCTGATTTGGAAATCCAATGGGGCGGACACCCAGGGGTCCCAATACTATAGGAAATGGAGGTTCTACTCTTGGAGGGCTTGTATGCAAGCTCACTCTCAAGACTCAGTGAGGAAACTGTGAAAATACTGGGGGTAGGGGGAAGGGGGACAGTTTGAAGAGCACCTAGTTGTAACCCACAAACAGGAGGGACAGGTGCTGAAGTCCTCCCTGAGGAGTGAGACAGGTTTAAGCTCCTATCAAGCAACCCTGCCCTGAGGACCTGCACTGGACAGTCTAGCCCCCATACTGTCTGTCTTTGAAAACCAATGAATGGGGCTTAACTCCAGAGAGCAGGAGGGTTCTAGGGAGCAGGTTCCACTCTTCAGAGGGACAGTCACTTGCTCAGAGATCCGGCACAGAGGCATCAGTTGGAAAAGCACCTGGGTCATACATGAAGACAATGTATTGACTAATTTTAGGGTGTGTGCCAGAGGGGGAGGGATCTGTAGGAAACTTTCCGGGACAGAAGCGCTGATAGGTGCTATTTTTCTTGCCTTCCCTCAGTCTAACTGGCCTGATGCCAAGGCCTTCAGTTCTGACACACTCCGTCTACGTCGCCCAAACCATCTACCCTGGCAGGTACTGCTCAAAAGCTGCTTCAGCCCCACCACCCTTGGCAGGCAGCCTCAATTGAAATCAGTGCCCCTCCAGAGTGACTCCTACCCTGGGAAAGGTTGGAGGCCTTTCCCAGCCCTGCCCACCGACACACATACAACAGGTGCAGAGACAGTTTTGGCAGCCAGCCACACCAAGGGGGCCAGCCCTACCCGCCCTGCAGCAGCTGCAGCCAGGCTCAAAGCCAGCCATGCTGGGGGCTAGTCCCACCTGCCACCACGCCTGCAGCAGTTGTCACCCAGAAACAACAGGAGAGCACATGAAGCCCACACAGGGGACGCCCCTAGAGTGGCTGGTGACCAGGGGGCATTGTGCTTTTGGGCCCTGCAGGATGCCTTCTACATAAGACCATTATCTTCAAGACCAAGAGACATAGCTTAAGTACCTAATACACAGAAACAGACAAAAATAAGGAGACAGGAATATGTTATCAGATGAAGTAAACTTTAAACTGCAGATTTTAACAAGAGACAAAGAAGGGCGTTACATATTACAAAGGGATCAATCCAACAAGAGGATATAAAAATGGTAAATGTCTAACACCCAACATCAGAGCACTTAAATATGTAAAGCAAATATTAACAGAGAAATGGACAGTAATCCAATAGCAGAGGACTGTAACACCCCACTTCCAGCAATGGATCTAGACAGAAAGTCATTAAGGAAACAGTGGCTTTGAATGACAGCTTAGACCAGATGGACTTAACAGATACACACAGGACTTTCTATCCAAAAACAGCAAAATGCACATTCTTTTCAAGTGCACATGGAACATCTTCCAGAACAGACCACATGTTAGGCCACAAAACAAGTCTCAATAAATTTAAGAATACTGAAATCCTATCACATATCTTTTTTGGCCACAACATTTTGAAACTAGAAATTACAAGAGGAAAACTGGAAAAACACAAATGTATGGAGGCAAAGCCACATACTATTAAACCAATGGCTCAATGGAGAAATCAAAGGGGAAGTCAAAAATACCTTGAGACTAAAGAAAATAGAAACACAATGGTCCAAAATCTTTGGGACACAACAAACGGCATTCTAAGAGGGAAGTTTACAGCAACACAGCCTGCCTCAAGAAACAAGAGAAAGCTCAAACAATCTAGTCTTACACCTCATGAAATGGGGGAAAAAAAGGGGGGAAAGGGAAAAAAAAAACCCTCTTAATAGAAGGAAGGAAATAATAAAGATCAGAGTGGAGAAACAGAAAAATTCCTAGAAACACAAATAAATCAAACCAGAAAGGACAGAAGTTATAACAGGCTACAGAAATACAGAAGATCAGGGGTGCCTGTGTGGCTCAGTCATTAAGCATCTGCCTTCGGCTCAGGTCATGATCCCAGGGTCCTGGGATCAAGCCTCCCATCGGGCTCCCTGCTGGGCGGGAAGCCTGCTTCTCCCTCTCCCACTCCCCCTGCTTGTGATCCCCCTCTCGCTGCCTCTCTCTGTCAAATAAATAAATAAAATCTTAAAAAAAAAAAAAGAAATACAAAAGATCATAAGAAACAACTGGAGAAATTGTGTCAACAAATTAGACAACCCAGAAGAAACAGAAAAATTCCTAGAAACATACGACGTTCCATGATTGAATCAGGAAGAAATAGAAAATCTGAACAGGCCTATTACTAGTAATGAAATTGAACCAGTAATCAAAAAGCTCCCAATATAAAAAAGTCGAAGACCAGGTGGATTCAAAGGTGAATTCTACCAAATATTTAAAGAGTTAATACCTATTCTTCTCAAACTATTTCAAAACAAATAATTGAAGAGTAAGGAACACTTCCAAATTCATTCTACAAGGCCATCATTACCCTGATAGCAAAACCAGAGAAAAACACAAAAAAAGGAAATTACAGGCTGATATCCCTGATGAACAAAGGTGCAAAAACCCTGGACAAAATATTTGCAAATCAAATTCAACAATACATTAAAAAGATAATTTACCATCATTCAGTGGGATTTATTCGGGGGGGTGAAAGGCTCGTTCAGTATCCACAAATCAACCAGTGTGGTATACCACACTAACCTAATGCAGGATAAAAATCATATCATCTCAATAGATGAAAAAAAAAAAAAGCATTTGACAGAATTCAACATCCATTCATGATAAAAGCTCTTAACAAAGTGGATATAAAGGAAACATACCTCAACATTCTAAAAGCCATATGTGACAAACCTATAGCTAAATAATACTCAATGGTTAAAGGCAGAAAGCTTTCCCTCTAAGATCAGGAAAAAGACAAGGATGCCCACACTCTTGATACTTCTATTAAACATGGAATCGAAAGTCCTAACCATAGCACTCAGACAAGGAAAAGATATAAAAGGCACCAAAATGGTAAGAAGTAGACTAACCACTTGCTGACGATATAACAAATATAGAAACCCTAAACATGCCACCAAAAAATTAGAATAAATGAATTCAATAAACCAGCAAAACACAAAAATACAAAAAAACCTATTGCATTCCTATGAACCAATAACAAACTAGCAGGAAAAGAAATCAAGAAATCTCATTTACAGGGCACCTGGGTGGCTCAGTTGGTTGAGCACCTGCCTTCAGCTCAGGTCATGATCCCAGGGTCCTGGGATCGAGTTCCACATCAAACTCTTCTCCCTCACCATCTGCCTGCCGCTCCCCCTGCTTGTACTCTCTCTGTCAAATAAATGAATAAAACCTTTAAAAAATCTCATTTAAAATTGCATCAAAAAGAACAAAATACCTAGAAATAAGCTTAACCCAGGATGTGGAAGACCCATATTCTGAAAACTATAACATATTGATGAAAGAAACCAAAGATGCCATAAGTAAATGGAAAGATATACCATGCTCCTGAATGGCAAGATTACTGTTAAAATGAGATCTACAGGGCACCTGGGTGGCTCAGGTCATGATCTCAGGGTCCTGGGATCGAGGCCCGCATCAGCCTCCCTGCTCAGAGGGGAGCCTGCTTCCCCCTCTCTCTCTCTGCCTGCCTCTCTGCCTCCTTGTGATCTCTCTCCCTCTGTGAAATAAATAAATAAAAATTAAAAAAAAATGAGATCTACAGATTCAATATACCAAGAGCATTTTTCACAGAACTGTAACAAATAATCCTAAAATCTGTATGAAATCACAAAAGACCCAGAATAGCCAAAGCAATCTTAAGAATGAAGATGGAGGTATCACAATCCCAGATTTCAAGATATACTACAAAACTATAATAATCAAAATAGTATCATCCTGGGGGTGCCTGGCTGACTGCCTCATTTAATGGAGCATGCGATTATTTTTTTCTTTTTTAAGAGAGAGCTTGAGCGAGCAAGCACATGCGTGCACACTAAAGAGGGGGTAGAGGGATAGAAGGTCAGGGAGAGAGAGAATCTCAAGCAGGCTCTGTGCTCAGTGTGGAGCCTGACTCAGAACTCAGTCTCACAATCCTGAGATCATGACCTGACCCAAAGTCAAGAGTTGGATGCAACTGACAGAGCCACTCAGGAACCTCCAGGTTCTGGAACCTTCAGAACGCTCTTGATCTCAGGGTCATGAGTTCAAGCCCCACGTTAGGGGTAGAGTTTACTTAAAAATATATATGTAATTAAAAAAAAATCAACCAACAAAGATAATGGTTGACCATTAGCATTCAAAAAAACAAGACTGTATCATCCTGGCACAAAAATAAGCACATAGATTAATAGAACAGAACAGAGAAACTGGAAATAAACCCATGATCATATGGTCAATTAATCTATGACAAAAACATACAATAAAGACGGCACCATCTCTTCAACAAATGGTGCTGGGAAAACAGGACAATTATAAGCAAAAAGAATGAAACTGGATCACTTTCTCACACTATATACTAAATAAACTCAAAATGGATTGAAGACCTACATGTGAGACCTGAAACCATAGAACAGAAACCTTGACATTGATGTCGGCATTGATTTTTTTGTTAGGTCAGCACAAACAAAAACAAACAACTGGAACTACATCAAACTGGAAAGCTTCTGCAATGAAGGAAGCCATCAACAAAACAAACAAGGCAACACACTGAATGGGAGAAGATATTTGTAAAGGCCCAATCTGATAAGGGGGTAATATCCAAACTGTACAAAGCACTCATACACCTCAATAGCAAAAAACAAACACAACAAAAACCAAAACCTGATCTGATTTAAGAAATGGGCAGAGGCTCTGAATGGATGTTTTTCCAGGTAGGAGAAACAGATAGCCAAGAGGTATATGAAAAGGAGCTCAACATCACTAGTCAAAGAAGTGCAAATCAAAATTGCAATGAGTGATCACCTCAGTCCTGTTGTCTCCTGATTTTTGATAGTAACCATTCTAACAAGTGTTGGCAAGAAAGAGGAGAAAAGGTTTTTTTTGTTTTAAGATTTTATTTATTGGGACTCCTGGGTGGCTCGGTCGGTTATGCAGCTGCCTTGGGCTCAGGTCATGATCCTAGGGTCCTGGGATCAAGTCCTGCATTGGTCTCTTTGCTCAGTGGGGGCCCTGCTTCTCCCTCTTCCTGCTCTGCCTGCCACTCTCCCTGCTTGTGCTCTCTGTCAAATAAATAAATAAAATCTTAAAAAAAGAAAAAAAGCTTTTACTTATTTGTAGAGAGGGGGGGAGCAGTAGCCAGGGGGAGCTCAGTGAGGGACTTAATCCCAGGACCCTGGGATCATGACCTGAGCCAAAGACAGACCCTTAACTGACTGCACCATCCAGGAGTCCCAGAAAGGGAAACTCTTGTGTGTTGTTGGTGGGAAAGTAAGAAAGTAAACTGGCACAGCCATTATGAGAAACATACGAAAGTTATCCCCAAAATAAAAAAAGAACTAACATATGATCCAGCAAGCCCACTTCTGGGTATTTATCCAAAGGAAACAAAAACACTAATTCAAAAAGGTATATACACCCCCAAGTTCATTACAGCATTCTTTGTAATAGTCAAGACATGGAAGCAATCTAAGTGTCCACTGATGGATGAATATATAAAGAAAATTTGGCATATATGTCCAACAGAGAATTATTCAGTCACAGAAAAGGAAGAAATCTTGCCATCTGTGACGACACGGATGGACCTTGATGGCTTGAAGCTAACTGAAATAAGAGAAAGAAAAACACTATACGATCTCCCTTATATTTTCAATCTAAAAACAAATGAACAAAAATAAAAACAGATTCGTAAATACAGATATTAAACTGGTGGTTGGGGCGCCTGGGTGGCTCAGTCATTAAGCATCTGCCTTTGGCTCAGGTCATGATCTCAGGGTCCTGGGATGGAGCCCCATGTAGAGCTTCCCGCTCAGCGGGGAGCCTGGTTCTCCCTCTCCCACTACCCCTGCTTGTGTTCCCTCTCTCACTGTGTCTGTCAAATAAATAAATAAAATCTTTTAAAAAATAAATAATAAACTGGTGGTTGCCAGAGGAGAGGGTTGGAAAGATGGGTGAAGTAGGTGAAGGGCATCAATAGGTATGAACTTCCAGTTACAAAATACATCAGTCACATGGATGTGAAGTGTAGCTCAGGGAATACTGTCGATAACAACGTAATAACATTGTGTGGTACAGATGGTAAAGACCATGGTAAGGGCTCCCAGTATATTTAAATGTTGAACCACTGTGTGGTAACACTTGAAATGAGTATAATATTGTATGCCAGCAATATTTTAATTAAAAAATAATTAATGTAAACACATTAGCCAATTAAAAAAGAAAAAAGGTCGTCTCAATACAGGGATAGAAAATTCACCCTTTTATCATTAAAGTAGAAGAAAACAAGAATGAAAGAAGGATGGAGGGTAGGAAGGGGGAAAAAGACAAACCTAGAATAGAAGCAAACTGAAGTTCTAGGGGCATGAAGAAAAACTGCAGTAAATGTCATATTAATGGTAAGAATGCTTTAAACATTCAGGTAAGAATGCTCACTATCCTCACTTTTATCAACATTGTACTAGAGCTTCTAACCTTAATAAGAATAACCATAGTAATTGGAAAGGAAGACAAAGAACTGTCATTATTTATAAATGATATCATTATTTACAAGAAAATCCCAAAGAATTGAGAAACAGGATTTTTTTCAAATTAACTGAAAGAAAGTTTAGCATTTTTGTCATGTTGCTATCAGTGTACAAATTTCTACTGCATTTTTATAGAACAGTTTCAAATTCTGCTGTTAGTTATTTCGGGTTGGAAATGGTCCCCAAGCTTAGGGTCTTAGATTCATTTTAATTCTCTTGATAAAACTTCACATGGTCAAAATTCCCATTTGGGGTTTCCCATATTTTTTAGGATAAGATTTTAATGAGAATATCACAGGTAATTTCATCAGGAAAACAATTAAGTGGGTATCTGTTTGCTGAAGTTTTATCTTTATTTTCCCTTAATAGCTGTTTCAGTATTATCAGCCTGAATGAAGACACAGAAGATCAATAAAGATACGAAAATCCACCATTAAGTTGATGAAATTCATGAAGAATAAACATGATTCCTTGTATTTAAGTTCAAATAACTGCTGTTAGTAAAGGATAAAAGAAGAGCTGGTTTAATAAGGCCACGACTAATAAAAGCACTGGGAGCTGTTGTTAATTGCCTGTATTTTTTTCTGGTTTAAAAAAAAAAAGATAAAAGGGGAGAGGGTGGATCTTAAACTCCATTCCTCGAAATACAGTGCCTGCATCCCTGCCATTCTGAAATAGCCAGACAATACGTTAAAATTTAATTTATTTATTTGACACAGAGAGAAATCACAAGTAGGCAGAGAGGCAGGCAGAGAGAGAGGAGGAAGCGGCTCCCCGCTGAGCAGAGAGCCTGATGCGGGCCTCGATCCCAGGACCCTGAGATCATGACCTGAGCCGAAGGCAGAAGCTTTAACCCACTGAGCCACCCAGGCGCTCCACCAGACGATATGTTAAAAACAAAACAAAACAAAATAGGGGCGCCTGGGTGGCTCAGTCGTTAAGCGTCTGCCTTCTGCTCAGGTCATGATCCCAGNACCAGACGATATGTTGAAAACAAAACAAAACAAAACAAAACAAAATAGGGGCGCCCGGGTGGCTCAGTCGTTAAGCGTCTGCCTTCTGCTCAGGTCATGATCCCAGAGTCCAGGGATCGAGCCCCGAATCAGGCTTTCTGCAGAATCAGGCTTCTCCCTCTCCCACTCCCCCTGCTTGTGTTCCCTCTCTCGCTGTGTCTTTCTCTGTCAAATAAATAAAATCTTTAAACAAACAAACAAAAAACAACACAAGAACAACAACAAAAAAAACACTGGTAAGTAAAAGAGGTCTAGAGAGAGTGTTGTAAGGATCAAATAATATAAAGAACTTAGAATATTTAGCCTGCAAAAAAAAAAAAAAAGAATATTTAGCCTGTAGAAGCAGATTCATAATGGGACACAAGTGAGAGCTTTCTTCAGATGTTTTAAATGAAGGCCACATATTTAAATACCTACAAGACCAGATAGAAATTATAAATTAATGATGTGGACTTGGTGCAGTAAATATGGATATAACACATAAAAAGCCGCAACTAAGCTATACTTGATTTTTGCCATTTAAAATGCCAGTCCTGCTTTGCTAGAACTTCATTTTTAAAGAAAAGGCTAAAAATACAGATTTTTAAAGAAGCCTCAATTTTTAAGTGTTAAGTTTTATTTAAAATTAAACCTAAAGTTTCTAGAACCAATTCCAGTGTGGGAATGGGGTTTCCTCACATTACCACCAAGTAATTAATTCTCCAACGCCAGCTGGGTGTCCTCCAATTCAACTCAATTCCGATACCATTTACCCAGAGACAGCATCACATTCCACAAGTTAAGGGTCAGTCCCACAAGACTGTCTCCTGCTTCAGACACCAATCACTGCTTCAGACACCAACCCACTGACTACAGACTGGAGGTTCCCACCATACCCTCCTTGGGTTCCCTTAATTTGCTAGAGTCCTTCTCCAAACTTAAAAAAATCCACTTAGTCACAAGTTACCGTATTATTACATAGGATATTAGAGGGTACTAACCAACAGCCAGATGAAGAGATACAGAAGGTAAGTTCCCAAACAAAGGAGCTTCTGTCCTTACGGAGTTTTGGACCCAGCACAACAGCACATGGAAGAAGCATTCTGGTTCACCAACTGGGAAGCTCTCCGAAACACTTCCTTCTGGGATTTAATGGCGGCTTTATTCCACAGGCCTGGTTCATTAAATCATTTACCATTGGTGATTGGCTCAACCTCCAAACCTGTCTCCTCCCCGGAAATCAGGGGGTGGGACTGAAAGTTCCAAGCCTTTGATCGTGATTGGTTCCCCTAACAACCAGTCCTCACAGTTAGGCATTATCCCCAAAGTCACCTCATTAACATAAACCCAGCTGTAGTGGAAAAGGGCTCGTTATGAATAACAAGAAACCCATTTCACCTTAATGGCTCTGAAAAGCATTTATTTAGAAACTGAGGACAAGAGACCAAACATTATAGCAAAAGATTCTCTCACTGCTCTTATCCCTCAGGAAATTCCAAGGGTTTGGGGAGCTGCAAGCCGGCAACTATGAATGAAGACCAAATATATACGAGAAATATATTTTTGTTGTATGAATGGTCAGATATATTTATTATAAATCTCAACATTGCAGACCTCTTATTAATCATTATACAGACAACATTTGAAAAATAGTACTCTTCATTCAGTATACAGGCTCATCTGCTTTAGAAGATAATTTATAAATAAAATGTTTTTACATTAAAATTGAGTACGAGGGGTGCCTGAGTGGCTCAGTTAGTTGAGCAGCTGACTCTTGATCTGAGCTCACGTCATGATCTCGGGGTTGTGAGACTGAGCCCGAGTTAGTTAGGCTCAGTGTGGAGTCTGCTTGTCCCTCTCCCTTGCCCGCACTCCACTCGCATTCTCTTTCATATAAATACATAAAAGTTTTTTTAAAATGAAAAAATGAAAAAATGAGGGGCCCCTGGGTGGCTCAGTCGTTAAGCTGACCTTCGGCTCAGGTCATGATCCCAGAGTCCTGATCAAGCCCCAAATCAGGCTCCCTGCTCTGTGGGAAGCCTGCTTCTCCCTCTCTCACTGCCCCTGCTTGTGTGTCCCTCTGTCCCACTCTCGCTGTGATTCTCTCTGTCAAATAAATAAATAAAATCTTAAAAAAAAATGAGTACAATGCATAAAAATTTTAATGTTTTTGTGAAATATACATGGGAGTATACAGAAATACATGCAGCAAAACAAGATACTATGAACACCATTAGGCAGCAAACATTGCTGTCTCCCTAGAAGTTCTCACATGCCTCTTCTCCATCTCAGTCTCCTCTTCTCCCTTCTGAAGGCACTCACCTGACATCTCTGTGTCTGAAATGTCTTTCATCTTTTGGAGTGAAGGTTATCAAGGCTGAGGGTAATATTCTAGGTTATTTTCTTGCAGGATTTGAAGGTACCATGTGTTTGTCTTCTGGATCAGCACTGTTCCTATTATGACGTTAATCAGTTTTATTGTTGCTTTGAATTGATTTTTTTTTCTTTTTTCTATTTACCCTGTATGGCCTTCATAAGGCTTTTTGAATCTCTGGCTTAAAGTGTTTTATCAGTTAACTATCAGTTTTATTTTTGGTTTGAAGTGATTTTTTAATTTTTATTTTTATTTTATTTACCCTGTATGGCCTTCACAAGGCTTCTTGAATTTATGGCTTAAAGTCTTTTATCAGTTTTGGAAAATTCTTAGCCATTACATCTTCAAGTATTACTTTTGTCCCATTCTTTCTCTTCTCCCCCTCTGGGTTTTCAAGTTCACAAATGTTAGATGTTATTATATCCCTTATATCTCTTACACTTTTTTCATTTTCCATCCTTTCTCTCTCTGTGCTTAATTCTGGCCACTTCATTACATTTCAGTCCACTACTAAATCTATCCACTAAGTTCATATAATTTAGCTAATTTATGGTTTAGCTTTAGAATTTCCATTTTATGACTTTTAATATTCTGATGAATTTTTCAATCTTGAACATGTTAGGTTTCCTAGAAGCAGAGCCTGAGCTAGCGATTCTTGTGAAACTGATTTATTGCAGGAAAACTTCTGAAGGGAGCAGAATAAGGCATGAGAAGAAGCCCAAGATATTGATGTAGCTGAGGTCCTCAGCCTGATCCCATAGAATGGAATTCTGAAGCACCAATAGCACCACACAGTCGTCCTCTTTGAAGCAAGTGGTGTGTGTGTATAACTTAAATACTCCTGGATTAGTCAGTTACTGCCTTCTGGAGCAGGGATGAGGGGGTACAAGCTAACCTCCTATGTAATTCCAGGAGAGATGACCTCATCAACTGAGGACAGGTCTTCTGGGAAAGAGTATGAGCAGCTTACACTTGGGGGTACAAGTAGGGGCATAGGTGGAATGAGTGAATCCACCTAGTAAATAAGTCACTGTAGGGGATTAAGAGTGGGGAGTCTGGGTAGCTCAGTTTTTTTGCATCTGCCTTCCACTCGGGTCATGATGCCAAGGTCCTGGGATCTAGCCCCATATTGGGCTCCCTGCTCTGGGGGGTGGGGAGCCTCCTTCTCCCACTCCCTCTGCCTGCCACTCTCCCTTCTTCTGTGCTGTCAAATAAATAAAATCTTAAAAAAAAAATAAAGAGGACTAAGAGTGTCCACTACAGCTGTATTAAGCAAGTTTATTGTAAAGTGTGCAGTTGGTAATTCTATTATCTGGATCGGTTAAAGGTCTTTATTTTTTTTTTTTGATTGTATTTATTTATTTGTCAGTGAGAGAGAGAACACACAAGCAGGCAGAGTGGCAGGCAGAGGCAGAGGGAGAAGCAGGCTCCTTGCTCAGCACGGAGCCCGGTGTGGGACTCGATCCCACGACCCTGGGATCATGACCTGAACCGAGGGCAGCTGCTTAACCAACTGAGCCACCCAGGCGTCCCTGTTAAAGATCTTCCTGTTGTCTGTTGTTTCTTTTGGTTTCAGCCATTATCTTGTCTCCTTACATGTTATTGTTGAGTGCCAACAATGTATATGAAAAAAATTGAAGAAATATTTGAGGCCTAGGATTTTTATCTTCCTCCAGAGAGGATTTGTTTGCCTCTGGCAGGGTACTGGGGCATTAGATTAGCAATCTTGAATCACCTTAGTCCAACCAGGGACTGAAGCAAACCAAAGCTGGGCTTCAACTTCAGTGTAGCCCATTTTTTCACTCTTACTTCGAGAGTTAGCTTTTTAGGGTCTCTTGGTAGGCTATATTCTCCAAGTTTTTGGCCCCTAGCTCTGTGAAACCATCAAAAACTGTGCTTAACTTAGCCTGTGCGTCGCCTCCTCGATTGCTTCACAACTCCAGGAGAAAATGAGTGTGACACAGTCCAAGCTCACTTCTCCAGATTTCCTCTTTTGTTTAGATCTTGGCCCCAGAATTCTTTATTACCTTGTTGTTATGACCTTAATTGTATACCCCCAAATCCATGTGTTGAAGTCTTAACCCCCCAGTACCTCAGAATGTGACTGTAATTGGAGACAGGGCCTGTAAAGAGGCAATTAAGTTAAAACAAGGCTATTACTGAGGCCCTAATCAGATCTGATGGGTGTCCTTATAAGAACACTAGTTATGTGTGTGATTTACAGATATCAATTTCTTTGCATCTCTTTTTTTTTTATTTGCCCAAGGGGTACAGGGCGGTGAATCATCAGGCTTACACCTTTCACAGCACTCACCATAGCACAAACCCTCCCCAATGTCCATAACCCATCCACCCTATCCCTACCCTCCCACCCCCCTATTTCTTTGCATCTCTGTTCATGAGTGAGATTGGCTTATAATTTCCCTTTCTTTAAATATACATGAATTTGGTATCAAAGTTATTCTAGCATGAAAAAAAATCATTTGGGGGATATACATTCTTTTCCTATTCTCTAGAAGTATTTGTATAAGATTGTCATTAGAATTCACTGGTGAATTCATTTAGACCTAGAATTTTATTTGCAGACATTTAAAGAAAATTATGAATTCAATTTCTTTATTAGTTATAGCACTGTTTAAATTTTCCATTACTGTTCCTGTTAGTTTTGGAAAATTGAAAAAGAGCTTCTCCTAGGACAGTGTTTCTATATATATAAGCTGCACATTAAAATCATTTGGGACCTTTGAAAATAACCATGCTTAATTTCTGTCCTTAGCGCTTCTAATTTAATCTGAGTATTAGTACTTTGTTAAAAAAGATGAATTTTCATTTTCAAAAATACCTTATTTGTGTGGTTTCAATTCTATCCATTTACATTTATATATTCACTACATGTGTTTGTATTACATATATAATAAATAAAATTACTCATAATCAAAAGCTTAATAAAAGATGAACACACTAAGGTGTCTCACTTCCATTCCATCCTCATCTACCCCTTTCTCTGTTTCCTAAGATTGAGCATTTTCATTAGTTTGTATTAATCCATTTAGTGCTTTTTATTACAATCCAAGTGCATGTGTGCATGCGCACATGCACACACACACACACACACACACCTTTTATTCTCCATTTCATACCAAAAGGGGACATATTTTATCCATTGTTCTTTGCATTCATTAGCTAATGCTCTCTAAGAAATCACCCTAAGATATACTGGTAATAATCATCTATTGTAGTTTTTGTGAGTCAGGAAATGGCTGCCCGAGCAGTTCTGGCTCAGAATCTCTCCTAAGATCACAGTCAGATGCTAGCCGGGTCTGTAGTCATCTGAAGGTTTGAGGAGGATATATTTCCAAGGTGGCTCACTCATGTGGTGGGTAAGCTGATTCTGGCAGTTGATGGGAGGCCTTCAGTTTCTCTGTATGTGAGCTTCCCCACAGGATTCCTTTCCTGTCATCATGACATGGTAGCCGGCTTCCCACAGAATGAGAGCTCAGAGACCAAGGTGAAAACTGCAATGCCTTTAGACAAGCCTTGGAAGTCACACAGCTTATCTAGTTCTATTAAAAACAACAACAAAAAAACCTGACCATATTAAATGTATACATTTTTTCCCATATCCATGCCATATCCTTCCCACATCCTTGCCATTCAGTTTTCCCATATCCTTGCCATTCCCATATCCTCGCGATTCAATTCAAATTATCTTTTTGTTTTGTTAACTGTTTCCTTTGTTCAGAAGCTTTTTATTTTGATGTAGTTCCAATAGTTTATATACACATATATACATATACATATATATATATATTTTAAAGATTTTATTTATTTGACAGAGAGAAAACAAGCAGAGGAAGCAGGAGGCAGAGGGAGAGGGAGAGGGAGAAGCGGGCTTCCCATTGATCAGGGAGTTTGATGTGGGGCCCGAAGCAGGGCCTGATCCCAGGACCCTGGGATCGTGACCTGAGCCAAAGGCAGACGCTTAACCTACTGAGCCACCCAGGTGACCCCAATAGTTTATTTTTGCTTTTGTTTCCCTTGCCTGAGGAGCCATACCTTACAAAACTGTTTCTATGGCCAATGTCAGAGACACAGTTGCCTATGGTCTCTTCTAGGATTTATATGGTTGTGGGTTTCACGTTTAGGTCTTTAACCCATTTGGGGTTTATTTTTGCATATGTATAAGAAAGTCCAGAGGGGCGGGAGGGTAGGGATAGGGTGGATGGGTTATGGGTATTGGGGAGGGTTTGTGCTATGGTGAGTGCCGTGAAAGGTGTAAGCCTGATGATTCAGACCTGTACCCCTGGGGCAAATAATAAAAAAAGAAAGAAAGAAAAGAAAGGAAAGAAAGAAAAGAAAAGAAAGAAAAGAAAGAATGAAAGAAAGAAACAAACAAAGAAAGAAAGAGGTCCAGTTTCCTCAACACTATTTGTTGAAGAGACTTATCTTTTTCCCATTGCATATTCTTGCCTCCTATCTTGTAGATTGACTATAAAATGGTGGGTTTATTTCTGGGCTCTCTATTCTGTACCATTGATTTATGTGTCTATCTTTGCACTGGTACCATACAGTTTTGATTACTTGTGATAATCTTGTAGTGTATCTTGAAATCTGGGACTGTGATATCTCCAGCTTTGTTTCTCTTTTTCAAGATTGCTTCAGCTATTCAAGGTCTTTTGTGGTTCTGCACAAATTTTAGGATTATTTGTTCTAGTTCTGTGAAAAGTGCTGTTGGTATTTTGATAGGGGTGGCATTGAATCTGTAAATTGTTTTAGGTAGTAGGGACATTTTAAGAATATTTTTTCTTTCAATCCATGAGCATGGACTATTTTTCCATTTGCCTGTGTTGTCATCTTTAATTTCTTTCATCAATGTTCAGGTCTTTCACTGCCTAAGTTTATCCCTAGGTATTTTATTATTTTTGGTGCAATTATAAATGGGATTGTTTTCCTAATTTCTTTTTCTGCTACTTCATTATTAATGTATCAGCTCAAATAGTTTTTTGAAGGCTACATTTTGGGCAACTTCTTCTTTTATGAAAACTGATCTGTTGAACCTATTTCTTTTAGAGTCAATATTGGTACGTATATATGTATATAAGTATTTATGAGAGAAAGAGAGAGAGAGAGAGGCAGAGGCAGAGAGAGACTCTCAAGCAGACTCCACACTGAGCAGAGCCTGATGTGGAGCTCCATTTCATGACCGTAAAATTACAATGAGATGAAACCAAGAACTGGACACCTAACCGACTATGCCAACCAGATGCCTTAATATTGGTAAATCCTATTTTCATAGTTTATTGATTCATTCAGATCTTCAAATTTCTTTGCATTGAGTTGTGTAAGTTAATTTCAAATGATTATTAAAATTCTGCTTTTGTGATTATTTACCCATATCATTTCATATTTTGAGTATTTATTCTGTCCCCGTTTTCCTTGATTAATCAAGTCAGCAAGTGCTTAGTTTTCTTGTCTAATTCCAGAGTCATCAAACTTTTTCATATGGGGTGGACAGTAAATATTTTAGGCTTTGTAGGCCAAAATATTATGTAGGTACTTATAGAACAGGAGTGAAAATTTTCTATAAAATTTTTATTGATGACATTCAAAATATAATAATAATTACTTAAAAAAGAATATTGATTCACTAATGAGAAAAGAGGAATTCTTTCCTGGGAGATAAAACTGCTTAATTGGGGCTCAAAGTTCATGTTTCCTATCATCAAAAATTACAAATGTTCATCTGTTAATGCTGATCTGTAATTAGGTTTACAGATTTCATATTTGAAAGAGCCTTTTCACAAAGATGGGTACTGTCAAATACTGATATCAATCAATGAACATCTGATTTTAATTGAGTATATTAATTACTGAGAAGGCATTTTTTGAATCCTATTCAATTCTTCAATATTTGCCTTTTTTACCTTGTCATTACTTTATAGACTAATCACCTGCAATTGGAAGTTAGATGGAAGCTCTTTGATCACATAGTTAAATAAATTTTGAAATATGGAAATTTCCTTTGCATTTGCATTCAGGTCTGAAAAAATGCTGCTGGAACTTTAGTTTGAGCTCACAAACATATCTGCTGTAAAGATGTGTGGGAATGAAGGCCTCATCTCTTGTTTTAACTTTTGACAGCATGAGAAGTATATAAAATAGCTTGATGTTAAAACTGACACTTGAACAACACAGGTTTGGACTGAGCGGGTCCACTTACATGCAGATTTTTTACAGTACAGTACTCTGAATGTATTTTCTCCTCCTCCTTTTTTTTTAAGAGAGAGTGAGTGCATTTAAGTACAGGGTGAGGGGCAGAAGGAAAGGGAGAGAGAAAATATTAAGCAAGCTCGATGCCCAGCGTGGAGCCCAATGAGGGGTTCGATCTTACCACCCTGAGGTCATGATCTGAGCTGAAATCAAGAGTCAGATGCTTAACCGACTGAGTGACCCAGGTGCTTCTCTTATGATTTTCTTAATAACATTTTCTTTTCTCTTATTTATTGTAAGAACACAGTATATATTATATAGAACATACAAAATATGTGTTAATCACCTATTTTATGTTACCAGTAAGGCTTCCAGTCAAGAGTAGGCTATTAGTTTTTTGGGAAATCAAAAGTTATGACCAGATTTTCAACTGCACAGGGGTTGGTGCCCGTAAGTCTTATGTTGTTCAAGGGTCAATATACTGAGATTCAAAGTGTTATTAGGTTGTTGAAACAATTTCACCTCAGGATGTTTCCTATGTAAGTACTGTTTGGCCACATAATTTTAGGTTAAACTCATTAAGAACGATCAAGTCTGCTGTAAAAGCTAGTTTCTAAAGCCATTCAGTATTTGGTAACAGTGGTTGAGGGTGGTTGTTCTTATTCAGAAAAATTTTAGTTTTGGTCCCGAGCTAAAAACTTGCAGTAAAATGTTATCACTGCTAAGTCATTGAAATGTGGCTTGGTAGAGCAAGTCAGGATAGATAGCTTCTATTTCTGACAGAAATTCACAAAACTAAAGATGGTTAAGTCCATGAGGATAAATGAAGTTCACCGTTGACCACACCAGTTTTGTAATGCACGATAGATTCAAGTATTTGTGCAAAGTACCTTGCTGATGAGCCACAATTTTTCTCTGCCTTTTTATGAAATAGTGTTTTCTCATCTCAGAAAATATCCTCTCCTATAATTGTTTCATGCAGACCAGGCACTGAGGCTAAATTTTACTTTAAATTTGGCATGGATTTCTTGAATAAACAACAATTGAACAGTATGGGTAACATGTGTTTACTCATCAAGAGCCTGGAAAATCATTCAAAATCATCTGTATTGTTTTTGATTGACTATCAACCTTGCTCCAATGTCCTCAACTCTGAGCAACTGTTCTCACTGAACAACTACGAGTCTTAAACTTGTTTTCTGGACACATTTCTTTGGCTGCTTCAATTAAATACAATTAATTCACAAGTAATAAATGTCTTTCTCTGGTTGGATAACAAATGAGCCACTCAGAAACTTACTTTGTGGGGCACCTGGGTGGTTCAGATGGTTAAGCGTCTGACTACGGCTCAGGTCATGATGTCTAGGTCCTGGGATCAAGTCCTACGTCGGGCTCCCGGCTCACCAGGGAGTCTGTTTCTCCCTCTCCCTCTGTCTCTCCCCTCTCTCATGTTCTGTCTCTCTCCATCTCTCTGTCTCAAATGAATAAATAAAATCTTTAAAAAAAAAAAAGAAACTTTACTTGGATGCAGCTTCATTTTCATTTCTCATGAAGAAATTGTTAGACTGTTAGATATCATTAAAAATATCTAAGGGCGCTTGGGTGGCTCAGTGGGTTAAAGCCTCTGCCTTCGGCTCAGGTCATGATCTCAGGGTCCTGGGATCGAGGCCCACATCGGGCTCTCTGCTCAGCGGGGAGCCTGCTTCCTCCTCTCTCCTCTCTCTCTGCCTGCCTCTCTGCATACTTGTAATCTCTCTCTGTCAAATAAATAAAAAAATAAAATCTTTTAAAAAAATATCTAATTTTTCTGACCATTGCTTTCCTATGTGAGGGATATTATGAGGAGTGCTTAGTGTGGTAGTGCCAAAGCATACTATATTCTTTTGGCAAAGCTACAGTGTTATTCTATAATGAACATCATGTTTTGCCACCTAATTTGGTTAAAATAATCCATACTCCACCATGCCCTAAAAGCATGACATTCAAAATTCACTTTCTCTCTCTTCCTGTTTTTGTTTGATGTGAGGAGTATGCACCAGTAAAAAAAAATTAAAGTTTAAGGTTTTTAAATAAAATGCTACAACATGGAGATATGCACAGAGCTGGGAATGCTGCCATGTTCTAACCACATCACTGACCCGCAGTGTGTCAAGCAGCATGCAAAGGGATAAGACACGAGAGTGCCACATACACTTTCTGTCACAACTACTCAACTCTGCCATCATTGCACAAAAAGCCGCTGTAGGGAATATATTTTTAAAAATGAGTGTTTCGGGCGCCTGGGTGGCTCAGTGGGTTAAAGCCTCTGCCTTCAGCTCAGGTCATGATCTCAGGGTCCTGGGATCGAGGCCCGCATCGGGCTCTCTGCTCAGCAGGGAGCCTGCTTCCTCCTCTCTCTCTGCCTGCCTCTATGCCTACTTGTAATCTCTCTCTCTGTCAAATAAAAAAAGTAAAATAAAAAAAAATAAAAATGAGTGTTTCTGCATTCCAATATAACTATGAACACTCAATTTGAAATTCAGAAAATTTTCACGTGTCACAAAGTATTTTTTCTTTTTTTTTTTTAAAGATTTTATTTATTTATTTGACAGAGAGAGAGAGATCACAAGTAGGCAGAGAGGCAGGCAGAGAGAGAGGAGAAAGCAGGCTCCCTGCT
>LNAC01000062.1:2611352-2639251 GCA_002007465.1 Ailurus styani
GAGCAGGGAGCCCGATGCGGGCCGATCCCAGGACCCTGAGATCATGACCTGAGCCGAAAGCAGAGGCTTTAACCCACTGAGCCACCCAGGCGCCCACGAAGTATTTTTTCAACGACTTAAAAATGTGAAAGCCAGGGCGCGTTAAGCCTCTGCCTTTGGCTCGGGTCATGATCTCTGGGTCATGATCTCTGGGTCCTGGGATCCAGCCCTGCATCGGGCTCCCTGCTCCGCCAGAAACCTGCTTCTCCCTCTCCCATTCCCCCTGCTTGTGTTCCCTTTCTCACTGACTCTCTCTGTCAAATAAATAAAGTCTTTTAAAAAAAAATGTGAAAGCCATTCTTAGTTTGTAGGCCATACAAAACAGACAGCCAAATTTTGACTGTAGGGTATAATTTGCTGCCTCTTGGGGCTCCTGGGTGGCTTAGTCATTAAGCGTCTACCTTCAGCTCAGGTCATGATTTCAGGATCCTAGGATTCAGCCCTGAGTTGTGCTCTCTGCTTAGTGGAGAGTCTGCTTCTCCTTCTGCCCTCTCCTCTGCTCATGCTCTCACTGGTTCTCTCTCTCTCAAATAAATAAATATTTTAAAAAATGATCCAAATTATTAGTTCTATTTCTCTATTATCTAACTCATTAATTCCTGTCTGGAATTCATAATTCCCTTCTTATGTTTTCCTTTGGTTTGTTTTCTATTTTTAAAAATACAGTATGCTTAATTCATCTTCAACATTTCATTTTTCACTGAAGTAAGTATTTAGGACTATGAGTCTTCTGAGGATTACGTTAGCTGGATTCTATCAATCCTGACATTCAAAGTTTTTATCATTTTCTAGAAATTCTGAAATTTTGGTTTGTCTTTCCCCTTTGCACAAAGTTTGTAATTTTTCTTAAAATTTCAAGATATGTGGGATACCTGGACAGCTCAGTTGATTTGCCTTCGGCCCAGGTCATGATCCCAGTGTCCTGGGATTGAGTCCTGCATCAGGGTTCCAGCTCAGTGGTGGTGGAAGAGCCTGGTTTTCCCACTGCTGCTCCCCTGCTTGTGTTCTCTGTGGCAAATTAATAAATACAATCTTTAAAAAAATAAATAAATAAAATTTCAAGGTATGGGTCAATTTCATTTTCTGGCTTTGTTATTTTGTTATTAACACCCATTCTTATTGCATTATTTTCAGAGAATGAAATCTATATTATTTATACTTCTGGAATTTATCAAAGCTTACTTTTCATCCACTGATAAGGTCAATTTTCGTGACTGTTAGATGGCACTTGTAAAAATGGCATATTCTACTATCACATATAGAATTTGGTGTGCATTTGTCAGATCTACCTCCTTACTGATTATATAGTATGGGTCTTCTTTACTTCATGTTCTTTCTCTCTCTTTTTCTTTCTTTCTATCTTTCTTTCTCTTGTCCACTTGATTTGTCTTAGGCTGAGAGAAGTGAATTAGTCTCCTAGTATTAAGGTACTTCTACATATTTTTCCATGTAGCTCTTGTTTTTTGCTTTATGAAAGATGCTATTATGTTATTAGGTACAATAGTTATTCATAACTATCGTAACTTCCTTGAGAATTAATCTTTAGGATTAGAAAGTACATTTCTTTGTCTTGCTTATGCTTTCTGCTTTGAATTGTACCTTGTTTTATTAAGATCATGAGTCCTAAAAAAAAAAAACAGAGAGAGAGAGAGAGAGAGAGATCATGTAGGTCATACCTACTCTAAAACTGCCACACTATCGCTAAATTTCTCCTTTCATCATTTAAGTAAATTTGCCCAAGATTTTTTCCTCTTGCAACCAGAAACATCTTAGTATATCAGAGATGCAAAGACTCCTGATTCATCACACAGAAACTTGAAAATATTAAGGTTAAATTCATATTCTTAGTAGAAGTCGTTGTTAAGTGCATTTTATGCTAAGGCTATAACTATTCATGAGCCAAGTTACAGGAGCAGAAATCCTTGATGTACAACCTTAGAAGGAATCATGTTAAACAACTATAAATGGGTGAATATACATACCAGTTTGAGCAGGACAGTCACAGTGCACACTTATTTTCCTGGCATCATTACTACTAGAAGCCCATCATCCTCAAGTGTCCCCATGTACATATCTACCCAGGCTCTAAATCATGTTTTTTGGATTTGTATAGTATTCTCTTCAGAAAAATAACAGTAATTCAAGGAAATGGCAGGAGACCTTTAAAAGGTAAAACGATCCCATTTTTAAGACCTGTGATTGGTTTAGGAAAAAAATGGTACTAGGAAAAATGTCTGTGCCCATAAAGAATAATTACTTTTGGAGTATCATTTTTTATTATAATTACATTACTGTAATTTCCTTCTACTGAACTGGTCCTATGAGGATGAATACTTGGGTCACAGGGACCCTCATTTGTAATGAGAACAAGGTAATTCTTATGCAGACATAATAGGGAAACATGCACTGGCAGTTTCTTAAATACACAGATATTTCCTCTATTATCTGCCACTATGTCTAAAATATTTTTGTACCCCAAACTCACTTATTTAGGTTCTAATTTCTTTAGTCCTCTATTAAACTGGACTCCTACCACACTACCCATTAACGATAATATCTTTTTTTTTTTAAGATTTTATTTATTTGACAGAGAGAGAGACAGTGAGAGAGGGAACACAAGCAGAGGGAATAGGAGAAGGAGAAGCAGGCTTCCCGCTGAGCAAGGAGCCCAATTCAGGGTTTGATCCCAGGACTCTGGGTTCATGACCTGAGCTGAAGGCAGACGCTTAATGACTCAGCCACTCAGGCACCCCTAATGATAATATCTTATCAGAAGGGAACTGGCACTGGCATTTGGAAGCAAAGCCCCTAGGACAGGAGCAAGATGGAGTCAAGAAAGGAAAAGGGGTACCTGGTGCTCAACAAGAGGCTGATCAAAGTCAGGCTCTGCTTAGGGCATCCACGGCCTGGCTTACTTAAGCAACACTTGTCATTTGTACCTTTGTTTTCCTCCACAAATAATTCCACCTTAGAAGTCACAAAACCTTGGAAAAAACCACAGCTAATGCTTATTATTGCTTTAGTACTATTTTCAAAGACACGTCTGTGTTCGTTTGGCTTTATGATGCTGTGATTTCTGTCCAAACACACACGCTGTTTAGAAAAAGCAACCAGATAACATTCTCCCACAAGATGTCCATGAACTTTCAGCGTCTTTCTGCACAGATGAGGTAGGGCTGGGGTTGCAATGTCATGCCTAATCTGGGCTTCAGATCTGGGATCAGCCCGTGTGGGAAATGCAAGTGAAAGCGCTGGAGCAATGTTGTGAAAAACAGGAACATCTCCAACCGAGCCAGCTGCTCTCCAAGGCAATGTCTTTTCCCTAAACAGAAAAGAACAGACATAATTTTTAAAAATCCATAGTATTTACCAAAATTTATGTTTACTATATGGGTACCATTCAGGAAATCTGGTTTTAAAAGAAAGTTAGAAGCAGTTATGCTTATTAAAAAGAATAACAATTGGTACTTCAGCTCCAGAGCCCATTTCTTTACCTTCTCTTGTCAGATCATGGACTTCTGTAAGCTTATTAATCTCCCTCCACACTTGCCTTGCACGCTGCAACACAGCACAAGATATGCCATGAAAGATCATATCGCGGGCATGCTATTTTGTTCTACAGATCCGGGAGAAGTGCATTTTATTTCAAATGACTGAATGTGAACCTTTGCCCAATGAAAGGAAGAGTTTCCAGTCCGTCTTCCATGGGTCTTGTGGTCTGTGTACTTTTTCACAGCAGAACCAATATTTTTGGAGATGAGGTTCAATAAACAAGGAGCCAAGAGAGCTACGTTTCAGTTGCACTTCAAATTCTGATGTCATTTCTTCCCCTGGGTCTCAGTTTCTCAAGCTACCTGTTAGGGACTTCCAGCTCTACAAGTTTTGATTACAAGCCAAAATCCACAAGCAAAAAAGTTTCAGAAGAAGCCAGACCTTCTCAACAATTTCTTTCTAGGTACTAAATTAAGTGTTGAGTAGAAACAGGTGTTAATGACCTCTAATTATATCAATCTCTTCTGTAAGAATCACTGCTGTGTTTTCAGAGTTGGAATCTTTAATTCTACAACAGAATGCTTCAGGATTAAGATTTCATACATGATCAATCATCATTACACGCTGTCCTAAAGTTGTGTCCCTGTGAAAGTTCTCTTACCTAGAGAAAAAGGAACCAAAGCCTCCTTCTTGGCAAAATATCCACTGTTGTCCAGAAATCGCTCAGGAGAGAATATTTCTGGATTTCTCCAGTACTTTTCATCAAAGTGGACAGAATAAAGGTTGGTAATTACTGTTGTGCCTTTAGGAATGGAATAACCACGTACAACTGCATCTTCAGAGGTTGCATGGAAAATCCCTAATGGCACGATATTACAGAATCTTAAAACTTCATGCAAAACTGCCTCTGTGTAAGGCATTTTGCTTTTGTCATCCCAAGAAGGCGTTCCAGTGGGTCCCATAATTAAATCGATCTCCTTCTGAACTTGTCCTGTCAGAGAAAAAGTGTTCAAGTTATTATGCAATTCTTAGAATTCTATCCTAAATCATTTCCCTTTGGATAACCTATAAGTCAACAAGGTATGGTTACAACCAGACTCAGATTTTTCATTATCTGGGAGTTCTATTTGAAAATATGGCATATATTGTGTGCCACTAGAAACCAATGCTCTGAGTATCTTTGCTGTGAAAAACACACTAAAAGTAATAAAAATAAAAATTAAATAAACCTACAATTGGAATAACATCACTCTCAGCAAGGAGGAAATAGTGAAACATAAAACTTGAAAAAAAAAAAGCAGGGTTCAGGCCCCAGCTCTGCTACTCCAGGGGCTGAGCTTGGGCAAGTCAGCTATTTAGCCTCTCCCCTCATTTATAAAACAGGCATAATAAGACCTACCTCTGAGGTTTTTACATGACTTGAGAGAACAGAGATAAAACTCTTTATAACTATGAAATATTTTTTTCTTGGCTAGCACAGCAGAAATTCCATATATGCTTCGTACATAGCCAAAGACTCTAAAACAGGGACAGCCCTGAGATCAAGAGGACCCTCACCTTGAATGTTAGGATAAAGGGCCATGAAAAGAATTGCCCACCGTAGCACATTGGTTGTAGTTTCCGTTCCAGCAATGATGAGTTCACCCACAGAAAAAATGAGGTTTTCTTTGGAGAAAGTACTTGATGGGTCATTTTTACCTTGATCCATCTCATCTAAATAAGCATCAACAAAATGCTGAGGTGACTGAGGCTTTCTGTTGATGGAAGCTTTTTCAATAAGTCTGGAGAGAAAATCATAGACCACAGCTGCATTTCTAAATAGCTGTTGATGTTTTCCAAAAGGGAAGATGCCAATCCATGGAAAGGCATTATACAGGAAGACAGAGGTGCTGGCAGCCAGTTCCACATTTTCACTAAATAACTCAATCATGTGTTGAAAATCAGTGTCTTCATAAGTGAATCGTTCTCCAAAAATGATCAGATTGGTTATGTTTGAAACAGCATTGGTTATTAACTGTTTAAAGTCAAAAGGTCTACCTTTGTATGTTTCGATAACATCAATAAAAAATTTGGTTTCTTCTAAGATTTTAGATTCAAAAGACTTTTGGCCATATCCAAAATAGCGAAAGCTATTTACAGCTAATTTTCTGTGATCAACCCATCCTCGGCCATATCTGGAATTGAGTAAGCCTGGAAAAAAAAAGTGTTAAAAAAACTTTATCATTCCTACATTCCTGTATCGAACACCTGAAAATGCTATGGAGTAAAGAAGAATGGCTAATCATTCTTCTCCAAATTATCTTTCTCTAAAACTAGACCTAGTGGTTAAGCCCTGTTCTCTGCTAATATTCTCTGCCACAGAATATTGTCAATAGATAAAGCTTGTCTACTTTTTATCTGGGAACAGGCAGAAAAGACCTGTAATTCTCCCACAAGAAGCTGGACAGTCCTACGTAATTCATCCTGGGTGAACTAAACCCAGTGACTTTATTATCTAACTATTACTATAAGCCTCATCTACAAAACAAAAACCAGTGCATGTTCTCACATGAGTGAGAAGAGGCAAACAAATAAATTATACAGCAAGGAAGGAGACACAGGGTGGTCAGGGAAAACCTCACTGAGAAAGTGACTTAAGTAAAGATATAGGACATGAGGGAGTGAGTCATGCAGATATCCAGGGAAGGGCCCCTGTTTAGAGGGAACAGCTAGTGCAAAGCCCTAGAGCAATGGATGCATATGGGATACATGTACAAGGGGGCACAGAGGAGCCTTGTGATAACCCTATGCTGGCCAAGCATGGGCTGAGCCCCCTATAGGGCGACTTTTACCCAGAGTAGGCTAAAGGTGGCTCTGAACTCTCAGTTCCAAGTTCAGTGCATATGTCTTTATAATAATACATAATTTCCTACTTCTTTTTCTCTTACTGTTTTTTGGAAATATCAAGTCAAATGTTTATTTTATCTTTATGATAAAAACAGTCCAAACTACAAAACTATAGCTTTGAAAAACATATAGTATATACTTTATCCCAAATGTTACTCTGATAAAATCATCTTTAATTTTCACAATTTCTTTAAAGGTCTTCTATTATAATTGTGGTATAATTTCTTTTTTGGCCTAATTATTATTGAGAAGAGTATTTAAGAGGTTGGAAATTTGTATTTTATTTATTTTATTGCTTTCAAGTATCATTTTACTCTGGCCTGAGAATTTGTCCTTTAAAAACTGGTGTTTTCTTTGCATTAGCTGTTTTGTTTTGTTTTGTGGCTTAATTTTTATTTTCTTTTCAATATCTTTATTTTTAGTCTAGGTAAGCCAAATTTTGTTACATTTTTCTTTGAAACTGAGCTCTCATTAAATTGAGATTGAAGCTCTCATTAAATTAGAGAGTTTCGGACACCATCATTGTAAAACTCTAATACTTAAATTATTAAGTATTAAAACCACTCCATCTGGGGCGCCTGGGTGGCTCAGTGGCTTAAAGCCTCTGCTTTCGGCTCAGGTCATGATCTCAGGGTCCTGGGATCGAGGCCCATATCGGGCTCTCTGCTCGGCAGGGAGCCTGCTTCCTCCTCTCTCTCTGCCTACTTGTGATCTCTCTCTCTCTGTGTCAAATAAAGAAATAAAATCTTTAAAAAAAAAAAAAACCACTCCATCTGACTTCAACATTCTAGTTTAGGCTTTCTGCTCACCAATTCTGTTAACCTTCATCCTTTCTCCCTTGCTGACTATCAAATCAGCCAACGCTGATCAACACTAAACCAAACAGAAGCTAGTCCTTTACACAAATCCCACAATTCTTCACTTACATGTCATACTGGTTAGTAGAGAAGAAGGCTGCTTCACATTTTATTCTGATAGTAAAAATGTCATCAAGTCCTCAAGACTGACTTGAAAAACCAATTTTGATTCAAGTGTGCATACACATGTATGTATTCCTAACTTGCTTCACAAAACTTGCACAAAACTTAAATGGTAATTTTTTAAAACATTATTTACAACATCTATTAACTACACTAATTACAACAGTAGAATGAGCACATCCTGGTCTAAAATATGTGTGTGTGATGCAGCCTGAAAAGTCTTTGAATACTAAGTCCTGTAACCTAAATTAATTAATTAATTCTTTCCTGCTAATCAGTACAACAAAACCTACACACTCTATATACTAAAGTTACATAAAATAAGGCGTGTAATTGAAAATAGTAGTCACTAAATAGGTGAAAATAAACATACCTCCCATTTTTGTCATCTTCATGAATAAAGGAAGGCACGGTCTGTCTGCAAAAATCTCACTTTGATGAACAAGGCATTCCTTTACTACATCATAGCCATTTAAAACCACAGCCGATATACCTCCAAGATCTAAACTGAAGATCTTTGAGAAGAAAAAAAATTTTTTTAAATGACAAAATGGAGAAATGGAGAAATAAAACCATGGAAATCCACAAGTGCTAAGCCCAGTTCTCCTAGTATTTGTTACTTCCCTGAAAATGGCAGGATGTATTATTCAACTGACAGTGTTTTGAGTGCCTTCTCTCTACAAGGCATAGCAACCACTATGATTTCATTACCTGGTCAGTGCCTGAAGACATAATCGTATAAATGGTATAAGGAAGAGAGTACTGGGCTCAGGAAGCCTGGATTCTAGTTTAAGCTTTGTCATTAACAAATATAGGACCCTGGGCAGAACCCTTAACATTTTTGGGCTTCAGGGTTGCCACAGAAAATATGATACTGATTCAGATGCTGTTTTAAGAGTCATTCTACTCAATGCATTCAATGAGATCTAGGAATCTCTTTTTATTTACAAGCTAAATGAGGAAACAGCACCATATATATATTATTTATTACTCCAGCCTTAGATAGGGGAGGGGGATTACCTGAGAGATAACTTTGAGATATAAACGTATTACACTTAGGCTCATTTATATTTGGGTCCCTGAATTCCATGAAGTTAACAAAGATGGCCCCAAACGAAATCTGATCTTGGAGAAAAGGCATTTACCACATAGGCACAGGCGGGTGTGCCTCAGCTAAGGGGAAGGCAAGACAGAATATCCATCCTATGCCTTGCTGGAGCTTCTCATGGACTTCACCTCAGGTTCACTTACAACAGAACACCTCCTGTAGTCTATCCTAGCTAGTCCAACGAGGGAACAATGCTACTTTATCAGTGGGCTGCAAAGACTGCCTATCTTCATCCTCTCAGGGCCTGGCTGAGAGCATTTTAGGGCCAAAATACTGAGTCAATCCTCATCTCTGTGCAAATAAGTAGAGGAGATTTAACTATGGTTTCCACTACTTTGGGGAGAAAAAACCCAAATAGGAAGTGTTATGGAGAACAGAAGTTCAGCAGGGGTAATGACAGGAAAAAAATTGTGATGAAGACCTCCAAGTAGTAACAGAAACAACCCACTGAACAACAGAGTCTTTGGCACAGAGAGAGGTTCTGCCAACTAAGCAGTAGAAACAACCAGAACCTTGGGGAAGTAGCATGGACTGCGTGTGACAAGCAGTGGTATTAGTCAAAAGTGGCAGTATAAGAGTTTCAGTGCGAAGAGAATGGCTACCAGCTGAGCAAAAGTGGGACTCTTTCAGTTCCCAAAGCAGTAATGGAATGGTCTTAAAGTCATTTCCCAGAAGTGTAATTTTAACAGATATAAAGGGAAAATGCATCCTCCTGTGTTTCTTCTAATCTCAACACTCTACTCTAACACTCAGACACCAGCTGTGTGGGTTTTCCACACCTCAGCAATTCCGGGACACCAACTAGGTGTCCTAGAATTTAACTCAATTCTGACAGTATCTACCCAGAGATAGTGTCAGATCTGACAAGTAAGGGCTCAGTCCCACAGGACTGGTCCCTGTCCCCACTTCAGATGCCATTTGCAATCCAGGTGCTTCTGACTGACAGGCTATACATCAGAGGTTCCCATGACTTCCTCCTTGGATCTCATTAATATCCTAGAGTGGCTCAGAGAATTCAGGAAAATAATTACTAGATTAACGGTTTATTATAGAAGGACACAATTCAGGAACAGGCGTATGGAAGATATGCATAGGGAAGGTATGGGGAAAGGGGACTGGAGTGTCCATGTTCTCCCCAGGCATGCTCTCTATCCTCTGCTCACCTCCACCTGTTCACCAACATGGAAGCTCTCCAAACCCTGTAATTCAGGGGTTTTTATGGATGCTTTATTACCTAGGCATAATTAATTACATTGTGGGTCATTGGTGACTGATTCAACTTCCAGCCTCTCTCCCTTTCCCAGAGGTAGTGGGGGTGTGACAGAAAGTTCCAACCCTCTAATCATGATTGGTTCTCCTGGCAATAAATTCCCATTTTAGGGACTGTCCAAAAATTACCTCATTAGTGTAAACTCAGGTGTGGTTGAAAGGGGTTTGTCATGAATAATAAAAGACACCTTTATTACTTTTAACACTTAGGAAATTCCAAGGAAAGAAAGAAAAGCCAAATACATATTTCTTATTATAAATCACAGTTATCACAGCAGGAAAAGATGGCATTAGTGAACAGACAGTTGTTCTAATGCAGGAAAAAAACAGATTGATGAATTCACAAGGATAGTAGAAGACCCCAGGGTTGAAAGCTGTGTTAATATGGAGCAAGAACAAACAAGAAAATCATATTGCAGGGGAAGCTACCGGTGTGGACACTGGATTACAAAGACCAAGGAGGAGACATAGCTTGAGAAAGTTGTTATACAATTTACCTTGACTCAAAAATTTGGTACCCTATTTGAGAGTAAACCTGGGGAAATTGTCATTTGAACTAGCATCTATTCTGGTATATGCTGTTTTCAAGGACTTTCCATAAAGGTTTGTGAAACACTTTCCTTCCCTTCTAGAAGTCAGTCTGTGGTCATCAAGTTTCTTCCCTCCCTGCAAACCAGCTCTGCCCACAATTTTTCACTGTCTCAGGTAATGAGCACTCCATCCATTCTTCCAGCTGTTCAGGACCCAAACTGCCTGTGTTGACTCTATTTTTCTTCCTAAACCTACAGCACTGCTTAGAGTCACATTGCTCCTATTTTCAGAATATAAACAGGAGATGGCAATTTCTTACCCTTCCATCCCTGACACGCTGATCCAAGTCACCTTCATTTCCCCCCCATGTTATCACAACAGCCTGTCAACTTGTTTTTTTGTTTTTTGTTTTTTGTTTTTTTTTTTTTTGGTGGTTCTCGACACGACATAATCCTGCTTCATGGCCTTCGTACATGCTCTTTTGGCCTGGAATGTTCTTGCTCTAGTTATTACCAGAGTTTGCTCCTTCATTTCCTTTAAGCCTTTGCTCAAATGTCTTCTTTGCTGTGAAGCCTGCTCTACCCCAGTTAAAATTCTACCCCTTAGCCTTCTCCATCTCCCTCTCCCTAAGTTAGTTGACTTCACACTCTGTACTCTGATGTATTATATCATTTACTTATTCTATTTATATTGTCCATCTCCTCCCCACCCACCTCGGCCCCCAGGAAAACATAAGCTACACCAGGACAGGGATTTTTACTACTGTTTTGTTTACTACTATATCTTCGCACCTAGGAGAGTACGTGGCAGATGCTGATAATTGATAAGTACATGTTGAATTACTGAATACTGGCAGAGATGTACATGTAAGTATACTATTACACAACACCATGGGTGACGGGCTAGTAAGAGAGAGATGAGAAAAGAGCCATAGATGAAAACTGATAAACAATTGTCTCCCACTTTTCAACCTTTGCTTGGGCTGTTCTCTCATTTGAAATGCCTCCCTTCACTGCCATACCAAGTCTTTACAGAACATCCTCTACAAAACCTTTCTTGGTGCACTCTCCTCTTTATTCTGAGGATGCAAAACTGTTTCAATATTCAAAAATCAACCCAAGTGATGCATCACATTAGCAAAATGAAAGATAAAAATAATATGATCATTTCAATAGATGCAGAAAAAGGATCTGAAAAAATTCAACATCCATTCACAATGAAACCTCTCAATAAAATGCGTTTAGAGGGGCTATACCTCAATATAATAAAGACCATATCTGACAAACCCACAGCTAACACCACACATAATGGTGAAAATTTAGTAAGAGTTTTCCTTTAAGATCAAGAACAAGACAAGGATGTCCACTCTCACCATTTTATTCAACACAGTACTGGTAGTCCTAGCCACAGCAATCACACAAGAAAAATAATAAAAGGCACCAAAAGTGGTAAGAAAGAAGTAAAACTATTTGTAGATGACATGATACCATACATTGAAAACCCTAAAGACTCCACCAAAACACTATTAGAAGTAATAAATAAATGAGTAAATAAGTAAAGTTGTAGATCACAAAATCAATATACAGAAATCTGCTGCACTGCCATAACTAATAACAAAGTAGCAGAAAAAGAAATTAATAAAACAATTCCATTTATGATAGCACCAAAAATAATAAAATATCTAGGAATAAATTTAACCAAGGAGGTGAAAAACCTGTACTCTGAAATTGATAAAACACTAATAAAAAAAAAATTGAAGATGACACAAATGGAAAGATAGTCCATGTTCATAGATTGGAAGAACCAATATTGTTAAGATGTCCGTACTATTTAATGCAATTACTATCAAAATACAAACAGCATTTTTCACAGAGCTAGAAATCCTAGAACAAATAACCCTAAAATTTGTATGGAACCATAAAAGACCCTGAAAAGCCAAAGCAATCTTAAAAAAGAAAAACAAAACTGGAGGTATTACATAATCCCAGATTTCAAAAATATACTACAAAGATATAACAATCAAAATACCATGATCCTGGCACAAAAATAGACATGCAGATTAATGGAACAGATAAGACAGCCAAGAAATAAACCCAAGATTATATACTCAATTAATCTACAACAAAGGAGGCAAGAATATGCAATGGAGAAAAGACAGTCTCTTCAACAAATGGTGCTGGGAAAACTGGACCAATACATGTAAAAAATGAAACTGGACCATTTTCTTACACCATATAAAAAAATAGATTCAAGGGGTGCCTGGGTGGCTCAGTTGGTTAAGTATCTGCCTTTGGCTCAGGTCATAATCCTGGGTCCTGAGATCGAGCTCCGTGTCGGGCTTCCTGCTCAGTAGGGAGTCTGCTTCTCGCTCAGTCTCTCCCTCTGTGTGCATGCACTGTCTCTCTTTCTCTCAAATAAATGGATAGATCTTAAAAAAAATAGATTCAAAATGGATTAAATAAAAAAAAAGAAAAAAAGTGGATTAAAGACCTGTGAGTCCTGAAACCATAAAAATCCTAGAAGAAAGGATACAGAGTAATCTCCTAGTCATTTCCCTTAGCAATTTATTTATGAATAGGTTTCCTAAGCAAGGGAAACAAAAGCAAAAATAAACCATGGGGACTACACCAAAAGAAAAACTTTTACACAGCAAAGGAAACCATTAAAAAAAACAAATAAAAACAACAACAACAAACTGAAAAAGCAATCTACGGAATGGGAGAAGGTATCTGCAAATGATATACCCAACAAGAGTTTGATATCCAAAATATATAAAGAAATTACACAATTCAACACAGGATAAACAATCCAATTAAAAAGGGGCAGAGGACCTGAATAGGCATTTTCCTGAAGAAGACACACACATGTCATAAGACACATGAAAAGATGCTCAACATCGCTAATCATCAGGGAAATGTACATTAAAACCACAATGAGATATTACCTTATACCTGTCAGAATGGCTAGTATCTGGGGTACCTGGGTGGTCAGTCGATTAAGTTGATCTCAGCTCAGGTCTTGACTTCAAGGTTATGAGTTCAAGCCCCAAGTTGGGCTCCATGGCTGGGCATGGAGCCTACTTTAAAAAAAAATGGCTGGTATCAAAAGATAAGAAATAGTTAAGTGATGGCATGGATATGGAGAAAAAGGTACCCTTGTACACTGCTGGTGAGAAAGTAAATTGCAGCCACTGCAAAATGGTATGGAGGTTCCCCAAAAAATTAAAATGAGAAATATAGTAACTGGGGCACCTGGGTGGCTCAGTCAGTTAAGTGTCTGACTCCTGGTTTTGGCTAATGACCTCAGGGCCAACTCTGTGCTCAGCAGGGAGTCTGCTTCCCTCTCCTTTTGCCCCTCCCCCCAACTTGTGTGGGCTCGTGCACACACTCTCTCTAAAATAAAGAAATCTTAAAAAAAAATAGCATATAATTCAGTAATTCCACTACTGGGTATTTATCTAAAGAAACTGAAAACACTATTTCAAAAAGATACATGCACTGCTATGCTTATTACAGCATTATTTACAATAGTCAATATATGAAACCAATCTAAATGTCCATAATACATGAATGTATGAAGAAGATGGGATATAATGTATACATATATAATGGAGTATTACTCAGCCATAAAAAAGATGAGATCGTACCATCTGTGACGACATGAATGGACACAGAAGCAATTATGCTAAGTGAAATAAGTCTGACAGAAAAAGACAAATACCATATGATTTCGCTTATATGTAGAATCTAAAAAACAAAACAAACAAAAGCAGAAACAGACCTATAAATATAGAGAACTGGTGGTTGCCAGAGGGGAGAGGGTGGGTGGGTGGACAAAAGGATGAAGGTGAGTGGGAGGTACAAGCCTCCAGTTATGGAATAAGTCATGGAATAAAAGGTAGAGCATAGGGAATATATGAAAAACAACTTCCTATTCTGCAAGACAGCATTTCACATAATTGGTTTAAAGATACTTCTTATGTTATAAGCCTAATAAATTATTTTGCAATTAATAACCAAGAACATTTGAGTAGCAGTTCTAGTTATTATCACTACTCATGAGAAAAAACTAAAATTCAGAGAAAAGTTGAGTTTTACCTGACAAGATGACTCAACTTCTAGTCTCATGCTTCCACACCTTAGAATTCTCTCTAGGATATTATGAGAATATTATGGTACCAACATGCCAGAGATCACATATACTCAATGGAAATCATAGAAATCCATTTAATTCCTGGAGAACCAGAAGGTTGACAATAAAATGTAAGAATTATATACATCTGCTTTACATAAGACTACTTTCCTTTTAACAATGTCAACCATTAGAGAGGTGCAAGAACCTAGGATAATTCTCATAAACATTGGCTCAAATAAAGATTTAAGTCCCAACCTGAAATACCACAATTGCTAAACAGCAACACTATACTATTCCTTCAAAGTACTCACAATTTGTGGTCGATATTTAGAGTTGCTCTGTCTCACTGGGCTCTAAGTCCCTAAAATCAGGCAGCGTCTGCCTTCCTCACCTCGTCCTCAGCGCCTGGCAGAGCCTGGCTTGTTGCTGCATAGGAATGAATGGATTCAGCACCAAACTGGTGAGCTCAGCCAGCGCCAATGCTCTGGAAACTTCTGCCTCCTTCTGAGGTCAGGACACCCTTCCCATCCCACGCAGGAGTTCTGGCCTTTTCCTCTGCAGGGAGCGGCGGCCCGGCTGTGTGCAAGCCCCTCCGCATTTCTGCGCGGCCCTTTCCTTCTCTGTCCAGTGGGAAAGGCCGGAAGTAGCTCGGCTGGACGGTTGTGAGTCTAGGTCAGGGCACTTGGGAGGGAGGGTGGCCCACGGCCGCGCAGTCCCAGAGTTTGCTATGAGGATGCTCCTGGTCAGTCAGGCCCACACTGCTCACTGCGCTGTGTGACTCCGCACCGATTTTTACTCGTTAATTCACTCGCTCTTTCATAATTATTTTCCAGAGCCTATCCTGGCCAGGGGCCCTCACCTGCGCTTTCTAATCCCCACAGCAGACGCCCAGACCAGCTATCCTTAGACACAAACATTTAGGAACGTCCTATTAAACATTAATCTGGACCTAGAATTTGGACGCCTCATTTTCGCGAGAAGCCCCGGGTAGAAACGCACACACGTCTACCACCAACTGACCAAAACCAAAACCAAAAAAACCCTACAACTCACTCCCCAAAACAGCCCGGGGCCCCACTGCGCGGGCGCGAGGGACAGCCTTGGCGCCTCCGGGCCCGGGACCCACGGCGCAGGCGCGCGAGCACCACCACAGGCTCCCGCCTGATCCCGCTAGACGTCCGAAGGGTGGAGGTTCTGGCTGGGCGGGGTCCCCTGGCGGGGCGCGGCCTCCCGTGGGACGCCTACCCCCGACTCGGGAAGCCGGTTTCCCTCCAAGTCGCTAGTACACGGAAGGGGCGTTTCGACAGGTCGTGCCCAGGAGCGGCCGTCAGGTCCACCCCTGAGGAAGGCCCCGGTCCTCCCAGCCCGCAGCCCGACAGGCTGTACCTCGCCGAACGTCTGGCTCTGCTTTCTCATGTAGACGTGGGGGAGCTCGCCCGAGGCGGCCAGCGAATAGATGTTGCCGATAAATGGCAGCCCCGACGGCCCGGGGGGGAAGCCTGTCGGCCGCCTCTGCTTCAGCAGCTGGCGGATCCCCAGCGCGAAGAGCAGCAGGAAGAGCGCACCTCCGAGCGCCGCGGCGCAAGCCGCAGCACCCGGAGGGTCCCACATAGCTGGGCTGGGGGCTGGGGCTACGAACCCCGCCACCTCGGAGCAGGCTCGCCCTCCGGCCCCGCCGCATTCCTATTGGTCGGACACTCCGAGGTCCCGCCCCCGTCCCCTGGCCATTGGTTGGCTGCTCTGGACTCTGACTCCTCGCTCTATCGGGCTCAGAGTCTAGGCGCAAAGGCGGTTGCCACCCTTTGGATCTGGGCGTGGCTTCAGGCGAGGTGGCGCCTGAGCGCCTTTTCCAGGGTGTTGACAGCAGGGCTGGCAGAACGCTTCTGCACAATCTCGGTCGCTGGGCTAGGCGGGTCCTTCCTCCCTTTCCCCCAGCCCTTTCTGAAGGTGAACTTTTAGGAACTATTAAATAAAACAAGTATTTAGGAGTGTAAAAACTGCAAAGGTTATCAGAACTCAGTCTTGAACTAAAGCTGCCAATCTTCAGAATTAACACTTGAGAACTGACTCATGAATATTTAAAAAAAGGTATCAGTTCTGTTTTACTCATTAGTTCCTTCCTCATTATGAGGCGTTTTTGTATGTGTTCCCCTAAGAATTGTGATTTCACAATATTTAAGTAACCTGAGTTAATCATGTATCTTTTCACTCCTTTCTGGTCTTCCCAAACTGGTTACTTCTTGGCAGTCACAGAGGACTCATTAGTCTGCCCTTGCTTAGGGATGGTACTTGATGTAGGAAAGAGAGGCAGAAGGAACTGTAGATAAAATTAAATGTCCTATAACCTGCAGCCTATTGAAAAAAACTTGAGGCAGGCAGAGTATAACATTGTTCCAGGAAGCTCCCAACTGGCTTAATGATAATGCCTTTCTAGAGGGAAGAATAACCTTGGTTTGACAAATAGCAAAGCCTCAGGTATCCTGTGAGTCTTCTTCAACATGAACATCTTTTTGGAATTTCCCTTATCTTTACTTCCTCCAACCCCAAAGTATATAATTAGTTGCTCCTCCCAATTCCCCGGGGGCAGTAGCTGTGTGTGCCCACAGGCCTTGTACCCATACTCGAATAAAATCATCTTTTCAAGAATTCTTTCTTGGCCATCATCTCCAGACCCCAGTAATACTACTCCAAAAACTCATCATTTGGCGCTGCAACATGGGGCCATGATGAACATGGGTCCAGATGAATCTTCTCATCTGGACTCTGAGCCACAGGGCCAACTTGGTGAGTACTTTCCTCTCCCTTTACTCTCATTCCAGGGGCTTTTGAAGGAGTACTGTCTTATTGGACCGCTTTCTGTCAATTGCTTAGGCTGCAATCATTTAGCCTGTGGCTCCTCTATGGGGAGAAGACAGCCTGCCTTCTGGCTGGTAGTAACATGGCTTGAATGGTAATAAGACCCAGAAGCTTGATGCCCTCTCTTTATTCCTGCCCTTATACAAAGTTATCTGTCTTGAGCACAGGACAGTCACCTAAGTCACCAAGATGGGTGCCAATCTTAAGACTCCTGTGTGAGTTTTCCTCCTCATTGGTCTATTGTGATCCCCTCCACATCAGTGGTCTGGCCACTTCTGGCCGCAAGACCCTCACTGGGAGCCAGCCGAAACCTGTACCCAATTGAATTAAAACCCAATGGGAGACCATTTCCTAGTGAAGTTGGCTGTAAAGACTTCATGTGTTGGGATGTCACTTAGATCATGATGGATTTCTATCTTTACTGTTCTCTGTCAATGTCCTCTGCTAACTACTTAAGTTACAAGATTGGGTACTTTCCTCAAACTTTTCTAGTGTCTTACATGGGTTAAAAATGGTGAGTTCTTTGTGGCCTTCACTTCAGGGCGGGACCTTCACAGTAAGTCAAACTCATGGTCCATATGCTAGCACCCACTGTAGTCCAGAATGCGATGGGGAAGCAAGGTTGGGGTGGGGGGGCAGACCTCCCTCCTACAGGACCTTTACAGCTGGTGGTGATCTTAGCAATTTTGTTTGAGGGACGCTTCCAAGTGTTATGGTCCTCAAAAGCTTAAGGCTCATTGATATAACAAATACTTATTGGATGCCTATTATGTACTGGTATCCTAAGCAATGGAGATACATAGGTGAAAAGAGCAAAAAGTCCCCACCCTCCTAGAATTTACATTCTTGTGAAAAGGAAGAGGAATAAACAAAATAACTTTCATTATTATAATCAAATGAAAACTATAATCAAATGAAAAGTGTGTGGTGAGATACCTTAGTGGGTGAGAGAAGTCAAGAAATGTCTCTTCAAGAAGATGACATTTGGGGAAAAAATGACATTGGAGCTTAAATCAAATGATAAGGAGGTGTATTAATTTCCTACTGCTGCTGTATCAAATTACCACAAACAGTGGCTTAGAACACACACACACACACACACACACACACACACACACACACACACATTTATTATAGTTTTTGAGCTCAGAAGTCCAAAATGGGTCTTCCTGGGCTAAATGCTAGGTGTGGTATGGCTGCATTCCTTCTAGAAGCTCTAAGAATCCATTTCCTTACCTTTTCTAGTTGTCCACATTCTTTGATTTGTGTCCCCATTCCTCCTGAGGTGGAAAAGTAATCTAAAATGGCCGCCTCGCGAGAGGAGAAACCCCCGGGGGATGATAGCACTCCTCCATCGGATTGCTTCCCCACAGCTTTAAGAACTTCCGCATGGCCTCGAGCCAATCAACAGAAAGACCCCGACAAAAGTCCCTAGTTTACCTATAAATACCTGCCCCAATGATAGCCAGGTGCTCAGACTTTGGGAATGATCCTGCTGGGCCTGCTGGCGTTAATAAAGCTGTGTCCTCCCAGTTCTCTGTGTGCCGCTTGAGTTTCTCGGTCACCTCAGAACTTCTGCAACACTCCATCTTCAAAGCCAGCAACATCACACTGGTTCTGACTCTATTCTGCCTTTGTCTTCCACTTATAAAGACCCTTGTGGTTATATTGGGCCTGTCTGGATAATCCAGGTGATCATCCTAGAGTCCTAAGTTTAGCAACCTTAATTCCATCTGCAACCTTATTTCCTCTTGCCATGAAACTTAACCAATTCATAGATTGTGGCCATTAAGATGTGGACATATTTGTGGGGAAGAGCAGTATTCTGTTTACCGCAAGAGGCAAACCTTAGGAAAATCTGGGGGAAAATCTTCCAAAGAGAGGGTATCAAGGGCACAGGTCCCCACATATTAAACAAGCCCTATCCTCTGACAGTGTTTCCAGTTCTCACTTCTATATTTCTGATGCAAATACAGTGGAGATGAAGATGGCCAATTAGGTAATCTTAGAGTCTGGCTGTTTAACTGTTTGGAGCTCACTGATTGGTATGTGGATATCCCCAGGGGGGTCTGAAGATCTTCTTCATACTATCTCCAGGTATGGAATATCTACCTATTGAAACAGGATGTTTCATAGCATCTCCAGCCACAGAATATTTACCGATTACCTATTACAAATGACTGATATATTATTACATTTAGAGATTCCTTAAGATTCAGCCCTGCCTGCTTTTTTCCCCAACATCAGGTGTGCAGTGACTGGGCTGGCTACAACTGTTATGCAGCATTGGTATTCAGTTAAAGAATTGTCCCTTTCTGGGTGCCTGGGTGGCTCAGCAGGTTAAAGCCTCTGCCTTCGGCTCAGGTCATGATCTCAGGGTCCTGGGATCGAGCCCCATGTCGGGGCTCTCTGCTCAGCAGGGAGCCTGCTTCCTCCTCTCTCTCTCTGCCTACTTGTAATCTCTCTCTGTCAAATAAATAAAAATCTTTAAAAAAAAAAAGAATTGTCCCTTTCCATCATTTATTTTTTATTAAAAGTATTAATCTTCATTTCAAAAATAACTTTCCATTCATTTAAAGTCAGGAGCATTCCTTTGGCATTCCTCCCTGCTATGTTTGCAGGATAACTGGCGTTCTGGCAAGCAGTCTGACAGATGAACAGCACTAGCGAGATGCTTCCTCCTTCACCCACACACCTCTTGGGAGATAGTTATGGTAGAGGGGGGTGGACTTCAGGAACCATTAAACGTCCCTCAGAACACAGATCCTTTCTAGTCACCATTTATCATGTTTTCTCACTGCTCAGCAAAGAAAAATAGCTTACTTTGCTCCCCCTTTCTGTGTTTTCTCCTTGAGTGGTAGAAAACGATCAATAAAGTTTGTCTATGGATTTTGTGATGACAAGGATGTTGGGTGGGACAGGAGGTAAAGGATTTTACTGTTTCATGCAGGAATCCCATCTTTAGTTTGTGGGGTGGAATGGATGCCTGGGGAAATGTGAAAACCCTGTGTACGGCTCTGAACACTTCTGTGTGTGGATCTGTCTCAAGAGAGGACAGTGTTGCTGGGCTGAAGCAAGGGCCTCATTCTTGGCCTTTGGAAACAGTCCCTCCAGGGATTCTGAGGGACAGTGTCAGATGAGTGTCTTGAGGGCTCCCTGCTAGTTCTTGGATGGCTGCAACTCTCGCCTGAGCCCTGGGTGCTCACCTGATGTTCCTCCCCCAGTGTACAGTGTTGGCAACCAGCACAAATGCGTTTCTTCTGCACATTCCATTATGTGCACTCACACCTGTCTTTCACTAGAATGGGAGGAAACGTTCAATCCAAGGACCCCAGGATCACGACCTGAGCCAAAGCCAAATGCTTAACTGACTGAGCCACCCAGGTGTCTCAGTTTGGCTAAGTTTCTAAAACACAAAAAACCTGCTAGAACTTGAAGGCTTCACTTCAGTTACCTAGAAACCTTGCTTGGGGAGCCCTAATCCTTTGACAATGATGAAGGACAATCAAGATAAGAAGAAACCTTACAGCAGTGGCTCCCAGGGGACATAAGAGGATAGTCATATGGCTTCTGCCTTTGAGTCAAAACATTAATCATTGTGGAGCGTAACCTGAGCCATTCTTTGATGTGTGGAACTTGTCCACTTCTTTGAGTGACCAACCTGTCCCTCACTCTGCATCTTGGGCTATCCTACTCAGCTCATTTTCTTCCAATAACTTTGAAAGTATCTTCCGTTCTTCAGAAGAGATGTTTTTAGGTGGTTGGTGGGACAGAAGGTTTATTTCTCTGGGGTTTGAAGACCAACCTTTTGAGTATGAGGGAAGGAGTGGGCAATTTTCTGGGCCTACAGGAGATGGAGGGCCAGTAAGACTTCCCACAAGAATACCTGGCTTCCTACCTTCTGCCTATCCCAAATTATCCCACCCCAGGTTCCTGCTCCAGGCTGCTTTCACTAGGGAAACTAGGGAGCCTTAAAATGCTCTGGGCCATAGTGACCTACACATCTGAGCCACTCCAGCCTTCACGCTCCTTAGCACTCCAATCAGCTTTTGCCCTTCGGTGTCTTCTTTTTTTCATTAATCCATTAATGAGAATGATTTCTGGAGGGTGAGATGCCTTATTCTCCTGAATCCCCCCATCCTTACACAAGGTTAGGCACCATGGGCCCCAAATCCATGCCGGATGATTGGCACTGGGAAAGTCTCCTCTGTCAAGACTAGAGGGCCTTCCGGGGAGAGTGTTGCAAGCCAATTTGCAGGCTTCGACAGAAGACATGTTTTGTCTCTAGGTTGATTCATCAGGCAAATTCTTTTTTTTTTTTTTAAAGATTTTATTTATTTATTTCACAGAGGGCGAGAGATCACAAGGAGGCAGAGAGGCAGGCAGAGAGAGAGGAGGAAGCAGGCTCCCTGCTGAGCAGGGAGCCCGATGCGGGCCTCAATCCCAGGACCCTGAGATCATGACCTGAGCCGAAAGCAGAGGCTTTAACCCACTGAGCCACCCAGGCGCCCCATCAGGCAAATTCTTGGGAAACATTTGTCCATAGCAAGGCATGGTACAATCCACACTGAACTTAGAAAGACACAAGAGCAGGTGTCTTTCAGAGAAGCAGGAATAAGGCCTACTGACACCTGGTCTGAGGGCATATTTCTCCTTCCTCTTTAACACTCTCTTCTGAGAATCTCTCACTTCTCCTATCTGGGGGATGGAGTAGTAATTCTCTTGATTATGCCTCCCTCCAAAATGATACAACATTGTGCCCTTGGCAACACTTCTGGAAGGCATAGCGTGAACTGATATAGGAAAGTAGAATAGCGTCAACATGGCACAAAGCTTACAGCAACTTTAGAGGATTTCAGAATTGGAAGGAACCTTAAGAAACATTCAATCCAATTCAAGCTATATTTTACACATGTGGAAGCTGAGGCCCTGAGAGGACAGATTCACTCAAGGTCACATACTTAGCTGGAGACAGGAACAAGAACACAGTTGATTCCTGGGGCTGTTCTCTTTCCATTTGCTCAGGCTGTCTCAATTGAGTCAAAGTGAATTACACCTCAGGTTTGACAATACCAGGCACTCCAAAGTCTTTTGACAGATTTTTGAGTTCCAATTTAAGCCAAATGGATTAATTTGGTTAAGCAGATTTAAAAAACACAGAATAAATTGAGTGGAGAAACATTTTGCAGGAGCAAAATGTCTCTTTTATTTTAATCTATTTAATTATTTAGGAAATTTTAGGATTTTCTCTGAAATAAGTGAGTAAATACACAATTTTCTGCTGCAAAACTGAAAGTTTCCCATACATATCCCCCACACACATATCTTTGGGTAATTTATAATCTGATATTTTGTCTTTCATTATAATCAGTCTGGTTCTGAAAGAGCTGACTGTGTTTTCTTTTGAACATATCTATTTCACTAAAGAATCAAATGCGTTAGCAAATACGACAGAAAATAGAGAAGACTGTTTGCTGATGTATTTTAGTAAAAAGCCTATGGTGAAATTGCATAAATGTTGATTTTTAAATTGAGACGAGTTGGGAAAATCATTCCTGAATTTAAGTTTAACAATTCATAGAATGTAAGTATCTTATTTTTGGTCAAACTTTTAGTTTGTGGGTGTTGTATTTATGTGTTGAATCTTTAGAACACAATCCTACAATTAGGTTTATAGTCAAACTTCCAAAATTTCCCTGTGGTAAAGCTATATAGATACTATAATGAATATCTTCCTTCATACTCATTCTTTGGGATAAATTTGTGTAGAATTCCAAATTAGAATTATTAAACTTATTAGTCAAGGTTCTCCAGGGAAACAGGACCAGTAGGATTTACATTTAAAGATAGTAATAAAAATATAGAGATGTGTAATTAATTATTAGAGGAGATGTATTATAGGAATTGAGTTATGTGATTATGGAGGCTGAGAAGATCTATGACCTACTCTCTGCAAACTGGAGAACGAGGAAAGCTGGTGGTATGATTTAGTTTGGGTCTGAAAGCCCGAGGAACTGGGGAGCTGATGGCCTAAGTCTGGATCCAAAGTCCAAGAGCCAGGAGTGCCAATGTCTGGGAGCATGAGAAGATGGCACAGCAACAGGAGTTGGAGTCAGCAGCTGGTTAAGCTTGCCATAATCTGCTGTTATTCTCCAAGATTCATTTGTCTTCTGCACCATCCAAATAGGAAAATTGAATAGGGATGTGTGACAAACACCAGTCTTGCATCTTTCAAGTCCTTAATGGTGGCACTATTTCTGTAATGCTCCAAGGATGCATATTGCATTCAATTTACTATTTTTCTAGGTAGAGGCTGTTCTGATGACTTTCACTCAGCCTTTTCCATTATAGTAGCCCTTATTCTACAATTCAGGAAACCAAGGTGGGGATTCTGCTAGTTCTAAGTATGTCTACTCCAATTATAAATTCTGGAAATGGAGAAATAACCACAGAATGGATTCAGAGACCCACTAGACCACTGTGAAATGGATCCGAGCTAAAACTCAATTGATCACCTGACCTCAATAAGCCCATACTCCGACTGCAGGACCACAGTGATGTTCCAGGTCCCCTGGAATTAGTGTCAGTTTGGAGCCAGTATCCAGTAGTTTCTAAAAGATCAAATTATTTCATTATCTTCAATGTACAGTCATGCTGGCAAAAAACTGTAGGTCTCTTTGAGGAAGGCTGGGAAAAAGATGAGCAGTAGGAATTTTTGGTAGTGTACCATAGTTCTTCCTCAAGGACATTCATTCAAAGGGTTCTTGGTCTCTAAACTGTCTCAACTCTGAGAATTGATTGAGGGTCCATGACTGTCTCCTTTCATTATTCAAGTTAGGTTTTTGTTAATGTGTTGTTAAACTTTTCTGCTTATCCAGATCAAGTAAGAATTTGGTAGGCTTCCTATCTATCTCACTTCTAGGAATTCCATGACAAACTATGTAATGCGGTGGGTCTGCATAAGTCAGACTATTTTGATTGCTGCTTTGATTCTCTTGTCCATTACAGTAACCATATGCAACTTGCTTTTGATGGTGACTGCCGTCACATGGCTCCTACCACCCTGGGATCCAATTACTCCCACTGCATTTAGGTTTCCCAGTTGAATGGCTGCAGTTCTCATTGTAAGGTCTGGCCTTACAGGGGAGAGCAACCACAGAGCTCTTCAAGGATGCTAGGGCTCCCCTATAAATTAATTTCTCATAGGGGCACCTGGGTGGCTCAGTGGGTTAAGCCTCTGCCTTCGGCTCAGGTCATGATCTCAGGGTCCTGGGATCGAGCCCTGCATCGCGCTCCCTGCTTGGCAGGGAGCCTGCTTCCTTCTCTCTCTCTGTCTGTCTCTCTATTTGTGACCTCTCTCTCTCTGTGTCAAATAAATAAATAAAATCTTTTAAAAAAGTAAATTAATTTCTCATAGTGTTGGTGAAAGTTATGTCATCAGGGCCCTCTCACAGTGGGGGAGTAGGTTGTTTTAAATGACCAGTTCACTCTAGCATTCCAATCTCCTTAAGCCTCCGGAATCCCTTACTCTACATTAAAGCAAGGAAGGTCAAACATTTCCAGTTCACTCACGATGTACCATCTTCTGGTCCATGTTTCAGCCAACTAAATAAAAAACAATTAAAGCCTTTCTATTTTTTTTTAACTACCTGAACTGCAAGATTAAGTGTAGAATTTCTGCTTAGTGAGTCCATATTAATAAATTTAGCCTGATCCAACTTTATGTTCCTTTCACTCTTATCTCACACTCTTAATATCCATTCCAACACATATTCCCCAGATTTCTGCTTGTATAAATTAGAAAACTCAAATAGTTCTTTTGGAGTGTGGTACACCTCCTCATGGGTCACATTTTATACCTCACATTTAGGGGCCTGCTGGGACTTGAGTCTAGTTAGAGGTCTGGAAGCAAAGAGAGGAGGTGGGATTGGGTTCTGAGGAGAATTGGTGTTGTGTTGCATGTCAACACATGTATCCTTTATCTTCTCTTTTCATTAACTGGTAAATATGGTTCCCTGAGTTCTGTGAGCCACACTAGCAAACTAATTGAACCTGAGGAGAGGATCATGGGGAAACTCTGGTTTATAGCCAAGTCAGAAATTGTGGGTAACCTGAGGATCTACTGGTTGGGATGGCCATCTGAAGTGGAGGGGGAGCACTCTTGTGGGACTGAGCCTTTAACATGTGGGATCTGACACTATCTTCAGGTATATAGTGTCAGAACTAAATTGTAGGCCACCCAGCTGGTGTTGCAGACTATAGTTTGGTGGGGAAAAACCATCACACGTCTGATGTGAGAAGTGTTGGGAGTGCAGTAGTAGGATGAGTAAAGGAGATGCACAAGGAAAACTGGATTTTTCCCTAATACGTGCTGGATTACTGAGAGTTCCCACATGGGTACCCTGCTCCCTAGATTCTGGATTTGCTGGCTTCCCAAGAACAAGTGCCCCATTTCTCTTTGATCATATCCTAATATACAGCAGACTAGCAACCATTTAATTTTCTTTCTACTTTCTTTCTGAATAGACCCCTTGATAGAGGGCTTTTGGTTTTATCCTTCCAAAACTATAATCTCTGCACAGTTTGGAATGCTCCAGTTAATTAGAGCTCTTCAAATCCTGCCAAGAGAGAGAAAGGGCCAGGCTTAAAAATATATTGTCTTGCTCACACATAGGTTGATCCAAAAGCAGTATTTCAACCTAAGTCTGAAATATAATATTTCACTAATATATCACTATTATCTTAGGGGAAATGTAACTTAGAAAAAATGCATTTTTGCTTTCTTGATATTTTATTCAATTTCAGAATTTCATAATAAGCTCTCAGCTACAAACCTAGTGATTGCCTAAACTTGCACATAAATTTAAAATCAAAGTTAAACCACTTATTTTGTCTCTGTCAAGGGGTGTGTGTGTGTGTGTGTGTGTGTGTGTGTGTGTGTTCCTGTGGTAATGGTATTAAATTTCCAACTCTAACAAAATTTGTTTAAAATAGATATAGTTAACCTTCTCAGATTATTTTATTTATATATATTTATTTATTAAAGATTTTTATTTATTTGAGAGAGAGAGAGAGTGAGGGAGAGAGAGCACACAAGCAGGGGGAGAGGCAGGCAGAAGGAGAAGCAGACTCCCTGCTGAGCAAGGAGCCCAATGCCACTGAACAGGGAGCCCAATGTGGGACTCAATCCCAGGACCCTGGGACCATGACCTGAGCCGGAGGCAGCCGTTTTAACCTACTGAGCCACCAGGCACCCCTATTTTAGAACATATTATAAAATAGAATCTCATTTTAAGCTACCTTTTTAGGATTGGCCATCACTGCCAAAATAAAAATTATGAAAATAGTTTAATAGCAAACTACAAGTAAGATAGTTACAGAGATAATACCTTTACTATTTTAAAACATTCTTAAACATGTTTTTAAAAAGTTTGAAATTATAAGAAATTATTAAACAAAGGGCATGAGTAAATATATGCCATTAAAAAGGAATTACAACTTAAAAAGTGAAGGTGTATAGCCTTATTCTTCCTAATAAAAGTATAATAAAACAACTCTGAAATTCACAACAGCTTTGTTCAGAAATGACAGCTGGGCATAGCCCAGGTGTCTATCAACAGAAGAATCAATAAACACCTGTGGTATATTCATGCCATGGGATACAGCTCAGCAATAAAAGGGAAAAGAAAACCTACTCATACTTGAAACAATAGGGAGGAATCTCAAAAACATTTTGCTGAGTGAAAGAATTCTTATTCCAAAGAGTACATGTTTTATGATTCCACTGATGTGAAGTTCTAGAATTGGTGTAAGTAAAGTATGATTTAAAAAATTGAAAACCGTGGTTGCCTTTGGGATGGACGCAGGTATTAGGGGCAGGGTTTGATGGAAAGAGTCATGAAGCCATATTTGGGCATAATGGTGATCTCCTGTATCTTTTTTTTTTTTTTAAGATTTTATTTATTTATTTGACAGAGATTACAAGTAGGCAGAGAGGCAGGCCGAGAGAGAGGAGGAAGCAGGCTCCCTGCTGAGCAGAGAGCCCGATGTGGGCCTCGATCCCAGGACCCTGAGATCATGACCTGAGCCGAAGGCAGAGGCTTTAACCCACTGAGCCACCCAGGCACCCTGATCTCCTGTATCTTGATAGAGGTTTGTGTTTCATAGATGTATGCACTTGTCAAAACTCATCAAATGGTACATTTAAGACCTTGAACAGCCAAAGCAATCTTGAAAAAGAAAAAACTAGAGGTATCACAATCCCAGATTTCAAGATATACTACAAATCTGTAGTAATCAAAACAGTATGTTACTGGCACAAAAATAGACACAGGGATCAATGGAACAGAGTAAAGAGCCCAGAAATAAACCCATACTTTTATGGTCAATTAATCTATGACAAAGGAGGCAAGAATATGCAGTGGGAAAAAGACAATCTCTTTAACAAATGGTGTCTGGAAAACTGGACAGCTACATGCAAAAGAATGAAATAGGACCACTTCCTTTCACCATAAACAAAAATAAACTCAAAATGGGTTAAAGACCTAAATGTGAGGGCGCCTGGGTGGCTCAGTGGGTTAAAGCCTCTGCTTTCGGCTCAGGTC
>LNAC01000062.1:2649068-2670151 GCA_002007465.1 Ailurus styani
TGCTTTGTCGAAGATTAGTTGACCATAGAGTTGAGGGTCCATTTCTGGGCTCTCTATTCTGTTCCACTGATCTATGTATCTGTTTTTGTGCCAGTACCATACTGTCTTGATGATTGCAGCTTTGTAATAGAGCTTGAAGTCTAGAAGTGTGATGCCACCAACTTTGGTTTTCTTTTTCAACATTCCTCTGGGTCTTTTCTGGTTCCATATAAATTTTGGGTTTGATGGGGATTGCATTAAATGTGTAGATTGCTCTAGGTAGCATAGACATTTTCACAATGTGTAGATTGCTCTAGGTAGCATAGACATTTTCACAATATTTATTCTACCCATCCATNATCTTCCTCAATTTCTTTCATGACTACTTTATAGTTTTCTGAGTATAGATTCTTTGCCTCTTTGGTTAGGTTTATTCCTAGATATCNTTGTAAATGGGATCGACTCCCTAATTTCTCTTTCTTCTGTTTTGTTGTTGGTATATAGAAATGCAACTGATGCATTGATTTTATATCTTGACACTTTACTGAATTCTTGTATGAGTTCTAACAGTTTTGGAGTGGAGTCCTTTGGGTTTTCCACATAAAGTATCATATCATCTGCAAAGAGTGAGAGTTTGACTTCTTTGCTGATCTGGATGCCTTTTATTTCTTTTTGTTGTCTGATTTCTGAGGCTAGGACTTTTAGTACTATGTTGAAAAGCAGTGGTGATAGTGGGCAGCCCTGCCGTGTTCCTGACCTTAGGGGGAAAGCTCTCAGTTTTTCCCGATTGAGAATGATATTCACTGTAGGTTTTTCATAGCTTTGATGATATTGAGGTATGTACCCTATATGCCTACACTGTGAAGGGTTTTTATCAAGAAAGATGCTGTACTTTGTCAAATGCTTTTTCAGTATCTATTGAGAGTGTCACATGGTTCTTGTTCTTTCTTTTATTAATGTCTTATTTCACATTGATTGATTTGCGACTGTTAAACCAACCTTGCATCCCAGGAATAAATTCCACTTGGTCGTGGTGAATAAACCTTTTAATTTACTGTTGGATCCTATTGGCTAGTATTTTGGTGAGAATTTTGCATCTCTGTTCATCAAGGATATTGGCCTGTAATTCTCCTTTTGATGGGGTCTTTGTCTGGTTTTGGGATCAAGGTAATGCTGGCCTCATAAAATGGGTTTGGAAGTTTTCCTTCTGTTTCTATTTTTTAGAACAGTTTCAGGAGAATAGGTATTAATTCTTCTTTAAATGTTTGGTAGAATTCCCCTGGGAAGCCGTCTGGCCCTGGGCTCTTGTTTGTTGGGAGATTTTTGATGACTGCTTCAATCTCCTTACTGGTGATGGGTCTATTCAGGTCTTCAGTTTCTTCCTGGTTCAGTTTTGGTAGTTTATATTTCTCTAAGAATGCATCCATTTCTTCCAGATTGTCAAATTTGCTGGTGTAGAGTTGCTCATAATATGTTCTTAGAATTGTTTGTATTTCTTTGGTGTTGGTTGTGATCTCTCCTCTTTCATTCATGATTTTATTAATTTGAGTCCTTTCTCTTTTCTTTTGGATAAGTCTGGCCAGGGGTTTATCAATCTTATTAATTCTTTCAAAGAACCAGCTCCTAGTTTCATTGATTTGTTCCACTGTTCTTTTGGTTTCTATTTCATTGATTTCTGCTCTGATCTTTATGATTTCTCTTCTCCTGCTGGGTGTAGGCTTTCTTTGCTGTTCTTTCTCTAGCTTTTGTAGGTGTAGAATTAGATTGTGTACTTGAGACCTTTCTTGTTTCTTGAGAAAGGCTTGTATTGCTATATACTTTCCTCTCAGGACTGCCTTTGCTGTGTCCCAAAGATTTTGAACAGTTGTGTTTTCATTTTCATTTGTTTCCATGAATTTTTAAAATTATTCTTTAATTTCCTGGTTGACCCATTCATTCTCTAGTAGGATGTTCTTTAGCCTCCATGTATTTGAGTTCTTTCCAAATATCCTCTTGTGGTCGAGTTCTAGTTTCAGAGCATTATGGTCTGAAAATATGCTGGGAATGATCCCAATCTTTTGGTACCTGTTGAGACCTGATTTGTGACCCAGAATATGGTCTATTCTGGAGAATGTTCCATGTGCACTGGAGAAGAATGTGTNTTGCTGTTTTGGGATGGAATGTTCTAAATATATCTGTGATGTCCAACTGGTCCAGTGTGTCATTTAAAGCCTTTATTTCCTTGTTGATCTTTTGCTTTGATGATCTGTNGTTTCATAAGGGGGGTGTTAATGTCCCGTACTATTATTGTATTATTGTTGATGTGTTTTTTTGATTTTGTTATTAATTGGTTTATATAACTGGCTGCTCCCATGTTAGGCGTATAGATATTTAAAATTGTTAGATCTTCTTGTTGGAGAGACTCTTTAAGTATGATATAGTGTCCTTCCTCATCTCTTATTATAGTCTTTGATTTAAAATCTGACTTATCTGATATAAGTATTGCCACTCCAGCTTTCTTTTGATGTCCACTAGCATGGTCAATTTATTTTTCACCCCCTCACTTTAAATCTGGAGGTGTCTTTGGGTCTAAAATGAATTTTTTGTAGACAGCATATTGATGGGTCTTTTTTTTTTTTTAATCCATTCTTGGATATTCTTGTATCCATAAGATACCCTGTGTCTTTTGATTGGGGCATTTAGCCCATTTACATTCAGGGTAACTTTTGAAAGATATGAATGTAGTGCCATTGTATTGCCTGTAAGGTGACTGTTACTGTACGTTGTCTCTGTTCCTTTCTGGTCTGTTACTTTTAGTCTCTCTCTTTGCTTAGAGGACCCCTTTCAGTATTTCCTATAGGGCTGGCTTGATGTTTGCAGATTCCTTTAGTTTTTGTCTTGGAAGCTTTTTGTCTCTCCTTATATTTTCAATGACAGCCTAGTTGGATATGGTATTCTTGGCTGCATATTTTTCTCGATTAGTTCTCTGAATATATCATGCCAGTCCTTTCTGGCCTGCCAGGTCTCTGTGGATAGGTCGGCTGTCAATCTAATATTTCTACCATTGTATTACAGACGTTTTGTCCAGAGCTGCTTTCAGGATTTTCTCTTTGTCACTAAGACTTGTAAGTTTTACTATTAGATGACGGGGTGTGGACCTATTTTTATTNGGTTTCTCTGTGCCTCCTGGATTTTGATGTTTGTTCCCTTTGCCAAATTAGGGAAATTCTCTACTATAATTTGCCCCAATATACCTTCTGCCCCTCTCTCTCTTTCTTCTTCTGGGATCCCAATTATTCTATGATTGTTTCACCTTATGGTATCACTTATCTCTCGAATTCTCCCCTCACAGTCCAGTAGTTTGTCTCTCTTTTGCTCAGCTTCTTTATTCTCTGTCATTTGGTCTTCTATATCACTAATTCTCTCTTCTGCCTCATTTATCCTAGCAGTAAGAGCCTCCATTTTTTATTGCACCTCATTAATAGCTTTTTAAATTTCAACTTGGCTAGATTTTAGTTCTTTTATTTCTCCAGAAAGGGATCCTCTAATATCTTACATGCTTTTTTCGAGCCCAGCTAGCACCTTGATAATCATCATTCTGAGCTCTAGTTTTGACATATTTCTAATGTCTGCATTGATTAGGTCCCTAGCCATCAGTCCTGCCTCTTGTTCTTTTTTTGTGTGTGTTGATTTTTTCAGTCTTGTCATTTTATCCAGATAAGAGTAGATGAATGAGAGAACAAAATACTAAAAGGGTAGCAATGACCTCAGAAAAATATACATTAGCCAAATCAGAAGAGACCCAAAACTTCTGGAAAGAGGTCGATTTTCTGTTCCTAGAATTGCTGCTCTTCTCTTTGATCTTCTGTTGAATTTGTAGGTGTTCAGAATGGTTTGATAACTAACTGGCTAAACTCCTGGGACCTGATGATAATCGGTCTCCTACTCCTCCGCCATCTTGCTCCTCCCTGTTGCTATTTCTTCTTCTTCTTTTTTTTAAGATTTTATTTATTTATTTTACAGAGAGAGACATAGCGAGAGAGGGAACACAAACAGTGGAAGTGGGAGAGGGAGAAGCAGGCTTCCCGCTGAGCAGGGAGCCCAATGAGGGGCTCAATCCCAGGACTCTGGATCATGACTTGAACCAAAGGCAGATGCTTAACGAATGAGCCACCCAGGCACCTCTATTATTTCTTTAAATAAATTTTCTTCCCCCATTTCCCTCTGGAACCCAAATTATTCTGATATTTGTCTTTTGATAAATTCCCATAGTTTACGCAGGTTTTCATTGCTTTTTAAAAACTGATGTTCTTTCATTTTTGTCTGTGTTGTTTCAAATTCCTATCTTTCAAGGTACATATTTGTTGGTTCATCTGGTCTGCCCTGATGCAGACGCTCTCAACTTCATTCTTCATCTCATTCGTTGACTTCTTCAGCTCCAGAATTTCGGTTTGGTGCTTTTCAATCATTTTTATCTTTTTGGGATATAACTGATTTTGTTCATACATTATATTCTGGATTTCATTGAATTGACTTTCTGAGTTTTATTTTAGTTTTTAAAAGATTTATTTATTTATTTGAGAGAGAGAGAGCCAGCATGAGCAGTAGGGAAGAAGCAGACTCCCTGCTGAGCAGGGAGCCCACGTGACCCTGCGGCTGGACCCTTGGATCAAGACTCTTAGATCAAGACCTGAGCCAAAGGCATATACTTATCCTACTGAGCCACCCAGTCGCCCCTTTTCTGAGTTTTCTTATAACTCATTGAATCTTCATAACTGCTATTTTAAGTTCTTTATCAGTTAGATTGCAACATTCTGTGCCTTTGAGCTCAGCTGCTAGAGACTTGTCATTTTCTTTTTGTAATGCCCTGTTTAATTATTTCATATTCCTATTTTGGAGTAGTGGAGACCTCCTGAACTCTGTGCTCACTGCCTTCAGCAGATAGGGTGTTATATCCTATGGCATTGTTATTATCTAAGTTTTTCCTCTGTGCTTGTGATGCTGAACCTGCTCCACTCTTTTTCCTCTGCCCTGTGGCAGGATTTTTAAGTTTTTATATTTTCTCTGGTTCTTGAAATTCACCAGGCTGGTCACTGGAAACCTCTCCTATATTCCAGAAGGTGGTGCTATAGCTCAAGTTTGTGGTTTCTTCCTTGCCTGCCAACCTTGGATTATATTCTGAGGATGCTGTCTGCTAGCTCTAGCAAACACACCTGAAAGCAGGCACAGGCAGCCTGCAGCAGAGTGCCCAGAGGTATGGGTTTAGCAGTAGTGCACTGGGGGCACCTAGCGACCAGGTAGGGAGATCGGGTACCCTGGTACTCCTAGAGGCTGGTGAATGGACTGCCAGGTGAGCACAAGCCCTTTAAGGTGGTTTGAACTTCTCATCTGCCTCTTCCCTCATATCCTCCCACCCCCAAGTCCCATTATAGTAGAGCTTCCATTTTAGTACTCCCCGTGCTGATGGAGACAAATGGGTTTCGCCAGTCACATTCTGCCAGGCTGGGGCAGCCAGGTACTCACTCACCGCTTTCCTTTTCCCTGTGAGGTCACGACCGCCAGATCAAGCAACCTTGGTCACTGTTTCCTTGGGGAAAAGGACAAAGGACAGGAAATTGGCCTCTTTATCTAAGCCTGACTGCAACCAAATTCATATTTTTTCTTTTCTTCTTTTTCTCCAATGGTGTGCCTTAGTCTGGACTTCTACAAGTTGTCACTCATGTGTGAATGACAGGACTCACCAGATTCTTGCCTGAGGGTGGCTAAAGGGGTCTAGGCTCCGCCTGTTCTGTGTCCTCTTATGGAGGTTTGTCTGCCTCTTAGCAAGAGCCCTGGTGGGTGAGATTCCTCCCAGGTCCCTTGGAGTAAAGTCCTAGGACCTAAAAGACCATTCAAGGCAATTTCGTTCATGTATGGATGACGAATTCATTGCCTAAAAAGCGGAACAAAGAGGAAGAACGGCTTATGCCGCCATGTTGCTCACGTTAACTCTTGCTGCTTTTAGTTATCACATCTCCATGGTCTCCTCTGATTTTTTAACAGCTCCACAGTCTTTCCTAGCTTTTTCATGACTCTGACACTTTCAAATGCACAGATCATATATTTCTTAAACTGCCCCCAGTTCAGGTTATCTGATGTTTTCTCATGGTTAGATAGAAGTTATGGATCTTGGAATATCTGGGAAGACAGATGTCTGTCTTATTGATCCTATCATGCATTTCATGGCAATCTGCTTCAGATTCTCTCTCCTTCTCACTCACTCGATCTCTCTCAAATAAATAAGTAAAGTCTTTAAAAAAAAACAGTAGTTACAAAAAAGAGACATATTTACAGTGAACCATAACATGAACCATGCTAGTGGCATAAGCCAAAACTCTCAGTGGGAAAGGACAGCATCCTTCACTTCTCTGCCCTTAATGTCAGGAAAAATATGTGGCATAGAGGACTTCAGCACAGACACTTCTACCAAATGTATGCATGTTCTGGGAGCTTAGAAGACAAAGCAGAAGCTTTGGATGCACTGTAAATTAAATCTCTTAGGATTTAATGAAAGCCCATTAAGGACAGTGGTTTACTTTCTCTATTTTTTCCCCCAAGATTCTATTTATTTATGTGAGAGAGAGCAAGCACGAGTGGGGGTGGGATGCCCAGTGGTGAGCTCCATCCCAGGACACTGAAATCATGACCAATGGAAGCTGAAGGCTCTCAACCAACTGAGCCACCCAGGCAGCCCACTTTCTCTATATTTTGTTGATGTATGTTTGGGATTATTGTTAGTATGTTTTATTTACCTTTCATGAAAATTTCTTTAAAGTCATTGTTAATCCTATTTTAAATAAAAAATTTTCCTATCATGAAGTCTTAACACGAAAACAGCATGAAAACTACCACATGAAAACAGCAAATCTCAGATGCCTGTCTTGAGAATAGTAAATTCCTAATTATCTATTTCCATCTGAGTCACAGATAATATGGGACAAATTTCCTTCTCTATTGCTCCCTTTTCCCACCACCTACCTGCACCTTGGCCATTTACCCTAACTCCTAGCTGATGTGCACAGAGAAAATCAGAGTAATTTTATCCCTAGTCCAAGCAATACACCAGTAGACTGGTGTGAGAAGCCTGTAATATCAGGTAAAGTAAATGATTGTAAGGTCAACTAACAGTGTCCCCTCTCTTAATGTTATTAATAATGTTATTAATTAATGTCTATTAATCTTTTTTTAAAGATTTTATTTATTTATTTGACACAGAGAGATTACAAGTAGGCAGAGAGGCAGGCAGAGAGAGAGGAGAGAGGAGGAAGCAGGCTCCCTGCTGAGCAGAGAGCCCGATGTGGACCTCGATCCCAGGACCCCGGGATCATGACCTGAGCCGAAGGCAGAGGCTTTAACCCACTGAGCCACCCAGGTGCCCTAATGTGTGTGGTTTATGCTAATGTGTTTTATTTCTGAGGCCAACTGAAAGATGAGGTAAGTAATCATGTTGGCTATGGGAACACTTAGCATTATTGTGGGAAATTAAAGTTTTTTTATTCTTTTATTTTTGGTTCTTCTGATTCTTATGGTGGAGTCAAACTTGGTGAATTGCTTGCTTTCTTTTGAAGAGTTTTACTATTCCAGAGGAAAGCCAAGGATACCTGTCCTCAGCCCACTAGAGTCAGTGGCTCCATATGTGACAGCGGTTGTGCACCAATAGGATCAACCTGGGAAGACAAATGCACTTCGAATACCTACATGCCCCTCAAGTAAGAACTACTGTTTTAAAGAAAACTTGGAAAGTAATTCTGATACTTCATAACTAATCTGCACTCTGTAGATGCATTTGAAAGTGTATTTTATGATACAACCTAAACTCAAAGTAAGAAATACAGGGAATGTAGAAAAGGAAATATAAGTTCCTATTTCTCAATTCTTAGGTCAACAATTATTGATTATTGAAACATGGATAACCATATTTTATTGTTTTCCCTGAATCTGAAGATTTTTTTTTACTAGAACCATAAGTGAGGAGATGTAATGCTCACGGTAGTCCCCATTGTGTCAAAAAGCTGTTGTAGTTGCACAATCACCAATATTTCTATAATGAATGAGAAGCAATTTACCCCATTTAGCACAGCATCCAGTAATTATTAGTTATTCTTTTTATTATTTTTCCACATGAGATACTGTATTTTCACGTTACTGATGAGTGAATCTAGAGTGGAAAGGTGAAGCAACTTTTCTAACATCACAGTAGTGTTGCAGAAGGGATTTGAACCTAGATTGTTCTAAGCTTAGGTTCTTATTGTTAATTAAAATCTGTCTAAAGCTTTGGGTCAAGAATTAGATGTTAAGCTTATCCATAGGAAAATCTTTAGTCATGGCTCAATCCAAGTGAACTGTGATACTCTCCAAAAAACTTTATCCTTGGATCTTTCATGCCAGGGATGTGGGTTACATACAGATTTGCATTTGAATATTACTATGTCTGTTGTTCTGTGTGACAGAATACTTAAGGTAATATAACAAAGCAAGATCTAAAGATACAGTGTGGAGCGAACTAAAATATTATGTTGTTTCTTCGCCATTCTTCTACCAATTCAATTTCACGATTCTATAACACATTGATTAGATGTTATAATAAGATAAGGAGTTAGGAGATAAAAGGAAGCACAGAAATTTTGTTAATATAAAACGAATTACAGGATGCTTCCAGAAGGAAGCTGACCTTGATCAGTGAGATGTAGGAAAGGGAGGATCTTACTGTGAAGATTGACAGTCTAGAGTTAGTTTTCCAAACTTGCTGTGCATCAGATTCACCTGAGGAACATAGTAACTATACAGTGCTCAGACCTGACCCCTGGAGATTCAGATTCAGTTTGGCTTAGAGTGGGGCCGGGGAATGCTGCATGTTTTTATCAATACTTGGCTGCTGCTGGTGTAATAAGCTTTCAGACTTTTTTTTTTAAATTTTTGAAAACATAGGTTTAGGACCCAGTCCAAATTTTGTTTTTGTTTTTCTTAAATTTCTTTTTTTTTTGTTTTGTTTTGAAGATTTTATTTATTGAGAGAGAAAAATTTGGGAGTAGAGGGAGAAGCAGGCTTCCCGTGGAGCAAGGAGCCTGATGAGGGGCTTGATCCCAGGGCCCCAGGATCATGACCTGAGCTGAAGGCAGATGCTTAACCAAGTGAGCCACCCAGGTGCCCCTTTTCTTAAATTTCAATCTTCAGCATTTTAAGAAAGTTTTGATGTCATTCTCTCTCACCATCAGATTTTTTTCTGGCTTTCTTTTTTTGGAATATGTACAAGGTAATGTCTGTTCTTTAATAGAAGCCAAGATTCTGATCCATTTTCGCTGCTATCATATTATGTTATTCTAATATCTCTTGCGCTAAATCAGATGAAAGTCTATTTTCTTGTTTCCTTGGAATTAAAAATGGAATAAGACTCTTAGAGTATATGATTATGGGCTATTGACATATTTGTAGTTACATTTGGTTTAAGTATCAAAGTTAACTGCCACAAACACCAGTAGTGTTTGACTGAACCTTCTTTTTTAGTACAGAAATGACTACTTTCCAGTATCAGCTTTCTTTCTTTAATGTTTGCTACAGCTTTGAAAATTGGATAAATACTTACCAAAAGGATTTCTGCAAGTAGTGAACTATTACTATTTGGCATTCGTTAGTATTTCCTAAAAGCATCTAGAAATCTCTTAGTCTCTTCCTTCTTCAATCCTATATAGTGCACTAAGAAGGATTCCCTAAGCTGTTTTGATGCCATATGTGTGTACGCACACACATACACACACGCACACACACAGATACCCCAGTGCAGGCTTGAACTCATGACTCTGAGATCAAGACCTGAGCCAAGATCAAGAGTCCAACACTTAATTGACTGAGCCACCCTGGCACACGTAAAGGATTAAAAAAAAAAAAAAGGTTTTATTTATTTATTTCTCTGAGAGAGAGAGCAGGGGGAGGAACAGACCGAGGGGGACAAGCAGACTCCATGCCAAGTGTGGAGCCTGAGGTGGGGCTTGATCCTACACCCTGAGATCATGACCTGATGATCAAGGGTGGGGACACTGAGGGATTTATTGCAAGGAATTGGCGTATGCAGTTGTGGGGGGCTGGCTTGTCAAGTTCAAAATTCCTAGGGCAGGCAATTAGGAAAGAAAAGTTGTAACCTCTCAAGCAGGAAGTGACATTGCATTTCATAGGTGAAATTTCTTATTCTCCAGGGAAATTTTGTTTCCGCTCTTAAAGCATTTTGACTACTTGGAATAGACCCACCCTGACTGTGGGTCTATTATCAGAGGAAAATCTATATAAAGTCAACTGACTATAGATGCTAACTGCATCTTTAAACTACCTTTACAGTAACACCTCAATTAAAGTTTGAATAACTCAGCACTGTAACCTAGCAAGGTGCACATCAAACAGTATCACAGCAGTGTTTGGAAAATGCTATGGTGAGAAAGTATAAAATACCAAGGACAGACATAACAGGAGCATTTATCTTAGACTAAAGGAAAATCAGGGGTACCTGGGTGGCTCAGTGGGTTAAGCCTCTGCCTTCAGCTCAGGTCATGATGTTAGAGTCCTGGGATCGAGTCCTGCATCAGGCTGTCTACTCAGCAGGGCGCCTGCTTCCTCCTCTCTCTCTGCCTGCCTCTCTGCCTACTTGTGATCTCTCTCTCTCTCTGCCAAATAAATAAGTAAAATCTTTTTTAAAAAAAGACTAAAGGAGAATCAGATGTTTTTCTGAAAAGACATGACAATTAAGGTAAGACCTGAGAGATGAGTAGGAGTTAGTTAGATAAAGAGGTAAATAGAGAACATTCTGGGATGTGGGAAGTGTAAGCAAATACCCAGAGCCCAGAAAGAGAGAACTAGATATGTAATTTTCTCTTCTTATCAGATTTTTTCCCTTTCTTTTTTTCGGAATACCTATGAGGTGATGGTTATTCTTTAACGGAAGCCACAACTTGATTCTTCTTTTTTCTTTTGTAATAATTATATTAACTTGTAATGTCCTTAGTGCTAAACCAGATGAAACTCCATTTTCATGTTTTAATCAGCATTTCCAATTACTGGTGAGATACAGCACCTTTCATAGGGTTAGGTGACATTCAGGTCTCCTTCTCTGTAGATTGCCTGTGTGTAACCTTTGCACATTTTCTGTCGGGTAAGTTTCTTCTCCTTATTCATTATGTGTGATTTGGATAGGACTAGAAATCTTTTGTCTTTATATGTATTGCAGATATAGTCTCCCAGAGAACACCAGTCCAAACTAGGAGGATTCTGTAGACTACAGTTTGCAGGTGAATGCAGGGGGATTTCATTGAGTCAGAGAGTACTGGGGTGATCTCGATTCTGAACCCAAGTCTCACTTATAGGACAGAGTTCCCATATTAAGCAGGAACAACAGGGTTAAAGGAAAGAAGAGGGTAAAGGAGACAGCACATTTCATAAAGTACAGTATTTTTAAATGATTCAAACAAATGGCAGAAGAAGGAGCTCTAGAATCTGAAGGCTAGGAAAACTATTCTGGTTTCCTTCTAGTACAAAAAACTCATCTCGCTGAAATATAAGCAATAAGAAAGAAAAGCAGTTGAACATATTAAAAATTATTATTAATGGGAGCCAGGAGAAATAAAAAAAAAGGGGTGTCTGACTGGCTCAGTTAGTAGAGCGTGTGACACTTGATCTTAGGGTTGTGGGTTCAAGCCCCACATTGGGGGTAGAGATTACTTAAAAATAAAATCTTAAAAAGATTATTATCAGAAGAAAGGAAAATTAGAGGCAGAACAACAGTCTTTCAAGCAATGTAAACACACCAGAAAGACATGATAAAATAAAGGAAAACTATATTCTAAAAGAAGTTAAGAAAATAATAGAGGGTAAAAAGGACAACTTAAACTGGAATCAAAATAACACAGAAAGAATACTATCAGAGAAAAGAAAACATGAAGATTTGAAAATGAAGCCTACAAAACCAAGGAAAGTGTGAGAAATAAAAGAAACAATATTGTAGAAATGGAAACTAAACTTGAAGCAATATATTAAATTAATAAATACCATGGGCAATATGCAAAGAGAAACAGAAAATGGGAAGGAGGAACATTTTAAATTAAAAATATGAAAGAAATGAAAAAGGATTGAAGAGCAAGTGACACAGAACCTCAGCAAAATGTCTGTGTGTGTGTGTGTATTTGTGTGTAAATTCCTGAGGAAGAAAGCCATAGCTGCTGAAGAGAACAGACCAAATATGAGAAAATAATCACTGAAGAAAACCAAATAAAAGGCAACTTGAAGTCATCTATTGAAAGAATATACTATATAGCCTGGAAAACCAACCCAGAGTTGATATTCTAGTAAAATAATTAGAACGAAAGAAAAAGAAAAATGAATTAAAAATAAATATTCAATAACAAAAAGTTTAAGAGTCTCTTTCAGTCTCTCTCTTTCAGAGACTATGAAAAAAAAAGTCATACTCCAGGATTCATCCTGAAGGGTAGCATTAGCTGAGTGTCTTCTGGGCTCCTGCCAGTTCTTGGGCAGTTGGGGCCCTAGACTCGTCCTGGGAGAGTTCACCCCACAGTGTTCTTCCAACAGAGAGTAATGCAGCCAGCACAAATTTGTGCCCTTTATACATTCCACTATGGGCACTCATGCTTGATCAAAATGAAGGAGAGTGAGGGTCTGGGAGGAGACAACCTAATGCCTAATCTCAAAGATAAAATGATACATGAGAATATGTTGCATTTGTAGGCAGTAAAAAAATGAAAGGTTAAACCAGGGCTTTGCCTGCTATTGAATAATCATAACCATAAGGTACCAGGAGGGCAAATGGAAAGGTGGTAAAAATCATTTATGTGTTAAGGTCTGAAGAGTCCCCCCAATGCTAAGAGGAAAAAGAATTTCTCCCATTGATAGATGAAGTTCCATTATTAGACATTCATTCCTTTGGTTTAAGCCGTATCCTTGGCTATTATGATAGAGATGCTAACAGCACACTCAGGGTCCTTTTAACTTTCCCAGTTATTTGGAAAACTAAGGCATAACTGTTCCCACATTTCCTTAAAGCTGCTGTCTGAGAGCAAATTTTGTCCAATTAAATGTCTTTTGTGGAATTGGAAGGCAGAACTACAAACATTATTTTTTTTTAACACTTTAGTTCTTTGTGTGAAATTCCATTCTACTTAAAACACCTACAAGTAGCTTTTATTTCTAAAACTGACCAGGACTCTCACAGATGTGAATAAGCATGTCTACTAGGGATAATGAATGAAGGAATGGAAGGGAATAAAATTTCTCACGAAAGCATGAGCTCTAAAACATGGGGAGTGAACACGGCTCACGAGAAAACCAGTCCCATTTCATACGTGACTGAAAGATGGCTTTTTAAAAAACTGGGTCTTCTGGAAGAACTTATCAGCAACTTAGGCTGGTCTTCTCCACAAAAGTAAAATAATAATCCTCAGTGTCTCCCAACTAAATTCCAAGTAAATCTCATTGCTATCACACAATGTGATTTGTGATTAAGGATCTGCTCTTGGTTCTTTTATATCCACCTCCTTTCCCACTTTAATAAGTCAAAAATATAAAATAGCCTTACAGCTATTTTAGTTAAATGTTACTATTTTCTAAATATATGAAGAGGCTAAATACAGTAGAGCTACTTTCCTAATATAATTTATACTTGATTTAATGACTAGATACAACCTAACTTTATCCCACACCTAGTAGGACTACAGAGAATAAAAATAAAATGAAAGAGGGCTAGTCTAAACATTTCATGACATACATGACAGAAGTAGGAATAAATTTTCTTAACAACCGCCTACTCTGCCTCATCTACTTTAGGAACCTGGTATCCATATTCCTACAAAGAAAACAGAAAGCATTTCATGGCAGTATTTTGGCCAGTGAAAACTCCTGAAGTTCTGAGGCAAAAATAACAAGTTATTCCTAGGTTTTCCACAGGCAAAGCAGTAAAAAGGAGAAACCACTCTAGCTCATGGTCTCTGGGTCTCTGCTGGGCCCTTGGGTTCCTTCGGGAGCCTATTCTTCACCTTCCCGTTGTAACTGGAAGTTCCTGTGGATGGTGCTTATTGGTACAGAAGAGAAGTTGGGCACTGATTGCTTACCTGTGTTTGATGACTGCTTAAGGACAACTGGCCCAGGGCTGAAGGGCTTCCAAAGGGCCTTCATAGTTGTCTGGGTTTTTGATACTTAAGACTGACTCTGTGTTATAGAAGTTGATACAAGATCTAACATCTGCAAGTTGATTTATTTCACACCAGCTACAAGGATATTTGCCTGGGAATAGAAATACAGTTTCTGCTTATGTCCTGGAAGCCCAATTATCCAGGCACACACCCTTCATAAGATGGCAGCCTGGATCACTGGACTTGATTCACATAGTGGACTTGGGTCTTCACCACGGCTGTGCCTCATCAAAGAAACTGCAAGAACACCCACTCATTAGATGTCCTCTTGCCTGCAGACAAAGCTGAGGAGAAGAGACCAAGAAACTCACCTCTGGATAAGAGACACAGGTGTCACAACAATTCACTGCTGCCACCAAGACCATGACTGAGTTTTCACTCCATGTCTGTAGGCTCTGCACTCACACAGCTTTCACCTGAGCAAGAGAGGAAAATAAGCTGGTGGAGTGGGAGAGGGAAAATCGGGCTTCCCACAAAGCAGGGAGCCTGATTCGGGGCTTGATCCCAAGACTCTGGGATCATGACCTAAGCCGAAGTAGACACTTAACGACTGAACCACCCAGGCGCCCCAATGTCTGATTTTTTAACATGAAATATCTTTACTCCAGCCAGGTAGTTATTACTATCCACATTTTATGTGGTGAAAAACACTGGCTCCAGGGGCGTATCATCTGCTCAAGGACACTAGGTGAGTGATGAGCCAAGGCTCAACTCCACTTGCATGAGAACCTGAAGCCAGACTCTTCCCAATCCCAGACCACTCCAGTTAGAGGAAATCCCCTTAACTGCACCTTATGGTTCCTGAACACTGCCCTAAGGGAGTCACCACTGCAAGGAGCTTTCTGGTATAGTGGGAAGGTTCCTGTTTCTATGCCTCTTCTCGGTGGAACAGTGTTCTCAGCCAGGGAGAGGAGAGCCATTCTGCATCCTGTGGTCTGAGTCAAGGGAGACTTTTAATTATCTAAGAGGAACCCAGCCAGAGTAGTTCCTAGACCTTACCAGCTGAGTCCACCTCTCAGAATGACCTGGCTCTCTTCCACTGCACTCAGTTCTTTTCCTGGCAGCCAAAGGTACTGTACACACGGTCTCCGACCTTGGAAGTGTTGCAGGATTTTCTTCTCCGTTGATGCCCGAGGCTCTTGGTCACACCACTTCTAAGAATGAAGAAGTAGACCAGACAGAGTGGTGGGCAGCAAAGCAAGCTTTATTGAGCGATACCAAAGTGATAGTACAAAGCTCCCAAGGCAGGGAGGGGACCCGAAGGGGTCACCACCAGAGTTTCTAAGTCTAGATTTTTCTTTTGTGTGTATGTGTGTAAAAATAAAAATGCCTCTTAATTTTTGGATTGAAAGAAGGCATATTCTACTTTGTTGGAAGGTAGCTGGTGTCTGTGACTTGAGGGAATTTTTTTTTAATTTATTTTTTATTATGTCGTGTTAGTCACCATACAGTACATCATTAGTTTTTGATGTAGTTTTCCATGACTCATTGTTTACATACAACACCCAGTGCTCCATGCAGTATGTGCCTTCCTTAATACCCATCACTGGGCCAACCCATCCCCCCACCCTCCTCCCCTCTAAAACCAGCTTGTTTCTCGGAGTCCAGGAGTCCACAGTCTCTCAAAGTTCGGCTGTCCTCCAATTTTTGTGTGCTTCTTGGCTGGCTGTTTCAATCTGATTAACCCCCTTAGGGTGGGGACCCCTTGTCCCTGCCTGTCTGCCTTCCAATTACCCTTCATCAGAAGGAATTTCTCCTGGTGCTTACAGCAAAGAAGGTGCCCTGGGAGAGCAGCCCCCAGGGCAAGTTGACTCCACTCTGCGGGGAAAGTCAGCCAGGTTCTCCTATTTTCCTACTATGAGAGTCCAGGAAGACCCCATGAATGCAAAATCCCATTCCTTCCTTCTGGCATAAATGTCTTTCTCATGCCTTGTCTATTCTAAAATCCACTGATGTCATCTCTTTGGTTCTAGGCTCATCTGGCTATTGGAAGGCTAGAGGTGACTATAGCTGGGTATTCCCCACCCTCCCAGCCCCCCAGGTTGGTTAGGCCATGAGAATATTTAAGCATTTTAGGCTCTGGTTAGCTGGTTTTTCCTGAGGGCAGGCCTTCTAGAGAAGAAGCTCTGGAATATTAAAAATGGTTCCTTTCCCCTCCCTCTCTGGGAACACTAGGAGCTTTTTCTCTGTTATTTACTCCAGGACGTGTATAGTTCCAGGAGGCAAATCCCACCAGTGGATTTTTTTTCTCATATGTACTGTGAGAACCTGGTCAGGTTCCTAGGGTAAAATGCGAAAGTCACATCTGTAGTGAGTCCCCTATGAGTGAGTGTACCAGAAGCTTTTCTTTTCTTCTCCTTCTTTTTTTAAGGTTTTATTTATTTGAGAGAGAGAGAGAGAGAGAGGGAGGGAGAAAGAGAAACAGAGAGAGAGAGAGAGAGAGAGAGAGAGAGGGAGGGAGGAGAAGGGCACGGGGCTGAGTGGGAGGGAGAAAGACTCTGAAGCAGACTCCACACCAAGTGAGGAGTCCAAGGCGGGTGGGAAAGACCCCAGGACCGGGAGATCATGACCTGAGCTGAAACCAAGAATCAGATGCTTCACTGACTGAGCCACATAGGCACCTCTCCCCTGGAGCTTTTAACTCTCAGAGTTGTCCACACTGAGCCTCCAGCCGCTCACCAGGTAAGTCAGGTTAGCCTGCCCCAACCCTGGCTCCAAGCATTGAGGTCTGCCCTTGCTGAGCTATGGTTCTAGTAAGACATTACTCCATGTATTCATCTGCCTCTGCAATCTTGGGGGTAAAGGACTGCTCTGTGCTCACCTCTCTCAAAGATCCTAGAAGAGTTGTTCTTTTCCCTCAGTCTCTTCAGCTTTTCATTGTTAGGACAGAGTGGTAACTTCCATGTTTGCTACATGTGTAATGCTGTGCAATCATTTTTCAGTTGAGATTGTCCAGGTAGTTTGACAGCTCAGAATCCCCCCAGGCTGAAGAGAATGAATCTGTGGTGTTTGGGCTACTCTGCTGTAGCTGTTATTGTGGCTGTGGGTCTTCCTGGACTCTCATAGTAGGAAAATAGGAGAACCCGGCTGTGTTGTTATTGTGTTTGCCGAGTCTCGTTCATACTCCAATTGTGTAGAATTGAAGGAGTAATTGATTAGGCGTAATTGTCCTCAATGCATAAAATCTCACATAAGAATTTTCAACCAGGTACAAGACTCTGGTACACACTGGTAAACCATCTTTTAAAAAAACTTGAAATGAAGAAGCACAGGAATCTAACTTAAAATAATGGAAATACATGTTACAAGTAGAGTTTATCAGCTTGCCATGAAATTGTGTTTCTAAACAAGATTGTTTCCAACCTACCCTGATTTCTAGATATAATGTTATGAAATAAGATCATAAAATCAAGGGACAAATAGTCAAATGACTTTAATTATATTTTATTATTTTTTAGAGAGACAGAGTGTGTGAGCAGGGAGGAGCAGAGGGAGAAGGAGAGTATCTTAAGCAGGCTCCACACTTGGTGAGGAGCCCAATGGGAGGCTCGATCTCAGGACTCTGAGATCATGACCTGAGCTAAAGTCAAGAGTTGGACGTTTAACTGACTGAGCCACTCAGGGGCCCCTATTTTATTTTTTAAAATTTTTTATTATTTTTAAAATTCCAATGTAATTCTAATAGAATTTACATATTACATATTAGTTTTGGGGGTATGGATGGTGATTCAACAATTCTATTCATTACTCATCACAACGAACCTATTTACCCATCCCCTCACCCACCTCCCCTCTGGCAACTACCAGTTCGTTCTCCTTATTTTAGACTCCATTTTTTTGTTTCTCTTTTTTCTTTGTTTGCTTTGATTCTTAAATTACACATGCGTGAAATCCTATGGTATTTATCTTTCTCTGACTGACTCCTTTCACTCAGCAGTATGCCCTCTAGATCCATCCATGTTGTTGTAAATGGCAAGATTTCATTCTTTTTTATGGCTGAGTCATATTCCACTGTGTATATACCACATCTTTATCCATTCACCTATCAATGGACCCTTAAATTGCCTCCATATTGGCAATTGTAAATAATGCTGCAATAAATATAGGGGTGCATTTTTCTTTTCAAATTAGTGTCTTCATATCCTTTAGGTAAATATCAAGTACTAGAATTACTGGATCATATGGCAATTATATTTCTAATGTTTTGAGGAGCCTCCATACTGTTTTCCACAGTGGGTGTACCAACTTGCATTCCCATCAACACTGCATGAGGGTTCTTTTTTTGCCAAAATCTCGCTAACAATTGTTTTTCTGGGGTTTTGGTCTGAGCCATTCTAAGAGGTGTGAGGTGATATCTTGATGTGGTTTTGACTCATATTTCTCTGGTGATTAATGATTTTGGGTGTCTTTTCATGTTTCTGTTGGCCATGTGTGTGTCTTTTTTGGAGAAATGTCTTTCCATCTTTTCTGCCATTTTTAAATTGGATTCTTTACTTTTTGGTGTTGAGTTGTACAAGGTCTTTACATATTTTTATACCAACCCTTTATTGGATATATCATTTGCTAATCTCTTTTCCCATTCAGTAGGTTGTCTTGTAGTTTTGTGGACTGTTTCCTTCACTGTGCAGAAGATTTTTCTTTTGATATGGTCCTAATAGCTAATTTTTGCCTTTGTTTCCCTTGCCTGAGTTCTCATATGTAGAAAAATGTTTGAGAATACACATTCTTCTCTAGTGCACATGGAACATTCTCCAGAATAGACCATATTCTGGGTCACAAATCAGGTCTCAACAGGTACCAAAAGATTGGGATAATTCCCTGCATACTTTCAGACCATAATGCTCTGAAACTAGAACTCAACCACAAGAGGAAAGTTGGAAAGAACTCAAATACATGGAGGGTAAAGAACATCCTACTAGAGAATGAATGGGTCAACCAGGAAATTAAAGAATAATTTTAAAAATTCATGGAAACAAATGAAAATGAAAACACAACTGTTCAAAATCTTTGGGACACAGCAAAAGCAGTCCTAAGAGGAAAGTATATAGCAATACAAGCCTTTCTCAAGAAACAAGAAAGGTCTCAAGTACACAACCTAACTCTACACCTACAAAAGCTAGAGAAAGAACAGCAAAGAAAGGCTACACCCAGCAGGAGAAGAGAAATCATAAAGATCAGAGCAGAAATCAATGAAATAGAAACCAAAAGAACAGTGGAACAAATCAATGAAACTAGGAGCTGGTTCTTTGAAAGAATTAATAAGATTGATAAACCCCTGGCCAGACTTATCCAAAAGAAAAGAGAAAGGACTCAAATTAATAAAATCATGAATGAAAGAGGAGAGATCACAACCAACACCAAAGAAATACAAACAATTCTAAGAACATATTATGAGCAACTCTACACCAGCAAATTTGACAATCTGGAAGAAATGGATGCATTCTTAGAGAAATATAAACTACCAAAACTGAACCAGGAAGAAACTGAAGACCTGAATAGACCCATCACCAGTAAGGAGATTGAAGCAGTCATCAAAAATCTCCCAACGAACAAGAGCCCAGGGCCAGACGGCTTCCCAGGGGAATTCTACCAAACATTTAAAGAAGAATTAATACCTATTCTCCTGAAACTGTTCCAAAAAATAGAATTGGAAGGAAAACTTCCAAACTCCTTTTATGAGGCCAGCATTACCTTGATCCCCAAACCAGGCAAAGACCCCATCAAGAAGGAGAATTACAGACCAATATCTTTGATGAATACGGATGCAAAAATCCTCAACAAAATACTAGCCAATAGGATCCAGCAGCACATAAAAAGGATTATTCACCACGACCAAGTGGGATTTATTCCTGGGATGCAAGGTTGGTTTAACATTCGCAAATCAATCAATGTGATACAAGACATTAATAAAAGAAAGAACAAGAACCATATGATCCTCTCAATAGATGCTGAAAAAGCATTTGACAAAGTACAGCACCCTTTCTTAATCAAAACTCTTCATAGTGTAGGCATAGAGGGTACATACCTCAATATCATCAAAGCCATCTACGAAAAACCCACAGCGAATATCATTCTCAATGGAGAAAAACTGAGAGCTTTTCCCCTAAAGTCAGGAACACGGCAAGGCTGTCCACTATCACCACTGCTATTCAACATAGTACTAGAAGTCCTAGCCTCAGCAATCAGACAACAAAAAGAAATAAAAGGCATCCAAATCGGCAAGGAAGAGGTCAAACTCTCACTCTTTGCAGATGATATGATACTTTATGTGGAAAACCCAAAGGACTCCACTCCAAAACTGCTAGCACTCATACAGGAATTCAGTCAAGTGTCAGGATATAAAATCAATGCACAGAAATCAGTTGCATTTCTATATACCAACAACAAAACAGAAGAAAGAGAAATTAAAGAGTCAATCCCATTTACAATTGCACCCAAAACCATAAGATACCTAGGAATAAACCTAACCAAAGAGGCAAAGAATCTGTATTCAGAAAACTATAAAGTACTCATGAAAGAAATTGAGGAAGACACAAAGAAGTGGAAAAACATTCCATGCTCATGGATGGGTAGAATAAATATTGTGAAAATGTCTATGCTACCTAGAGCAATCTACACATTTAATGCAATCCCCATCAAAATACCAGCAATTTACTTCAAAGAAATGGAACAAATAATCCTAAAATTTATATGGAACCAGAAAAGACCCCGAATAGCCAAAGGAATGATAAAAAAAAAAAAGCAAAGTTGGCGGCATCACAATTCCAGATTTCAAGCTCTATTACAAAGCTGTCATCATCAAGACAGTATGGTACTGGCACAAAAACAGACACATAGTACAGTGGAACAGAATAGAGAGCCCAGAAATGGACCCTCAAGTCTATGGTCAACTAATCTTTGACA
>LNAC01000062.1:2670171-2708125 GCA_002007465.1 Ailurus styani
AAAGCAGGAAAGAATGTCCAGTGGGAAAAAGACAATATCTTTAACAAATGGTGTTGGGAAGACTGGACAGCCACATGCAGAAAAATGAAACTGGATCATTTCCTTACACCATACACAAAAATAGACTCAAAATGGATGAAAGACCTCAATGTGAGAAAGGAATCCATCAAAATCCTCGAGGAGAACACAGGCAGCAACCTCTTCGACCTCAACCGCAGCAACTTCTTCCTAGGAACATCACCAAAGGCAAGGGAAGCAAGGGCAAAAATGAACTATTGGGACTTCATCAAGATTAAAAGCTTTTGCACAGCAAAGGAAACAGTCAACAAAACCAAAAGACAACTGACAGAATGGGAGAAGATATTTGCAAATGACATATCAGATAAAGGGCTAGTATCCAAAATCTATAAAGAGCTTCTCAAACTCAACACCCATAAAACAAATAACCCAGTCAAGAAATGGGCAGTAGACATGAACAGACATTTCTCCAAAGAAGACATCCAAATGGCCAACAGACACATGAGAAAGTGCTCAACATTACTCGGCATCAGAGAAATACAAATTAAAACCACAGAGAGATACTACCTTACACTAGTCAGAATGGCTAAAATCAACAAATCAGGAAACGACAGATGTTGGCGAGGTTGTGGAGAAAGGGGAACCCTCCTACACTGTTGGTGGGAATGCAAACTGGTGCAGCCACTCTGGAAAACAGTATGGAGATTCCTCAAAAAGTTGAAAATGGAGCTACCCTACGACCCAGCAATCGCACTACTGGGTATTTATCCTAAAGACACAAAGGTAGTGATCCTCAGGGGCACGTGCACCCGAATGTTTATAGCAGCAATGTCCACAATAGCCAAACTATGGAAAGAACCTAGATGTCCATCAACAGATGAATGGATAAAGATGATGTGGTATATATATACAATGGAATACTATGCAGCTATCGAAAGAAACGAAATCTTGCCATTTGCAACAACATGGATGGAACTGGAGGGTATTATGCTGAGCGAAATAAGTCAATCAGAGAAAGACAATTATCATATGATCTCTCTGATATGAGGACCTTGAGGTACAGGGTGGGGGGTTGTGGGCGGTAGGGAGGGAAAAATAATGAAACAAGATGGGATGGGGAAGGAGACAAACCATAAGAGACTCCTAATCTCACAAAACAAACTGAGGGTTACTGGGGGGTGGGAGGGTAGGGATAGGGTGGATGGGTTATGGACATTGGGGAGGGTTTGTGCTTTGGTGAATGCTGTGAAAGATGTAAGCCTGATGATTCACAGACCTGTATCCCTGGAGCAAATAATAATAATAACAAAAAGAAAAATGTTTATATGGCCAGTGTCAGAGAAATTACTACCTGTGCTGTCTTCTAGGATTTTTATGATTTCAGGTCTTACATTTTATTCCATTTTGAGTTTATTTTTGTGTATGTCATAAGAAATTGGTCCAGTTTCATTCTTTTGCATGCAGCTATCTAGTTTTCCCAACACCATTTGTCAAAGAGACAATCTTTTTCCTATTGCATATTTTTGCCTCCGTTGTCATAGATTAAGCAACCATATAATCATGGGTTTCTTTCTGGGCTCTCTACTCTGCCCCATTGATATAAGCATAGAGAGACTGACAATTAAAGTAAAGCTTGAAATTGCTGGAAGTCACCATAACATCCTCTGAGTACACACCCTGATTCCTGTCACACACCACTAGGCAGTGTTTGTATCCACCAAAGATCTCAGAGTGAGGAACGAATGTTGGCTTTGAAGGCTTAAGGCACGCATGGCAGCCAGAGGGAAAGTCCTGAGCCTACAAAGTGAGGTGGTCATGAAATTGGCCACTAGAGCAGTCCCCACTGCTCTGGTGAAAGGTATGGTTGGATCTCTCATCAGAAAAGTGCAGTCCCAGGACACATAGATTTACAAATGGTTTCACAGTGTTATTAAGTTTGAAACCATGAGTCTTGGAGTGGAAATCATTTCTGTGAAAAGCTGTGGCACCTGAGACCATGCCACTCAGTCTCTGCTATGTGCCCCCCCCCGCCAGTTCAGCCCTCACCCCCAGATGGAAAGCCTATGGCCAAAGCTCAGGGCCTAAACTGCTGAGTCCCAAAGTCCCAGACTGGGTCTGAGCAGTGGCTGTCTGTGTGTAGCCTCTAGGATGCACTGAGCCTGGGATCCACCATCCTGAGCCCTGACCCTTGCTCAGCTGACCTTCCTTTGCTCTGTGCCCAAGTGCATTTGCATCCTGCTAACCCAGTCTTCCATTGCTGGTTCCCCGTCCTCCCTCCCACTACACCCCAGCCTTGCCAGTATACCTACACTACACAGAGGTCTCCAGTCGAGAGCTTTTGTTCTCTCGTGGCAGTGCCACGCTAAGGGTTAAAAAGGAAGAACGCTGAATAAAGACATCTTGGAAGCAGGGTGTCCCCAAGCAGAGGCCACTAACTGGGAAGGGGAAGAGATATGGTGAAAAGCAGGCGTGCCCTAAAGTGCTAAAGCTTTTGCGGAAGGAGAGGGGGGCACCGTGGCTCCTGTCACTGACGGCACACTCTTGGGGCTAGTCTCTGCCTGCCTCCACAGCCCCAGGATGCAGCCTCGCTAACCACGTTCGCAGCACGCCCTGGGTGGGGGGATTTGCAGCTGGGGGCTGCCAACGCACCAGCAAGGCTCCACTTGCAGTCCGCTGGGAGAGTGTGTAGAGGCTGAGGATCGTGCACTGCGTGCTCAGACTTGGAGATCCCGGCCACAGTGAGAAGCTTCTTTCTATGCACTCTATGTGCTGAAGGCAGCAAGTCAGGACCGCAGAATTTCCAGGGGAGCTTCGGAGTGAAAAGATCAGGTGGAGGGGTCCTAAAACCCTCTAGTTGGGTGGGTCCAGGTGCTGCATAATTGCGTTTTAGGGTGCGCACTTAAAATTGACAGTTACTGCAGGTATGATGAGAGCCGATCATGATCATGCTGTGTGTGCGTGGGATCCCAAGAGAAGCCCAGAGAAGTTTCAAGGATTGCCTGTCTCAGAGCGATGGGTACACAGAACGATCTAAACTTGTTTTCACTTGATAATCAGGCATGAGCTCAGTGGAAAATGGTTTTGATTCATTTTTTCTCTTTATTTTATTCAAGAAGTTTGAGAGGCTAGTCGGGGGGATAGAGGGGGTTCCTGATTCACTGAAACTCCCAGTTCTCCACCCACAGCAGGACAGGAAAAAAGTAAGTGGGGACTCCAGCCCCACCCAGACAAAGCTGGGGAGACATGACCCAAGAATACCAACTGACGGTCCTTCAGTTTGTCCTTTGTGGGCAATGGCCAGAAGACTTGGGGGCGCAGCCCTCACACTACCTTGAATAGGACTATTAGGGGATGGCACAGTTCTTCTTGGGAGTGATGGGGGTCTTACTCTGCCAGAGGCGCCCCTATAGTGAAGGCATCCATCACACTCATGAACATGGTCTTGTCAGGGATCGGGGTGAGGTATGCGGAGTCCGAGTTACTTACACATGCCTTCCACCATGGTAGGGGTCCCCTGACAGCATGTAGAGAGCTGGAACTGGCTCCTCGGAAGATGATCAGGAAGTTGGTGGCCATCTTCCAAATTTCTTTCAGAATGCACCTCTATGGTTTGTTTGCCTTGCCTTCCAGGCGGCAGTGTTCACGGGGTTCGTGGAAGATGATCTTGTAGGACCTAGTGCTGGCTCTGGTCTAGCCCTGAACCCCAGGCACCTGCAGCTGGGAGGAGACATCGCTGCCATTCCGCAGCTGGGGTGGTCGCAGCTACCAGGCAGAAGACAGGTGGCGGCGCGGAGGAAGGGGAGTTGGTGGGGAGGTAGCACAGCCGTCCCGGTGGGGACAGAGTCCAACACTGTGAACCTCCTCACACAGATTTATGAAATAAGCTTACAAAATCAAGAGCAAAATAGTCAAGCGGCTATTTGAAACCCCGTGTTTTCTTCAGTGACTTATATATTCGATCGTGTTCCGTGTAGCCCTAATTTAGAGAGGTTCCAGGGATAGCTGGACATGATCTAAGCAGCCCGCACGCGTGAAGGTCTAAGCTTCCCTGAGTTGACTCGGGAAATGAGGAATGGACTCTGAGGAGAAGAGTTCTGCAGTTCCCACGAGGAGGAAGGACCCGCCGCCCTGCCAGTCCGCCACGAGGAGAGCGAGTTTTACACACCCAGTCCCCAGTCCCCAGTCCCGAACTCCGGATAACATACAACGTACCCGGGCATCATTACCGCGCTGCCTGGGAGAATCACCGAAGTGGGGTCTCTGCCTGCGGTGCACAGCCCCGCGATGCACCTCCCGCCGACTGTGCCTCTAATATCACGCTTGCCGCGGTGAAACGCAAAAGCTTCCGGAGACTGAGGAGAGGGGTGCACCATTGCCCGGATAACATACAACGTACCCGGGCATCATTACCGCGCTGCCTGGGAGAATCACCGAAGTGGGGTCTCTGCCTGCGGTGCACAGCCCCGCGATGCACCTCCCGCCGACTGTGCCTCTAATATCACGCTTGCCGCGGGGACCAACCGTGCCACCAGGACCACGCTTGCCGCTATGGACACACTTGCCGCCACAGCCACGCTTGCTGCCAGGAGAGAGTATGTAGAGGCTGAGGCTCACACGCTGCGCTCCGACTCAGAGATCCTGGGGACAGTGAGAAGCTTCTTTCTCAGCACTCTCGGTGCTGAGGGAAGCAAGTCAGAACCTACCACCTCCAGGCGAGCAGTGAGTGGAAAGATGAGGGTGGAGGGGTCCTAAAACCCTCCATTTGGTGGGTCCTGGAGAGAGTGGAGGTGCTACACGAGAGAGCTCACTTACAAGTGAGAGTGATACGATTCCAGCAGACAGCACCATGCCATGTGTGCATGTGGTCCCGTGAGAGACAGAGACTCGGAGGCAGGCTTGGGCTGTGATTCAGAGTGAACCCATGTAGATGCCCCGTGTGCTGGACCCCCTGGACCGGCCTGTGCTTGGGGAGTGCGCACATGTTTGGAGACAGAATTGAGTTTGTGTGAAAGCTTTGCGTGTGAGCCTCAGTGTCCGCAGGGACTCTTCGGTACCTTCAGGCGCGCTCTGCTCTCTAGTGGAGGACGGAAGTGCGGGGGAGGCGGGCACAGGGCTGGGACTGCACACCACTGGGGACATCTTGGCAAACAGCCGCCGGAAACAAGGGGCAGCTGGGCAAATGGCTCCAGCAGGGTGAGGAGCCAGAGGTGATGGATGGCAGGTTAGGAAGACGGAGGGCTAGAAGTCCCTTTGGATGTTTGGGAAGCTTCGGTGCCTAACGCCGGCAGGCTCAGGGCCAGCAGGGCTTCCAGCTCCTCCTAACCCACGTGACAGACCACCGAGCACGAATCCAGGAAGCCACGCACGGTGGGAATCTGGAAAATTGAGATTTCGACTTCACGGAATCCCTCTTTGGGCCTGAGCTCTTCTGAATCCCTCCCTAGCGGGAGGACGGGCTCTCCTAACGACAACATGTTCTCAAGCCAGGAATACATATGGTGCCCATTGGAAAGATGAGTACATTGAGGTGCTGGGAAGTTAACTGCTCTCGACCTTACCTCCTGGAATTGAGTTCTCCTGACAGAGTTCTTGCTATCACTCCCATCTCTTGCTTCCCATGAGCTTTGCCCTTCTGTGATTCCAGCTGCCCGAATCAGACACCCTGCTTGTGCCCAGAATCAATGTCACTGCATGTTTTTAACCGCTCAAGCCTCACTCGGACGGGGGAAATCTAGGGTCAGACTTGGGGAGCTAGGATGCCCTGCTTCCTGGATCTTGTCCTATACAACTGCAGCCCTGGGGATGGAGAGGGGCACACAGTCAAAACCCAACAGAACTCAACAGGTGAAATTTACCATGATGTCAAACTGCCCTCAACTTCCTGCTCATATTAAGGGTATTTCTCCTCGGTCCCCACCATCCCTCTCCCTCCCTCCACTCCCATCAATGACCTCAATGCAAATACAAGTGGGATGATTCCGCGGAATGTTCTAGGTTCTGGACGTAAATGGGTGACACAACCCATCGGGGTACGAGATCTGTCCTCTCATTGGTTGTTCAGAGCTCCAGGACCACCCCAGACCCAGAACGGCGGGAATAAGAGCAGCTGCTGGGGCTGGGAGGCAGCAGAGCCACCGCTCCGCTCAAGTGTCCCTGCGACTTCCACAGCGCCATCGCCTGACACCAACGCTGCTGTAGCTGCCGCCGCCTGAGCTCCAAGCCACCTGCTGCCTGCTGCCAGGTGAGCCCCGAGATTCCTGCTTAGCTGTGTGAGTCTATCTCTCCTTCTTCCCTCCCTCTTCTGCATTCGTCTTTCTTGGAGCTGCTCTCCCTGTGTGTCTCAGAGTCTCTGTGCACGTCTGTCTGGGTCTCTTCATCACAAAATCTGTTACTCTACGATTTATCTCAGGCTCCTGCCTCAGGTAACACTGGAGACTCTCGGTTCCAGGATTCTCTACTTCTCTGCGTCGCACTGAGACCCACTTCAGTTTCGCTGTTCTTGCTGCACTAGCGCTCAGGACACTGGAGCTCCACAGATACGTGCGCACAGTGGCACGCGAGTGTGCTCACGGATCTGTTTGTGCCTAGTGGTCCCTGGGAAATCATTTTGGAACTTTGGTCAGCCTCAGTGGGTGGCAAATAGGCTCAAAGACCGAGTGGCAGGCAGCCCTGAATAGCAAGACCAATAAGTGAGTTCTGGGAGATATTTCCCCCTCCTTTAAGTCCTAGCCCCAATTAAAAACTCTGCTATGCGTGGTTCTTGCAGGGAATTCTTTGCCAGACTGCGGAGCAGGTGAGCAGAATTTGTTTCTTCGGTTTCTCTAAAATTCCATCAGTAGAGATATTTCCTTTTTAGCTACCTCCCCACGCCCTGCCAGGTAAGAGCAACAGCCCTACACAGGGAGGACAGTTCTGGGTTGTGATATGAGAGTGGCTTTGGTGACAAGGTGCTCAGAGATTATCTTCAAACTGGTGCAGAAGGTGACATCTTTCTTCCCTTGCAGAGAAGCATCATGGGCTTCTGGAAGTTCTCTCCTTTCCTGGTTCTCAGCATCCTGGCCCTGCACCAGGTGGGCGTCCTCCAGGCAGCACCGTTCAGGTAAGACAGCCCTGCTAGGAGTGCACCCCATCTCCCACTGCTCCTGGGATCAGACAGTGCCTTTCTCAGAATTGTGGTGTGCTGAAAACTTACCAACTGGTGAGGGGGCAACGGGGAAGTGTATATTTTTCTGATATAAAAATGTAGCCCATAATTGAAAAATAGCAATGAATTTCATACAACTCATTGAGTCTCATTAATGCTTTTTTTTTTTTTTTTTTTTTTTTTTTTTTTTTTTTTTTTTCANAGGCAGGCAGGGACTCAGAGCTTGCACTGAGTTTTCTTTCCCTCCTCAGGTCTGCTCTGGAGAGTCGTCCAGACCCTGCTGTGCGCAACGAGGAGGAAATGCGACTCCTGCTGGCTGCTGTGATGAATGAATATGTGCAGATGAAGGCCTATGAGCCACAGCAGGAGCAGGAGACTGAGGGCTCCAGGTGAGGCTCCCCGCCCGGCTCAGCTCAGGGCTTCCCCTCCCTCCTGTCATGCCCAGGAAGGCATATCCCAAGAGGTAAGAGAGAACGCAGCTGGACAGGAGGCCAGCACACTGCCATGGTTCACCTCGACCTGGGGCCCAGTATCCTCAGGCTCCACTGACAATAGAGGTCACAGAGGCTATGGTTAGAGCACATGGAAAAAGATTCCTTTCTGAAATTAGTTAGGAAAGGTATGAAATCCCCCACTTTGGAAATTGGGCTGGCAGTACTGAGGGGACTTCCTGGCACTGGAGGAGTTAGGACTGGTAAGTGTGAACCTCTCACTGACAGGTCTTCTCTTCTTTCTCCATCTTGCTAATTAGAGTCACTGTCCAGAAGAGATCCTGCAGCTCTGCCACCTGTGTGGCCCACTGGCTGGGAGGCTTGCTGAGCAGAGCCGGAAGTGTGGCAAACACCAACCTGCTGCCTACCAGCATGGGCTTCAAAGTCTACAATCCCCGCCGCAGGGAGCTTAGGGCTTAAGCAGTGAAAGGGCTCCAGGAAGAAGGTGACCACCCTTCCAGTGTCTGACGGGAGGATAGAAACCTGGGTAGTGCAGGGGTGCAGTCCACACTTTAAGCCTCCGAGAGCCCACATAGTAGAAAAATCCACAAGGGAATGTGCCCACCCCACTGTCTGCAGAGAGAACAGGGAAACTCCTGGAATTTAGGTTCATTACCCTCCATTTGAGCAGTATCTCCCTGTGAAATGGAGATCATGTGCCAGAAAAATGTGATCTGTTTAGCTAGTTTCTACTTGCTAGTAATTAACATAAAGACTGAATGAGAGAACAGATGTCAATATTTTCACAATTAATAAGTTACTAAATTCTTTCCGTTATTTGTTTTTTTCTAGGTCACCATGAAGCGAATTCTACTTCTTTTAATTTAAAATGAATGCAACTCATAGGATAAGGAGCACGGAAGACACATACATATGCATGCTTAATATTAAAAACACTCTTGTCTGAAATAAACTAAAGCTAAATAAACATAGAATAAAATCACTGCAATTACCTCGTGTGCATCTTTTTGTATGACAGCATGTCTGTATCTGGTGGCAAAGATGGGCCCTGTGAGCCAACCCATGGATGTTGGCAATCGTGCGAACCCTCAGGGGCACGGGGAGTAGCTGCCTGGTGGGGGTCTGGGGGCACATAAGAAATGCTGTGCCTGCACGGAACTCTCTGAAGAAATGTCACTGGTGAACTTCATCACGATAAGAAAGGGTTTTTGATACATTTGAGAGGAGTCCTTACTGCTATTTATGGTGTTTCTCCCAGGAAAGCCTAAAGACCTATGAACGCTTTGTCGAGCAGGCTGACCCGTGAAGCAAAGGCAACATGCTTGGGACGGGACGGTCCTCAGTATCCCTTTCCAGAATTAGAACTCCATACATCTCAAAGACAATTCCACTTTATTTGCAGAGTTCCCTGGTGCCCAGTCCCAGAGGTTATCTGTGCATTTCCCCTTGACTCAGGTTTGCCCTTGCCTAGCCCTACCTTTCCTTCCCGTCAGCACCCCTCATCCACCCCATAGCCTGCAAAGCCCTTGAGAAACAATGGCTCAGAGTCTGAGACGCTGTCACAGGCTGGCAGGCCTGGAAAGGTCAGCAGGTGCCATCCAGTCCAACTTTTCCTATTCTCTGGGGTGCTGAGAAGAAAAGCATGTCGCTTAAAAGCCTGCTCTATGATTAACAGAGACATTCATACCTTTAACAAGTACTCATTGAGTGGCTGCTGTGTGCTGGACACTAGTCCAGGCCCCAGGAAGACAGCGAGGAACAGAAGGGACAGAACCCCTGCACTCTAACTGCGGGACAGTAGGGGGCTAGACGCTGTGGCATCAGAGATGCTCGGTACTGGAAGGAGTCTGGATGTCTGGTTTAACGCCTTACCTGATGTAGGAATTTCCCAGCGTCAGCATCCTTGGCACCTGCTGGGACTGTCAGTGACCTGCTGCTGACTGGCTCCCAGGGTGACTGTGCAGCCAGCTTCACTGGTGGATGGTCAGTTCGGTGAGGTCATTTAGTTGGAAAAGTCACCCCCTTCTACCCACTGACTAGTTATTTCCTCAGGAGCCCCTAGTACTATGACCCTTGTTCCCACTCAGTCCATCCTCCACACTGTCACCCACTGTTCCTGGAAATCACACACATGTCTCCTTTATGCACAAAGTACTCCTCTGACTCCCCATTCCATGGAGTAAACCCCTGGGGCATTGCAGTGGCTTCCAAGGTCCACACTGATCTTCCCTCCCCTTCCCTCCCCTCCCCACCAAACCCATGACCTGCCTGGCCTCATCTTGTACTTCCCTCTCACACACTGGCCTTCTTGCTATGCTGCATCCTGCACGCCCGGGCACCAACCTCCTCTAGAGTTTGCACCTGCTGCACCTGTTGCTAAATGCCCACAACCCCATGACCCCATTTCGTCCAGATCTTTACTCAAATGTTATCTAGCCTGGCCACGCTTTCTGAAATTGTGCCTCACCTTGCCAACATACCCTAACCCTCTTCTCTGTCTTATTTTTTTCCTCTTTACCACTTACTACCTTCTGTTAGAGTATATATATTTTATTTAATTAGTGTGATATTTGTAAACCATCCCATAAATCTTGTAAGTCCCACATGAACAGGGATATGGCTATTTTGTTAATTGCTTAATTCTCAATACAAGAACAGTATGCCTGGCACAAGGCAGCACTCAAATATTTACTTTCTGAATGAATGAGAGAATGAACGGAGTTATGTCTTCTCTTTTACGTTCGTGGTCAACTCTCAAGTCCCCTCTCAGCCTGATTTCCTTCAGGACAAACTGTCCAAGGGCTTTCATCTTCGGCAGTTTGGACACGTGCACTGTGAACCCCTCAAATGCCTTGGATGCTTCTGCAATGGCCACCTGCCTCAACACCTCCGCAAGGCCTGTTTCTTTGGTGTGTGCACCCTTCCTTCCCTTCAGTTCTCCTCCTCCAGACTCATCTGACCAGCTTTCCTTCCTCCCACCCTGTAAACAAGGCAGACAGGCAGGATGCTCTCTAGAAGGGATATCTAAGTCTAGGTAAGTTCAAATCAGAAGGGGAAATAGCTGGGAAACCATTTTAGCCTGGGATCCAAGGCATCTGCACCAATCCTTAAGCTAATACTGCACTGAATTCCCACTGGACTCTGGATACTTCTCCACTGACTCAGCTCACAGAGTGAGAGTGACTAACGAAGCTTTAAGCCACGACATACAGTGCATGGGCTCAGAACTCTAAGAAGCTATGTAAGGAGTGGGTAAGGAATCAAAGCACAACATGGACTGACAGACCTGCTGGGCTGCAGCATCAGCCCTTATGACACAAAACCACGTGGGCCGTTGGGAGTAGAAGAATGTCCTTTAGTATCATTAAGATCATGACAAACACTCCAAGCTTGAGAATATACGCTGTGGCTGATTGAATTACTGCTCCTCAGTCTTCACTATGCCATGGCAGGATTCTGTATGCTTAGTCTCGCCATGGCCACAGGGTTGGTGAAATGGACATCCCTGCCCCTTGATATTGGGCTTAGCCAAGTAGTTTGATTAGGCTGATGCGATGTTGGTAGATGTGGTAAAGGTGAGGCCTGAAATGTGTTTCTGTGTTTGTGTTTTGTGCTCTTGGAATACTGCTGTCACCCAGAAAAGTACATGCTTAGGTGTCCTTTGCCTCTTCAGCCTGGACTCCAAAACAAGGCCTGTGGACCTAAAGCTGACATGCAGCCAACACCAGCTGAGATCATCCTCATCCCTACTACACACCCATGACCATGAAAGTAAGTCTTTGCCTTTGTAAGCCACAAAGATTTCGAGGTTGTTTATATGTTATATTGCTGTGACAAAAGCTGACTGGTATATATGATTTGGAAGTGTTATAAAGTGAATGTGTCTCCCCACAAATCTAACCCCCATGTGAGTGTGTTTAGAGACAGGGCCTTTAGGAAGCAGCTAAGATTAAGTGAGGTCCTAAGTATAGGGTCCTGATCTGATAGGACAGGTGTCCTCATAAAAACAGAGAGTGATCAGAGATCCCTCTCTTTCCCTCTCCACACGCACACAGTGAGTACATGGCCATTTGTAAGAAAGAAAGTGAGACTTCACCACACAGCAACGCTGATGGGACTTTGATCTCACAAGTCCAGCATCCAGAACTGAGAGCAGTCCGTGTCTGTTGCTGAGCCGTCCAGCCTGTACTATTGGGTAATGACTGCCAGACTAATACAGGGGTCATTAGTTGGTGGAACTATTTTTGGTACCACAGCTTGTTTTTTCTCTTATTGAGATTTTGGGCTTTATATTGATTTGCTCAATGTCCAAATTAGCAATTTTACTCATTTCTTTTTATGAGTTCATTTGCTTTTTGTCTCCCTAAAATTGAATTTTGTTTGGTTCAATCTCCTGCTGCTGAAACTAGATAATCTGTACTGTAGATAATGAAGTGGTTTACTCACATACTGGATATATACAACACACATACAACGGTGAATATAGATATATGTACCAACCTGGATCAATCTCACATATAATTCTGAGTACAAAATAAAGCAAGTTTCAAAGGATAGCTAACAGATGATACTATTTGTTTTGAATTTAAAACATGTATAACATTCCTTTACAAAACCTACGGATATATACATATATTCATAGGGAGAATAAGCATCACATTCTTAAAAAAAGTAACTCTATAAGGTGAGAACAAAATGTAAGAAGGGTATTTAGTCCACACCCATGAAGGTTTTGTTTTTGTGTAAGCCGGGTAGTTGGTATATATGAATGGTCATGATAGTTGTGTTTAGTAGGAAAGAATTTCATAAGTATGAAACTTCTATATTAAGGCAACTGTTGTCAATTTTTTAAATGTATAAATTTTAGGGCGCCTGGGTGGCTCAGTGGGTTAAAGCCTCTGCCTTCGGCTCAGGTCATGATCCCAGGGTCCTGGGATCGAGGCCCGCATCGGGCTCTCTGCTCGGCGGAGAGCCTGCTTCCTCCTCTCTCCTCTCTCTCTGCCTGCCTCTCTGCCTACTTGTAATCCCTCTCTCTGTCAAATAAATAAAATCTTTAAAAAAAAAAAACTCTAAAANAAAAAAAAATAAAATAAATGTATAAATTTTAAATACCCAAAGTGGATCTGCTCTGTTCAATGGAAAGCATGAAAAAGACCCCGAAAACATACAGTGAATGCACAATTGAGAAAAGATGGCAGTAATAAATAATCATATCACTTTAGAATAATGGTATATTAAAGTCACCAATTAAGAGCCAAACTATCAGCTGCATCTTTTTAAAGAATACAACAATGTTTTTTCCACAAGAGAAACACTTAGAACAGAAGTGATTAAAATAAATGGGTAGTAAAAGATACGTGATAAATATGAACAAAAAGAAGTTGAAATAAGGTCATAATCTAGAATTAAAATAGAATTCAAGGCAAAAAAAAAACTTACTGGAAATGAAAAGGTGTTGCATGATGGGAAAAGGAACCAAAGGTCAAGAAGATATATTGATAACACACACACATGCACTCAACAACATGGCCTCAAATTAGGTGAAACAAAAGCCGACAGAACTGCAGGTGAAATACGTGTATCAAGAATTCTTGTTATCGAATTAATGGACCTTGTGCTCAGTAAGCCATTAGCTTCTGGAACCACCTCCAAATGCATGGCTCAAAGTTGGCTCTGCAAATACTCCCTGACAATAGGATAGGTTTGAGAAAACACTGTTTACAACCATAAAGGTGTGATAGAATTTATTAATAGTAAGATTACATCTACTTTTCCCAAAACCATTTATGAAATAAACCAGCATGTCTCACACTGATTTGCAACACCATCCTTACATGCTAATCTCCTTCTGGCATTCTTTCTCCTCCACTGATAATAGTCTATGTACTAGTAATAAGGTTTCATTACTGGTAGGACAAAGGTACTTCAGCTTCTCTTTTTCAAAATGCTCTTGGCAATTTTTACACATTTATTCTTCCAGAAGAAAGTTAGAATAATCGTCAATTTTTAAAAAATCCTGCTTGGATTTTGGTTGGCATTGGGTTTTCCAAGTAGACAATCGTATCGCCTCTAAATAACAGTAAATCTTTGTTCGTATTTTTGTTCTTTTTGTATCTTGTAGTACTTCTATACAATGTTGAGGCAAAAATGATTACAGTTATCCCTGATGATGAAGGCTATTGATTTCAAATGGAGCTTCAGTATCATCTTAAGAAAGTATCTTTCTTCTTATTGTGTACTAAGAGAGTTTTTAAAAATCATAAATGAATATTAAGTATTATCAAAATATCTTTTGGTACTAACAATAATCTTAGGGCTTCTCTCCTCTGACTTACTATTATGATAATACATTTCCAGAAATCGAAACTTATAATAACAATATTTTCATATGCTTACTACATGCTAGGTTGTAGTAAATGCTTCACAATATTAACTCTTAATCTTTACAATAGATAGTATCATAGTTTCATTTTATGGATGAAGAAACTGAGATACAGAGACACTAAACAGGTTAACCAAAGGCATATAGCTATCAGATCCATATCAAGATGTAAAACTATTCCTAGGCTATCTGGCTCCAGAGTCTGGTATCTTAAGCTACTATATTTCTTCTTAATAAACTCTACTTGGTCAGAAGATAGTATTAAAATATCCTTCCAAATTCCGTGTGCTTGTGATTTATTAAGGATTTTGTACTACAATTGTTAAGCTTTTTTTTTTTTAAAGATTTTTATTTCTTTATTTGACAGAGAGAGAGAGAGAGAGATCACAAGTAGGCAGAGAGGCAGAGAGAGAGGAGGAAGCAGGCTCCCTGCCAAGCAGAGAGCCTGATATGGGCCTCGATCCCAGGACCCTGAGATCATGACCTGAGCCGAAAGCAGAGGCTTTAACCCACTGAGCCACCCAGGCGCCCCCATTGTTAAGTTTAATATTGGGGTTATGCTAATGTCATCAAACGAGTTAAACCAAACTTTTGAATTTTTAATGTATTTTGGGCCAATGTAAAAAGCAATGAAAACTATCTGAGCTTTAAGTTTTATATAACTTACCTATAACTTATTTACAGGGTTCCTTTAGGTTTTAGCTTTTCTCACAGAGTTCCTAAGGTTTTCAATTTCTGCTATGGTTATTCTACTCTACTGTTATTCTATCTATTTTTTTTTTTTTTAAGATTTTATTTATTTATTTGACACAGAGAGATTACAAGTAGGTAGAGAGACAGGGAGAGGAGGAAGCAGGCTCCCCGCTGAGCAGAGAGCCCGATGCGGGCCTCGATCCCAGGACCCTGAGATCATGACCTGAGCCGAAGGCAGAGGCTTTAGCCCACTGAGCCACCCAGGCGCCCTATCTATTCTTGATTTACACATATTTCTTTGAAATCTGCTTTTAAAATTTTTGCATTCATTAGCATATTGTCCTTTTTATTATAATTTAAAATCTTCATATTTGACAATGTATCTTTGTTTTCATTCTGGATGTGGTATTTCTGTATTTTCCCTTTTTCTTTCCCTCATTTACTTTACCATAAATTTCTATTTAATTGAACTTTTCAAGAAAGAGCTTTAATATTTTTCAATTCTGCCATTTTTTAAAAAGATTTTATTTATTCGACAGAGAAAAACACAGTGAGAGAGGGAACACAAGCAGGGAGAATGGGAGAGGGAGAAGCAGTATTCCCACAGAGTGGGGAGCCCAACACGGGGCTCGATCCCAGGACCCTGGGATCATGACTCGAGCTGAGCGGAAGGCAGATGGCTAACATCTGAGCCATTCAGGTGCCCCAATTCTGCCATTTTTCTTGTTTTTAATTCACTAATTTCTTTGCCAACCATTTAATTCCTTCTCCCACATAATTGTTGAAAAGTTTGTTGAGCTGGTCTCTTTCTCGATTTCTGAGTTGAATTATTAAACTAAATTGGATATATTCTCTTTTGCATGATTACTTGTATTTAACCACTTCTTCCCACCCCCACTGATTCTTTCTGATGCAAGTCTCCATCATGTTTTACATGAACTATAACAACCACCTCCCAACTGATCTCCTTGTTTCTACCCTTTTTATGCAGACAATTCTGGAGTGATCCTTTTAAAGTATGAGTCACAGTGTGTCTATCCTCTGCTCAAAACCTTCCGCAGGTTCCCCATCTCATTCAGAGTAACACCGAAGTCATCCTATGGTAGCTTCGGAGGTACTGCATGATCTGACCCGGTATCATTTCTCTGATCTCCCTTCCTGTCAACTAACCCACCACCTACTTTACTCCCAGCTTCCTGAGGGCCTTTGAACTATTTTCTCTGCCTACAATTCTATGCCCCCAGTGTCTGCATGACCGACTCCCTCCCTTCCTTCAGAATTCTGGTGAAACATCAGCTTTTCAGAGAAGGCTTCTTTGGGTACTATAAAAAATGACATCCCTCTCTGAACACTCTCCATCTGTCTTTATTCACTTTTATTCTACTCAAAAAACTTACCACTATCTGCAATATCATGTACTTGTTTTCCTTTTTTGTCTATGCTCTTCCCAAAGCAATGTTACTCTATGAGGAAAATTACATGTAACTTTGGCTATATCCCAGGAATCTTGAAAAATTCCTAGAACATGACAGGCTCTCAATAAATACTTATTGAATTATAAATAAACTATGGAGCTTTATAAGACTCTGATTCTTATCTCTAAGTTTATCTTTAACAATGTGCCATGTAATGAAATGTAAAGATCTCAGTCTTTATAATTTTTGTTTTGATTTGTACTGTGACTTAAAAATTATTAAGAAGAGCATTTCTAGATTTAAAAAGCTTTTATAATGATACTTTATTCAGTTCCAGGTTTTTGTATTGAGATTTGATATATATAATTTTTTTACTTGGGAAAATTGAGATTTTCTACAAAGCTTATTATATGATTCTTTCCCATAAATATTTCGAGGATATAAGAACACATTTCCCCCTGAGAATAAAAATACTTATATCTCTATCTATCTACCTATATCCATAGGTAAAAAATAAAATGGCTAATTATATTATTCGTATATATTATTTTTGCCTTGTCATTTATCTTGGAAAGACTGAGAAGGCAATAAAATTTCCTAGTACTATTTTGTTTCTCTGAACTACCCCTTCCCTTGCATGCTTAACGTTATAGGTTTACATATTTTAATTTTTTTCTTACCTTTATAAACAATTTTATTAAACTATAAAGATAAAATTATATACTTTGAACTGTATTTCAGTTAAGTTTTACCAAGAGTGTGCCACATAACCTATGTAATAAGTATCCATGTAACAAAAAAGATACGATATTTTCATCATCCCAGAATGTTCCTCATTTCATTTTCAAGTCAATATTTCCCAAACCCCTGCCCTACACAATCACTGATGTGATTTCTATCATTGTGGATTCATTTTTCCATAGACCGATGGTATGCACACTCTTACATCTAGCTTTTTTCACTCAGCATAATGTTTGGGAGATTTACTTATATTGTTACATACATCAGATATAACTATGGGGGGTTAACTGGGTATTAGTTGGATATTAATTACAAGGCACTGGGGAAAAAGTGTTAAGCATCACTCCATTATATAACAAAATTCACTGGGTGGACACATGTATTATTTCCAGTTTGGGTTGTTATGTATGATACTCTTATGAACATTAGTGTACAAGTGTTTCTATGACAGGCTGAAGTCATTTCTCTTGCATAAGTAAGCTAGAAATCACATGGTAAATGCCTGTTTTAACTAAATTGACTGTGCCGGTTTATAAATGGCTATGCTATTTTATACTCATCCAACAGAAATTTATGATCAATTGCCCCACTCCCCACATCCTTGACAAGGCTTGATATTTTTAGCCTTTTCAATTTTAACCATTCTTATAATAATGTAGCAGTACCTCATTATAGATTTTAATTTTTATTCTAATGATTGGTGATAAATGAGGACCTTCTCATGTACTTATTAGTCATTTGTTTACCTTGTGTGAAGTTCTAGTTCCACTACCTTGCCCATTTTTAATTGAGTACATTACCATCTTGAGTTGTAAGAGATCTTAATGTATTCTAGATACAAGTCCCTCTTCCTCAGGGGGCACTTTTTCACTCACCTGCTCACACTTCTTTCCCTCTTGAATCTCTCCTTCGGTGGGAATCCAGATGCCATGAAATGAGGCCATTCAAGCAGGCTATGGAGGGGTCCAGGTATCAAGGAAAGGAGGTCTCTCGCCAAGAGGCAGTGAAGATGGAGGCCTGTCAATGACCAAGTGAGAGAGCTTAGAGGTGGCTTCTGCAGCCCCATTTGAGCCTAGATCTGACTCTAGAGCCTTGTGAGAGCTGGACTGCAACTTCAGGCAAGATCCTGAGCCGAAACTACCAGCTGAGCCTCTCCCAGAGAGCACACCCTCCGAATCTGTGTGAGGAAGTAAATATTTGTTCTTCTGAGCTGCTAAATGTTTAGGTAATTTGGTATACGGCTATGGATAACTAATATCCATCCACACCGTGATAATTCTACTCAATCTCAATTTTGGGAAAGCCTATTCAGTGGAGTTGGCTAGACATGCAGACCTGAGTTCACAGTGGAAGTCACAGTTCCCAGAAAGGATGCACTCTCAGAATTGTTTCCCATAGTTCCGAAGCCCTGATCAGATTAGGTACAATGGCATAAGCTTCTTCTACTTCAAACAAAATTAAGTCCTTCTGTTCCTTTTCATTACTGAGTGTTTTATACAACTGGCCTCTTTCTCTGAGTTCTCAATGCTTTCTATTCTATAGTTACTGTTTTGACATCATTCTTTCTGCCTTTAAGATTCTCTTGATGGGACAAAACCATTAAGGCCATGTGGACCAATGCACATACTTGAATCTTCTCTATAACATCCCCCAAGTCATCTAGTATACTTTTAAATTATGAGGTCACTATCTCCTGGGAGAGTTCATTCTATCTTTGGATCATTCCCTTAGAAAATTCTTCCAAAAGCAAGCAGAATTACTTGCTCTGATCTCCTGATTCACTTGGTTCTTAAGAAATTCATCTTTGGGCAGATTCTCCAGAGAGAATTGGCTGTGGCTGAGAACACACCTCTTGAGTAAGAGCTGGTTATTTTTGGGGATTTAAACAAATCATGCTTTCTTTATTATGATAGCCCTAACTTGACGTGGTTTTCTATGAGCCATCTTATTAGCTGAATCCAGTCTACAAAATTATCTATTCATCCTCAAGAATGTATCTCTCATAAGGGAGAAGGCTCTTTAATTATTTGGATTCTTAGATATTTCTGTGCTGTTCTTGAAACTTTTCTGGATATTCCTGTAGCAGCTGCTGTATGTAAATGATGGATAGAGCTAACAAATATCTTGTCCTTGTCTCTGCAAGGCCCTGGGCCAAGCACTGTCCGTCTGAGTGTCATCTCTCTTACTCAGGCTTGCCAGGACAATGATAAGATTGACTTTTTTCCATAAAGGCAGTGGGGTAGGTACTCTAGAGATTTCCTGGAGTGTTTAATTCTTCTGTAGATCTAGGAAGGTTATAGGAGTGTTTTCTTGTCTACTAAAGGTAGCCAACAATGGCCAAATCCTATACAAAAGCTTTAATATAGTCCACAAAGCTACATATGATGTGGCACCTATTTTTCCAGCCACAATTCTCACCACGCTCTCCTTCCCACTCTGAACTCCAGTTATACTGGCATTCTTTCAGTTTGTCAAAATCTCCATGTTCTTCCTACCATTGGGGCCTTTTCACATGCTATTCCCTTATTTCAGAATCCCTTATCTTCTTTATTCTCAGTTAACTTATCTTTTAGCTCTCAGCTAAGTGTTGCTTCCTCAGAGAAGGCTTCCCTGATAACTACCCCCTGAGTCTAGATTATAGGTCTTTCTTATTTGATATCAAAAAGTGGACATACCTTTCCTTTAGTTCACCATTTCACTTTTAATTTGTACATTTATTAGTGTGAATATTTGATTAATGTCTACTCCTCCTCCTTAGGCTTAAAGTTCCATTCACACAGGGACTGCATTTTGTTCTCCTATGTAACACTTAACATTGAATCAATTTTGTCGGTGTTCAATAAGTTCTTATGGCATGAACGAAGGGGGCAATTAGAACTCATTTTGATTAAAAGTATCCTTTGAGTAACACAGGAAGCTATATCCTAACCTAATTCAGATAGAAAAGTTTTCCTAGGAATGACATATATTACAACTCTAAATATGAATAGGACTATGTCAGAAGACCAAAACAATTGGGGAAGTAAGAAATAGTAAGAGCTTGAATGAGCTCATCAGTCATTGGATTAAGTCTAGTCAATTATTTCTTCTCTGCAAATGAGAACCTTTGGTCCTTCTGTCCAAATATAGGACATTACTGAAGATCCCATGAAGAATGGTAAGAGCTTTAAAACTGAATAGGAAATGAGCTTATAAAGTGGCAGGTGGATGCCAGACATCTTCTGTAAGGTAGCCAGATCTTTTTCAGAGCATCACTGGGAAAGACCACCTTTGTTGGAGAGTGTCTCCTCAATCACTTATGACTGGATGTCTGGAAGTACCAGAATACCCAGGGGCCAGAGGTGAGGATTTGAAAAGAAGTGATGCCAAATCAGAGCAGGGTCAGTAAGGCTATTTGCCGTTTAGCCTCTTGAAGATTTGGCCCAGGTTATGTCCTAGGAATGCAAAGGTAACTCCACAGAAGCCTAGAGAAACCAGAAAGCAATGTCACATACACCAGGCCTGAGGAGCTAACAAGGAATGCTGGGCCTTCTGTAAGGCAGGTATGAAATCTAGGAGACAGTGCTAAACTTGGTTGATTCCAAGAGTGATGAAATAATTCAGCCTCATCCAGACGCAAATGTTTAAGCTCTAGTCCTTAATGTGATGGTATTTTTAGATGGGGTCTTTGGGAAATAATTAGGTTTAGATGAAGTCATGAGTGCAGGGCCCTCATAATGGAATGAATAGCCTTTTACAAAGAGACACCACAGAGTTGCGTGCAGTCCCCACCCCTCTCTGCACCATATTAGCACACAATGAGAAGGCAGCTCCCTACAAGCCAGGATGAGAGATCTCACAAGAACCTGTCTGTGTTGTTAGCCTGATCTCCAATTTCCAGCCTATGTAACTAAGAAAATAAATGTCTGTTGTTTAAGCCACCCAGTCTATGTATTTGTGCCAGGGCAGGCTGTAATTAATACAGTGGCAATACAGAGGTGAACAGGAAACACATGGTCCCTATTCTCATCAGTGGATAAATAGGGAAGATGTCAAACATTATCATAAACTATAACTACTAACAGGGCCACCCGGGTGGCTCAGGCCATTGTCTGTTAAGCGTCTGCCTTCGACTCAGGTCATGATCCCAGGGTCGTGGGATTGAGTCCTGCCCGCATCAGGCTCCCTGCTCAGTGGGGAGTTCGCTTCTCCCTCTCCCTCTGCCCCAACTTGTGCTTCTCCCCCTTTCTCAAATAAATAAATACATAAAACCTTAAAAAAATAAAAACAAAATACAATTAATAATAGATATGTACAATGCAGCACAGGTATATTTAACAAAGAGGTAGCCTAGCCAGAACTAGGAGAAAAGCTGCCTTAAGAAACTTGTAAAAAAAAAAAAAGAAAGAAAGAAACTTTAAGGATCTGAAGATTGAAAGGCTATGGTGGGGCTTGGGGAACCGAGGGACATCCAGGCATGAAGCCCAGGGGCACAGTCACAGTGCCCATGGCATGGCGGAGCCTGCTGACACCAGTTCACGTAAGCCACTATCGGCATCTCTTCCCGACTTTGTATTCAGTGACAGCTCACTGGGAGCTGGAGACCAGAAATGGTGGGAGTGTTTTTACGTGGGAGAATTTTGCAAACACTACAAATTAGGGCTTTTCTTTCCTGACAGCCACCAGTTGTTAAATATTTACCACACACAACTGTAAAGCATGTTGAAGAAACAGAGTCTAGCAAAGTTGGGACAGAGAGTAAAAGATAATGTGGAAAGAGAGGAAGCGAAAAATAGACTTTTATGGATGGCACCTGATTACCAGTCTTTTAGAAAAATATGCTCAGTTTTTACAACCAAGGATGAGAATGATGAGGTAACAGAGTGTCTTGTAGGCAATAGTAAGAGGTTAGCACCTATATTAAGATCAAAGTTGGGGGAGGATTCGGGAAAGATGGCATAGTAGGAACCAAAAGGAATCACCCACCTACCTAGACAAAATTGTACTTGCAGAATCTGTCTATTTCGAAACCTGGAGTCTACTGAAGGCTTGCAACATCCCAGAGAAGTGTTGGTCAGGAAACTGCAGTTAATTTTGGTCAATTTTATCTCTTATCACAAGAGCAGTTATCCATCTCCTCTACTTATAGCCTTATGGCAGGCAACCGGGCAGATGTTCCCGGAGCACCTTGCACACAGCTTGTGGGAGCGAGGGTAAGCTAAAAGGATCCTCTTCTCCAAATATTGGAAACATGTTCTCTGATGGCTGCTTCTGATCACTGAGGGCACACACACAGTCAGGCAGTCATTATTGTTATACCTCCACTTGCTGTTTCAAGCCACATGCATCTCCAGCTAAAGTTTCTTCCAGTGGATTTAATGGGCCAGCTGCCTTTTCCCCACTAATTTATTTTTCTTTTTCCCCCCTTTTGGAAGGCAGACATAAATGCCAGGATAGTAAAAAAAAAAAAAAAAAAAAAAAAAAAAAAAAAAAAAAAAAAAAAAAAAAAAAAAAAAAAAAAAAAAAGCTAAGTATGAGAGAGAATAAGAGAATGTGCATCCCCAGGGAAAGGCTTAGAAAAGACCTAAAGTTTACACCTAAAGCTGGTCTGTGGCAGAGAGACAGCCTACCACAGTCAAAATAACAAAAATGATAAATAAGAATAACACAAAAACAGCCAACCCTGTAGAAGGGAGGGAATTTAATTTTCAAATTTTTCACATTATTAGATTCAAATGTCTAGTTTCAACAAAAAATCACGAGGCATACAAAGAAATATGAAGGTGTTGCCCACTCAAAGGAAAAAATAAAACAACAGGAACTATCCCTGGAAAAGACCTGATGGTTAATCTGGTAGACAAAGACTTTTTAAAAACTGTTCCAAAGATGCTCAAAGAACTAAAGAAATCAAGAAATCAATGTATAAATAAAATAGAAAACAAAACAAAAAAAATGAAATCAGGAGCTGAAAAGTAAAACTGAAAAGAAAAATTCACTAGAGGGATTCAAAAATATTTGAGCAGGGGAGCTTGGGTGGCTCAGTCAGTTAAGCATCTGCCTTCAGCTAAGGTCATGATCACAAGGTACTGGGATCGAGCCCCAGGTCGGGCTCTCTGCTCAGTGGGGAGTCTACTTCTCCCTTTCCTTCGGATCCTCCTCCACACTTGTGCTCTGTCTCAAATAAATAAATAAAATCAATGAGACAAAACAAAACTATTTGAGAATAAGTAGACCTGAAGATATGAAATTGTAAATTATTGAAACTGAGGAACAGAAAGAAAAAGACTGAAGAAAAGTGAATGAGCCTAGGGACCCATGGCAAATCACCAAACAGACCAAAATGCACATTGTTGGCATCCCAGAAGGAGAAGAGACAGAGAGAAAAGGGAGCAAAGAGAAAATCTGAAGGAATGATGTTTGAAATTTTTCTAACTTTGATGAGACATTCATTAACACAGCCAAGAAGCTCAACAAACTTCAAGTATAAGATAAATTCAAAAGACCCACATCAAGACATACTATAATCAAACTTTCGAACACCAAACATGAAGAGAGAATTTTTAAAGCAGTAAGAGAGAACCAGCTTGTCACATACAAGGGATTGTCAAATAGAATATCATATTTCTGTTCAGAAGCTTTGGAGGCCATATGGACCCCTATGTTTACTGCAGCATTATACAACAGGCCACATATGGAAGCAACCTGTCCACTGAGATGAGTGGATGAGGAAGATGTAATATATATACATAATGGAATATCACACAGCATCAGAAAAGATGAGATTATGCCATCTGCGACAACATGGGTAGATCTAGAAGGTGTTATGCTAAGTAAAATGTCAGTCAGAGAAAGACAAATACCATATGATTTCATTCATATGTGGAAACTAAAAGAGAATGAATAAACAAAAAGCAGAAAACAGACTGTACAAATACAGAAAACAAATACAGAAAACAATCTGATGGTTGCCAGAAGGGAGGGGGTGGAAGCTGGGCAAAACAGGTTAAAGGGAATGCGAGGTACAGGCTTCCAATTATGGAATGAATAAATGGGAATAAAAGGCATAGCATGAGGAGTATAGGTGATGATATTGTAACAGCATTATAAGGTGACAGATGGTGACTGCACTTGTAGTGAATATAGCATAATGTATAAACTTATCCAATCACTATGTTGTGTAAGTGTAACTAACGTTAACATGTGTGTCAACAATACTCAAAAAAAGAAAAAGAAAATTTTGGAGGCCAGAAGACAATAAGATGATATATAAAAGTCACTTTTAAAAAATTGTCAACATAACAGGAATGTCCACAATAGTCAAACTGTGGAAGGAGCTGAGATGTCCTTGGATGACATGGATAAAAATGGATGAATGGATAAAAATGTGGTTACTATATACAATGGAATATTATGCAGCCATCAGAAAGGATGAATACCCACCAGTTGCACCGACATGGATGGAACCAGAGGGGATTATGCTAAGTGAAATAAGTCAAGCAGAAAAAGATAATTATCACATGGTTTCACTCATATGTGGAACATAAAGAATAGCATGGAGGACCACAGGGGAAGGGAGGGAAAACTGAATGGGAAGAAATCAGACAGGGAGACAAACCATGAGAGACTCTGGACTCTGGGAACCAAACTGAGGGTTACAGAAGGGAGGGGTATGGGGCGATGGGATAACTGAGTGATGGGTATTAAGGATGGCACGTGTGGTGACGGGCACTGAGTGTTATACACAACTAATGAATCGTTGAACACTACACCAAAAACTAATGATGTACTATATGTTGTCTAATTGAACATAATAAAAAAATTAAAAAATTGTCAACAAAGAATCTGGTATTTGGCAAAGCCGTCCTTCAAAAGTGAGAGAAATTAAGACATATCCAGAAAGAAAAAAAAAAAAAAGAAAAAAAAAAGCTGAAGGAGCTCATTACCACTAGCCCTGCCCTGTAAGAAATGATCAAGGGTGTCCTGCAGAGGGAAATAAGAGGACGCTACAAAGTAACTCAACACCATATGAAGAAATAAAGATCTCAATAAAGGTATATGCGTGCACAGTAATAAAGGCTAGTATAATTTTAACAATGAATTATAACTCTAATTTTATTTTTTACACGATTTAAGAGACTAATGTTTCTTAATTAAAAATTAAAATAAAAAGGGGGCCATCTATGGTAAGCCATGACCAATGGCTAAGACTCTAGTGAATATAGAAAGAGTACAGGTATGCATAACAATAGGTCTATCAGTCCGGTTTCTCCAGAGAAACAGAAAAACAGAAGCTGTAAGAGATGTTATTTATAATATACAAATATATATATTTTTAACTATATATATATTTATATATGTAAATTATAATTAGCTGGGTCCTTGCTCAGGGTCTTTCAAGGCTGTATTCAAGGTACAGACCAGAGCTGCAGTCTCATGTAAGGCTCATTGTCCTCTTCTAAGCTCATGTTGGTTGTTAGCAGAATGTATTTCCCCACATTCACAGAACTCATGGTTTTTTGTTTTTTTTTAAGATTTTAGTTATTTGTCATGGGGAGAGGGGGGGAGACGGGGGGAGAGAGAGAGAGAGAGAGAGAGAGAGAGAGAGAGAGAGAGAGAGAGAGAGAATGCACAAGCAGGAGAGGCAGCAGGCAGAGGGAGAAGCAGGCTCCCAGCTGAGCAGAAAGTCAGACTTGGTCCCAGAACCTTGGGATCATGACCTGAGCTAAAGGCAGATGCTTAACTGGCTGAGCTACCCAGGCATTCCAGAACTCATAGTGGTTTGCTTCTTCAAGGCCAGCAGTGGAATTGCTCTCTTACGAAAAGAAGAGTTTCTCTTTTAAGCATTTTCACCTAATTAAACCCACCTACGATAATCTCACTTTTGATCAACACAAAATCAATGGATTTGGGACTTTAATTACACATGCAACATCCTTTTACTTTGCCATCTAAGGTAACCTAATCATAGAAGTGACATCCATCGTATTTATAAGTCTTTCCGTCGTTAAGTGGAAGGTACTGTGCAGTGGTATACCTGAGAGTGGGAATCTTGGGGACTATATCAGAATTTTACTTAGCAGAATCTACTCTTTGATTACCAGTGATTCATGTCCCACTTACAGGCAAAAATACATTAACTGTCTTCGCCTGTTTCCAAGAATCTCATTCCATGAGCTCAAGGTCCAAAATTCCACCCAAATCAATTCCAGGTGTAGATGAGGTTCCTGGATGTAGTCCATTAAGTACAACTTCTGGGGCAATTACTTTCCACCTGAGGATATATGAAACTAAAGAGACAGCCCCTTACACACCCAACATACAATGATGGGACAGACATAAGGTAACAGCTATAGACATTCTAGTTCAAAAGGGGCAGGAAATGGAAGGTTAAAAGCAGTAATTGGTATGAGGTAATTCTAAAATCCACTGGGCAAATGTTTCTTGATTAGGTTTCAAGGCCCGAGAACAATCTTCCCTGGCTCAGCTCTGCCCTCTGAATCATTCTTCCTTTTTCATGAAAGATAACACATTTGCAGCTCTGTAGTTTTATAAGTCAGCTTCTAACCAGTAGAATTTGTGGGTCTGAGAGCCTCATTTAATTTTGTACTTTTCTTGTACTTTTTAGTCCAAACTAGCAGTGTTTCTGCTAAAACTTTTTTTCCCCAAGAACCTTGCAGGTCTTGCAAGTTTTCACAGGGATTTGCTCCACTAGACAAAAGATACATCCACAAATCTTATCAAGAAAATTCATTCTCTGTCCTTGGCTCCTGCTGAAATAGTTAAGGGACGATGTTCTTAAGTCTTGGAGACCCTTCAACTTGATTGAAATGATCTGTGAGGCAGACTCTGAATCTCTTGAAAGAACACAGTATGACTGAATACTCTGATCTTTGAGGTTTCTTAGGTTTTAGCAAAAATGCTATAGAGTAATGACTCCGGCCTTTTCTCTAGAGCATGTTTTCCTAAGAATGAATCTCTTAATTTTAGCATTTTTTGCTATCTAGAGACACTAAGATTTTTTTTCAAAATCAGATTTGGGTTCCTTTTTGCTCAAGTGTTTCAAGAGTTCTTTCCTCAAGTTCTCTCTCTCCTCAAATTTTACTATAAACAAGAATAAAATTGGGTGGCACTTTCAACATTTTGCTTGGAAATCTTAGCTATACTACCAAAGTTAATCACTTACAATTTCTCCTTTTAACATAACCGCAGGAGACAACTGTGCTAAATTTCTGTCATTATATAGTAAAACCTCCCCTCCCCAGTTTCCAAGAACATACCTTGCCTCCTTTCAAATCCTCACCAGCACTGTCCCTAAAGTCCAGATTTCAACTACGGCCTGTTCAGTGCAGTTTGAACTTTCTCATGCATGCTTTTCAAAACTCTTCCAGCCACTGCCTATTCTCTGCTTCTACAATTACTCTCAAATTCTTATGTATTTGTTACAGCAAGATACCACTTCTAGGTATTACCATCTGTGTTTATCATCTATTGCTGCCTAACAAATTAGCACAAACTCAGCAGTTTAAAAAAACGTACATTTCTGTAACTACTGCTTTTGTTCCAGCCCTCATTCACTTTGTGCCTGAATTATTGCAATAACTTCCTACTGGTTTCTTGCCCTGGTCTGGTTCTCTCCCATTCAGTCCACCCTCTTCACTTAAATGAGACAATATGATCTTGCTGTGGCTGTACTCAAAGAACTCTTGAAGTTCTTACTGTCTATAGTCTTTGACATAGCATAAAAGATTTTTCACAGTAAGGTCCCAGCCTATATTTTCAACTTCTGTTCATCCATTTTCCCAGTACTACTGCTCACTATTCCCCAAATATGTTGTTCATGACCCTAAGTCTTTTTGTTTTCTCCTTGGCCTGGATTGTCCATCCGTCTGTCCTCTTCCCTCATCTGCTCAGCAAAGTCTTCTCTGTCCTTCTTTGCCCAGTGTATATGGTACCGCCTCTGTAATGCCTGCAATGACACCCTCACTCTTCACTCAGTTAGGCAGAATTGTTCCTTCTTTTGTACTCTACAAATTCGTGTTTCAAAATGTGATCCATGCACTAGCAGCACTGGCATCCCTAGATGACTCATACGCATTATGAGTCATATCATTATGTTAAAATATAGATTCTAAATCAGTAGATCTGGGCTGAGAACAAACACCCCAATGATGCCAATGCTGATTTAAAGACCACACTTTGAGCAGCAAGGTTAACAGCATTTTTATTATAGCTCTGAATACATGATACTTAACACCTCTGTCTCCTTTCTTATATTCTAAGTATCTTTAAAGGCAGGAGTTGTTTATCTCTTTTTTCTTTGCCAGTCTCCAGTGTGCCTCACACAGCACTCAGCAGTTGGAGGATGATAATACTTAATACCTGTGGTTTACAGAAAAGAGTGAAATACAGATCCCTTATATAAGCTGTTAGCATTTATTGTACAAGTTTGAGACTGTGCACTATGCTTAGAGGGAAAGGAAGTCAGGAATAAGAAAAGGGGGCTAAGGCCAATCCTTTAGAAGAAGACTCAGAACAGAGTCTAGATCAAGAAGGATCTTTGGGGCACCAGGGTGGCTCAGTCATTTGTGTCTGCCTTTTGGCTCAAGTCATGATCCCAGAGTCCTGGGATCCAGGCCTGTGGCTGGTTCCCTGCTCAGCAGGGAGTCTGCTTCTCCCTCTGCCCCTCCCCCTGCCCAGTCTTTCTCAAATAAATAAATAAAATCTTAAATTAAAAAAAAAGAAGGATCTTTTTTTTTGACCTTTGTTTTTGTATTCAAGTGTCTTAATCCTTCTTTCCACACCAAAGAAAAAGACTAAGATCAGTGCTAACTCATTTTTAACACCTAACACTGGTAATTATCCCTTTCTTTTCCTCAATTTTTCATTATGATAAAATACACATAACATAAAATTTCCCATCTTAACCATTTTTAAGTGAACAATTAGTGGTGTTATACGCATTCATAATGTTGTATAACCTCCACCACTATCCATCTCTGTATATCTTTTCATTTTCCAAACTGAAACTGTACCAATTAAACACTAACTCTCCATTCCCTTCTTCTCCTAGCCCCTGGCAACTGCCTGAAAAACGGCTGTCTTCTTTTCAAGACTTATTAAGGATAATTGAAGTCATAGACTGCATAAACGTAAATGTTATTCGAAGTGATTGTCATTTCTCATAAGCGATTTTAAAGTCTGAGTTTTTTTTTCTGTGAGTACACATCTCCAAATTATGAAGTAAAACAGTGGAAAATATGATTCTATTTATAAGTCAGTCCTATAAACAAATTTCCACAACCTTCCAGAAGTACAGGAGAGGAAAACAGAAAACAAAAGAGTACAGGAGATTAAATAGTTTCCTCCCACTTGCAAAAAAAAGGCATAGTATTTTAACAACTAATAATAACTTCGAAACTTTGTCAGAATTAGGAACTGCCTCTAAGATAGTGGGAGATCTTTAGGGATGTTTCACAACTAGGATAAAGATCAAATGCTGCCACAGCTTAAAGAGTTATGTTTGGAGGTTATCAACTTAAGCGTAAGGCAGAGCCAGGCAAACAATATCTCCTCTTTTTCCTCTGTCCTTCTTATACCTAATATCACAGTTTAGTCCTATTCCATTTTACCACTCCAGTAGAGAGCCCTCTATGTAAAGAAACATGGTCTCCTCAAATAGTTGTACCAGCAATAAAACTGATTCTTTGTGCCAAATTCTTGTCCATTGTACTAGATCTACTTATCCCAAGATAGCAGTCTTTCAACACATTTATAATTTGTAATATCTAATGACAGGAAATATACATCCTCCCCCAAAAGGCTGTTCATAGTAAATACTAACTTCCTTTCAGTTCAAACGTTTATATGTGAAAAACTTAGTTTCCTTTCCTGCTAGAAATCATTTCAAATAAATGGTTTAAAAATACTTTTTAAATTTGTTGGCCTAATAAATTCTGTTCTATAATTAACAACCCAGAATATTTGAACAGCACTTTAAGCTTTGCGCAGTGGCAGTATCGTAGCCAATGAGGTTTATCCGAGGCGCGATTATTGCTAATTGAACAGCACTTTACTGTTTTCAGTTATTGTTCTCATTATGTACATGAGGAAAAATTAAAATTCAGAGGTCAAGTTTTATCAACCTCTAGTCTTATGATTTCATATCTTATAAGTCCTCCATAGTGTTATGCTTTGTACCAATGCACCAGAGATCAAATGTATTAAATGGAAATAAGAGAAATACTCAATTCTGGGAGAACTGGAGAGTGGACAATAAAATCTAAGAATTATGTGTGCTTTACCTAAGTCCAGCTTCCACTAGCAATATAAACCATTAGTAAGCTTCTGCAGAAACCTAGGATAATTCTCATAAACATTGGCTCAAATAAAGATTTAAGTCCCAACCTGAAATACCACAATTGCTAAACAGCAACACTATACTATTCCTTCAAAGTACTCACAATTTGTGGTCGATATTTAGAGTTGCTCTGTCTCACTGGGCTCTAAGTCCCTAAAATCAGGCAGCGTCTGCCTTCCTCACCTCGTCCTCAGCGCCTGGCAGAGCCTGGCTTGTTGCTGCATAGGAATGAATGGATTCAGCACCAAACTGGTGAGCTCAGCCAGCGCCAATGCTCTGGAAACTTCTGCCTCCTTCTGAGGTCAGGACACCCTTCCCATCCCACGCAGGAGTTCTGGCCTTTTCCTCTGCAGGGAGCGGCGGCCCGGCTGTGTGCAAGCCCCTCCGCATTTCTGCGCGGCCCTTTCCTTCTCTGTCCAGTGGGAAAGGCCGGAAGTAGCTCGGCTGGACGGTTGAGTCTAGGTCAGGGCACTTGGGAGGGAGGGTGGCCCACGGCCGCGCAGTCCCAGTGTTTGCTATGAGGATGCTCCTGGTCAGTCAGGCCCACACTGCTCACTGCGCTGTGTGACTCCGCACTGAATTTTACTCGTTAATTCACTCGCTCTTTCATAATTATTTTCCAGAGCCTATCCTGGCCAGGGGCCTTCACCTGTGCTTTCTAATCCCCACAGGAAACACCTAGGCCTCATATGCAAACATCCAAGAACATCCTCTTAAACGTTAATTTGATTCTTGAATCTGGACGCCTCGTTTTCCCAAGAAGCTGTGGGTGGAATCTAACTTAGGAAGTCATGCAGCCCCGGGCGGGGGGTGGGGGTGAGGGGGGCAAGAAGCTGGATCCGTGACTCATTCCGCTGAGAGTCGTGCCTGTTACCTCCACGCCATGTCCCAAGGTGGCCTAAGCATCACTGCGCAGGCGCAGGAGCGCCGCCTTGGCGCCCTGGGGGACCTGGGGCCTACTGCGCAAATGCGGGAGCACAGCCTCCGCGCTCTCAAGCCCCGCCCCCCCGTGGCCCCCTGTGCAGGCGCGGGAGCCTTACCCATGTGTCCTCTCTGGTGGAAAGTTTGAACACTGATCCACCTGGGCATCGGGCAGGTGAGGCCTTTGCTGGGCAGGGTTTCCCTGGCAGGGGCGCGGCCTCAAGAATTATTACCTCCAACTTGGAAGCAGATTCCCTTCCAAGTTGCTAGGACACGGAAGGGGGTTCCCGACAGCTCGGGCCCAGCCTTCAAGTCCACCCCAGAGAAAGCTCAGGCCCTCCCAGCCCGGCAGTCTGTCCGGCTGGTATCTCGCCGTAAAGTGGCTCTGCTTTCTCATTTAGAATTGGGGGAGCTTGCCCGGGATGGCCAGTGGGTAGATGTTGCTGATAAATGGCAGCCCTGCTGGCCCCAGCACAAAGAGCCGTGGAAAAGCATGCCTCCAAGGACCACTGCGCCCACCTCAGCTCCAGGAAGGCCCAAATTGGGACTGCAAATCCCCGCTGCGCTGGGACCAGCTCGCCCTTCAGCCTCCCCGTACTCCCCCTGGCCTTATACTCCAGTTCCATGGCTATTGGCTAGCTGATTGAAGGGCCCTGGCACCCTGTAGGACAGTAACTTCTGAATTTTCCTGGCTCTGAACCTGCTGTGAGGAGGTGGGTGTGACATCCTGGATCTAGGCTCTACTCTACATCTGGTCGGGCACGGAGCCTGAAGGCCTTTTACAGGGGATTGACACCAAGGTCATGAGGACATGTTAGCATAACCTCCCAGGCAATGAGCAGGGACTGGCAAAGCAGTGGAGCCTATAGGTAGGATTTGAGGAGCCTTATAAATGTCTCTTTTTGACCACTATAACAAAAAAGGTTCCCCAATTTGCCTTAAGTTCAAGCTTTACCAAATAATTTATGAATTAAACATTCCCTAGAAAAAGCTATACTGGCAAATCCAAACCCTGATAACAGGAAAGTATAGTGAGGGGAAGTTTCTAACACTGTGTTTATCCACGCTTGAGTTTATTACATTATCTTAGAGGCAAGACAGCATGATGACACCAGTTTGTTGGAGGTGGTCCTGTGGTAATGATGATGGTGGTAGGTGTGGGATTTCAAGAAAGGGATGCAGAAAAAAAAAAGGCTTCAATGAGGGTTTCAATGAGAAACTTACTTTCTTCACAAATTTTCCAAAGCGTAGATAGCTGGAGAGAGATCACAATTCTCTCAGGAATCATTCTTGCCATGTCCGGGGGATGCTCAGCTAACCACCCCTGCCACTGTCTCTCCTCCAGCTCCCTTCTGGACCATCCTCTAATTTTGACACCTTCTATCTTTCCTTGTATATAAATAGTTTAGAAGTCTAAAGTGGATGAACCCATTATGACCATCTTGTTGAGGACCGTCTTCCAAATGTGATATCTGAGACTCAGAGGAAGTGTAATGCTCTATCCAAGGACACATAACACAATACCAACACAACCAGAAATCTGGCCTCTGGACTTGCCACATGTCCCTTCTGTTGTTCATCACAAAATTATTCAGCACCTACTAGATTAGTTGCTAGGGATGTAATGGTGAACAAAATCAGTCATGGCCCCCGCCTTCCTGAGACTTACAGTTTATTAGAAAATGCAAACATCAGTCAAATAATCCCCAATAGACATACCACTACAAGCAGTTTTCTGAAGTTAAAAACAGTTCTGTAAGCATGTGTATACCACAGGAAATGTGATTAGTATTGGGGGTCGAAAACTGAAGTCCAGGGCATAGAACTAGCTTATTCCCAGGGACTTATCTTCCCCAGGATTGTGTTCACTGCAAATTTTAATTGAAATTCTTCTCAAGCTACAGGTCTCTGGGACATTGAGTGCCGGGTAAGAAGGAAAAGGGAAATGGTTTTAACAAAATCCATTCTTTAAAGTTTATAGATATCACTCTGAGCCACCTCAGTCTTAATTTTAAGGTATCTTACTCTTGCTTTGCAAATGATTTTCATAAACATTCTTATATTGTTTTCCTGAAAGCAGTAATTTGGAAGAAGCAAACAGTAGATTGAATTATTATTAAATACAACCACACCAGTGTCAGAAATGATACCTGACAATCTAAATACAAAAAAGGAAATGATAATTATAAAATGTAGATGTAAGAAAAAGCATGGTCTCTAGGATTCTTTAGGTTGAAGAATATCAATTCCACACTTCTCAAAACCAAAGGTGAGGATATCATCTCTAGAACACAGAACAGAATAATCCATGTTTCTGTTAATTAAACAGACTCATCAAAGAAGATTAAAGTTATTTTAAGAACATTCTTTCATAAGAGTGTAGGGAAGTGTGTTATGTATTTTTAGAAGTTTTGACTATGTTTCCAAAACACAAGGAAGATACTCCTCGTCCTTGAAGGGTTGGCTTCAGCTATCTCGAAAATATCTTTCAGAAGCCCTGAGGTCCTGACAGTGATAATAAAGTACAGTGACGATGACATGAAGCCTCATGGCAGTGAATTGCTGATGCAGTAGGCATGCTCTAGCTCCTCTTTCACTGCTTTTGTAGATCAGTACTCTCAGAGGACATAAGAAAAGATTCATCTGGTCTTTGCCTCTGAGCCAAAAAATAATTTTAATCATTGTGAAGCATAACCTGAGCCATTCTTTGATGTCATGTATAGAACCTGTCTACTCAGAGTGACCAACCTGGTCCATCACTCTACATCTTGGGCTATCCTATTCAGCTAATTTTCTTCCAATAACTTTGAAAGTATCTTCCATTCTTCAGAAGAGACGTTTTTAGGTGGTTGGTGGGACAGGAGGTTTATTTCTCTGTGGTTTGAAGACCAGCATTTTTTTTTTAAGAAAGAGAGAGAACACAAGCAGGCAGAGTGGCAGGCAGAGGCAGAGAGAGAAGCAGAAGCATGTTCCCTGCTGAGCAAGGAGCCCAATAGGGAACTCAGTCCCAGAACCCTGGGATCATGACCCAAGCTAAAGGCAGCCACCCAACTTACTGAGCCACCCAGGCGTCCCAAAGACCAGCATTTTGAGTATGAGAGAGGAAGTGGGCGATTTTATGGGCCTACAGGAGATGGAGGGCCAGTAAGACTTCCCACAAGAATACCTGGCTTCCTACCTTCTGCCTATCCCAGATTATCTCACCCCAGGCTCCTGCTCCAGACTGCTTTCACTAGGGAGCCTTAAAATGCTCTGGGCCACAGTGACCTACACATCTGAGCCACTCCAGCCTTCACACCCCTTAGCACTCCGATCAGCTTCACCCTTCGGTGTCTTCTCTTTTTCATTAATCCATTGATGAGAATGATTTCTGGAGGGAAGATTCCTGTCTTATTCTCCTGAATCCCCCCATCCTTACACAAGGTTAGGCACCATGGGCCCCAAATCCATGCCAGATGATTGGCACTGGGAAAGTCTCCTCTGTCAAGACTAGAGGGCCTTCCGGGGAGAGTGTTGCAAGCCAATTTGCAGGCTCCAACCGAAGACATGTTTTGTCTCTAGGTTGATTCATCAGGCAAATTCTTGGGAAATATTTGTCCATTGCAAAGCATGGTACAATCCACACTGAACTTATTCTCAGAGAAGCAAGGTCCCAGACACAAGGGCAAGTGTCTTTCAGAGAAGCAGGAATAAGGCCTACTGACACCTGGTCTGAGGGCATATTTCTCCTTCCTCTTTAACACTCTCTTCTGAGAATCTCTCACTTCTCCTATATAGGGGATGGAGTAGTAATTCTCTTGATTTTGCCTCCCACCACAATGACACATCTTTGTGCCTCTTGGCTACACTTCTGGAAGGCATAGAGTGACCTGCTTTAGAGGACAGTAGTGTAGCCCAAAGCTTAGCACAAAGCTTACAGCAACTTTAGAGGATTTCAGAATTGGAAGAAACATTAGGAAGCATTCAGTGGTCACAGAACACAGATTTGTGTCCAAAAATCACTCAAATGTCGTTTTGGTAAGAACTGCAAGACAACTCAGGGCCTGTGACAACACACAATTTCCATCCCCTGTAATTATGGGGCAATTATGAGTAAAGCTGCCATAACCATTTTTATAAAGACTTCTTGTGTGATCATAGCTGTCAATTATGGAACTACTAACCCACTTTCTATCTGTAGAGATCTGTCTATTCTGGAGCTTTCATATAAATGGAATTATGCAATACATGGCATTTTGTGTCCTGCTTCTTTGACTTAGCACTGTTTTCAGGTTCATCCAGGTTGTAGCATTCTTATTAGCACTTTTCCTTTTATAGCTGAATAATATGTCATCGTATAGCTATGTGTATAGCTATGTCATCAAATAGCTACATTTTGTGTATCCGTTTATCAATCAATGGACACTTGAATTATTTCTACTTTTCAGCTATTATGAATGAATCTCTTGTGAATATTCATGTTTTTGTGTGAACATGTTTTCGGTTCTCTTGGGCTGACCCTAGGAATGACATTGCTGGTATGATACAATTCTATATTTTATAAGAAACTATTAAACTGTTTTCCAAAGTTGTGTGTGTATGTGTACAACCCTTTTTATATTCTATCCTCAGTCTACAAAATGCGACATCTCTTATTAGCTGGAACAATTGTGAAATACACACTTACTTAGTACTGACTATATGCTGGGTACTGTTGTGAATAGTTGATTAAAGCTTTTAATCCTCATAACAATTCTGTGAGGCAGGTACAATTATCCCTATTTTACAAGTGAGGAAACTGAAGCAAGAAGGCTAAGTAGTTCATTCAAAGTCATAAACTAGTAAAGTTGGGCTTTAGAATTCAGGTAGTCTACCTCCAGAGTCGATCTTCTTAACCAGTACTGCTACTTCTAGTTTCTGGATAAGTGAAGACCTAGCATGGGGACTGTAATACAATAGGTGATCTAACATGTTAGAAGGGTTCAGTCTCTTTCTCCTTTCCTTTCAGCAGGTTTGATTTCTGATGGGTTGTTCTCTCGGGTAAAGCAGCTGATCACCAGAAGATGGCAACAGAGAACTGACCAGATGTGTGCCAAGAGCTCTTCACAACAACATGAGTTAGGTAATCCTCAAAAAAGAACACTCGGGGGTGCCTGGGTGGCTCAGTGGGTTAAAGCCTCTGCGTTCGGCTCAGGTCATGATCTCAGAGTCCTGGGATCGAGGCCCGCATTGGGCTCTCTGCTCGGCAGGGAGCCTGCTTCCTCTTCTCTCTCTGCCTGCCTCTCTGCCTGCTTGTGATCTCTCTCTCTCTGTCAAATAAATAAATAAAATCTTAAAAAAAAAAAAAAAAGAACACTCGGGGAGCCTGGGTGGCTCCGTCCCTTAAGTGTCTGCCTTCTGTTCAGGTCATGATCTTAGGGTCCTGGGATCGAGCCCCATGTTGGGCTCCCTGCTCAGCTTCTCCCTCTCCCTCTGCTCCTCCCCCTGCTTGTGTGCACTTTTTCTCTCTCTGTCAAATAAATAAATTAAAAAAAATCATATAGAACTTACGGAAACGTTTCTCTTTTATGAATAGCTAAATTCATCAAGGAAAGTAAGCATAATCCTTAAGGCTTGATTGCTGCTGAAATGCCTTGGGGAACATTTGTTACTCTTTAGTGTAATATTGAAAATTTAGTATAATATTAAAAAAAACTGGTCACAGTGGATATCCTTGTTATGTTTACAAGCTCAAGGTAAAAGAGTTCACTCTTAGGCCATCAAATATGATGATAGCAGTGGGATATTTTATATCTTTTATCAGAATAAGGAAATTCTTTTTTTTAAAGATTTTATTTATTTATTTGACACAGACAGAGAGATCACAAGTAGGCAGAGAGGCAGGCAGAGAAAGAGGAGGAAGCAGGCTCCCTGCTGAACAGGGAGCCCGATGCGAGACTCGATCCCAGCACCCTGAGATCATGACCTGAGCCGAAGGCAGATGCTTTAACCTACTGAGCCACCCAGGCGCCCAGAATAAGGAAATTCTATTCTTAGTTTTCTGAGGGCTTTTATCAAGGAAAGTCTTAAATCTTATCAAAGCTTTTCCCACATCTATTGAGATTATCACATGTTGTTCTTCCTTTATTCTGCTAATGTTGAGAATTATATATATATATTTTTAATGTAAAACCAACCATATGATCCAGAAATAAGCACCATTTTGGTCACAGTTATTATCATTTTTTTTCATATTGATGGTTTTGCTTTTGATTTTTTTGTATAGGATTATTGCATCTATATTAATTAGATACATTTGCTTGTATTTTGCTTTCCTTGTAATGTTCTTTTAAGTTTTGGTAGGATTATAGCAGCCTCATTTAATGAGTAGGGAAATGGGGAAATGTTTCTTTGTTTCTGAAATAATTTTTGTTCGATTGGTGGTATTTCTTCCTTCATGGAGGATCTTTTGTGATAGGAATTTAAACTGTACATTCAAGTTTTCTATCATGTAGGACTATTCAGGTTATCCATTTCCTCCTGTGTAAATTTTGATAGCTTGTCTTTTTCAAGGAATTTTCCCATTTTCTTTAAGTTATCAAAATTATTGGCATAGGGTGGCCTAGGTGGCTCAGTTGGTTAAGTGTCTGCCTTCGACTCAGGTCATGATCCCGGGCTCTTGGGATTGAGTCCCACATGGGGCTCCCAGCTCAGCAGGGAGCCTGCTACTCCCCCTACTTGTGCTCCTTCATTCTTTCTCTCTCTCTGACAAATAAATAAAATCTTTAAAAAAAATTACTGACACCAAATTATTCATGATGTCCAATAGCCAGGAACGGAGAGAACTTCCAGAAGCCCATGGCACCTCTCTGTGAGAGAACAGTGATGTCCCCA